>JAMKCF010000009.1:19330013-20530013 GCA_023634235.1 Pisaster brevispinus | reverse complement strand
AAAACACCCAAATGCCTGCTACTAAAGATGTTATTAACATGGACTATTACGCTGGTTTTGGCCAATGACAAATTTTGCTATTATCTAGACCAACATGTGCCTCATTCCACGGCTAAAAGTCTATAATGGCTCGGTACTTTCTAAGGCCCAAGGTGCTGCAGTGCTAACTTCAGCCAAGACAACGTGCTTGGTTTTCTCTTGTTTTTAATTGATGTAAAAAATAATGAGCTTTGAGATTAAAACTAGTCCATTTTTGCTTGTTTTCCTACAGGGTGTGCGCAGCATACACCCCTTGCATTGGTCGCTATTTCTGAGGTCAAGCAATCGAAACGTGCACGCGTACCATGCACAACTCTCAGCCAATGATAGGTCTTTATCGACCACAGTGAGGGCGCTCTTTGGGCTTGTGACGTCATATGCAATTGCAAGGGGTCTATTGGTAACAACTCACAGATTTGCACAAAACTTTTATGGTATAAAGATGGGCATGGTGGAAAAAATCCCTTGAAATATTTCTAGAAATGCTATAGTTTTTAAGTAAAACAATTAGTTTTGATCTATCAAGTTCAACACCCCATGTTATTGGAGATATTTCTAAGAAAGAAAAGAAAACAGTTTGGTCTTCTCTACATTTGTCTAGCTCGGTAGTCTTTGTCAGAAAGCTTGTAATAAAGACTTCACTTTGCATTCATGTTCATACTTAATATGATGTAAAAGCCATACATATCTACATGTATATGTAATTGCACTTCACTGGTATTTAACCCCCAAAAATACCAGTACAGTCGTACAGTTGTTATTACAAGATTGCTGGGACTTGCCAATTACCTCTTTGTAACAAGAATGTTTTTTTAAAGCAAAACAAAGAAACACAAAGCAGATATGAAATTCAGTACTTAAGAATTATCTCTTTATAAGCAGCCTCTTTAAAACAGTGCTCTTTCTAACGAGGGTTGACTGTATTGTGTTTAAGTTCAAAATTATCAACATGCACCAGAGTGGTTTGCTCCAGAGTGTCTGTTTTAAATTCAAAAGCTGAAAGGGGTTTTCCTTAACGGTAGGGTCACACTTTGGTAATGACCCCCCCCCAAAAAAAAAAAAAAATTTAAAAATAATAATAATAATAATAATTTGTGCAAATTCTATCTGAAAGCTTACTTGTTTTAAAGATGGTAATGGGTGTAGGCCTAAGCATCCTGTGAAATTATTTCTTCTGAAATGCCACCGTCGATTAGAAATCAATAAAAACATTTCAATCTCAGAAATGATTCATGCATGAATCGTTTCTCCGTTTTCTGGGGGTTAGTGTCCTTTGGCCAGAGATACAGTTGGTACCCGCAGTCACCTCGCTAAACCTGGCACCTCGCTGACAGTTAGGGTAAAGGTAGTTTCAATGCTTGGTTGTTGTCAATGTATTTCTGCTTTATTGGCACAATCAAGAAAGATACAATAAATGTCACCTGTGAAAGTTTCAGTTGAATACATGCTTACTTGATGAAAAAACAGCTAAAAACTGTCCCTTTGTTTTCATCTCGAACATTGAATCCATCCACCTTTAGCAAGGTGACAGCGGGCACCAACCATATCTCTGACCGAATTGAGGGCAGCATTCAAACGGGCACCATGGAAATTTCCATAAAGTAGCTTGCAGGCGATCTTTGGAGATTCACATTTTTCAACATACTTTTATTGATTTCTAATCAACGGGTCACTTCAGATGGAATAATTTTGCAGGATGCTTACTACCACTACAAAGTAGGCTTTCCGAAAAAAAATTAATAAATTTCTTTGAGGGATCATTTTTTAAAATTCAGATTCTACCTTTAAAACTTTAAATTATTTTAGAAATACTCATATTGAAGTTAAAGGCCACATCACTTAAGTATAAAATTACTTTAGAAAAGCAAACATTAATTTTAAAAGTTTGTGAATACCATCTAACATAGTCAAACTAAGAGCATCCTACTTAAAAACAAGTACACCAAGTCTGAAACAGCCCAGGGTAGTTTGAAATCATGTTGCGCGCTTATAGCATTGTAAATTGCATGAGCCCATAATGTTTGAAAATCTTAGCCTTCTCACACAAAAACCTCCTTATCAATCCTCGGCAATTATTTATGAATGCTTGTGAAATGTGGCAAAATGGAGAGCATGTGAGGTGTCGCCAGTGGTAATCTAAAATCTAATGGTGACTTGTATTCATCGATTGTGGACATCCACTTGTTCATCAAAGTCCGGGAGACCCTTCGATTAAAATTTTGCCAAACAAATCTTCCTCTTTTTTGATTAAATGGCAACAATTCTTGTAACAAAATTAAAGCAATGATAATGGCTGAATTCTGTCGAGCCAAGTCCAAAAAGGAACATTTTTCCCCTATGAGTAAGAGATGTTTTAACAGGAACTTTTTGTTAGCAATTCGGTTCACTCTGGCTCTTTCTCACTCAGTACAGTAAAAAAATACTAATAAACTTACAATTGCAGTAGATACAAGCATTTAGGGAACTTTATGGTTGTTTTTTTTAATCAGCTAACTCCCAAAGAAAACTCTGAACAGCATGTGGAGAGCTAGCAGCAATAGACAAATCTTGAGGACCCCAAGTAAATGGGACACAAATGTCCTGTGTTCCTCAGGCACACGGCCAACCACGTCAGGCAAGATCGCATTGCTCATGCTCCAAAGTTTGAGGAGGTAGGCAAAGATGGGGTTCTCAGGGTCGGCCTCATGGTGGTGGGCTGGTTTTCTTCTTATGGCTCCTTGGCGTTTGATCGTTGAGATCTGGTTCCTGTTGGCTCTCCGTTCTGGCATGGTTTATGCTACACTGTGATGAGCCACAAATTAAAAAAATGAAATACAAAGATTCATTTAAACTGTACAAGCAAATGTGATTTATCAAACAGTAAAAAACACATGAAATATACATTTTGTCTGCATTCGGACACTTATTGAAAAAAGGTATGAAGAATTTGTAAAATTTTTCTTCTAGCTGCAAATGCTCATTTTTATTTTTATTTTTTTTTTGAGGGGGGGGTTTATTGCTTTGAAAAAAGTTATTATTTTTTTTATTCACCCTTCAACTCAACCCTATGTAACATTGGTTACCTTCATCGGTTACCGGTTTTCAAAAAATCATGGGAGGTCAAACATTCGATATAAATGTAGCCCTATATGTAAGCTTTATAGTGATGTATAATGTTAACCAGTTTATAAGAAGTAAACCAGTCGCTTTAATAAATAACCTGATTTCGTGTTGCAAAATTGTTAAAATGTAATTCTTCTAGCTGCAAATGGTCATGTGTGTTTTTTAGGTGTTCGGGCTTCAGCCGAACACCAATTGTTATTGTTCGATTTTTTTTTTGTTTTTTTAGGTGTTCGGGCATTCCGCCCGAAAACCTATTGTTATTGTTCCGTTATTTTTTCGTTGTCTTCTTCTTTCCCACTCTCGCAACTTTCGCAAAAAGTAAGGGTCATAAAGACTTGAAACTTGGCACTTAGACTTTGGTGTCTAGACGGAACAGAATCTTTTTTGGGTTGATGACGTCATCGATTATGTCATTACGTTAAAAAACGTCTAATAAATTGAAAAATTCATATTTTGAGAACAAAATATGCTACATACAAGATCTTTATTGCAAATAAAAGGTCTTGAAATGTTGTACATTTTGAATGCACATTGTGACCTCATTTGACCTTTACTTCCGGTCGAAACCGAAAGTTAAAGTAAAAATTATGTTATTTTAGGCTCTGGAGCCTAGGTGAAATAAAATATGAACAAACTTTCAATGCATAATATTTTGTTTAGCTCATGAGCATTCTAGAAATATGATATATGACGTCATAGCTAAGTCACAACGAAAATCATAGACGAGGTCGAATTTTTTTAAATTTTGCTATCTCCAAAATTAAAGCTTGTACGGACTTGAAACTTACTATATACCCAGATCACAGTGTGTACATAACAAAATAAAAATTTTGGAATGATGACGTCATCGATGACGTCATTACATCAAATTGAAGTTTTATATTAAAATAATCATATCTCAAGAACCATTTTTGCTACATACATGATCTTTGCACCATCTAAAAGCTTTTGAAGTATTAAACAAATCTTACACAGAGTGCGACCCCATTTGACCTTTACTTCCGGTCGAAACCGGAAGTTCAAAATTCAGATTTCAAATGTTTTTTTCTCATAAACCAAGAAGGGTTTTGTCTTGAAACTTACTTTGTATATAGATCGTAGTATGTATATGACACCCAAATTCGATTAATTTGATGACGTCTTCGATGACGTCATAACAATAAATCAACGGTTAATATTTTAAAAAATCATAATTGGAGAACCATAAATGCTACATGTTAGGTACTTGCACCAGCTTCGGCCGAATTATACAAATCACATTCAAAGAGTGACCCCATAAGACCTTTACTTCCGGTTGAAACCGGAAGTTGAAATTTCAGAATTATTTATGAGTTTGTTAAAAAATACACAATTGTTCTCCTTAGACTTTGGCTTTTTCCTAAGGTAAAATGTCGTCACCAGTTCATTCAATCACAATCTGACATCACTCACGAACACCTGTGTGTTTGTTGTTTACAAACACTGTATGTCTAGTTTTACTTTTTCTTCTTCATCGCCTCCAACTCTTCTCCAGAAGATAACTCAAGATTAAAATTGAATTGAATCTTCAAACTTGGCACATACTTGAATCTCAATATGAGGATGGCACTAAATCAATGACATCTTTATGACGTCATCGGGTGTCGAATTACAAGGTTTTTAAGCATTAAACAATTACATCTTTGAAAATCTGTAACAAATCACCAATAAGAGCCCGGCGGCTGCTTTTTGCAGGATCATACAAAGTTCATACAGGTCTTTATTTTTTGTCGGGGTCGTGACCTCAGACGACCTCTACTTCCGGTCGAAACCGGAAGTGCCTTGTAATTTGAAAGTGGCAACTTTTTTGAGTTGATGTTAACGATGTTGTAGTCTGGCAAGTGTCTGGTTTAAATAAATAAGACCGATGAAGTCACAAAACTTCACGTCTTTGAAAATTTACAAATGTAACATAGAGTGTGACCCAATTTGACCTTGGCTTCCGGTTAAAACTGGAAGTTGAAGTTGAATAACCCCCTCCCCCCCCCCCCCCCGAAAAAAACTCATGAACCACACATTGTTTGTTTACAATCTATACATCATATCTCTCTAACTTCTCATTATTTTATCACAATATTTACATCACATTGTAGGTTTGTGATCCTGCTCAAACTTTTGCACAGAGACGATATCAATATGAGCTCAACTTTTGGTCCTATATGGGCGTTAAAGCCAACGATAGAATTAACCTGCATTTAATCTACGTACAGAGAAAAGCACTGTAGCTGTCTGTTCCGCTCCATTATTAATAAGGTTCAAAAGTCACGAAGCCTGTGTGTGCGTGTATAGTAGTCCCACATAACGGAAATGTAAGTAGTACATTTTACATGGCAGGTGGCGCTGTATCAAATAACTGTTCATGCTTTTATTCCGCTCTGGGACAGTATTATTGGCTCGCTCTGTGAAAGATGCCGCCTTGGAAATCTACGGCATTTAAATTAAAACCTTTGAAAATCTGTATCAAATCAAGGATAAGAGAACCTGGGTTGCTTTTTGCGGGATTACAAAGTTAGTATAGATCTTCGACTTTAATTGTATGCGTTAAATTTAATACGTGATGTCTACTTCCGGTTGATACCGGAACCGCCTTGTAATTCAAAAGTTGCGACCTTTTGGAGTTGTTTTTAAACGATGTTGTAGTTTGACACAAGTCTGGTTTAAAAAAACAAGATTGACGACGTCATAAAAAAAAAAGAGCGCCATCTGGCGTCAGGTTAAAACATTTCAAAATACACTTTTACTAGATGCCTTTGGCAGAGTTTTTAATATTTGTTTCAAAATTGGTTTACATAACGGCCTTCATGCAGACAACATAATGTGTTAAAACATAGATTGATGGCGTCATTACGTGCTACGTGTATCGCTTTAAAGATGCACTTTTTAAAGCCATGTACCTGCCAAACCAAAACACCAACCAAGTTGAAACTTGGTGTATTGTTAAACAACGACACTGACTGCTGAAACATTTAGTGACGTCAGGATGACATCATGTCAAATGTACTTTTGTTTTGCTTTTTTCCCATCAGGCTTTTAAATCAGACATGTACTCCCCGAAACCGAACACCTAGAGTTTGTTTTAAGACAAACTCTCAATTTCTAGTTTTGGTTTCTTATTATTACTCTTTTGATTAAATTCAAACAGAAGGTTATAACAAGTACCTTGTTATTTATGTAAAAGATAACTAATGTGGTTCGGTTTCACTAACATCTTACTATACTGCTCTCTTTTACATAGTACACAATATTCTGCAGCCATATTGGATAATGGATATTATGTAATCATTTAACAGAATATCAAGTCAATTAGTGAGATGGTTATTTTCCAACATGTTTAGAGCAACAAATTCTGTTTGTCTCATTTAGACACTTTGCTGTGTAAGGGATTAATCTTAATTGTTTGATTCATTAAATGCAAAATAAGTGGACAAAGCCGTAACTGGTTGGAGGCTGTACATAATGAAATGACCGCGGAGTTTTCTTTCTCCACGATATGACCATATGGTGTAACTTAAGCAATGTTGCTTCTTTTGAATTGCACTCAGTGTTCGAAGCTAAAATTCCTTCATGACATGATGTGGTTGAAACGTAATGCTAACGCGAAAGCTTTCACAGCACGTGAGAGTGAATATTTATGCCAAACTGCGGTAGTGTACCTGGCAAGCTCTTCGTTGGTTTTTATTACTGATTTCAGAAATGCCACAATCTCAGATTTCCGCAAGTCACATATATAATTGAGCTTCCCTGGTTTGACTTTGAACTTATTGCATTCCTTTAAGCAGTGCCCTCTTCACACAGATGATAGATCAGAAGTTCATCAAACCTCCCTTACCTTTAATAAAGTTGAGTTCAATCAGCTGTAACGCCAGGGTCTTGCACCACTAACGAACGAAATGACGCCAGATGATTAAGTTACATGCAGGTAGATTTCCAGTCGGCAGTTCTCACATGTACACACTGTACTACATGCTCCAGGAAGTCCTCTATAACATAACACTAATTGCCTCCCGATACTTAGCTGTAGGGTTGTCATTTAGCAACCTGTGTTAGGGGATAGAAATTGATTTATTGAACAGAATTGATGCATTAATTCAAGTGCATCCACAGTACATATTGATCTCACTAAAACAGTCTCTCATTTGTTAGCCCTCTATGTTAGGCTCTTCCTCTGTGCTGTTCACAGTCACTTTAGAATGAAAGTGAAAGGCCTCCAGGGTTGTCTCACAGTGTAAACATTTTTGCCGGAGTTCTTTTCATTATGAATTGATAGAACAATGCACGAAACTGCAAGGCCTAGTGTGACTGATAGAATGATTGTATTTGCAGACAACCGTTTCGGAACACTGGGTATTACCACTGTACGAGACCTTTATTTGTAATTTCAGAGACTTCAGTACAAGGTTGTCTTCAAGCAAGCAATCACTCATAAGAAAGCAGTGATGGGGCATAGATGCAGATTGGATTTTACCAACAAGACCACCGCCAGAAGACTCCTCTCCTTTTTATCGACTTTTAAGCAGCGAGATGGATGTGAAATCACTTCGTAGAAGTAGAACTCTTGGACGTAAAAACAAATCATCCAGAACATGCAGGACAAATTCAGTAATCACTGAGGAAAGCAGTGTCGAATCCTTTCTCCGTGGTTGAATTTTCCACTTCAAGACTACAGTATAATTGCCCAGACTGTTGTCTTCAGCATGCAGGACATGTTTCCTGACTGATTACTGACATGAATGTTAGAATTACCACCCGCACAAAATCCATGCGCTGCTTGCAAATAGTCACTACAGAACTTAGTATTATGAACACTTGCGAACTAGAGGAAATAACTGAATGGAAGTAGTCCAAGAGGTCATTTGGGGTCAATGGGAAGGGTTTTTTCTCCTATTGATGTGCAATAGAAAGTACGTGACTCAAAGGATTTTAACAAAGGGGTTCTGGGTATTTTGTCATGGCAAGGAAGTCCTTGCTTCGCATTAATGTACAAAACCAATGGGGATGTCTCTTAAAACAATGGGAGACAAAAAGAAGTCGTTGATTTATGGGGGTCGACAATAATGTGTGCATGTGTGTAGTAAACGGTTGTTCCAATAAGCCATTTTGAGATATGGTGGACACAATACTATGACACTATTTAGTTTAGGTAAATTTGTCAGTCTACACCCAAACCAAACAGTGCAATCATCTAGTGTCCACCATTTCTCAAAAAGGCTAATGGAAACACACCTCGGTCCTGGGACAGCTAGGGACGTGCTTTTAATATTAGGCCCATAGGCTTAAGACCAGGCTGCAATTTGCATTTCTTGAAAACCTACAATAAATGTCACTTTTAATAAATTGTCTATTTTAGTGCATGTTTCATGCATGAAAATGTGACACTGTTTTTTTTTCTAACCAATTTTCAATGTTAACACCGTAAAACACAGTATCTTTGACCTACGGTGATCTGATAACAACTTTGTTGTCACGTGATCATTGGGTAAATCGTCATTCAGGTTGTAGACAGTGCATAATGAAGAGACCAGGGATGAAATGATATTATGAGTGTATAATATTTTGCAAGTCTAAGTATTTAGGTGAACCACCCTATTTAAAATTAATTCAACTTGCCGGACCTGTGCTACGCGTGGGTTTCCTGCCAGTATATGAAATTAACAGCTGTTTATGCAATCACTGTGTTTGGATTGATCAAGAAAAAAAACCCATTCTTCTGAAACTGTTATTCCACATGGAGAGTAGAAGTGGAAAATTAAATTCTTAAAAAATATGATTTTACTGGTACCATTTTTCATCAATGTCAAATTATTGTGTACATATATAGTGGTTGTTGCCTGACAACCAGAGTTATTAATAAGCCCACTGAATAGCTTTCGTAGATACTTAGAAGAAAAAAAAAATCATTAATATTATATAATGTTAATGGACTAGTGAAACTGGCACTGGTATTAGTTTCAATGTATTAAATATTAACACGTTTCCGTTGAGTTGTCTACTGCAACATATGGCACTGTTTGGACTACCATAAGTACAATGTCATCTGTACACACTCTAAGGCTAATTTTGCTATATTTGGATATTTGAAGTGGCATATTGTGAAATCAGTCAAATTGAACCTTCAGTTAAATAGTCACTGCCATCTAGTATAACAAGTGTTTAAGGAAGACCCAAGACATCCAAGATTGTTTGCTTCAGCTGCTCCTTTGTTGTGGAACAATTTATTACAATTAATTTAGTTCAAAACTTCCTGTAAGTCTCATTAAATTATTGCTACATAAACACTCCCCTCTATTCTGTTCTCTTGATATATACCAGCACATTATAAATATTCATTATTATTAATAATGTGATTACTATAAATTACTTTACTGCTATTATTGTCAGTGAACTATTTTTGTTAACCTGGATAGTAAAGTCCCTTTTGGGGCAGATTTGCCGGTGTGGATTATGTACCAGAAGCCATTTTGAGATAAATGGTGAAATCAATTTTATGTAAATTTGTCTGTCATACACCCAAACCAAACAATTATGCACTGCTATAGTGTCCACTATATCTCAAAAAGGCTCTCAAATAGTGCAGTATACAAATATTGACTGCTTCGAGTGCTATGGTTAAAACTACGACTCCCGAGGTGATCCTCAGTGTGTTCTATTTTCCAGAGGCAAATAACTAGGCAAAAGACTATGCAGATGGCTGTGAGAAGATCTGAGCCTGATTTCTACAGCTGCTCAATCACAAAAGGTAGCTATAGGCACAACAAATTTATGGTTACCAGAATAAGGTACCAGCCAAACTACCATGTCAAATGTACACTTTGTGACGGGTATCCTGCTAATTTCTGCTTAGCAGAAAACTGTTAAGCAACATTTTCTGCTTAAGCACCTCTATGAACTTAGGCCCTGGTGGTTATTTTCAATGTCTTAGCTAGTGTGATGTCATAGGCGCGTGTCCCAGGGGGCTGGGGGGGGAGGACTGCCCCTGAATTCGGGCAAAACAGTGGGGAAAATTCGGGCACAGCAAGAAAATGAAGAACAAATTTATAGAGAAAGTAAACAAGACTTTTTACCCAGTATTGGAAATTGGTATTTGTGTTTTTTATCTAGTAAAATTTTGGGCATATCAACCCTTCTTCCACGCTTAACCAAAGAGCCCCCATTGCCAATTTGTTCTCTAGTAATTATTTAGTCTCCTTCTGATAACTAGGGCACTCCGGTCGAAATGTTGAGAGTAACCACTTCCTCTTTTCAGAGGCAACAACTCTACTTTGGAGAATTTATTACATGGTGTTCTTGCAAAGAATACCCCAAATTGTATTCCACCATAAATCTTACTCCCCAAGTTGTTGATGAGCTCTATGGGTTTATTTGTGACAAAGGGGTATGTTTGTTCCTCCACCTGTCCCTAAATACATGTGCTTAGGGGCCATTCAGAGTTGTTTTGGAAATTGTTTTGACCCACCCACCCAAATTTCTTTTCAAATATTGACATACAATTTAATGTACCTTAAACACACAATAACTATAATTGATGTCTCAATTGAAGCAGATATTTTAGATCAATGTTCTCCCAGTTCAGGAGTTTTTAATGGCTATTCCTGGAAAAGTTTCCCATCTCAGGCACAGAGGCTGGCTACGGAAATAATTGGTTGACTAATATCAATAGGCAAGCACAGACATGTCAGATTGTCTGGGTGTTGTTTTTACTTTAAAAAAAGGTTCTCTTATTTTAAATGTAAACTAAATTTAGATTTTCAGGTTTTTCAACCACTTACTCCACCACGATTAGTCATCACAGCCCCTAGCCAGAGTGTCAAGTCAGTCTTGGTTGGCATAATAATACTGATCAAAGATAAACATTTTTATTTTTTTTCACATATGTATTTGTTTGTATTTCTCTTTACTTTTGGTAAACATTTCAGGTATGATACAAGATGATCAAGAACACCTTGCTTGCACTTTTGAATCTCAGAGCTTACTTTTGTTTAAATGTGTAGCAGTAGGGCCTACCAAAAATCATGAGAAACCTTTCCATCTAATACAATATGGGAGGAGCAGGCATTTCTTATTTTCATTTCAATAAAGTGTTGACAAACATGCACAAAAACCTCAACCATTAATCAGTGTTTACCTGAAAATTTGTTGTGTTGTCTGATAATTTTGGTGAGAGCTAGATGATAGGAATTAACTTTTGAATTCCCTTTCATAAAACCATTACTATTTTCCCCCCTAACAAATTGTATTCCTAACTCCAACCCCTCCCAAACCTGCCCCCGCCAAACCTGCCCCTGCCAAACCTACCCCCCCCCCCCCATCTGTCAAACCCCCTGCCAAATCCCCTCTGCTCAACCTCCCCATACTTGCATCCCTGTACCCCATCCTTACATCCATGTATCCCTTCCTTCTGTTGTACGAGTTTTTGCTGCTTTTTACTGATTCGGTTTATTTTTAAATACCAGTTTGGGGGTTTCATGTGTGCAAGTGGTTGTGCATGTTTCTTTTTTATAGTATTTTGTGTAACTTTAATGCAATTTTTTGTACTTCTTTTTAACTTCGTTTGTTTTATTGCCATGCCTGTAATTGGTGGGGTTTTTTTTCGCTGTTGGTATGATGAAATAAAACTATATTACTTAGGGCTCGATTTCACTAAGAGCTAAGATTGATCTTAAGGCCGAAGCCATCTTAACTGCTAAGCAAAATGTAAATGTCACAATACAAATCACTATGGTGATCTGACAAGTCATCTTAAGATGAACCTTGGTGCTTTGTGAAATTCAAGAGCCGAGGGTCCTTTCTCTGTGATCAAACCTACACCATGCTGAACCACGAGTGGATTGTGCTAAGACTTATACAATTGATCCCAAATCTCTACAGACAACCTAGGTAGTCTGCCCGACATTTTGCTTTCATTTATGTAGCACATTTCTGGCACACTAGTGCTTTCTGTTGCTTGCATAAAAGCTTATTATACATGTACCACTATACAACTATTCCTTCCTGCATGCTAAAAGCATCTAGGGCCTCTTCCTACACAAGTGAGCAGTGTGATTTTGTTTCAAGCATTTATTACAACAGAAGTAAAAAAAAAAAAACCAAAACAGATATGGCTAAATTTACCTTGTAATGGTGATGCCACAATTTTGCAGGCCCACTGTCCCTCCTCTGTCTTCTGGCTCAAACTCTCCGAATGAAAGTACTCCTGGGAATATGAGTTGACATGCAGGTGGTGATAAAACCACTTACTACTATACTGTCGGTCTGTCACAACCCTGAATCCACAAGCAATCCAGTTCACTTACCACAAGTACACCACTCGGCTGCATAAACAGAATTGGCATCTGTGCTCACTGAACCATTTCTGATATTGTGCTACCAAAATTCCAGGTTGAAAAACAGCTGTTCACATGGAAATGATTTATTGTATCATAAGTGATAATAAGTTGGTCTCCTTGATCTACATGCTTTAATTAAGCTGTAAAATATAGCTCTGATAAACAACGAGGTTTTAATTCTGATACAATAAAGCGATTGAAATATCATTTTGACTGCAGGTGGGAAAACCAGCCATTTATTTGTAAATGGTATCCTTGTGCAGTAACGGTCGTGGCTCTATGTCGATAAATGTTCACTTACAACTCAGCTTTGATGTTAAGGAACCGGACCCAAATATTTGAAATCTCATTTTACGTCAATATTTTTCCAACCACCAGGAGAAATGTTTCTTCTGCAGAGACCAATCTTTCATAAAATTAATCACTGAAGCAAGTCATTTACATGTCATTAATTAGTTCACAGCTAAGCAACTTCATTAGCATATTTTAAAATATATATATAAAAAAAAGACACAGAAAAAAACCCAATTGGAAGTACCTCGGAACCTTAGCATCCATTTATTAACGACGAATGTTTTACCAATTAGTTTCAGGGTAAATTTCCTGGAATGAAGATGACAGGATTGTATAGTATTTCCTCAAGGATCTTGTCGATGAATAAATATTATTTCCACATTGTGTGTGTGTGTCATATACTCCTGCTATTCATCAACTAACTTGAAAGGAAAACATTGTCAGAAAACGATGTGGCAAAAAATAATAGCTTTTTTTATTTATATACATGTAAGGCAAAAAACAAACATAACTAGCTGTTAGCATATGTAAGTGCGAAGTAGAAAGCATTACAACATTGGTAACAACCTTTCATTTAAAAAAAAATGTTTTAAAGGTAACATTCATAATTTCCAAGACAATTCTCCCGTTTTCAAGATCTCTTTCCTTTTATTAAGCCATCCTTACGATCAACAGATGTTCAGGTGTTTGGTAAAACAATATTTTATGGTTACTTGTTTTATTGTCATGTTTTACATACAAGACATGACAAACCATGTAACTATAAAAGACTGTTTTACCAAAAACCTGAACATCTGTTGATCATAAGAATGGTGGCTCTAATAGAAGGAAACAGTTCTTGAAAATTAGAGAATTGGTACAGATTTCCTCTTCCGACAGTAATTTTATGTCACTTAAAAGCTCATGGACAACATCCATAATAATTGTCAAATACCAATATCTGCACTGGGTTTTGGACTCCCGTGATCAAAACTGGGTGGTTTTTTTTTTACTCACTTCTCAAAAACTCATATTTCAAGAAACCATATTTCACTGGGAAGTTTTCAACCATGACCACCAGGTATTAGTTATGTGCAAATCTGAGATCATTAATATTTTCATTCTCACTAATGCTTTGCATACCCTTTAAGTATTGAGCTGTTGCCATAAGCCAGAACATTGGCCATGACCTGATGACACAATTATACTTTTCCATTATGTGAAATGTTGTCTGAAACCATTGAGAGTGACATATATAAACACAATAGTCACATTGTGGGCGATTCTAAACTTAAAGTAGCAGAATAGGCCTAATATTGGTTTTGGGAAGAATGACAGTGTGTTCAACCAAACCGTCAAGTTTTCCAAAAACAAATTCTTTGTATACAAATTGTAACTGCTGCAAACAACATTTTAGATAAACAAATTTCCTTGTTAAAAAGATGTCATCATCAGAACAATTTTTTTTTTGATGTCAACATTAGAAGCACTCTAAAACAAAAAACAGTTTAGAAGTTTTTGTACAAGATATAAAGTAAAACCAGTTCTGGTTCTTTTAATTTGGGCCACCACAACTTTTTGACAACATTTGAACGTTGCTACTGGAACCCTCGAAAGATTTTATTTCTTCAGTATCAACTTTCAAACTCTCCTTGCAAGAAATCATTGGTAAAAGTAAAAACCCACATTAGAAATTAATGTGTTCAACACAAAAAGCCATCACTTGGCAATTTGTTAATATTTTGTAAACACATAAATATAGAATTTCTGATGTTATTATCTGGAACAAAAACCTAACATATGAACTCTTCCTGGACTGAACTTCTTTGAGCTTCTGAAGCAGAAATTATCGCTTAAATGTTTCAGGAAAACCCAAAAATTTTGAGGATACAAGAAATGTGACTTAGGATTTTGGCTGGTAACCTTATTCTTGTAAGCAAAATGTTGTTGTGCTAGGCTACTCTTTGTGCTTGAACAGCTCTATGAAATATGGGCCCTGGACACAAACTTTGGGCGCCAAAAGCGAAACACTAAAACATGCGGTTGGCGGGAACGTTCATTGTGCTGGGGGAAAAAGTTTCACACTTTGGGCACTTCCAAGGCATAGCTCCATTTTTCATTCCCTCCTTTCACGGTGGACTTGGTAACATCACTTTGTAATGATTTGAGCGTGAAACCAGGCTTTCTGTTTCTTCTCAACCTTACACTCTTGCTTTGCTGAGATGTAAAACAAAAAGCCACTTCAACAACATTGTTCCATGTACTGCATCTCTTTGGAACTCCTTGCCTGGTGTATGTTTCCCTCCATCCTACAATCTAGACTGTTTAAACAGGAATATCAATTCCTACATTCAGCTCCCCGAATTATTTTCATCTTTAATATTTTTCTTCTTGTAGCACCTTACCAAGAGTGGCTTTTAGCCTTGTTTGGGGCAAACTGGCATACAATATACATTTTTTCTTTTAATTATTTGCTATGAGATATTACATGAAATAAGCTGTTATTTAATGATATTTTTTAAAAAGGCGTAAATTGCATGCAAAAAAGAGGCCCAAGATACCTTTTGAAGATGATTCTGTTAGTTTACTGCACGTTCCTTGCACACTATATCTCTAAACTTAAAGATATAGTTTGCAAGAGACTCGAGTAGTATACCTGTGGAATTTTGCTTTTCGCAGGACTTGAAAAGCACTGCTTACCGCATATCAGTGTATGGTAAAAACTAAAATCAGACTTGGTTATTCTTCCTTATTCTTACAGCTTAATATTATCAAACACAATTTATACTGATCATTATACACTTTTGGTAGTTGACAAAGACCAGCATCCTCACTTGATGTATCCCAACATATGCGTAAGCTGTGAAAATTGGGGCTCAATTGGTCATCAAAGTTGCAAGAAAATAATGACTGAAAAAACACCTCTGTTTCACAGAATTGTGTGCTTTCAGATGCTGGTCTCAGACTAAAAATTATTTCAGTGAAAACTTTTTAAACAATTAAACAAACCTCTTTTTTAACAATTTTTTATAATATCAACAGCTCTCCAGTCTGCCAGTGCTGTTTACCAAGTAGGTTTTCATGGTTTTTAATTTTTGAATAATTACCAAAAGTGTACCCTGCCTTTCAGGTCAGGATTATGATCTCTTAAATTTTGACATTTGTTGTTATTAATTTCTATTAATCTACAATTGTCAGATTTAATAACCAGAATTCTCAGCCTTTCAGTGAGATCAGTCACATAATTTTTTCTTTGGTTATAAACATTTGTATTCACGAATACTACAGCTCGCATTTCAGCCAATACTTTAAAATACATTGCACTTTAAATATACGTCTACATGTTCAACCTACTTGAAGCAGATACAATTCATGCTGGTCACTGCATTATACATTTTAGCTCAGTTTCAACCAAAATTGAATCAAATAAAAAGAGAGATGCTGCTATTTTTAGCATTTTGCATTATTTATCATTTATGTAGTTTGCAAGTGTGAAAATTTCAAGCTAGCTTTGAACTGTCGAATACATTTCACTAAACATTTGAGCTATTGCTATTCGTTAAGAGCTTTAAGTCATGCATTTTTTTTTTCTTGTAAAGTTAAACCAAATGGTGTAATCTCTTATTCTCTTCTACTAATTTTGAACTTATTTTATTTTTGTTTTTTAAGTTTTGGTTGTACACTGATTGACACATATATCTTGCTTCCATTTCATATTTCAATGTTTTCTAATTTTACTGTGGTGCAAACAATTGACCTTATACACATGACCTCACTGCAGTCAAAAGCTCATCCTGTGCACCACGTGCGCATGGTTGTATGTTACCATTGTTTCCTTATTGATTTACCTCTAAAGCTGGTGGCATGTTGACGACAATGTATAATGTCAATTTTAAAAACATGTCGCAACTAACAGAAGAGCCATTAGTTACTATAGTCATATCAGTGGGTTTTTTTTTACAGGCCTCCAGAAAGTACTTTCTGCTAATATAGAACTGGAACTGCTTCTAGCTACTGGGCAAGCTCGGGAAAAGTACTGAGTATACAGTGCTTAACACACATTGGTATATGGGTAAAACACAAATATTAGAAAAGCATGTTTTGTTCACATTTCTCCGTACACCAATCAAACAAGACACTTTGATTGAAAGGCAATATGATGGTTTAGAATGATGGTTTAGGCTGAAGAAATAAGACCCAGGCTAGAGACCCATCACTTTTTTCGCTTCTTCACGTCCCAGCCTCCACCTCCCTTCTTTGACTGCGTCTGCGAATCAGGGACTTCCCGTTTCCTCTTTGCAGCTTGGCTTTCAGTACCCTTCGGACCTTTATTTGGATTCCCTGTAGAGGGCGCACTCTTACCCCCAGCAGAGCTTCCTCTACCCTCCCCGGAGGACTCCTTTCCCTTTGAGTTGCCAACAGATTTCTCCGGCACTTGATTTCCAGTTGATGTAGCGTCTGTGTTGGTAGGCTCAGATGATGGGCGATACTTAAAGATGACTGCCTCCTTGTTGAGGGAACCATTTGCCTTTGGTCCTGGTAAGATGTAGGTGATGGTAGCATAGGGGGTGAAGTGGAAGTCCTCCTTGAGAAAACCCTCCAGGAGAAGGAAGCAGAGGATGGCTTCACAATCCAGGCGACTCAACGGGGACAGTTTGCCACCTGCAAAAAGCAGGTCCATTTATTTTAAAAGAAACACAAAACAAAGCTTTGACAGTTGTCAGTCACATAATTAATTAATCCTTTAAACCTCTAGGCGAGGGCGCCCTGCTCAAATGACGTCATGTGCGCGTGCATGTACAAAGGTCTAATATATGTAATGATTGCATCAGGATAAAGAATATTATTTTGGTTTTACCTTTACACTGATGTGTGTAAGGCACCGTTTACTCAGTGGGGGGGAATCACAGGCATACTACTCAGAATGGTGGGGTCGAGAGTTCAAATCCCACTCGAGTAGTATGCCTGTGGGTTTTTCACATATCCGTGTCAGGGTAAAACCAAAACAGTTACAAATCAACAATTCCAACAAAATTTGATTGCAAACATCAATGTAGGGTGACTGGAAATGTATAGGGTTGTAACTTTGTCCAGGTTTCGTGGAGGCGGGTAACATTTGTGTTTGATTCTGATTTCATTTCTCTTGCCTTGATGGCTTCACAATGAAGTGGTGTACTTCCAACACATTCAGCAGTCTAGTAGAATGGCCTCTTTTCAAGGGGTAAAGAAGTAAATGTACGAAACAAGGTATCTGCACACTATAAAAAGTCAGATTTAAGACTTTTGAAGACCCTTTTAATGCTACCCTTAAACATTTTTAAGACCAAATGTAAGTGAATAAAGCAGGGAAAACAGCTATACCCACTCACACTTTATGATATTTTTTTTTACATGAAGCGTACTTCGGTTCCTTACAAGGTAATAGGAAAATTCATTATACGCTTCGTTCAGTTTTTTAAGACCTCAAATAACTGAATTTAATACTTTTAATGCTTCTTAAGGCCTGAAATTTTGAAAGTTCAATTTAGGACTTTTCAAGGATCCACAGAGAAACCCTGAGAAACATTGGTACAATCTTACCTGCCAGTTGCACAGTTGGTTTCTTGGCAAGCCAAAGGTCCACCAGCTTCAGTGGAGTGAGACGCGTTTCCTTCTTGCTACTTGCTTTCAGAATTTCCAGAAGTGTTGCAATGTACTCATTCAGTTTCACATCGTGAACTGCAAGAGTAAAACAAATAATCTATGAATGCAGCACAAACACAAAATGATCAATATGTGCAAATTTCAGCAGAACTTGAACTGAAAACATATTTTCAACAACAAAAAACGATTTCTCAATAAGCTTTAAAAAGTTCAGAAAAATAACCGCATGGGTGGGTTTTGAAAATTTTTCGGAATACCGACCCCATGTAGTTAACAACAAGCATACGTCCTTGTGGAAGATGCTGTGAAGAATTCATGGAGATCCCGTTTCTTTCAGGTAGCTGCAGGGAAGGTCTGGAATGGTCAGAGCCATCCAGACAACAGACAGTTTCAAAACAACCTTGAAAACACATCTTTTTAAGGAACATTTTTCCTAATTCCATGGAGATTGGGTTTACTGCTTAATCTGCTGCTGTTTTTTATATTATGCAGCATCCCATTTTCACTATTTCTTGCTTGTGCACCACGGGAAGTCGCCCACAGAGGAACTTTATTCTTGGAGCAAGCGCCATGAGCACTTTCGTGGATACCGGCGCTATAGAAGACGCCATTATTATGTTTATTATTACCTTTCTCTTTCTGCCTGCAATTATCGCACATTCCATTACACTGCTGTTTGCTGGTATGCGACTCCTCATCAAAGTGCTCTGCCTGAATCTTGCGACGACACCTGCCGAACATGTAAAACATTTCAAAGCTAGTTACTTTTCAAAATCCAAGGAGGTAGCAAATCGGGGAACATTTTAATGAGCAATTGATTCTAATGTCAAGTGTTTTAAATCACTTAATGGTCAAATTGTCAACTGACCGGTGTTGGTCAATGCAGTAAGCCACCATCGTGTACAGCTTCTCAAGTCCAGTCTGTTCCACCATGACCATACCACTCTGACGGAATACGTCCGACATGTGGAAGAAGAGGAGACACTCTGCTGGGCTTGTCATCACGCCCTTATCAAACGGGAAAAGAGAGAAATATCGCTGTTATTAAAAGGGAACGTGTACCTTTTGGTTTTGTGGAACCGTTCAATTGTTTTAATCCTATATTAATGTAGATGTATACAATCAAACTAACCTGTGAAAATTTCACTTCAAGAAGGTAGCGTTTTTGAGATATGGCCAAATGCAGAGCGGTTATGTACACGCAGGAAGAATTATTCGCAATTTGAATACACAATTTGAGAAACATATCTGACAGTAACGTTTCTCAGACTCAAATTTTTGTGGGATAAACACTGATATCTTTTTTCATTTTACTTTGAAGTGAAATAATCCTCAAAAATACTATCGAAAGCTGCTGCACTTCTGACCAAACAAGTTTTTATCACCATTAATTTTTCAGAGTGATTACAAAATGTATAGCTTCCCTTTAAGAGATTATGGTGTCACAAATGGCACCAGTCACACTAGTGCACCAGACTCAAGCTCAGGTGTTTGTCAGAGTGTGGGTTCGGGTCCTGGTCTTGGCACTTGTGTCCTTGAGCAAGACACTTAACTATAATTGCTTCGTCTTTTGGATGGGACATAAATCCATCGATCCCGCGTGCTGTTTAATTACACAAAAAAAGAATCCAGTTACACTTATTGTTTATTTAAATCCAGCAGCATGCTCGAGTCTCGAGTTTACCAACAACACAGTCGTGGAGTTTTGTTTCCTGTACCTGCTCTTCCACTTTCTTGGTAGTAATTCTCCAGTGATTTACTGAGGGAGTGATGGATGACAAAGCGGACGTCTGGTTTATCAATTCCCATACCGAAGGCTATTGTTGCTACCACCACCTTCAATAAATGAAGGAAAGTTTCTGGTTGACCTTTATCCACAAGCCAGTGTTCTTAGTTAGCTATTTACATAATGTATAACCATGGAGAAACACAAGCTATCCCACCAGGAAGGAGGAGGGGTGGTTGTTGGGGTGGGGGGGGGGGGGCAAAGAGAGAGGTTAGGAAACATTTTGTGGGGCCAGTCAAATATTTATACATGTATTCAAGACTGATTAAAACAAACATCAACGGTAGTTTTGAAGAGTATTTAAGACATCCTCATTATTCCGACTGTTGCCACCAAAATCATATGGTGAATGTAGCTTTCAGTTTGACTGGACCTCATTTATGGAACAATCTCCCTCTTCACATCAAACAAGCTACCACCGTCACACAGTACAGGACTCTTCTCAAAACATTGCTGTTCAAGTCAGCTTACATGTAGTTTTTTTTCTTATTTGTTCTTCTGAGCGCTTAGATGTTAAGTGTTATTTCACGTAAATACTTGACATATGTGTCCACGGTCAAAAAATCGTTTTTTTTTTTATACTTTGTAGGTCGAAGGGCCTTGGGGTGCAAGTAAACAAAATCGAACTTTCAAATCAATATATAGCCCGTTGCCATGGTAACAGCTCATTTTGTGTTTTGGGCATTTTAGGCCGATTTGGAGGTCTGAAAAACTGTTTTTTTACCTCATGTTTATAACTCCACCCTACCAAAATGCAAAATTATTTCATAAAACCTTTTATACCACTACAAAGTATCATTCTTGGCCTTACTTGAGAAAAAAAATTATTGCTATAAATTTTACCCTTATGCTATTTTTGCATCAAGCATTAAAGCATGTTTTTAAAACTTGCAAAATCGACATTTTTACCCTATTTTTTGGCCCTAAAAATTACAATTTGCCAGGGGCCCTAAGAAAAATTTCCTTTCGGTTGTGATTAGGGCCAACATTGGTCTTTCCATATCTGGTGAGAAAAACTTGGGCAATTGTATCCTGTTGTGACAATACTGCCTCAAAAACTGATTTTTTTCCAAAAACAGGAAAATACATTTTGAAGTTTTTCTCTCAGTTTGAACCAGTATCATTAAAAAAGAACACTTTAATCAATCAGGCACCTTTTCCTGAGTGTTCTGTAGGCTTATTGAATAATGCCACATTGATGAAAAACTTTGGATGACTTAAATCTCAGACTTTACCCCCCCCCCCCCCCCCCGAAGCGTATTATGTTACATTCCCTTATGAGTCATTCCGTGCCAACTCATATGACGGGTTGGCAGGCCCCGTATCAGATTTTGCTATTTTTGTTTGTAAACATTCCCCTATGGGTGTCTTGAACACTCACCAAATTTTAGAAAACTACTCCTTAACATTTCTGAGGTATGGCCCCATAAAAGTTTAAGCCCCGCCCCTTCAAATTTACTTTTTGTGTTTTGGGCATTTTTAGAGGCCTATATCTACAAATTGAGAAAAGATATGTAACTGCAAATTAATATACAGGGTACCTGGTACCCCATCAACTAGAATATACTGTCAAAAGTAGCATAGGACATTCTTATATCAAGGCATAGGTCTATCAAAACTGACATTTTAGCCCGCGGAATGATTTTTCATCATTTTTGAGACCCCTGGTGCTTAAAGTGAAATGTCAGATTGCTTTTGTATTACATTTGGTTATAAACTAGGTGTCATGAACACTCACCAAATTTTAGAAACCTACTCCTTAACATTTCTGAGATATGACCCCCTAAAAGTTTAAGCCCCGCCCCTTCAAATTTACTTTTTGTGTTTTGGGCATTTTTAGAGGCCCTATATCTACAAACTGAGATAAGATGTAACTACAAATTAATATACAGGGTACTTGGTACCCCCATCAACTAGAATCTACTGTCAAAAGCAGCATGACATTTTTATATCAAGGCATAGGTCTATAAATCTGACATTTTAGCCCGCGGGATGATTTTTCATCATTTTTGAGACCCCCTAGTGCCTAAGTGAAATGCCTGATTGCTTCTGTATTACATTTGGTTATAAACTAGTTGTATATGTGTGACCTGCTATAAGGATAGACCAACCCCCCCCCCCCCCTTTGATGGGTATTTATAAATATACTTTGTGTCCAGTCTACTTGTGTGAGAAATAAACAAAAAAATTGATTCTCTATACTCCTTCAAGTAAAACAAAAATGAATATGACTAATTTAAGGTTATTGTTGTGTATGCATGCAGTTTAGTGAAATCACTTGTTTACAAAAGAGCTGACAGAGCCTTGACTTCCTGCAGGCATAGTTTGTACACTACGGAAGTGTAGTGCCGCCACATGAAAAGCAATCCTTCTCTTACATGTCTTAATGTGTACATACACAATAACTATCATGTACGTCAATAAACATACATAGTAACTATCATGTATAGTACACAATTACTTATCAACGTACAAAATAACTACGGACTTACCATGTACGTATAGACGACAATTATGATGTCGTACATGATAATTATCATGTACATAATTGTACACTACACAAAAGGTTATGTGTACGTATACAATAATTATGATTTATGAACACATCCCCTTAAGACCAGCTGTATAAAAAGATTTTGTGAAGCATCTCCATGTGAAATAATATTCTTAAACAAGCTTGGTACAAACTGTTAGTTAACATCCTAATAAAATCCAAACAAAGCCGTGTTTCGGTTGCCATTTTAAAGTATTTCATCTCTGTATTCATAAGCCACTATCTCGGGGTTGTTTGAGAGTACTTTTTGCATGGAGATGCTGCACAATATTGTGTACTATACATGATGCGTCTGAAGTTGATCGTGAATCGTCATTATTCTGTACATACACTAAACATGATAATTATTGTGTATGGGGGGGATGACAATTATCATGTACGAACATGATAGATATGTACTAACAGGATAAGTATCCTCTGTACACGATAAGTCCGGAGTTACCGTGTCAGTGATAGTTATTTTGTACATCCAATAGTAGTAATGTACGTATAATAGCTATAATGTACGAACATGATAGTTATTGTACACATATACACAAAAAGTGCAGATTTTTTTCATTCAAGTGGCGGCACTACGCTTCCATGGTCTGCAGGAACTTAGTCTAGGTTCTGTGGCTCTTTTGTAAACAAGTGATTTCACTAAAAACTTCGATGTACAACAATAACCTTAAATTAGTCATATTCATTTGATTTTTTTTTTTTTAATGAAGGAGTAAAGAGTCAATTTTTTTGATTTCTCACACAAGTAGACTGGATACAAAATATTTTTGGGGAAAATTTGTAAATCTGTAAGAAATGTCCCATGTTGTCAAATAACCACTTGAAAAAGGCGGTATTTTTTGCAATTTTACAGCCAGACCCACATTCAGACCCCTGCTAAATACCCATCAAAAGTGTGATTGGTCTATCCTTATATCAGGTTACACATATACACCTAGTTTATAACCAAATGTAATACAAAATCAATCAGACATTTCACTTAGACACTATAGTGGTCTCAAAAATTACGAAAAATCATTCCGCGGCCTAAAATTTCAGTTTTTACAGACCTATGCCTTGATATAAAAATGTTCCAAGCTACTTTTGACAGTAGATTCTAGTTGATGAGGTACCAGGTACCCTGTATATTAATTTGCAGTTACATATCTTTTCTCAATTTGTAGATATAGGCCTCTAAAAATGCCCAAAACACAAAAAGTAAATTTGAAGGGGCGGGGCTTAAACTTTTATGGGGCCATACCTCAGAAATGTTAAGGAGTAGGTTTCTAAAATTTGGTGAGTGTTCATGACACCCATAGGGGAATGTTTACAAACAAAAATAGCAAAATCTGAGACGGAGCCTGCCAACCCGTCAGATGAGTTGGCACGGAATGACTCGTAAGGGAATGTAACATAATACGCTTGGGGGGGGGGGTAAAGTCTGAGATTTAAGTCATCAAAAGTTTTTCATCAATGTGGGGTATTCAACAAGCCTACAGAACGCTCAGGAAAAGTTGCCTGATTGATTAAAGTGTTCTTTTTTAATGATACTGGTTCAAACTGAGAGAAAAACTTCAAAATGCATTTTTCCTGTTTTTGGAAAAAAATCAGTTTTTGAGGCAGTATTGTCACAACAGGATACAATTGCCCAAGTTTTCCTCACCAGATATGGAAAGATCAATGTTGGCCCTAATCACAACCGAAAGGAAATTTTTCTGAGACCCCTGGCAAATTGAATTTTTTAGGGCCAAAAATAGGGTAAAAATGTCGATTTTGCAAGTTTTAAAAACATGCTTTAATGCTTGATGCAAAAATAGCATAAGGGTAAAATTTATAGCAATAATTTTTTTTCTCAAGTAAGGCCAAGAATGATACTTTGTAGTGGTATAAAAGGTTTTATGAAATAATTTTGCATTTTGGTAGGGTGGAGTTATAAACATGAGCTAAAAACCAGTTTTTCAGACCTCCAAATCGGCTTAAAATGCCCAAAACACAAAATGAGCTGTTACCATGGCAACGGGCTATATATTGATTTGAAAGTTCAATTTTGTTTACTTGCACCCCAAGGCCCTTCGACCTACAAAGTATTAAAAAAAAAGATTTTTTGACCGTGGACACATATGTCAAGTATTTACGTGAAATGACTCTTAAGCGCTATATAAGTACAGTTATTATTATTACCAAAGTTTGTTCTAAAACGAAATTAAGATACTGATGCAATGGACCAACTGTGTGCACAGAACCCAAATTCACTCTCCATAAACTTAATTTCAGTGTTGGCCAGCTTGGGGGGGGGGGCTGGAAAAAAATGGGGGGGTGGAAATTTGGAATGGTGAAATTGCAATCTTCTAAATTGTACAAGGACACCACAAAATAGGGTAACAAGGGGAACAAACCTGGGTATCTCCTTTCTTCCATCGTCCATGTACAGCACTCCGGAAGCTAGCACTGAGATCGGCATGATAAGGCTCCGCACTGATACTGCTCTTACGCAAGGCTTCTGTCAGGTCTTCTGTATTCTTCTTGGATAGACAGTAGATGATGCCTTATGAGGGGGACCAAGCAAAGGAAAGAGGATCACAAACCAGCCTTGCTACCATGGGCAGTGCGCCGTATCGGTACCTCTCGTCACGAACCCCTGGTAGGGATGCACTGAAAAACAGCGCTGATTGGCTCCCAAGGGTGACTACTTTGCGTGCACACTTGTTAAAAACTTTCGAGCTCATGTATGGCGCTTGTAGGACGCTAAGTGGACGCGCGTGTGAAAATGCAAGTTGTGAAAATGCAAGTATTTTGACGTGATTCCATTTCAAATGAATCATGTTTTTGCACGGTCACCCTAAACTGCATACAGTTAGACATATCACAATTCAAAGAAGAATGTCAGAGGACCAGTTGCTTTTTGACTTGATGCCTCTTTTACTTGAGCACGCGCATAGAATGGATCGGCCTCAGCCCTAATTAAAATGTGCTAGATTCTAGCACATTTTAATGAACCAATTCCAGGGGTTATGATCGAGCAAGGCATGCTGGGAAAAAATGGCGCGGCGAGATCGATCATCCCTGGGAACGAGGCTGGATCACAAACGTATCGAGTGAGATGGACTCATCTGGGGTGTATTTTGAGAGTCCTGTTTAAAGGCAATTTTTGGTCTTGACAACAGCTAGTATATTGCATAAATCAACTAAAACCCTAACAGTGTGCGAGGCCGATTGAAGCGCCCAAATTTTGGACTGTGTCTTGGCGGGCTGGTTACATCAGCCCTATTTAGAATGCATTTAGACGCATGGTTAAAACACACCATGTGACCTTGAATTGACCTTTGCAAAAGTTCAAGTTGGGACCAAAATAAAGTTTGGGGAGTCAGTTTTGAAATTGTGTATGCCTTGACGGCAGTCGTTGTTTCTAGATTTTGTATTGGCAGTCTCTGAAACGTACTAAATTGCAGCTTAAAATGCATGGCTTTACACACTGCTTTGGATCACAGCTGCCAAACCATCCCCCAGACACAGTGTTTGAACTGTTCATGCAGCTATCTCCAGTGGTGTGCTGTCCAAATGCTAGTTAAAACACAGGACCAGTCAGAATTCTTTCAAAGTTGTACACTGGATACTTCAGTGTTGGAAAGTATCCCTATTTCATATGAATTATGGACTAGTGGAAAAACCGAGAGACTACTGAAACAGCAACCTCACTGAACACTGCCACTGGCTAGTCAGTGAAAAAAATTGAGGGCAAGCACTGTCATGCTCTCTCAACATCTGCTTTTATAACAAGAAAGGAAAATATATGCCTCACACAATTTCCTGTATTAACTCTGAAAAAAAACAAACTTATCACACAGTTAAAAAAGTTGACACCCTGTCCTGCACCCTTGAACCTGATATATACCAAAACCAGTGTCTTAACAAACCAAAGACTTACTTGTTTGAATCTACACTTTTAGTAACAACGGGAGACTTGGTAGAATGGAAAATGACCAACCTGATTTGTGCTTGAATCGCCCGTTCAGCAAATTCACAATTTTCTCATTGAAGCTTGCCTGATTGCTGGGCTTGTGACAGATCTACAAGAAAAGAAATAATGAAGTCAAGAGGTTCCATCAAAATTGTTTGTACAACGTTTGAAAAGCTGCTGTGTGGCTGTTTGAAAAAAAGCTGTGATTTTATTCCTTTTCTGACCATCTCAGCCATAATGTTCAAAGAATGAACAGTCAAGAAGAGCATCATCTTGATAAAATGCATTACTCTTGACTCATGCAACGATAATTTTATTCTTTATCCCCAATGCAAAATTAACATCTATTAAATCGTTGCAGTACCCGCTGCTAAAACATAGAATTCGGACCGCCTCTGGGTGGTCTAGTGGTAAGACATCTGCTCTAGCAATGCAAAGATCATGGGTTCGAATCCCACCCGAGTGATTTGCCTGTGGATTTTTTTTTGTCACGGAACTCGGGAAAGTATTGAGTATACAGTGCTTAATACACATCAGTGTAAGGGTAAAAACAAATTATATTCTCTAATGAAGATAACAAAACTACGTAGTACACTTTAAAAAAAAAAATCAAATCCTCTGTTCAGTCACACGTTTGATTACAATCATCTCAAAGACCAGAACAGCTTCTAGCATCTGCATGAACAGAATCTTGATGTATTTTGAAATTCTATATTAATTATCACAAATGATCAGTTGCAGTGGAGGGGTTATCCTTAACACAAAAATTACTGTAAAACTGGTCGTTTAATTAACCCTCCTATTGTCTGACCGTTCAATATCATCCACTGCAAATTTGGATGATAGATAAACTATGCCAGCCTGCAATATGACATCATGTGGTGAATGCATCTAAACAGTACACAGTCAACCCTCCTACTGTCTGACCGTCCAATATCATCCACTCTGGTTTTGAATATATGCACTAAGCCAGCCTGCTATATGACATCATGTGGTGAATACATCGTCACAGTACACAGTCAACCCTCCTACTGTCTGACCCTTTAATATCATCCACTGAGGTTTTGAATACAATACGGTATTTTGTGGTGAATGCATCTACACAGCACACATGTGTACACACACATTCTATTTTTTGCATCCCTGTGGAGACATCTTTTGTTCTTTCCTTTGTCCCTGTAGTTAAGAACCTCCCATAGACTTTGTACACAAAACTCTTTGTGTAGCAACCCAGTCTTTAGAAATCCCCTATGGAGACCCTTTGTGTTCCCTTTTCTGTTTTGTTCTCTGTCTCCATAAGGTAATGAATATGAAATCAGTCAGTTCTGTGCACATTTGTGCCACAATACACAACCCAGGTAGTTGAAAGGTTTAAAACAGTTGTTCACTCTCTGGAGAATGTTACCAACAGTAGGAGGGTTAAGTTCAATATTAATGAAGCTCTCTTGCACATTGCAGGTCTACATTCGTTTGGATAGTTCTGTTTGTACCTGATAGAGAAGATTAGCCCTGTTGTAGGATGACCTCAGTATGACGCATGCATGCATATTAAGCAGTTTCTTCACATCTTCCAGTACGCTGGCTGTTGCTGTTGCCGTCAGGCCTAGTACCGGCACCTCTGGAAACTGTCTCTTCAGAACGCCTAACATCTTATAATCTGAAACGTCCAAATGTACAGGAATATTAGTTAAGATAATCATTACTGGAGAAAAAAAGTATGAACATGCTGTTGTGTTGGCTAGAATGTAAAAATTCCAAGTCTTAAAATAATGCAGACAAATAGTACTTTGTTCTTAAAAAGGTGAAGAAATCTAACTATGAGATGACCTGTAAAAGAAGCAAATGTCAACACACCTTCCAAGATCGATGAGGATTAAAAATACAACCCTATATCTAGTCTTCACAGTCACAAAACCACAAACCACAGTTGTGGGGGCGTACAAAGCAAAATGTATAACAAGTTGTATGGAATTGAAAATGGTGTTTTAACATTTTGAGGTTAAAAATATCAAATCAACAAAGAAAACCAGAGTAACAGACTTGACCTCCATTTCCAGTTACTAGTAAACAATTAAGAACTTCGCCCAACTGACGTTCATGTTATCATTAAATCCATGTAATGGTCACATCCATTCGGGCGTGATTCGCAAATGGGGTTTCTAAAAAATAAGCATCCTCATCCCAAGTTTTAATTTTGTTTCAATAATTTTTTTTTTATTATTATTTGTATTATACAAAGATTGAAATTGTATACATAACAAAATCTGGGTATTTTTGTTTTTAAGAATTTTGTATGAATAGAATTTAAAAAGAAGATTTGATTACATAGAAACACATACTCTTCGTTCAAGTTGTTTTCTCGTTTTCGATACGCAAGAGACTTGCACAGTCCATTGACATGCATCAAGACCACGGCGTGAAAAAAATTCGGCTATTGCGGTTGAATTTTTGTCTTGCTACTTTGACTCTAGATCTTGATGTGACAGGTACATACGATCATCATGAAACAGTTACCATAAAAAAGCACTCACCTGGCCTGAAGTCATGTGACAGGTACATGTGACATGTACCTGTCATGTGACAGGTACATGTAATTTGATCATCGTGAAACAGTTACCATAAAAAAGCACTAACCGGGCCTGAAGTCATGTCCCCACTGACTACAGCAGTGCACTTCATCAATGGCGATTCTTGCCAGCCGTCCCTTGAGATGGCACTTCTGAAGCTGAGCCATGAAGCGCTTGCTCTTGGCAATCTTCTCCGGAGTGACGTAAAGAAGACGCAGAGGGGCGTTGTCATCCAGCATGGCAGCATTGGTTGCCTTCAACTGGAAATGACAAAATATTGAGCGTTCACCGAGGGGCGCCAAGGTCAAATTAAGTTTTGTGATGCACTCATTTTCCAATAGATAGAAATAGGGAGAAAAGTCTCTAATCTCAATTTAAAATTGTGCAAAATGTCATTTTATTTGATACTCTTACAGAGGGACATTTGAAACATGACAATCATCAGACAGCAAGAACAATAGGTCTGCACATTCCAAAGAGGAATTTTGTGCCAGTCAAAAGGTCAAATTCAATGTTGTTTTGATTGAATGTCATCAAATTTAAGGAATTAGCTCAAAATTCTTTGAAGAAATATGTACGAACCGTATATTTGAACGTGCTTGGATTCTGACAGAAAATGCGCTTAAGGTATCAAACAGTGGCACTTTACACCATTTTAATTTCCCATTTTCATGGGGACTCTATCTACTGGAAAATGAGTGGATCACAAAACTGAATTTGACCTTGGAGCCCCTTTAATAACCCCAGAAAAAACTTGAAAAGCTAACATATAATTATCAGGCATTTGACACACAGTGTTTGAGTAGACATTTGTTAATCCTGGCCAGCATGAAATTGTTTATCTTTGTTGTCAAGTACCTTCCCCTGATCCCCCCCCTTTCCTCTATTCAATCCTTTCCAACTCTATCCTCATGCCCCCCTCTCAGCCATAGATAGGTCTTCACTGACCCTCAATGAGGGTGCTGTTTGGGTCTTGTGGCGTCACATGCAAAGAGTCTACTTCTAAACCATTTCAGAGTGAATGTAAAAATACGCACCTGATCTGGAGGTGTGCTTGAAGATAGCAATGCCGCTGGTACGCCCAGCTCTTCCATGGCAAGCGTCTGGTCCTCCATCAGTGACACCAGGGGAGAAACCACTAGCGTCACGCCTACAGAGGGTGTGATTTGAAAGCCAGAATGCAAGAAGAAAGACACTGAATTGAGAAATTCAGACCTGACTAAAGAATGTGGCGACATATGCACAGTATAAATGGTTACGCCACTGTAAATCGTCAAACAAACGAGCACTGACCCTCTAAAGTTCTTTTTCACACGACAGAACCAATTACCAAGAACTACAACCCTGGGAAATTCTTGCAAAGTTTGGAACACTTTCCACCGCCCCATGCTTGTTTCACTCATGCTTCCTGGGGAAAAAAAAATGAACACTCAGCATGCTAACCCCAGGGTCATCTTGATTCACCCTACTCCCAAGCTATTTCCCTGGAGTTACCCAGGGTTAGGAATTGAAAGTGTGAAAAGGTCGACCAATTATCCCTAGGAATTTCCAGGGAATTTCCTGGAAACAATCCGTCTAGTGTGAAAGTGTCTCAACTTGTATCACGATACGGTGGGATATAGATTTTGCATCTCCCTCCCCTTCTTATTACTACCCCCCGCCCACCCCACCCACCATCACACCACCATAACCTCTCCACGGGAAATCTAAGGGGCTTGATTCAAATCCCAATAGAAGGTCAAACTGTGCACCTTTTGCCACTACTTAGTAAATGGTACTAAGAGATTGATGGCAAGGTCTTTAAATCTCTTCCTCCCCTGCTCTCTCCCTCGTCTTCTCTTGGGATCATCTCCAACTCTCCGAAGGAGATCGAGCACCCTACCTTTTGACAGGAGAGCAGGTAGCTGGTAGCACAGGCTCTTTCCTGCTCCCGTAGGCATGACCAGAAGGCAGTCTCTTCCAGACATAGTCGTGTTCATCACCTGCTCCTGCATTGATCTCAGGGTCTTGATTCCAAACACCGACTTCTTCAATTGATGCAGCTTATCGGACCAGCTGAAATCTGGGGCGTTAAGATGTAAACATGGCTCATTGCTCAAAGAAGGGGGTAATGGGGTAATGCTTAAAGTCCCTTCCCTGAAGGAGCGTGGACTTTCCTGTACATTTTGCTTCATTAATATTATTATTATTTTGGTTTTACCCCACACCACAAGGGATAAATCCTGTATCCCTGATGCAATTATTACATAGATTAAATAGTATCTTTTTGTATTCCTGGTAATGAAACCAAAGAATTCAAAAAGAGTGGATTGTAGATAAAAGTGAAGACAAGATTTTGATTTAAGATGTGCTTGGACAAGTTCAAATGAGGAAGACCACCAATCAGGTAGAGACTCACATCCAAGTTCACGCGCCCGGTTCTAATCCGAGTTGGGATTCAAGCTCGGCTCTGATCCGAGATGGGAATAAAGCTTGTTTCTGATCCGAGATGGGATTCAAGCTCGGTTCTGATCCGAGATGGGAATCAAGCTCGGTTCTGATCCGAGATAGGATTCAAGCCCGGTTCTGATCCGAGATAGGATTCAAGCTCGGTTCTGATCAGAGATGAGAATCAAGCTCGGTTCTGATCCGAGATAGGATTCAAGCCCGGTTCTGATCCGAGATAGGATTCAAGCTCGGTTCTGATCAGAGATGAGAATCAAGCTCGGTTCTGATCAGAGATGAGAATCAAGCTCGGTTCTGATCCGGGATAGGATTCGAGCTTGGTTCTGATCCGAGATGGGATTCAAGTTTGGTTCTGATCCGGGATAGGGTTTAAGCTCGGTTCTGATCCGAGATGGGAATCAAGCTCGGTTCTAATCCGAGATGGGATTCAAGCTCGGTTCTGATCAGGGATAGGATTCAAGCTCGGTTCTGATCCGAGATGGGAATCAAGCTCTGTTCTGATCCGAGATGGGATTCAAGCTCGGTTCTGATCCGAGATGGGAATCAAGCTCGGTTCTAATCCGAGATGAGATTCAAGCTCGATTCTGATCCGGGATAGGATTCAAGCTTGATTCTGATCCGAGATGGGATTCAAGCTTGGTTTTGATCCGAGATGGGAATCAAGCTCAGTTCTGATCCGAGATGGGATTCAAGCTCAGTTCTGATCCGAGATAGGATTCAAGCTCGGTTCTGATCCGAGATGGGATTCAAGCTCGGTTCTGATCCGAGATGGGATTCAAGCTCGGTTCTGATCCGAGATGGGATTCAAGCTCGGTTCTGATCCGAGATGGGATTCAAGCTTGGTTCTGATCAGGGATAGGATTCAAGTTCGATTCTGATCCGAGATGGGATTCAAGCTCGGTTCTGATCCGGGATAGGATTCAAGTTCGATTCTGATCCGAGATGGGATTCAAGCTTGGTTCTGATCCGAGATGGGAATCAAGCTCGGTTCTGATCAGGGATAGGATTCAAGTTCGATTCTGATCCGAGATGGGATTCAAGCTCGGTTCTGATCCGGGATAGGATTCAAGTTCGATTCTGATCCGAGATGGGATTCAAGCTTGGTTCTGATCCGAGATGGGAATCAAGCTCGGTTCTGATCCGAGATGGGAATCAAGCTCGGTTCTAATCCGAGATGGGATTCAAGCTCGGTTCTGATCCGGGATAGGATTCAAGCTTGGTTCTGATCCGAGATGGGATTCAAGCTCGGTTCTGATCCGAGATGGGATTCAAGCCTGGGTCCACAGATGTTGATGGCAGGGCAAGATACCTCTTATAAGCCGGACCTTATCTCTATTCACTTAATGATAATTGTGAACACTTATAGAGCACCAGTATCCACCACAGATGGGCACTCACGGCACTGATATCCACTCCTTGTTTTTACGGCATTTTTAGGTATGCGGTGTTATGAATATGCGACCCATATTGTGCTGTGGTGCAATCTGCAGCCAACCATACCAGAAAACGACGGGGCTAACCCCTCCTTTTAACAATAAGTGTACTGAGTTATTTGTTGTGCATTACACAACACACAGGACCCAAGGCTTTATGTTCCATCCAAAGGCCTAAGCAACAATGGTTTTAAGTGTCTTGATCAGGGACACAAGAGAAATGGCCGGGACTCGAACCCACACTCTGCTTATCAAAAACACCAGAAGTCGGTCCGGTGCTAGACAGATCGGCCACGACACGCCATAAACTAAGCATTTACCTGACTTCTGGAAGTCCCCTCTTGCTGTTTCCAGTTTCTGGCACAGAGTCTGCAACTGGTCCGCTTTGGTTTTCAGCTCTTGTTTCTTGCCGAGGAGTTGGTCTTGCTGTTGGACCAGAGTATCGATCCGCTTCCTTACACAATCCAGCTTGTTCTCAACTTGGCCAAGTTCCTCCAGGACTCCTGAGATGCAGATTGGATCACAACACAAAAACTACTATCAGACTTCAAGATGTGGTTGACTGTAAAAGTATGTGATCTGAGGTGTCACATGGTGGAGTAGGGATTTACATTGAGGTAACACCATGTGATAATAGCTACTTTGCTTTCTTGACTGTCCTGCTATTCATATACTACCGCTGAGTAGATTAACAATACAGGGTTCTTATATAGCGCTTTATTGCGCCTGAGGTCCTCTCAAAGCATTCATTAAAATATTTTCTACAAGGGGTGCGGAGCTGTGTTCGAAATATAAGACCCATTTAATTACATAACACCATGTAACGATTTACAAGGTGCTGTAGTGCAATCTGCAGCCACTGCCAGAAAACAGCGGGGTGAACCCACGGGACCAACTGGACCCAACACACGGGACCAACTGCTTTACGTTGGATTTGAAGTTTATAAATTATGAGACCCATTTATCAAGCACCTTTATAAGGGTCTACAAGGTGCTGCGGCGCAATCGGCAGCCACTTCCAGGAACACCGGGGCAAACCCCTTCTCTTACATGTCTTAGCGACAAGTGTAACTGGGTTCTTTTATGCGCACAATGACAGGACTTATGCCCCATCTGGAAGATGAAGCAATAACGGTTAAGTGCCCTGCTTAAGGACGTAAGGGTCAAGACCAGGACTCAAACCCACACTCTGCTGATCAGAAACACCAGAGCTTGAGTCCAGTGTGCTTGACTGCTCGGCCATGACACGTCATGATATAGATTGTGAATCTGGAGACTATCAAGTTGAAATAAGAACCTGCACTGGCGTTAATCTACTGCCGAGGAGTAGACTGGGAAGCACTAAATACCAATTTCATCAAACTGGCTATATATTTATACTGGATTGGAAAAATATGAAATCAGATCACAACTTAAATGGTTGGGAGCATTTTTATACTTTTGTTGCAAAGACACTCCTTAGAGTTCAACAACAACCCTATATCTTTTCGTGACAAACCAATGCGTTGAGCAAACAATAATTAACCTCGATAGTTCACGTACAGTTTTAATTTGAGTGCTGTATAGTTTCTTCAGCAATTATTCACGTTGTTGTTGTTGTTGCACTCATATCGCTCATGTGCAAACGATCATTCTTCATCTTACCCTGCAACTGAGTTTGTGCATCTTCAGTTTTGGACGACTTTGCGGTTGATGCCATTATGAACGATGTACAGCCTGATACCTGGTGAATCTACCAACTGCTTCAAGTAGGGCTACAGGACGACCTCAAATCTTCTATGTGCTAATTTGGAAATCAAAGACAAAAAGGTGCAAGAATTACGTTTTTCTTTTTAATTCCATGTAGTCCCATTTTTTTTATTAAAACTCTTTCCTACTGACTGGAATTTCATCTTTGAGAGGGCAAGGCCATTTTCATTTGTCAAGGGCACTTTCACTGGGAAATCTTAAAAGTCTTTGGGAACTTTTGTAAGGGCACCAAGGCCATGACCTTGGAAACAGAGGCCATGACCTCTATGGCCTCCGTGTAATTCCAGGCCTGCTCTTTGGTCTAAAGAGTCACAATAAAGAGGCTCGAGCTACGTTTATCCCAGCAAGTGGGGGAAATGAGCTATTAATTATTACAGGAATTGTTTGCGCTGCATGACTGCATTTAATTTAATTACACAATAACCCACCAGGAACAAGATTGACCCCCAATCCTCCAAAGCGCCAAAGGATGCACCTGCACATCAAACAGAGTATGATCAATGATCAATGATCAATCTAGCCCCACTTGTGTGGCCAAGGAACAAGGGTTCAGGTTCCTTGGCCACACAAGTGGGGCTATTAATAATATCAATCATGATACGATCGTTTTAGCCAAAATGCAATTATGTTACATAGTGTAAGACGGAACACTTAATCAGTTAGGATGAACGACCAATTTCCTTTCTTCCTCCCTCCATACAGCAATATGGAACAAACCAGACAGCAAAGTGTTACTTTGACCTTGAGAACTGTAACTAAAGATGAAAGTTTTTAAAAGCAGATTTTGGTGACCTATCATATAGAGCAAAATTTTGCTCTACGGGTGATCAGAGCTAACTTAGCTGGTCCCAGCCATGGAGATAATTCCAGTAAACTAGGGACCTCCATGGGTCAACATTGTTCATGTTATGGGATGAGACTAGACGGGTCATCAAGTTTTTAACATAAACCAATTCGTCGTCTGCTAAAATCTAAAGCCAAATCAGACTAGTGTTAATTATGAGTGGCCAGCAATAGTTGTGAACAATTAATGCTGATAATAGTCAATACACCATTACCAACGCTTCAGACAAAAAGAAACATACACAAAGCTTACCTTCTTTACTGCTAATCTTTTTTTCAGATCAGTGCGTCTCGTCACATCATACTCTTTCGCAAAATGATCGGGTATTTCCGAAGTACACGTCCACACGTGTGCTATGGTGTTTTCATGAGCGCCCTCTTTGGACATTATGATTTTGTCATTGTGAGCGCGTGGCGGTTGAAACAAAGAGCCTCCATCCAGCCTTTGTCTGAAGTCAGTGACGCGTCATCCTGGTCACTTTTACGATTTTCTAAACTTCCGGAGAAGCGGCGGCAAAAACGATGCATGCCAAATCTCTGGCAATGATCTGATGCATGTGCTCTGTATTGAGGCCTAACTGGCTTGGGGTGTGGGCGAGATGAGCTTTTTTGTTTGGGGTTCGGGGGGGCAGGAGGAGCGACGGGCTGATTTTGGAGGAGGCGCTGTTGGAACCTCACTAAACAAACTCCCGTAGTAACCAACGCTAAATGCTAAATATTCAAGAATACTCAAAAACATTTGAAGTCTCTCAGCCTCTTTAAAACCACTGAGATATATTTTCAAACAACTAAACTTCAGATTTCTTTTCAATTTTTGGTAGGTCGGCCGTTTTGAATTTCTGCTAATTACCCTAGAAAAAAACACCCCCGAAAATGTGCTTTTTCCAAAACCTACTCGCTACCAGTTTTCATCAGGCACTCCTCCGACCCACAGGCCAAAAAGGACCGACTTTAAAGCCTAAATTTATCAAATCTCCCCAAAAGTTAAAACAAACCACCCCAGGTTGTGATAGATTCTTACCATTACACATTCTATTAATTGCATGACCCAAAAACCCCTTAACTAAAAAGATTCTGTGGGTCACAAATTATGATAATTAGCTTGGCGCATGAATGTTGGCCTATTTAGTGTGGTGCACCCTTAGAGTCGTCAAATCAGCCCTCTCGTGAATTTGAGGGCCAATGTACACACAGTTGGTTCATGGAGGAAAATTAAACCTGGAGTTGCTTGCACATTACCCCTCAAGTACTCGCAACGAACGCCAACCGAGTACCAAACATATTTCTGTGATAATACGTGCTAGCCTGAGTTTTCTCATCTGAAACCGATGCTATTATTTCTATCGTTCTTTTAATGGCATATATTTGCCATTTACTACGGTAATGTTTTTAAATCTAAATGTTTTAAGGATAAAAGGCTACATGTACTGTGAACTTGTCACTTTTCGGCCCCATCTACATTTTTGTATAGCAGACACTTTACCCAAAGGCCAAACCTTTGGGCAAAGTGTATACGGAGTCACGTGACACTCAATGAAGAAAATGTCGAATGGCATTATTTCATGTCCATGGGGAACACAGTCATGCTCAGGTGGGGGGGGAGGGGGTTGTGTGCGTTTTGGGGATGTTTTTGTTAGGGTTTTTTTTTTTTTGCTTAATTTTTGAGTGAAGTCATCCTGAAACTTGTACATAGTGTTTGGCCGCAACAATATAGAAAAATCCTATCAAGCCTAATGAAAAAGAAACCAAATTTGTAATAATTTGTGTCTTGAATGCTTCTGTATACATTGGCTACCTTTACGAAGACCTATAGGAAAAAAGTCTCCACGGAATTGTGACTTCACTCTATAAGTCTGGATTGTTTTTACGAATCTACGATCAACTGTAGATTCGTTACGAATCTACACTCAGCTGTTGATTCGTTACAGACAAAGAACTGTTCGACTGTAAACACAAAACACAACTGGAAATCATGTTATCTTTAGTCAATTTACAGGAACATTTCCAGTTAAAAAATTTACTTTAATAAGACAAGTAGGCCTAGTGAAAAACATTGTACTCGATAATGTTGCAAGCACTGTAAGGTATGCCTACAAATTGTGCGAAATAAGTTATAAATGTGACCAAACGTCATACTCAAAGGAGATAAATTCAAGGGATCAAATACACTGTAGTTAAATGTTTTAACAGTCCCTTGTTTAACCACCGGCACTCCATCTTTGGGGAAGTCAGATAATAAACTCTATAGTGTAGATTCGTGACTACAATGTACTCACTTCGGCTCCTACATTCTATCCACGAATCAACACTTCCTCGTCCATTCTCAGAATTCTAAAGGAGATTGATACTCCACAGGGAATTTTGTGTACGAAGCCCATGGGAGGGTGTTTAAAATACAGGGACAAAGGAAGGAACAGAACAAACTTTCCCGGGGATACATCTAGGGCTGTTAATCAGGAGGGTTTGAACTCTGACCCTTCTGATGTAGAAGTTGAAAATAAAAACATCCAGCGGCGAAAATAATGAAGGTCAATTTTCAGGGGGGCACAAGGGGTGCACCATTTCTAAGGGGGGGGGGGGGTCATTTAACATTGTAGTTTGCAGTAACGCTACTGAGCATGCTCCATTATGAGGTGTACTAAACCGCAAAACAAAACACAAACTAGGCTATAGGTTTTTCAAAAGCTTTCTTGATGGAATGTTTACAGTCGAAGTGTGATGTGGGTAATTTATTGCAAGTCAGAGGTTTTGAATTAACTAATTTCCCTATGGTGCAGAACCCTCACGAGTAAATGCAATTCACCGGATCGGGCTACCTCCAATAAAAAACAAAAACCGGGCAGCTATTAATATCAAGTCAATTACAATCCTTGACTGTCTCCGGTGGGCATTCTGAAATTGTATGTTAATGGGATCATGTTACACCCCTGAGCGATTTTAGAAAAAATATATATATATATTATAATTCCATAGTCATATTGTGTGATTAAGCAAGTTTGTAAACTTTTAAGTGTAAATTTACTACAACATTAGCAGCAAAGGGGGAGTGTTGATTGACTTTACCCAAATGGCATTAGGTTTTTTTCCAGCACCATTACAAACAAAATGGCACCGCACAGTACATAATACAGCCAAAATCAGAACAAGAAGATACCTGTTTCCAAGGTAATTTCGGCCAGGCCTCTAATATTCAAGACCCACTTGTGTTCCAGCCGAGGAAGAGAAAAAAAAAACATGAAAGAATAACTACACGAGAAACACGTTATATTGGCCACTCGATATCACGCTGGCTTGCACTTGAGGTCATCAGCGGGCCGCGGGACGTGAGGAGACGAGTGACGGAGATGAGGTGCCGGTGCAATCCCGTCCCGGACGGCTAGTCGTAGAACACCATACTTGACGGTCGGTAGCCCCAGCTGTTACTCCGCAGTTTTGTTTTAACGTCTTGCTATTATGCTACATTTATTTTTATGGGAGAGTTTAGCATTATTATTACGCGGTACCCTTGCATTCTAATCAATAGTATTCATTTGACAATGAGATGGTTGTCTTTGATTATAATGAGCTACATTTACACATCCATCTGAGTTTGTTTTATAAACTGGTGCTATAATAACTGGTTCAGAAAATGGAAGGTCATTTGAGGTAGACAGGCTCTGACGGCGCTGTGTTTATAATTAGTTGGGATGGAGATTGTCATCACCAGCACACCGCAATAATCAACACGGGATTTAGCGTTCGTCATTAGTTTGGACACAAGCCACCGGCAAATCCCGCAGTGCTAGCCGAACCTTCATTAGTATCTCTCTCTCCCCAACGAGACGAGCTTCGAATGAGCAGCTACAGCACATTTACATGCGTGCATGAATACATTACGTGTCTATCATACACCATAAAGAGCTTGTGGCGACCCACTGGAATTCAAATGCAAACATCGCAAGGAGTGAAATAAAAGACTTTTTTTTTTATCGGATACATAAGCAAACCAGTGTTTATAATATTGACATTACGTATATACGGTGTACAGGGCCCCTACCAAGTGGAATACTATCTACGTGTACTTGAGCAGGACCATGGGGATTTAAGTTCGCATACGGTGCACGGCAGTGCAAGGTCATACAGCCAGGCATGGAGAGAGGAAGCGAGAGAGAGGAAAAAAACCCCACATATTGCCGGGAGTCATTTTAACTGTCGCTTCAATCCATGGGCTTTGGGAATGAGCTAACCGTGCGTAAGGTTACCAAGTTCACGAGGGAAAAGCTGGGTACGTTTGAGTTCCAGCTACACTGACAGACGACGCCACAAGCTAGTGCAGTTGCAGTGTTGAGCCGGATGAAGTTCCATTCACATTACACGGATCTAGGTGTTATTTTATTGAAAGTGTAAAGCGAAGCTCGTGTAAGAGTCAGCATGCTAGTACATTTTGTGGAACACACGTCGCAGGACCTTTACTTATGTCAAAGTTGTGTGCCTTTTGGGATGAAAACAAAATGAGGAAGTCTACGGCTGTTTTAGATGTGAGAAAATTTACTGCAGAGCAGTTGATTGTGTGCCAAATCAACGCCAATACGGAATGGTAATTTTGAGGTTGAAATTCCGTTATTTATGATGTAAATTTGACAATGACTACGTGGAAATGAAATCGTCACTGAGTATGGCTAGTGCTAAAGATTTTAAAGAGAGGGCCCTTCAACGGCGTAGGGTGAGATATCGGACGTACCCGAGCCCTTCATTTGATTTGGAAGATGACGAGGCGTTGCTCGTTTCATGCCGCCATATCACATTCCCTCTCGATGTACGCTTCCAGTGTGCCGTCCAGCAACAGGACAACTTTGAACTTGATAAGATTCTCTCCACGCACGGGTCCCAGATCGACATGAATGCCCGCAACCACATCGGGTTGACGGCCCTCCACCAGGCGGTCCTGAATCGCAACTTGGACACGGTGAAGTTGCTGCTGACGCGCGGGTCTGACGCCAACGTCCAGGATTCCAACGGCTACGCCCCGTTACACACCGCCGCCGCCTGCGGTCTCCGGAACATCGTCAGCCTGTTGATCATCTTCGGCGCCGACCTGTCCATGAGAACTTTGGCCGGTGAGTCCCCCGTAGATCTGTCCAAGGACCTGGTCACTGCCGACCTCCTCATGGTTGAGATGTGCAAGCAAATCCAGCAGCACGAATTGATGGAAAAATACGGCTTCGTTTTTAGATTCATCGATTTGTGGGAGAGGTTGTGGACGAATTGTTGCACGGCGTTTGAGATGGTGGTTGAATGGACGAAGAGTGCAGTCAAGAAGTATTACGAAGTACCGCAGTGTGCCACGCAAAACGGCACCAATAAGTGCGGAGGAAAGCTGCCGTAAAAACGACACAGAGCCCTTACTATCTTTTTTTCTACTGGAGCGGGCATTTGCAATACACAACAGACATATGTAAAATGGCCTTCCTTGGCCTTACTTTTAATTTGTTTCTCTATTTAATGTGTAGGCTTTGCTCATCAGTTTGAATCATAATTTCTGTTTCGTTGATGTAACAACAATTTGGACCCATTTTTTTAATAGCTTCGCTACCCAGGCGCCCTGTCCCATCGCCCTCTCTGCACGATGCCTCGTGGTCTGGGCTTCACTTACAATCCCTTCGACACTCTTGGTTTCAATTGCAGACGAAGCCAACGGCAGAGTTAGATCCGCTGTTTGGGAAAATTAGTTTGCTGCCATGTTGAGGTGATTGATTTTGCACAATTTTACACACGAGAACAGAAGCCAGTTTTAAAGCGGTTACCAGCCTGTACGTTACATGAGAGTACACAAAACCAGCTGCTTTGTTGCGATTAAAGGTGCACAAAACAAATCATTTGTTAGAGAACAAAAACAATATTGTCTCAAAAAATTGTGCTCTTACATTATACGGGGGACGATGTTATCCCTTTGGTCCCATAGTAAACAGATAGATCGATCACTGTCAGGTTGCAACACTGTCAGATTGTGTCTTTTCATGCTTCAAAATGCACCATGCGCCTTTTATCACAAAATATGTTTGAAATCTTATCAAAATAGTTAATCAGAAGTTTGGACGGGGGAAAAAGAAATACAAATGGAGTCACGTTTCAGTTGATGTTGGTGTATTTTTATATGTCTGAGAGCAAAATCATGCTTTCAGTTTGTTTCGTACATGTATCATCCATAGGCCTATTTTACGTTTCGTAAAATAATTGTTGTTTTGTTCTTTGAGGCTGAAAACTTCACAGCGTGTAATTTGGTTCTGATGTTAAAGCTGTTTTTGTTGGAAATTCAAATAATAAACTATGACATATAGCGTACAATTCTTTAGGAAGTAGTGTTGTTCAATGAACAGTCGTCGGGTATAAAGTCCAAGTTCACTTTGGACTTTTTATTGGTCGATTGGTGTTAATGAAGGGTGTAACCACGGCGCACCATCATTTTATTGCCGGTGATAAAGATTAAAACTCTCATAAATGGATGGTTGGATATATTATTGCAAAGCGCATTTTATAGCTCAACTTGTCACTTCCAATTTCGTCTGCTGGTGTAAGGTCTGACACGCATGAGTGTTCAAGAGGGAAATGTCCTAGCATTTTCACATTTGTCTTACAGCAGTGCATTAAAACACGTGTTTTTAAACATGACTGAATTGAAGGCCTAGTTTCACTTCATGGTTCTTTAGGCTCAATAATGTGACTTCATTATTGTCACTGTACTCTATAGTTGCGAAAATAGTCAAATTCTAAAATCATAAAACGCTGAATACTAGTGGAGGCTGACGCTCTCCTCTGCATTATGCTAATGGATTTTCTTGAATAAAGATGTTGAAATTAAATTAGCTATTTGGTTTCAAATTTCCATGCACTTTGACACCCCTCCAACTCATATTATGCTGTACATCATTGAGCCAGTGTTTCAAAGTTCAACATGGCCCGAGTTTTGCTGAAAGCCATTTTTCATCAAGAGTTTATTCCCTGAACAAATTTTGATATTATGGTGCTGTTTCTAAGCGAAAAGGCTACAAAAACTTTCGCATATGCTACAGACGATGCACCAAATATGTACACGTATGTAGGCCTAACATGCAAATTTGTTTGCACGTGGCTTATGGACGTGATACAATGTCAAGATCCTGATAATAGACCTTATGCATATGACGTCATTTGAGTGGGGCGCCCTCACCTAGAGATCAAAAGGGCGTTGTTCATTGGCCAGTCATGTGCGCCGCGCGTACAAATCTGTGCGTTTTCCATTGTTTTATCATCGATTTACCTCTAAGATGGCGGCTGTATGACGTCAATGCATATAGAGATCAATATAATAGAGATCAATGATAAGGTCCATTGATCTCTAGACCAAAGACCGTGCAAGTCTCGCGCGTATTTGAACGATGGGACCTGATTGCGTTAGTTTTTTTTTTTCACGCGTTAAAGCAATGTGCGCGTAGGCCCAAAGTCAACCTCGTTCCCAGGGATGATCGATCTCGCCGCGCCATTTTTTCCCCAGCATGTCTTGTATAGTGATCAGGCGTTAGTGCACTGATCTCTATATAGAGATCAGTGGGTCAGTGACGAGAGGTATCAATACGGTGCGCTGCCCGTGGCAGCGAGGCTGGCCCAAAGTGGTCCCAAAAGTGTTCGAATACGCGCGAGACTTGCACGGCCTATAATTCATGATGATATTGGGGGATTTTTCACTGCAATACCTTAAATGAAAGCTTATGGCATTCTTGAATCTATAAAAAAAATAGCTACATAAAGTTCAAATCTAAAGTTTTGGGTAAAATCAGCCACAAACCAGGTCTTAGCATCTTTAAGTGGAGACCACTGAAAAGCTGTTACCACACTGTACGTTTATTGACCTTTTTAGTGCACATATATTCTGTACAGTGGTCCGACCATAGTCCCCCTTGTTGACATTGGTCGGTATTTTTGCAAACTGCTGAACTCGTAAGAACACGACGGATGTGTGAGTCACTTTAAAATCAGCAAACCTTATCCAGAACAGTCATTTTTTTAACGGTTGACCTCGTGACCGGCAAAGCACGACATGGACATCGGAAACAGGGTGACAAATAACGAGGGATTAGGAAGGGGGTTTTAGGCCCGGTATCGGATGTTGGCTTGTCCCCAACTAAGGCCTAGCCTACTCGTCATGCCAAGGGGCCTACAGCATGACACCATACTCAATAAATTTAGGGCGGGTTGTAATCATTCTAAATAAAACAAATATGTTGGCCTATCTTCCCCCAAGTGATTTGGTGTCATTCATGAAGTAAAAACGTGAGAAATTTAGACAAATCTAAAACGTGAACCCTTCGATTCTGGCAGCCTTCCCAACAAATGTAGTAAAATCAAAAGCATCAAGAAACATTCGCTGTTTTGCGAGGGGAAACAAAAAAAGGAACGAACAAACGAGGCTATTCCGCTGAACGGGGTCAATGATTTCATGCTCCGAAACGTTTCCTAGGATACCATGTAAAGACTGCGTATAAAACCCCTTTCGTCATGTCACAATTGCGCAGCACACATTCGCACCGCGTTGAGAGACTCTTGATTAAAAAACTAACTCAATAACTAACTTGTCACTGACCGAACTTTTTAAGGCTTGATTTAACAATAAAAGGCAGCCTTGTCAATAATAAAATGGCAATGCCTTTAATCTTTTTCCCCAACACGGATACTTCAGGTAGTTCCTTACACAGCAGAAGGTCAAAACCCAGGATAGGTGATGGGGGTTGGGGGGAACGTAGAAGGCCCCTGGGCCAGCCACGCATGGACAGCACGTTCGCGTTGTTGCTTCTCCTCTCAAACCGCGTGTTTTTTCCCCCAAAACTGAAATACAGTATTCCCCAACGGCCTTCAATTAGCTTTTTAAACTCTCTCCGTCGTTTGCTCAATAATGTTGGCATCCAGGATGACGTGCCAGGGTGTTGATGCACGGCTGAGACGAAAATATTATATCTGTCTGCGAGAGGCTCATCTTTTATAAGGGGGCCAAGTTGACACGGCTGCATGTTACACAAGTACCTGGACTGTTTTGAAGACAAGCAGTCCGTATATTAGATTAGATTTGCATTGATTGTTCACATTTTTAAAACATCGGAAATTCAATTACCACTGTACTACTAAACAGGTAAAATGACACTATATAGTATTACAACATGTAAACACAAAATACAATGATCAAAGACATAAGAAAATGAACAAAATATGAAAGGTTATCTGGAGGAGCGAATTTAAAAAAAAACGGGTAAGAAAATATCTTATATCTTGTTATGAAAATAGTGTCGTACGCATCAATGATAGACTGTACATTTAAAAATAAATAAAACAAGTTATTGTATTCTTGGCAAGATATCTGGTGCAGATAATTTTGATAAATGTTTCGGAAATGCTTTAATTCTAAAGTGAGCTCGATGTTATTTCCCCAAGACATCTCTAGTAGAGCGGCATCGTGGGCTTTCGCCATGTGTTTTCTAATATCACTTTTCTTTAATCTGTCAGTGTTAAAAAATATTGTAGGTTTAACCCCACAATGTTAAACAAAACATTTTTTTTAAAGGACAGTTCCTACCTAAAAATCACCCCACACTGTCAATCTTGTAAGGGCATACACAAACAACATGCAGACCGTAAAACCCATTTGCACGCTGTTTTCATCGTTAGCTTTGGCGCCCAAAATGAAATCATCCCGTCAGTTGTGTCATTTTGTTCTATAAGCAGATGATCTTAGTGTAATTTCTTTTCCAATAACAACATAATAAAAAAAAAAATCCATTTTCAAGAAAATGAAGACGAGAAGAATTCAGTGAATGCGAATAAATTGAGCAAAATGATAAGCAGTGCATAGCTCAATGCTCATGGCTAGAACATAGCACGTCATTACGCAGACATGTTATTTTACCTATCAATATCGGACTACATGAATCCGTGGAGAATGAGACTGCGACGTGCTTTGATAGCGGGGAAGATAGGGGAAATATTTGGATGAGTTGCGCCTTTGAACGATTGATGATACAAGCATAGAACTTGGCACACAGTCGGAGTATGTAATGAGAAAGATATCTTGCTACAGGGCTATCGCAGGCTTGTCCTTTGACAAAAAATGTAGGTATAGAATAGAAAGTAGGCCCTAATTTTCAAAATAATGTGAATGGCTGCCATTGCTTGTTTATTCTACCTATACTTTATCAAACGACAAAGGCAAAATCCCATCACATACCTGCCTTAGTGACGTACAATGACTACACACCCGCTACTCGGAATAATCAAAGAAAAGAGAAGCTGATATTTGTTGAAGTATCGCAGTATCAACAAACTGCCTACTTCGTCATCTGAGCTCATTAATCTAGATTAGTCCGTCACAAAGAGTCATGTGTGAATTAACTTCACTAATGAAACTATTTTTGAACACAGTCGATGTTTATGTGTGTATCCGACTAGCGGATTGGAATACTAAATCGCTCGCAGGATAAATTCTTGATTCACGTTAACTTTAAGTGTTTTCATGTGATGTGTTGATCGATTAACAATGCTCGGTAATATACAATAACCGTATTGGAAACTCGTTTTTGAAGGTTTTTCTTTTATTGATCACTGCAACTGATGGATCGCAGCCTTCACGACGCCGTGTGTATTACAACAAGGCTAACCTGCCCCTGGACTAATTCTTTATCCAGGTCAACAACCTTGAGTTGAGGCTACTTGAAATCGCCATCTTTTATATAATATATAGTGCTCTGACCACGATGTGATACAACAAGAGCGTAAAATGAACCTCACATCCAGGAAACCCGCCAATTTAAAAACGGAGAATTGCGCGGCAAAGTTCGGCACAATTATCACCTCTAGTGGTCCGATTCATCTGACGTCATCATCACAGTAATCTCGGTTGCGGCATTTCGGGGAGTCAACATCCCCATGTGTTACACAATGTATAGTGCACTTTTTAGGCCACTTGGTGCTTACACACTATAGGCCTACCGTAATGTTTTACGTTCAATTTGAAAATGGAGAGGACAGGTGTGACGTTGGTGCAAGGGGCATGGGCTTCTTAAAGCCATTTTCTCATGCGTGTTCCAGATTTGATTTATGAAATGACAGTATAGGCCTACACCAATCATTGCGTACATTTCTTATTCTATACAATCTTAAAAGGCAGATAAGGCTAAGTAAAAGTATATTTATACACATTAGCATCCCCGCTCGTAAAATATTGGGGGTTTTTTTTAATTACAACTGAATTTTACTATCAAAATTACGCTGGTTCCCTGCACCTTGGAGGGTAATACGAGCCTGCGGCCATCTTGGAAACAATTAGTGTGGCGTCCATTTGAATTATTTTTTTTTTAAATAAGGGGCTCGCTTCACTTTTTTTTCGGAAAGGAATGACGCTAGACATGTATTGTTTATTATGTGGGGGGGGGGGGTAGCCCGAGCATCTGACGTCACACTTCGAGGCTCGTGAATAACTTTGAGTGTTTGGAGGGATCCTGACAAACGCACCTTTGACCTCCCATCCATTCACACGGACGACAGAACAACATTACATACACGCATGTCTGTCCAATAAAAGCACCGGATTAATAGACCGGTGCCTGTCCTTTTTCTTGCGGATAAGGACAGGGAAACAGTCTGGGGGGGGGGGGGGGGTTCTCTCTCTGAAAGAAACGTGGTAATTAGAAAAGTTGTTCGGAGTGAAAAAAACGAAGCCATTTACCTTTAAGATGTTTGAACCATTTTAAGGGAAGGAAGGGTAAAAAGGGTTAATGAAAACCTGGTAAGTCCTGGGGATACAACTCGGCAAAAATGAAAGAGTTTATCCTGCCGGGTTGATGTTAATCAAGTTCAGCACAATTTGAGACAGGGTGTGGGGTTTCACCTGTCAAATTGACTCCTGCGTCGGTAAAACCGCGCATTGTGCAACTTCCCGGTCAAAATGGTTCGAAGTGTAGGGGATATAGTATGTCACGGAAGAGATTCACGGCGAAGGGGGCTTCGTCAACGAGCCACAGGCAGTCTATCTTAATTAACTCCATAATATAGACTGTGTGCGGCAAGTCTCGCGCGTGTTCGAACTTTGGGCCCCTTAAGAGCGCGAGTTTGTTTCCTTCATTTTTCACGAACACGCGCGAGACTTGCACAGTCTATTATAAGGGGGATAGTCTATGTCTTAGCATAAACCAACACCGGTAACATTCTTTTTAATTTGGTAGTCTTCTTAGGTTTTCCCAGTGATAAGTTCTCATTCTCATGTCATTGTAAGAAACCAAAGCCTACATCCCCCCCCCCATTTCCACAACGGGTTTGGAGTAACATTGTGTCTTTACAGAGCATAGAGAAAGGACAGAGTTTTCTATATGTACAGAGGTAGTCCTATACTTACCAATCCTGCTATTTACCAAATTCACATGACGTCATCAATGGGCCCTGTGCCATATTCAATGTGTCGTGTGGGCGTGGCGTTTACACACTTTGACTCCCAAAAATGGTGAGCGTGGCACAGTTGCAGGGGGACAATGACCTCTTGCATAACATGAATATATAGCGATCAATGCGCACAGAGCAAAACGCACCGCCGCACAATGCGCGCCTACCAGTTCTGCCATGCTGGAAGTCAATTCCTTTGCGCAGCCTCGCCAGAGCAGTGCTAAATTTGGACCGAAAATGGAGGCCAGCAACCACCTAATCAAAGACAACTGGTCTATTCATGTCGCAACTATATCAATGCACAGCTCTGAGCCTCGCTACCATGGGCTGCGCTCCGTATCGATACCTCTCGTTATGAGCGAGCGAGGCATGCTGGCAAAAATGGCGAGGCGAGATTGATCATCCCTGAGAACGAGGTTACATAATCTACATATTAGGCATACGGACTTGTTGTCTTTTCATGGGGAATCAAGGGTGTGGGAGGGGCTACAATGACATTTTTGCGCTAGCCACCTCGCGCTTGCGACCGTCTATCCCATTGGAGTTTGTTTGCAGGACCTGGCACAGATATAGTCACTTCTATTGATTTGGTATCACCGCCACTGGATTGCCCGTCCTCACTCATGATTCCACCCCTTTCCCCGTACCCTTCCTTCCTCTACTGACCACGCTTCCTATCGCTTTAAGCCCGATCATCTGCCGTCGATTTCACCAAACTCTTCCTAACTTAGGATTAATCTTTGGACTTAGGACGAGTCCCAGCCTTGCACTGTAACATGTAAACCTTAAGATTAACCCTAAGTTAGGACTAGTTACACGAGATAGGATTAATCCTAGCGTTTCGTGAAATCGGCTGCAGGATCGGTAAAACTGCGCCTGTACATTGTTCAGCTCTAAGCAGAACCCAGGGAGTGAACATCTGGGCTCATTGTTCATAAAGCTGTTAGTGTTAAGCAGAAAATTTTGCTTAGCAAATTTCTTTACTTATAGCAATAACTAAGCGGGGTACCAGTGGCAACATTGTTAACTTTATGGAATGTTGATTGGTGACCTGTTTCTGCTAAGCAAGGTTTTCCTGTGCTTAGCAAGTTGTTGTGCCTGAACAGGCTTTATGAAATTGGGCCCTGTAAGGTTGGCTACGTACGATGCTGCGATGTTCCCTTTGCCCCGCCCCCATATTACGGGTCGACTTCAGTCGGTGATGTTTTTATTTTAAATCAGAACAACCCTTTGGTAACTTACATCTGGAATTCATTAGATTCTGAAATGATTTAATCGACATAGCCTGAGAGGGTACATGTCTGTCCTCTTTATATTGTGTCAGAATTAAATGAGTTACTGAAGCGATGGAGAGCCTTCAAAGGAACACTAGATACGGGGGGAGGGGGTCTCTGATGGAGCACCGTTCGCTGCGGGGAGACCTCGGCGCATCGCGTTTGTCTATCTTGATGCTCGTCCGTGTCTTACTTTTCTCGCCTCCGGTCTCTGTCGTGACTCTCCCCGCTTGTAATCGCTGATGAAAACTGAAAAGAATCGAAAAACAGAGGCTAAAATCACGCTCTGTGAATAAACCCCTTTCAAACACACTTCAGGAAAACAGATAATTTCAACAATGATATATTCATGCTGAAGGTTCGTTGGGGGAGTACTGCCGATTAATGAATGTCTTGTTAGCATCTAATTAATAGTTAGTTATTTTAAAAAACTCAGAGGAACAGGGTTTCAAAGATAAAACAATCAGTTATGATGTTTTACATTTACTGTAACAAGAACTTCACTACCAGCGTAAAATCAACACGAGTACAAGACCATTCAGAACAACAATCAATGTTTACACATTTTGGGATGTTGTTTCTTCTCAACATTTTTTTCGACCCACCCATCCATCATCAATATAGATTTTTCAAAATGTTGACAGACTTTTGAATATATCCTATTACTGAAGATCAAAGTATATGCCTAAGATAGAGCAGATGTTTTACTAATTTAGATCCATGGTCTGTCTGATTACTTGTAAGATTCCAATGACTTTACCTTGCTTTCAGCATGCAACCTTGGATTTGTAATCAAATCATTAAAGTATGCAGTTGTCAAACCCACAAAACCTAATTTTCATTTGTTTTCTATTATGTTAATTAAAAACTTAACTGAAACCCACTATTTCGAAGAAAAAAGATCGAGTTTTGTAACCACTCACTATTCTGAATAATAAAAATTGATTCTAATTAACATTTTCTTTCCCTTGCTTTCACCGCAGTGGACCCGGTTCGATCGAATCCCACATCAGACCGGAGCCTTGAATTTGGATTGTGTTTTCAGTTCCTACCTTATTGCGTGGGTTTTCCCCAGTTGGGGTTTTCCTCCCACATCCAAAACTATTCATCTTGTTGTTGGAGCTTGCGCTCTTGGAGGTGAATAAATAAATAAATTAATTAAATTAAATAAATTAAATTAGCTTGAAACTCTTGTTTTGAATACAGCAATCGAACTGAGCATTTTTCTTTTTTTTAATATGGACGTGCACGAAATCCATATCAAACAATAAAACCCTTTTTCGTTGTTTACACCAAAACGGGTTAACCTAATTTAATAAAAATGGTTGAATGAAACTAAAGTACGGAAAAATAATAAGTGACTTCGTCCCCAAAAAACCGTTTGTGTAATAATCCTCGGGGGAACGATAACACCAACGTCAATTGCAAAACAAGCTGCGGATAAAGAATCCTCTTCGTAATTGTAAAGTCACATATTCACATAAATTATTCTACGCACGTCGTTCCAATCTCTCCGTCTCGTAATTATTTATTCATCGTCTTTTGTCTACGGATTTTTGTTTCACCGCCCGGGGCCGCGTTACTCAAAAACAGCTATCGATACAATTATTTAATTGATATCTGACAAGGCACGCGCATTATATTCTCAAATTAATGCATCCCTGTGGAGAGGTGGTTTTGTTTTTTTCCTTTCTTCTTATCAGCTTCCTTCCAGATATTTTGTCCGCAAAACAATCCGTGTTGAGCATTTTTCTTTACAGACATCCCCCATGGAGACGGTTTGTTCCTGGTGTCGTCGGTCTCCCCATTGTACCGAATGTGGGGCGTCTTTTTTCATTCGACGATTCATCAGAAACAAAATACTCACCCAGCTCATCTTGAGGTCTTTGGTGTCTCTTGAATTGTACGGAAATTTGGCGGTTTTTACCGTCCAGAAATTGTCCTCACAAATGTGCATTCAAACGTAATGATGGGCGAACGTCCGGCAGTTCCTAAATTAAAAAACTCGATGCCATAGGTGCGATGTTATCATTCAAAATACAGTACCGACGTACCGGGTCTGTTTGTCATTGAACGACCGAGCACTGCCTCACTCTATCGAAGTGCTCAGGCAGTTTGCACAACATACCACGGAGTGAATCTACGAAATGTTGCCATCTTTTGCTACCAAATTAAATAATAATATTTGATTGGAGTAACTAACAGGTGCTTTCAGGTCAATTATTCACTCTGTATTTATCATTTTTACGATGTGGCGAAACGATTATAAGCAGATCCTTCATCGAAAAAACGGTTTCAAAAATGATTGGCCTCTTATTAGTTAGTCTAATTGGTAAGACACTGCTCTAGAATTACAAAGGTCGTGGGTTCGAATCCTACCCGAGTAATATGCCTGTGATTTTTTTTCCACAGAACTCGGGAAAGTACTGAGTATACAGTGCTAACACACATCGGGGTAAGGGTAAAACCAAAAATTAATATTCTTTATCCCCGATGCAAAATTAACATCTATTAGATTGGCCTCTTCTTGTAAATGTCATTAAAGGTGTGCTTAATTTTTAAGTCAGAATATATTTGACTCTAGTCCCATTGGTTTCACTTTCAGTCAGTTTTGTGTTCTTGGTTTGAGACAAAATTGATATTGCTACGTTACTTTGACCGCTGGTATCAGATGGCGGTTCCATAGCTTGGTTGTTTTTTTTATAAGTCGAGTCACGAAAATCTTTTTATTTCAGTGGAATTTCTTTTTGGATTTCACTTAATTAAAGACACTTTTGGGGAGTTTCCGATCATTAATCAAAGTGCTGTCTTCTGCGTCATCACCTTAACTCCCCCTCAGTACACCTCCTTGATAAGGGATCGGGTATATTTCCGAGAAGACGTTTTTCCCCCTTCCTCTACTACCTTTTCCCTCCCTGTTTCTTTCTTTCTTTCTTTTTCACTCCATTAGGCAGCTCTATGAAATTGGGCACAGAACCGGTATGTTAAAGGACATTGTCGCCGATTTCCATTGCCGCTGCTCGGAACGGCCAGCATTCCCTGGAAAAGGGGCGTTTTTTCGTCGAATAGTAATGAGCTTTCCTATTGAAGTTAAACTGTAATTAGCCGAAATAAACCGATAATAAAACATTGTCAACTTGGAAGGTCAAGGGTAAAGCGTTGACTGATACGAATGCAACTATGTGCTAACGTTGTGCAGATGACCGCAATGTGTTTTTGTCGTTAATTAAATGAAGCTGGTATTGAACTTAACACATTTCTGCACTGTCTGGGGTCTGGTGGTGGAAATAAATATTTTCAGAATGACTGGTACCGTAAAGCGATTAAGGTGAGTTATTGCTGTCAAAATATGAGTCGATAAATCATTTTGATAAAAATGACAGACGGCATGAGAGCAGAGTTGGAATTACAATCAGTTCGAGATATGGCGTGTAGTACACGGGCCGATAGCTCCGGTTCCGGTCATGGTGTCTCTGGTCCCGGCTTTGACCCCGGTTTAGGAGTATCTCCTGGACATCCGACGCCATGATGTTTCCAAAAACACAGTGCAGCTTTAAAGTTTGGGAAAATCGGAACCGGAGAAGGTAACCTTCAAGTAAAATGCCAAGGTTCATTCTTGTGAATTGCATCTAAGCAGATAACCTGTGTACAGACGTTTCGTGACATTGTCAATACACTTTTGTTTTCTCGGAAGACGTCATCTCAATAATTGTCACCTCAGTTTTTAAGATATTTAGGCTATTACTTCTTGAAGAAGCATGAATAATCTTGCCCAAAACAATGAAATACGATTTTACTATGCCACTCTTGAGGTCAATGTTTAAAGGCAGGGTGTACTTTTGGTAATTAATCCACGAAGTTAATGATCATAAAAGCTTACTTGGTTGAGAGCACTGGGGAGCTGTTGATATTATAAAACATTGTTGGAAACGACTCCCTTTGAATTAATGTAGTTTTTAGAGAAAGAGGTAATTTTTCATAAGAAAATTAGAATCTGAGAAAGGCTTCAGGCATGAAACCTTTCTCAGGCATCTGAAAGTAGCCTACCCAAAGGTGTATTTTTCGTCCATTGTTCTTTTGCATCGATGAACAATTGAGCCAAAATGTTCACAGGTTTATTATTTTATACATAAAATGTTGGTATACGCCGAGCGTTTTAATACCAAAAGTATACCCTGGATTTAAGGGTATTTTGAATCCGTCTTGGGCCCCTCTGGAAGCCTCTTTCCTGCTTTATCGCTGTTAATAAATATCTCACCACAGTGCAAAAAAAAATCGAGGACCCCACACGTCCTTGCATATAATGGCACTTAGGCGTGTAGTTACCGGTTGCTTGCGCTTCGAAGCTCGGTCCCAATCAGTTTAAAAGTAAATCATCGTGATATTCAGCCCGACCGGGGCCGGCTTCACTAAGTCACGGCCATTGACTCGAGTCACGTAGAACCCGATACCCAGGTACTCACACACACAAAAACCCGGCAGGGACCTGGCAGAAATTTCTTATAGTTGCCATCATTCGGTGCAGCGTAATCGATTGCCCGCCAATATTTGGGTTAAGTATCGTGGCATTTTCAATGATGCCCGATATCATGTCCCATTGCGTCATACAACGCGTAAAACGTGGGTTTGCATTTATTAGATCCGGCAGATCGTATGGACTCCGTCCTACCAGGGGCTGTGAAAGGATATCTTTGTTTAATATTACCGTGAGATGTACGGTCATAACAGCATTAGGGTAACAATGAAGTCATGTCTCTGATTGAAATATTGAAGGAGTGATTTCTTACGGCGGGAATTTTCCCATTGTTAAATATGTTGAATGTCGACTTATTCATCCCTGCAGAGAATTCGGAAAAAACATACTCTAAAGTATTAGTTTTCTTATCCAATTTTCCAATTCCTACGAAGGATTCCATTGCCACGGGAAAAGGGTACAACTGATGTTCGGTTTGGTTATTTTCCCCTTGGGAGAGATACTCAAAGAGAGCGTCTCTGAGGAATTGAAAAGTCTTTGCTTGTAATGTGTACATGAATGATGTTGGCCCAGAAATTGACAATGGGAATCCGGAGAGAAGACAACTAACATTCCATTGTTATATGAAGTAAAAAAAAATGGACCTTGTGAACGAATGCGTGGTAATTTTTCTTCTCAACAACTGCTGTAATACCGCGGGGTAGACTACGGAATTCGTGTGTATGGGGGGGGGGGGAGGGGGCTTCGACTGCCGCGGCCTATAAACTGGGTTAATTAAATAATCCCAACGTTTCCACTAAGTGGAGAAATGTTGCTTAACATTTTCCTGCCAAGCATAACATAAGCAGAACCAGTCATGGCACATGTGACGTGGTATTTTAGCTGGTAACCTTATTCTGGTAAGCATAATTGTGTTGTGCCTAGCTTATTTTTTTGTGCTTTAGCTGCTCTATTGGGCCTAAATTTCATAGAGCAGCTTAAAAGAAGTTATTGCCTAAACATTTTTTTCTGATAAGCTGAATACTAGTTACAATTGGCACACTGTGTAAAAACAGTATTTTAGCTGGCAACCTTATTCTGGTAAGCACTTGTGCTTAGCAGCTTTTTGTTTTCCTTTTTAAAGCAACTCTATGAAATTGGGCCATGGTGTTACCGCAAATTAAATATTATAACAGATATTTATAGATAGATATAATAAAACGACGTTACAATGGCGATCAATTTAACATAAAGGGAGATACAAATCAAACCTTGACTTAAACACACACACACAAGGGAAATTTTAATTAATCTATTAATCTTCCATAGTAACTTAACAATCCCTAGATTTGCTTCAGACTGTCTCCAATATTGCTATATATTGACAAAATATTGATGAACCAACTTACAAAACAGAGTCAAACATCTTGAAGTTTACAATGTACATTATGTTACATATAAAAGTTCCAATTATGTTAATTTCGGATAAACACATATTCATGGGGTGGGCTCATACGTTTGGCCTTGCATTGCTAAATAAGTAAAAGGTTTACTTGGAAGCAAAGACCGTGCCCAATTTTCTAAACTGTGCTTAGCACAAAGTAAGGTCATGTCACACAGGGTAATTTTTTTCAGGCAACCAACTGCACTGCATGCACAAGGAACACTTCGGTAATACAAGAGACAAACTTTTGCTGTAACTCATTATCCCTAGGAAAATAATGAGAAAACAGAAATTTTCTTCTTGGAGACGAAACTTCTTGCCTGGAACTGGTTGCCTGTAAATTGCGTCGTGTGACATGGCCTTTGTTTGATAACACCAGCCGATTACTATGTTTGTGATGCAAATAGGCTAAGGGAAAACAATTTTGTTACATGTAAACAAACAAAAAAACAGGGAAAGTGTTTCGTTTCTCAAAGTATTATTTCGTTCCCTCAGAGGAGACGAAATGTTATCGAGGGAACGAACTAATTGGTTTGCTTTTTACCCTGTGGGTAGTTTTCGTTGCCTCTCTCTTTAGGAGCTCCGTGTTACGCTGTAATTCTGCTCAAATAAAAATTTATCAAAATAGAGAGCGAGCACGTACCAACTGGATTAAACACGGTGTCGATACGGACTTTTGTGGAAACTACTACGCACACACAGATCCATATCATTTGATTGGATGAGCACGAGACACGTGTCATCCTTCATTTTGCCGTGTATACTGCTGTGATGCTCCAAAATTTAATATAGGAGTCCTATACGGCTACGCGTCGCTTCCAAAATATTTGCTCTCCGCACGTTTGTTCCAACGAGGCAAGGTCGTGTCACGATGTCTATGCAGTCGTCCACGTTTGTTTAGAGAGGTGTTTTTCTAAAAGAAGTTTCGGAGTGTGGGCTGGACGAGTTTCTGTGTCTAATTTGTGTTTAATGTGCAAAAACAAATCAATCAAATGACAAAGATCTATGTGTTTAATAGATGTAATATTTGCATCGGGATGAAGAATTTTAATTTGGTTTTTCCCTTACACCGATGTGTATTAAGCACTGTATGCTCAGTGCTTAATACACATCTATGTGTTTGTTAAAAACAAAACAAATATTGAACGCATTTCGTTCGTACATTGTCTCCGAAAAGATCACTTGGTGAAATCTGGCTTTGCCACTGATAGTCCAGACCTCCCCCTGTAGTGATTATATTCTACGACAATGCACTCACATGCATCCGATAATTTAAATTTCAAAACGGGAAAATTTCAACCAGCTAGAGGGTCTTGTAAGAGAGAGTGAAATCACTAATACCGTTCACAATCAATCTAGTACATACGAGACGGTGCATCGCGAAGGAATAGCAAAATGTACATAATTATTAAACATGCCCTGTGGTGGCAATTGCGTTCAAAGGACTTGCTCTTCTATTAATCATCGTTACTCCATCCCAGGCAGCCGTTCAATCTCTCTGACGCCACCCGGAGGGCTTGGCTGAGAAGCCCGAGCACGTGATCTTCAAGCCCCTCTTTGCCGGCCAAACTACCCTGTTGGAATGACGCTCTTGTAGGGCATGCATACCCTTTTGAGAAGTGTTGCACAAATTGTTGATTTGATGTTTTTTGTTAATGCTGAGAATGTGTATAAATTACGTCTTTTAAGACGTAACTGAGACGTAATTGACGTAATTAATGCTTAATTGAGAGAAGGTTTACATTAATTTAATAACAATCTACCAAATAAATAAGTTAAAGTTGCAATCACATTCTGAAATTATTTGAAATACATTAAGCGTCCATACTTTATATAGACCTATAGGCTCCTATATTATATTTATGGTTATTTATAAATCCAAGATAAGAAGTTATCATGAGTCTAAACTAACTTTGATAAATAGGCCTAAATGTACGAAATATTCAATAGAGTAAATCATCAATAAATCATGCTGTAACATTAGATTGGCGTGAACAGATCGATTAGACCTAAAGCTTATTGAAAAGTAATAACGAACTTGAGTAAGGAATGGCCAACCCTGCTAGGATACACTTGTTTCGAGTAGATATTTTTCTCGGCGATGTAGCATTTTGGCCCTTTTTGTATTTTTGGCCCATCTTGGCCCCTTAATGATAACCTCGCTCTTGTATATCAATCAACTGTATTTATATATTTTTATTTATTTATTTCATTACACATCCAACAGCCCAAGCGCCAATGACGGGGTGGTGAATAGGAAACGCGCAGTAGGAAAATGTTCAGTTTTAGTTGTGGGAGGAAAACCCCAAACGGGGAATTCCCACGCAATCGGGCTCGGAGTGAAAACTAAGGCTCCAGTCTGAGGTGGGATTCGAACCGGGGTCCACAGAGAAGAAAAGCTGGGAAAGAAATCACTGAGCCAACCTGGTGACCATGTAATCTGTTATATAAGTACTTTACGTCCATTTTTTTTTTTTTGGGGGGGGGCTCCCTTTTTGTAAATAAAGTCAGTAGCCCTGCCGTGACACGTGCATTTAATTTTTGAGTTATGTCTAGGTATGACACTTTATTTAAGAATGTGAAGTGGCACTTGTCATAATCAAGTGTAAATTTGTTTAATATTTTTTAACTATAAGATGTTTTTGTACAAAGGATTTCCTTATTCAAGCCAAACCTTTGATTCGACTCAGTCTTCGATATCAATGTAAGCCGATTCTGGCCTCCGAAATGTTCGGGACCATCGATGTACCGAGGCTAATTTTGATTCACACATCACCTCGTTCTGGTAGTTGGAGTGACTGAGCAGTGGAGTTAGCGAGCAGTCGGAGTCATCTGATGACGAGTCACTCCAGTACAGGTTATCGTCTTCAATGTTATTGTTCTTATTCTTCATCTTCTTTCCGCCCTTCGGTTTTCCTTTTCCTCCCGGAGATTTCTTCTTTCCTCCCGGAGATTTCTTCTTTCCTCCCGGAGATTTCTTCTTTCCTCCCGGAGATTTCTTCTTTCCTCCCGGAGATTTCTTCTTTGCTCCTGGAGATTTCTTCTTTGCTCCCGGAGATTTCTTCTTTGCTCCCGGAGATTTCTTAGCTGATCCCGGAGATTTCTTAGCTGATCCCGGAGATTTCTTAGCTGATCCCGGAGATTTCTTAGTTGATCCAGGAGACTTCTTAGTTGATCCAGGAGATTTCTTCGTTGATCCGGGAGATTTCTTCGTTGATCCGGGAGATTTCTTAGTTGATCCAGGAGATTTCTTAGTTGAACCGGGAGATTTCTTCGTAGATCCAGGAGATTTCTTAGTTGATCCCGGAGATTTGTTTGTTGATCCGGCAGATTTCTTTGTTGATCCTGGTGATTTCTTGGTTGATCCCGAGTCTTTAGCGGACTTCGAGTTGGTACCAGATTTTGAATTCTTATCCGACTTTGAATTCTTGTCCGACTTTGAATTCTTGTCTGATTTTGAATTCTTGTTTGATTTTGAATTCTTATCTGACTTTGAATTCTTGTCCGACTTTGAATTCTTATCTGACTTCGAATTCTTTTTTTCCGACTCCGACTTCGACGCCTTGTCTTTCTTGTGTCCAAACTCTGGGAGATCACCCATCTCACCCAGGTCGTCCATATCAAAGCCTCCAAAATCTAGCTCTCCAAGGTCAAGCCCTCCGAGATCTTGCCCTTCCAAGTCTCTGCCTCCACCTCGTGGTGAATTCTGATAGACGGGTTCCTCTCTTTCGTTCCTCCGGCCTCCACCTCGTGGTAAATTCTGATAGACGGGTTCCTCTTTTTCGTCCCTCCGGCCGCCACCTCGTGGTTCATCCCAGTCTTGTCCCTGCGGCGAGTAGTCAATATTGAAACTCTCCTCATCGGAGCTTTCAGTTTCAGTATCCTGGTCCTCAACAACTTCATCTTTTTTGGCAGACTTTTTAAGTTTGTACTTTTTAGCTTTGGTGAAGGGGATCTTGTCTAGCAACCACCCAGGAGCCCTGTCCTCTGGATCACCCATGTGGAAGGCATTACTGACGGACGTTTGGAGATAGCGGAGCAGCAGGAAAATGATCGTCTGAACGAAATAAACAAAATGCACAATTAGCCCCATGGTACAATAATTACGATGATGATGATGATGATGTGGGGGGGGGGGGTTAGCGATGATGGAGGGGGGTGATGGTGATATGACGGTGTTTGGTCGATAATAAAATGAGTAATGATAAAATGGAGATGAAGATGATGATTGTGATGAGTTAAAAAATACCCTAACGTTGAATGTCCCCAAAACGTTTGTAATATCGGCCATCTTGAAACCAAGCCTCCCAGAGAAAATACGTCACCGCGGCTGAACCGAACTACCTCGCGAAATGTTTAGGCAATTACCAAAATTAAAACATGTTTCTGGTCGGGGTCACTAAAAAGCACCCCTGCATACTGCTGCTGGTGGGATGGGGGAAAGTGTAAGGACCATGTCATACGGGGCAAATTGACATGCAACCAGTTCCAGGCAATCTCAAATAGGAAAGTTCATTCAGAGTTCAGGTATCTAGTTAATTTCCTGAGAATGAGTTACACCTGTAGAAGAATGTCTCCTGTGCTGCTCAAGTGTTCCTTGTGCATGCAGTGCAGTTAGTTGCATCTAAGTTGCCTGTAAAAATTGCCGTGTGTGACATTGCCTTAAAGACGGCCATCCTTTACCTACCTGAATCAGGAATATCAGCATGATCATTAAACCAATTCGATTCAGCCTGACATTAAAATAGTCCATGAGGGCGGTCTTGCAGCCTTGTTTGTTAAGGGTCAATCCTGTGCGGTAGTCGTACCTGAAGTGCTGGTCGTTGTCATGAACGTGATGGTGGATGCAAGGCCGGGCAGCGTGAGAACTGCAGCAACTGAACGGGACGTCGTCGTTCAGGAACTTCCCACCTGATATTTTGCTTGAAATGTCGGAGGGAGAGTAAATATTTTGAATTTGTTCACCAACCTTCATTAAATGCCAATTGCAGCCTTTTAACCATCACGGCTCGTCCTTTCATTTCATCGATGTTACTACATGGGAACTTATCACTCCATCTCAGTGAACTGCTCCTCCCCTCCCCCCCCCCCCCCCCCCACCACCACCACCACCCAAGAGAACCGCTGACCCTCTTGGTGTACGTGTCCCTCCTCCTCCTCAGGGAACATGTCCCAGGGAACTCCCCCTCCCTCACAGGAAACCGCCCCTCCATTTTATGGAGAGAGTCCCTCCATCTCATGAAACCAACCCTCCATCTCAGTGAACCTGTTCCTCCCACTCAGTGAACCTGTCTCTTCCACTCAGTAAACCGGTCCCTCCCACCCCCCACCCCATACTTTTTGTCGAGGGTAGGGAGCCGCCCCTCCCTCTCAGGGAACGAACCCTCCCTCTTATGCCAATGCCAATTTTTGAAAGGAGTGGTTGCTAGGACCAGTTATGAACAATTTATTTTAGCAGATTACTTATTTCTGCGAAGCATGATTTGTCCGTGCTAAATATTCGTTACCCACCGTTCTCAGCAGCGTCATAAATCTAAAGCCAAAAGCTCAATGAGCCATCATGGCTCATTGAGCTTTTATCACCAGCATGCCCGAAGTCTTTATCATGTTCCCTGTATGCTTAAGCGTTCACGAATACCCATTCTCATTGTACAAATTGGGGACCAGACAATTTGCCTCCGAGCCTCGATTTGGTTACATTGATTTGAATGGGATAAAACAAATAAGAATACTATATTACTACGCCATAATAAAGGTCTTTAAAATGGAGGAATACACGTTTTCAAGCATACCCTCATTCTTGTCTTGGACAATATTGCACCTAACCCAAAGTTAAAGCCAATTCACCTTTTAATCTTTTTGTTCGATTTGTCCAAGTAGGCGTCTGAAATCCACTGTAAGTCGAACCAATCTTCATAGCCGCTGTTTCCGCAACACTCAAAGTCAATTTGTAAGTGGTCGAACTCCGACTTCGCTGTGCCGTTAGTCTTACAAATGAAAAGGTCAAACAGTCTACAGTTATATCGACTTGGGGACTTAATAAATAACATTTAATGTGTACCATATATTTTCATTACGATGTAGGTTATAGCGAGAACATTTCGGTAATGCGTTATACCAATGGCTTGTGGCCGGGCGGTCTAGCGTATTGCAATAAATTTCTATAGTGTTCTGAACAGCAGAACTAGAGTGTGGGTTCGACTCCCATTCGTGACACATGTCTCTGAGCAATACAGGTCATTCAATATTGTCTATCAGATGGGAAGTACAGCTGTTGTGCCCTGGTTGCAACGCACATAAAAGAACCCAGTACACTTATCGACAAGAGAAGGGTTTTTTTTGCCCGGTGTTCACTGGCACAGTTGGTTTGATATTCAGTGATGAAATAATCATAACGTAACCTGAACCAAAACCAGAAAGAACATCGAGTGTGTGTTCGGTTCTCTGCGGTTGATTTCGTATAGGGCATTGTGTAAAGTTACAAAACTTTCTAAAAATAAAAATTAAAAAAAGTAGGGCATTCCTCCCTAACTCTTTACAAAAGATGACTGAAAAACTGAACAAATGGGTCTTAACATCCCACTAGAACATTGTGATAAAAACGAATACTTCAAAAAAGGTGCACGATGACGCGACTGCACTCTATTGAGTCACTATATTGTGGTGTGACGTAGAATTCCTCCTTTTGCTTTCTAGCAATCAAAAACGACCGAGCGTCGGAAGAAATGGGCGAATGTACTTTTGTTGAAATTTTTTTTGAAATAGACAATAACAAAAATGAACCAACAAGTAAGGTTCAAGTGTGAACATACATCGATGTTATCGGTATACTTTTGAGACGATAGCGGGCGTCCCTTTCACCGGTAATTTTGTCCATTGTTCTCAACAACGAGAACAATTTTTTTTAAAGGATCGGTGAGTGGGACGCCCACTATCGTTTATAAAGCCTCCAATTACGTCAGATCCTAACACAAACGAGAAAAGAGCCTTTAAATCGGCTGTATGATTGCGTAAAGCTCTCAAACCTTGTAGTTGTTCATGGCCGTGCCGAGGCCTGCTGTAAAGGATTTATGGAGATGACGGCGATGGGCGAAGCAAGCGCAAGCTGATACGAAGATGCAGACATTTAAGGCGACGAGGAGGAGGAGGTAGGGCAGAAGGAGCCGTTGTAGAGTCCGTCTGCATAGAGGGGTATAGATATACACAGAACAATGTCACCGTAGTCCGGTGGTTAGGCTGCAGGACTTGCAATCACAAGGTTGTGGGTCCGAGCCCTACACCAAGCTAACCGCTGATTTCACATTGACTAGAATAACAAGTATTGTCGTCTAAAGTTACTGAATTACACAAGACTTGTGCAATTTATAATCATAGACGTAAACCAATGTTTGCATGAGAGAGATTGGCTGTTGCCAGCTTGGTGTTTATATCCTCTTGAGGGGGTTTGCCGAGTTCCCTTGGCGGGAAAATCATCTATACATCACCAGGCAACAGCATAACATTACAAAGCAATGTGAATTGACGAATGTGGCTACAGCTGCGGCTGTTGCTAAGGATGCTGTTATTGACATTCTATGCTTCAATGTATGTTCACGTGACAACCAAACCACAGCAGCAGCCGCTAACAGACTGTTTAATGCCGTGACCGAATTAGCGGCTACAGCTACGGCTACGGCTGGATCGCCGCGTCATCATGTGTTGAAGTATAGGACGTCCTTAACAACACTCTTAGCAACAGTCGTAGCCGTAGTTGTAGCCGCAAATTCCGATACGGCTTTGTAAAGTGTCGTGCGTATTCAGCAAACTTCTGGGACCAAGTTGTGGAATGTATACCTTTTATTGACCTCTACTTGTTTTGCCAGTTCCTTAAGAATTTTTAAATCTCAGCTCAAAATGCTTTTGATGTATCAATCCTTCTTTGGGTCATTGTAATTGCATCGTCATTGTCATTTTCCATTTTCCATTTTTTGTAAGTTATTGTATTCTGTTGGCGCCTTAGGCACTCTATCGGTGGTTATGTGTGCGTTATAAGTTTTGCTAAAATTATTATTAGTAGTAGTTTTATAAAACAATAACAAATCGGTGCGAGTGATTTTGCTTCTTCAAATACTTTAGCTCAACGAAACTTGTTTTTGTCTTAAAGCTAATAGTTGCCTTCTTCGGTCTATTTTACATACCTTCGTGAAACATCACTCATGCTATTACAAAGCTTTCCCCCAGCCAGGTCAATAAGTGTGGAGCATGCACCGACAGCTATGAGCATCAGAGGGAGAGTATTGCCGTTGTACCCCTCCACGAGATTCACCTGATGGGTGTGAACAAGTATATACTTTACAAAATACAGTCCCCTTTGGCCTGTGTTCACCAGTCAAAAGGGTGAGTTTCATTTAAAGTCTCGGCGTTCAAAGGTTATACTTATCCAGAAAAATACTTCTTATACAACAAAAAGAAACAAACGAAGGGCATCTTGGATCATTCTCCCCAGTCACTGTTAACTTTGTAATGTTAGTTGTGGTTAATATCTGATGGACTTGTGTCAGTGACAGTAACTAGAACCAGTTTCAGAGGGTGTTTTGTCCCCCGATGTGTGTGTCCCCTTTGCGGTAACAAGGGCTCAAGGAAGTTGATTCAGGAGAGGGCGCTATCAGACAAAATTTAAACACAGTTCGCCGTATGTGGGGGACAGAAACCTCCTGCCACCACCGTCAATCAGTGGCTTTATTCATTATTCAATATAATACTGAAACAGTAGGTCTTAGCTTACAGTGTATTGCTTTGAGAATTTCTACAGGTTCAGGCTACAAACTAACTTACCTTGGCCGCGATACGGATTTTGATGTACACTCCCACAGTGATGATAGACATCCCACACATTGCGCACATCCAGTGCAAAGTCAACAGCACATCGCATAGTCTCTTTCGCCCTCTCTCGGTGATGTGGACTAGCAAAATTGCCATCGTTGTCTATTCACTTGCACATTTCTTCGGTAAATTTTATCCTTCTTTGTATCTGAGAAAAAAATTCAATTTTAATGGTAAATGGGGAAAAAATACTCAATATTATTACACTGAACACTCAAGCAGTGCGAACACGCCCATAAATGTTCTTTTGAAAACGTACAAGACGCGCTAAACAGAATACTTTTTCCCCCGGAGAGTGTGTGCAAGAATGGAAAGCGTGAATAACGCGCACTCGCGCAGGCCTAAATATTCGGTGTGCATGAAGTCGCATTTTGTCGTGGCGTGCTAATCAATGGCCCGCTGTACGCGAGCGCCTGGCGATTTAACTGTCAATACAGACACCTTGCATAACGCGGGCGCTGCAGGTACGCTGAGGTAACGCGCCCGTTTTACGCACAAAAAACAGCTGTCGTCCAATGATCTGCCTCCTTTTGGCCTCAGTGGGGGCGCTTTTTGAGAGTGTGACGTCATATGCAATGGGTCATATCTCTCAACCTCGTTCCCAGTGGTGTACGATCTCGACGCACCATTTTGTTTTCTTTCCCAGAATGCCTTGCTCGATCATAACCTCTGGAAGTGTGACTTTAAAATATCCAAATAGATAGGATAATTTAATGAGTTCTGTAGTTGATCCATTTTGTGTTAGAGTCCTCGCAGAGCGCGCTGTCAAAGGACGCATCAAGTCATAGAGCAACTGGCCCCCTCTCATTCTTTTTCGATCTTGTGATACGTCTAAAGCCGCGTTCGCATTGGACTTTTGGGTCTGGTAACTTACCAGCCCGGTAAGTTCGCACTTGGATTAATTGGTGTCCGGTAACTTACATGGGACGCCGCGTAGGTTGACAAATTAGATTTCGAAAGGGCGCACTCCCTAACCGGCGTTCGCATTGGACTTCTTGTCCCTGTTAAGTTAACATTGTTAAGTTACCGCGACTCGAATCGGCCTGTTAAGTTAACAGCGCTGTGGCGGTAATTTACCACCCCGGTAATTTACCGGCTGTTCGCACTTGGACTTAATATCGATAAGTTAACAATTTGCGGCGGTAAGTTAACCATTTTAAATCCAATGCGAACGCGGCTTTACTGTTATAAGCAGTTAAGGGTGACCATGTAAAAACATGATTCATTTGAAATGTATTGCGTCAAAATACGTGCATTTCTACACGCGCGTACTAAGCTCCCGACAAGCGCCCTACAAGCGTTCGAATGTTTTTAACAAGCGTGCACGCAAAGCTGTACATTTTGGTTAGCCAATCAGCATTGACTTTCAGTGTTTCCCTACCAGGGGTTTAGCGACGAGAGGAGCAGCAGGGGAGAGGAGGTATCGATACGGCGAGGTGTGCGCGCTGCCCATAGCGAGGCTGGCTCCCGTGGTACTGTAGCGATCATTGTTTAGGACTTGCGTTGTAGGCATAACTTGCATGCGCGTCAACCGTAATGTCCGGTGTCCCAGGGATTTCTGTCCGCCGGAGATTCGGTCCCCCATATGGGAAATTAACATGGGCTGAAAGAGGATGATTCAAAAGAGGGCGCTATCAGAAGAAGTTTGTACACAGTTTGCCGTATGGGGGACCGAATCTCCGGGGGGACAGAATCTCCTGCCACACCGGCCATAATAGAAAACATACAGCAACTAAACCAATGGTGATAACTTACCATTAATACGATAGACATGATTGAAGCCTAGTGATGACAAGATAAAAGTGTGTCGAGCGTGACTTGAAATTGTTGTTTGTTTTTGTTTTGGGGCTTTTTTCGGGGGGGGGGGTGCGTGTTTTTATGACTTCTTCAGTTACAATAAGGAACCTCATAATGCAGTTAAGACAGCGAAGCGAATTTGTAGGTCTGTGAATGAATGGAAGGTGCGCCTGTGTGGGGCAATGACGGAGTGTTCCATCCACGATATGGGGCAATGCTGTCTAATGCAGTCATACAACAAAGAAGCTACATTTTTAGCACAAAACAGTTCGCAGAAATAAGATGACTGCGGAATTTGAAAAAACCTTCGCTTCACATTTATAGTCTATTATTTACTTGAGTCTCAATTTAGACTGCTTCTTGTGCCTGGGTGGTGAACAAAACAAATGACTATATGTTCCTTATTGTGTCTTATCAAATTCATCCAGCCAGCCAGGGCGTGGTCTGCTCTCTAAAGGTGAATATTAGCTGGTGTCGCTTTTTCACTACCGTACCTTCTCACAACAATGGGGCAAAGGGACCATCGAAATCAAATTTGAAATATAAGTTCATCCAGAGAAGCTCCTCTCACTGGCAGCTCAAAAGAAACGAAACCAAAATGGACCAACTTGAATTCATTAACACGACGGTACTGAACCAAAGTATTGAAGAGTCAGAGGGTGACGATGGGGGTGTACTGTCGGCGGGAGACGGCGAAGCTTTCGGAAGATTAGTCTCAGCGTTCTACTATGGCATAATCTGCGTCGCTGGAATCGCAGGTAATCTGATGGTTGTCATCGTGCTCCTCTGGGTTCAGTCTCTGCGGTCCAACACCAGCAATTCCTTGGTGCATCTCTCCGTTGTAGATTTCATGGTCTGCGTCTTGGTCATCCACATGAATCTGGTACCGGCGCCCCGCTTCGCTCTAAACCCAGGATTATGGGGTGAATTGTGGTGCCGCTTTTACATCTCCGGTTTTATTTTCTGGTTCTTTACGGTAAACTCCGTATTCAGTCTGATTACTGTAAATTTGGAGCGGTACGTCGCCATCGTGTACCCTCACAAATACAAGACTGCATTCACTAAACGAAATAAATGCATCATGATCGCAACTTGGTTGGATTCTCGCCGCGGTCACCCAATCCTTTCACATCTTCGTGTTTGATGAAAATGATGTGATTGGGTGCCGCCGTTTAGGGTGGTCAAAATATGTATGCTCGATCAGCGTTCGGCTTGTACAACTTCACAGTCAACCTGTATTGGTCGTGATGGTGTTTGCCCAACTCAGGGTTATTTCAACTCTGAACAAACAAGTGCGGATTTTGACTGTCCGTGCAGGTAAGTATAGACCCCTTGCATTGGCCGCCATCGTTGATGAAACGTGCACGCGTGAAAGGCTATCATTGGCTGAGAGTCGCGCGCAGCGCGTACACGCCTGCACTTTTCCATTGTTTGTCATCAAAGATGGCGGCCACTGACGTCATGTGCAATCCATCTATATCTCACATTTTCATTTTAATATGTTTTGATGAGTACCTGTCATTCGTGTACACTCTATAAAAAAACACCAACAACTCCCAGGTCGGAATTGAGCCTGATTCAAGATCCCAGGGGGCCTGGCCCGTCTTTGGGTCAGGCTCACCCGGAAGGTGGTTAAAAGGGATTTTAACTCAGATTCTGCGAGAATCTTGAGTCTTTTCTGGGTCACTTTTGAAACAGAATTCGGGTCATACTCACACAGAGATTGGTCAGGCACTACGAGACCTGGATCCAGGTCATTTCTGACGAGGAAGTTTTTAGAGTGTGGAAACGGGCAGTTTTAAAGCCCGGTTCATAGTTCCTGCGAATGCCAAGCAAATTTCGCCGTCAAAGCTCTGCCCTCGCTGCGAATGTTTCGCAGCTTGACTCTTCTGAATTGTTCGTTGCAATGTTGTGACGTCAAAATTCGTATCGCATAAATAATAATAATAATAATAATAGTGGCTTCTTATATAGCGCTCAAATCCGTCACTCAGTGGCGCTCATGGCGCTTCAACATTATTACCCCTGGTCACTGGGCCATTTATTTCATTCCTAAACCATCTCAAGCTCACTTGGGACTATACAGGCTGTGCTGCCAAATATGTAGCGCACTAAGCTAAATCAATCACAAGAACCATCTCTGTCCTCACAGGTACCCATTTACTCCTGGGTGATGAGAAGCAAGTTTATAGTTATGTGTCTTGCTCAAGGACACAAGTGTCATGACCGGGATTCGAACCCACACCCTGTTGACTCAGCCACCAGAACTTGAGTCAGATGCTCTAACCGCTCGGCAACGACACGCGTTCGCGTGAAGTATGAACCGGGCTTCAGCCGTCTTGAAATATTAGCCGTCTTGAAAAACCCGTGATATGAGGCGACCATTGACCCAACATGACGACCAATGACATTCATGTCTTGATGCAATTTTACATAGGGGAAAAACGTTGAGAATTCCCAACTGGGTCCTAATCTAGGTGTCAGAGTGTTAATTAATTTGTGGGTATCTCCCCCTTCTCTGCAACCCCCCCCCCCCTCCACGAGAAACACAATCATTTCAGATCAGACAACTTTGCGGACATTGGTTTTTCAGTCCATATCAATTAAAATGAGTTTTCGGTCCGTCCTCTCGATATTTTCAAATACGTGTTTCTGCGGTGCAAGATAGCTAGGCCTATCTGAAGTTACACCAGTTTCACTACAAACAACGTTTGAACCATTGTGACCGACCCATTACGTCTGTTTTAAATGGTTTTAAATAAATAAACCAAACCAAACCATAAAACAAAATCGGATTTAGGGTGAACAAAATCTTGAGCAAGATTATTATGAACTTTCGTTTTGTTTTCTCTTGCTATTTCCCCATCTTTCAGATCGGCATTCACTGTTCATTTCCACCTTCAACACCAAAACAACAAACACTCAAACACCCCCCCCCCCCCCCAAACATGCACAGGTATTGAAGAGATGCCACGCACGCACGACGAAATAATGATGGCCCAACAATAACTCCGTGTGTGTTTTTTATTGGTGTTTTTTTTTTGTTTTTTTTTTTTTCTTTTCTTAAAGATGCTAATTTGAACCGAAAATGTTGGTCTAAATTTAACAAAATATCAGTTTTTATAGAATCGAGAAAGCGTTATTAAGGAATTACGAAAAACACCCCCAACCCCCAAACCCACCCGGCACAGTTTTCAGACGAAAACAATCGAAACAACAATTTCTTTTGGCGAAAATCGGGCCATGCAACTTGATTGTTTCGTTTGATAATTTTGTCCGAACTTTACTTGAACGGTATTAATTAAGTTTGTCCTATTGTGTAGGGGCAGTGTATATAATACGTTTATATTTCAAATTTGATGAAATGACACGTAGAAATTAATCCCGAGACCACAATGTTACGGTCACTGACGCGTTCGTAAGCAAGGGGGAGGAGAAGAAAAAAGGGGGTGCTCCAACATGAAGAAGAACTTGCATAACGCATACAGGAAGCCGAACTCAGCGCCGTGGAACAACGAAACAACAATCCAGTATGGTCCAGGCATACATAGGAGTACTGTCGAAGATATTTATCATTCTGAAATGGTTTATTATACACAATAATCTTCTTGAAATTAAAATAAAATGTCAATATGAAATAAACGTCTGTTTGATATTGCAAAGATGGTCTCTTGAAATCGAATTTTTAAAGATGTTAAACTTTCCACTGACATTCCATCGGTGTGTCCTGCTTATTTTGGGGGTTTTTTTTAAACGAAAATGTACAGACCAATTTTTCTCAGAATGATGTCATCAGTTTTTGTGGATGTTGACAAATTATGCACCGGAAGGGTATCGAATACAGTGGCAATTTACACCATTCTAATGTGAGATTAGAGACTTGTATTTTTTTCCCCACTCACACGAGAACTCTATATATTGGAAAATGAGTTCATCACATATGAAGCTGCTTCTCTGCTGTTTGAGCCACTTTTGCTCCCATGCAGTGTTTCAAACCAACCCCACCCTACACATGAAACTATATTTCCAATTGAATTATTCATTACTATTAGCCAGAAGTTTCATAACATACGCCTTGAAAGTCTACAACATCAGAACACTTTAATTTTGTTCGGTCGATTAATATCCTTTAACTAGCTGTTTTGGTAAATCTCCATTTAACACGTTTTGCCCCATTTTTCAACTCACTCCCTCTGCACGGTTGTGGCTGCAAACGCTTTTCAGGTGGACGAATGTCAATAAATGTAATGGCTGGGTGGGTCGAGCCACTGAACTGAGTCAGCTCATTAGCATAACAATAAACAAAGCCCCCCGGGTTCAAATGCCAGACGAAAAAGTGAAATTCCAGCTGACGAATTTTGCATAATTTCCTGAGAGACTGCTTTTGGTCCAACGTTCACGCAAATTTAAACACAATTCCACATGTTGTGACACATCATGTAATAATTATTACTGTTTTTCCTTGTCGTCCTGTAAAGAAAGTGGTTTGACGATTTAAAAAAAAAAACGTCTCTCGATCGTACCGAATTGAAAATGTAAACATTGTAATTTATTACGTTTTCGACAATAAACAGGTGGTGCAGCTGTACATTTCAACATCATAAAAACATCTTAGGCTTCTTGGGCAAATAATCCGATCATTTTATTTCGTCGAGACCAAAAACCACTTGGTTACCTCATAGAGAAAGGACGAAGGAATTTAAAACAACAACTGGGCTGTGAAAATTTAAAGCGACACAGAAATTTGACACCAAAGGAACAAACGGAACGCTTCATTGCGATTGGTCGCAACGGACGCCGTGCACGTTGGCTACGGTTATGAAAACAAAATGGCGACTCACATACCAACACCAGAAACATCGACTTGATTTGAAAGTGAAAGTTGAAAGAGCTTCTTATCTCCCAACGATGGCTTCTTTTGGATTTATAAACACGAGACATTTGTGTGCACACAGTGGTGCTACTTTTGTGATATTCTTGATTTTGAACTGCGTACAACCCGCCATTTGCCAAGGACCGGGAGCTTTTCCACAGTTGATAAACGCGGCCGAACGTAAGCCAATTTCCACCGTGCCCGACATCGGAACGTGCGGGTACAACCCAGCGACAGGTGGGCTCGTTACCACGGCCTTCTGCCGGAGTTCAACTTTAATTACTTCAGTCTCATCGTGTCATCAAACAATCTGTTCGCAAGGATGCCCAAGCAGGACTAGTTCCCCTTCCCCATCCCAGATTTTATTCCCTTCTTCCCCTTGCATACGGCACGATTCTGTTGACGTTTCGCCGGTGTCTACGCCGGGTGCCAACTCTCAGATTTTTGATCCAGGTTGTTCCATTTCCCCTGGGATAGTCCCTACCGTTGGTGCCAATGGGAGGTTAACATTGGCTGTTTGGTTAAAACCTGATTCGTCTTTAACTCAAGAGGGGTGAGAATTTTAATATTTTGATAGATTTTAAAAAGAAAGAAAAAAATAGGCCTAAAATTAGTTGCAATAATTTAATAAAAATAAATCATAACACTCCATCCTCTGCGACCGTCGGGAGAATGGCAGGTTACAATTTTCACAACTAGGGGGCCTACTACTAGTACTAGTAGTACTACTACTACTTGTATTAGCCCAAAAAGTAGTCCAAGTTAGTGGACCAAACAACATTTAAACAAACTTTTGGACATTATTTGGCCCATTGAACCCCCCCCCCCCCATTCCTACATCCATGGATTGGGAACAAGATTGAGATAAAAAGAAATAAAGCAATCAACTGAATTCTATCAAGATCAAGGAAGGCTTGATGAGCTAGTACGAGTATACCAACTGTAAAAGAAATTACATAATGACATTTGAAAAAGAAAACAACTTGAATTTGAACGGGAAAAAAAATGATCAGCATCTTTTAAATAACCCACACTCTCTGAGACTTATGAGAGATGTTTTTGATTTGATTATTTATACTTTTGTAACCTGCGTAGAAAGATTTACAGACTGCATACAGAGATGAACAGGCACTTCGAAGTTTGAATGATAACAAAGTATTGAAATCATGAAAAACATGCCCTTTTTCAGATTTTCAACATTTCCCCCACCCCCAAATTGCATTGTGAAAGTTTACCCCCACCTCCCACCTTCCCAAAAGGACCCAAAAGGCTTGAACTAATTTCTTGTCATCTTTCCTCTCAGTGCGTTACTTGAGAAGCGGTCCAGTCTAACAGGACGTATCATCTACACCGTCTTGGTGTCACAAACTGTGATCTCCTTCGAGTACCGCACGAGTCCATCTCTGGCCTACCTCATCAGTGCACAGGCTGACATTTCTCCTACGCGGTGGACACATTTGGCTTTACAGGTATTTATCTCGTCGTAGACTGAAGGTCTTTCAGGGTTTGCCCTTTACTTTTTCAGTGTCTAGCGAGCAGGACCAGTTAGCTTGTCCGTCACCTTTTTCACTGGTCAATGTTTCAAATGAAGAAGGGGTGCTTTTCAGCATTGCAGGGATGTGATTTCTCTGTTTTTGCTGGAATTCCGTTTTTTATAACCCCCCCCCAAAAAAAAAAAAAAAAAAACAAAACAAAACAAGACAAATTTTTTTTTAAATTTTTTCCCCCCTTAAATTAAGATTAAATTCATAAAAGCATGAAGATAAAACCATATAAAATGCCCCAGATTGCAGAGTAGGGCTTTTAAAACCAAAGATAAATGTATATAATAAGCCTCTGCGTTCGCTAGCTTTCATGCTCATAAGCTTTCTTGCTTTGTGCTCACAGTGTAGGTTTTTTTTCAAAAGCCCATCACATCCCTAAAATTGAACTAGCCAGCCGGACTAGTTGGAGTGAAGTTTGACTGGTCCTGGAGTGTTTTAATTGGTGTTTGGCCAGCTGACCACTCGGAGAACGCTGTCTTCAAAATCAAAGTATCTAACAGCTAAGACTACAACTCTTAAACTAAGATCTAGGCAAAGTCCATTAATGATTTTTGTTTTTAAGTCTTAGTTGCTCTTACTTGGAAATGCTTGTTTATACTGCCATTAAAAAGTCTAAACAATGTTGATAAAATCATTTAATTTGACAAAGAGTTGCACATAAGTAACACGATATAAAAATGGTCATGGTGGAAAACTTCTGTGGAAATCTTTCCATGTGAAATGCTATAGTTTGTGAGAAATTAATATTAGTTCAAAAAAGGACCAAAACTCAATGCTGTAAAATGCTTAGAACATCATGGAGTTTTGATCTTAATTTATAACTTAAACGATTGAGCCTAACTTTGGACAGGTTTGATATTTCATGTTTGGTCACATACAGTGCGGATACTGGTCTTTGACAACTACCACTGCTGTATTTGTGTTTAAATGTGGAAATTCTTGAAATGTTTGTTTGCTGTTTACATGGATGTATTTGCTTTTTTATGTAATTTTGTTTAATGTTTTTGGGGCCAAATAAATAATAGTTAGTAATGTACCTTAACCTTATTTAAAATATAATACCATTGAAAGTTGGGTACTATCATTGAAAGAGATAATATTTGATCTGTCTGATTTAATTTTTTTTCTTCAAAATTGACAGAAAGTTATACAATTGAAATGTCAAGTAGATATTCAGGCCTGTAGTTTAAGCTTTCAAGGCCATTTTCATTTTGCGAGGGGCACTTCCATTGGAATTTGTTGTTGAGAAACTTCTAAACGGGCACCATATCCAAGACCAGGAGCAACAAAGTCTGTGGCTTCTTTATAATTCCAGGCATGGTTACAAACTTGAATTTGAAAAATTGAACGAAAAAAGAGATCTTCAATAATAGTTGATTATAGAATACAAACTAATTTCAGTTTTTGTCAGGGCCTGATATGTCACACAACCAGCCAAATAGAACTTTTGTTGTACATTGGGACCAGTATTTCGCACCTGTCACTTCACCACTTAAACATGATTCGACTGTAGAGCTGGCTTCGCTGCTTTAGCAGTGCATGTCGTCCACACTCATAAATGTTTGTAAACTTGTTACAGCTGCATTTTGTGAATGAGTTTAAAAGTAGGATTATTCAAATTCTACCAAGTTTAAGCACCAAAACCGCTTTCATTATAGTTGAAATAACTGTATGTCACTTTTTTTTATGAAACAATATTATCTTTCAAAATTCATTCAGAAATTGTTTACGAAAATGTTACTAACTGCAGGAAAGCATTACACGTATTACAGTTTGTCAAAACTGAAATGAAAATGAATTTACTACCATGAACATTAGAAATTGAATAAATTAATGTCCAGTTGCCCAATCATGCTTACCATTTTGCTTACCATTCAGGAAAATACCAAGTATTTAAACAATTTTGGGTTGAACAAAGAACAAAATTGGCTAGAGCAGGACTTGAACCTGCAACCTTCGGATTAATGTGCCTGCGTTCTTACCAACTGAGCTATCTAGCCCTATGTTGGCAATCTTCCTATTTTGTTAATAATCTTTGTTCAGGGGTGCGAGTCTGAGTCAACATACCAGCTCTCTATTGACTGAGCTGTTACAGCAACTTTAAAGGTGTTGCTTTTCTGTAGATTTGCATTGTAGTTTTAATTCACATTGCCGGCAGTCTCCGCTCTTTAGGTAAAAAGCCATCTTCAATTCTCATCAGTTAGGAGCAGCTCTTTTACCAATAAAATTTCTGTAATTGAACAATCAATATATGGAAAGATTGATCAACCCATTTATTTGACCATTTTTGTAAACTAGTTAAAACTGTTGATCTTTTTTTCAAGGTGTACGACAACAAAATCAGTTTTTTCATCAATGGCCTGGCAGCAGATGGCACAGCTCTTGACACCCAGACGTTACAGGGCCAGATGTATGATGAGAGTAACGCTATAGTCAGAGTTGGCCAAAGACAAACAGGTAGGCCTAACACAGGATCATAGAGATGTTTAGACTAGAGAGCTAGTCTTGTTTCAAGAAGCACAATTGTTGTCAATCCTCGTAAGCCCAGACATATGCTTGTGGCATAGACGTGACCGAGGAACAATTTTAATTTCAGGGAACATGTGCCAGGGTGCATATTCTCGAAATTTTAATTGAGTGTTAACAAATGACGTAATTGAATAATCGGACAGACTTTGTAGTTAACTTTGTACTGTGCAGGCATCCACCACATGTTGGCACAGTACGTACAAACATTGAGCGTCGTATGCAATTTGACGCTTTGCAAAGCCCGAGGACTTGACAGGAAATTAAAATGTACAGAAAAATTTGACATATTTCCCAACATTCTTACGCTTTTTAACGTATAGGGCATTTATGATTGGGAATAAAAGAGTAGTGACTCAGTCTTAACTGACCATTTAAAATCTTGCAGGGTCGAGACCCGTGTGATAAAGGATCTCACTTTTGGGGCTCGGTCCTTTATCGCATGGCCATGCCCCTGAGGGTTTTAAATGGCCAATTAAGACCTCGCCGCTACTCTTTTTTTCCCTTATTCAAACTGCAGTGATTGGTGTTGAATGGTCATACAGTAGGAGGGTTAACTTTGTACTGTGTAGATGCACCCACCACATGATTGCAGAGTGGCATAGTTTGTCTGTTATTCAAAACCACACTGGATGATGTTGAATGGTCAGACAGTAAGAGGGTTGACTGTGAACTATTCGTACACACGTATTCACCATTATATCATATTGCAGGCTGGCACACAGTTTATTTTCTCATTCAAAACAAACATGGATGGTGTTGAATGGTCAGACAGTAAGAGGGTTGACTGTGAACTATTCATACACACGTATTCACCATTATATCATTGCAGGCTGGCACACAGTTTATTTTCTCATTCAAAACAAACATGGATGGTGTTGAATGGTCAGACAGTAAGAGGGTTGACTGTGAACTATTCGCACAGCATTCACCAAATTATATCATAATGCAGGCTGGCACACAGTTTATTCTCTCGCTCAAAACAAACATGGATGGTGTTGAATGGTCAGACAGTAAGAGGGTTGACTGTGAACTATTCCCACAGCATTCACCATTATATCATATTGCAGGCTGGCACACAGTTTATTCTCTCGCTCAAAACAAACATGGATGATGTTGAATGGTCATACAGTAAGAGGGTTGACTGTGAACTATTCGCACAGCATTCACCATTATATCATATTGCAGGCTGGCACACAGTTTATTCTCTCGCTCAAAACAAACATGGATGGTGTTGAATGGTCAGACAGTAAGAGGGTTTAAATGAAGATCAGTATATTATTTTGTCATTTCTATTGATTCTGAGTCCTTGTTGATTTGAATGGGTGAGGAATAAACAAAGACAACAAGATGACCACAACACATGGTTCATTTGAACACCTTCAACACACACAGCAGAGCTTCAGGCCTAATATTTCACGAAACCCATACAGATGTGATCTGTAACAGCTATTTATGTTTATTTAAATGGTTAATTTTCTGGGACACACCCAATTGATGTCAATACACTACCGTCTGTACCAACTCCAATTTAATTGTCAGTTTCGTGCATGGCAAAATAGACTTAGCTTTCAAATTCACTTTCAGCCGAGACAGATGGTCTTTCCTCAAAATGGTAATTAATTGTATAATCGTCTGGCACATTTAACAGATAATGTCAATGGCGTTTAGTATTCTTGCATTCAATGGAAATTATAAACAATACTTTTGTAAGGTATAATTTTTAATTTGGAAAATGTGATGTGTAGTATTATTAGATTTCTCTGCTCTATGTATTGATGGAATGTTTTCAATTATTTATAATTATTCCCTCCTTTTCTTATCAATGAAAAATTACAAAAATTTTGGATATGAATTTGAATTTCGAAGTGAAAGTACATCAGTTGTTGCAGCATAAATTTTGAAATTAAAAGGCAATAATGTGTATTAGGCAGCTAAGAAAACAATTAATGCCTACAGACCTTTCTTTTGCAACATCACGGCCCAAGCTTTTGCCAAACAAGGTTGAAGACTATGGGAAACCATAAGAAACCAAGTATTGGGTCGATTTAATTGGCCCAAGACACTTGCTAGGGTTTTTAAAGAAAGATTTCACAGAATCTTCATCATGAGCTGCATTATTCAGCGACCTGAACATTCTAACCCTGTACGTATTTTTAAAGGCAAGGTATAATACCTTGGTTTTTGGAACTGTTCGATTGTTTTAATCCTATGTTTAGTGGAGATACAATAAAATTAATCTGTGAAAATTTCAGTTCAAAAGGTAATAGCGTTTTTGAGACAATGCCGAAAATCTGTAGCGGTTTTAATATGTCCACGCAGGAAGAATAATCCAGAATTGAAATATACAATCTGAGAAACCTGTCATGCAGAAACGTTTCTCAGCTTGAAATGTTTTTGAATCCCTCTCTCTTTTTCTCTAAAACCACATTTCTTTCAAGGGAGTTGTTTCTCAAAATACTACACATTATCAACAGCTGCAGTGCTTCTTACCTAAGTAATTTTTTATGGCAAAGCCCCCTCTGATAATTTTGTTTTCTTTTTCTTAAAAAAAAACCTTATTCAGCGGGGAACCAGTACGTCGGACGGATGCAAGATTTCTTTGTCTTTCAAGAGACACTGACGAATCGGGAGATTGTTGAGTTGGCTACAGGGTCCTTCCCAGGGGTCCATGCTCAGTCAGAGTGCAGGTGCCCAGACTCCCATCCACGGATCAACCCCCTGGATGACAGGTAAGAACTCGCCAGATTGCTCTGGATTTAATGAGAAAAGAATATCTTACATTGCTTTCAGCACTTTACTTTTTAATTGATGATTATTCTGAAGAAAAGGAAACATAATTTCTCCACAAAACTTCTTAAGTTTACTCCAAAGGTTAATATGTGTTTGAAAGAGTTCAGTGATTTTCTTAAATAGTTGGGATGCTCTCTGCGAAAACCAGGCACTTCCTGCTGAAGTCACAACTGGGTTTAATTGTTCATTAAATAGATAAGAATAAGAGCTTTCAAATAACACTTGAAGGCAAAGCATACCTTCGGTTTTGGAACCGTTCAATTGTTTTAATTCAATAAATGATGATGTTCAATCAAACTAACTTGTGAAAATTTCAGTTCAAAAGGTAGGAGCATTTTTGAGATATCGCAAAAAATCTGGAGCGGGTATGTCCGCGCAGGAAGAATAATCCATAATTGGATTAAACAACCCGAGAAATGTTTAATGCAAAAACGTTTCTCAGATCGAGCAAGTTTTTATAGTCATTAATTGTTTTGAGTAATTACCAAAGGTATACCTTCCCTTTGAGAAGGGCCTATAAGGTTGGTGTTTCTCAACTTTTAGAATGTTAAAGACGTCACATCAAATTGATATCAAGGTTGATTTTTCAGTTGTCTTTGCTGCTCTTAATGCTATTACAAGCAGTGCCATGGAACAGGCCATTGAAGTCTGTTGTAAATGTTAGATGTCTTAGAGTCTGAAAGCTATTTACTATATTCTGTCGCAGGCTCTGTCTTAAGAATGGTGAGCCAGACACCACCGATGACACCTTAGCCCGCCTCGGACAGTACGCCTACCCTCTAGAGTTCGCCAACGATGGAGACGTTGGGAGCAGTTGGGTGTCTACGTTCACCGATGACATCATGCTGTATGTCGACCTTGTCAGTGGGGAGTTCCAGGTACTGTAGCCAGACTGCATACTAAGTCCCTGTGTTTGATTGATCAGACCACGTCCTGTCGGAGTTTACAGTACTTCAAATTATGGGTGAACGAAGATAAATTGACTAGAACTGGATTTGGACCTGCCACCTCCGGAACAACATGCTGGTGCTCTGCCAACTGAGCTGTCCAGTCCTATGATGGCTGTCTCCCTTTTTTTTCTCAAAATCTTTGTTCGGGGAGTGCCAGTCAGAAGCCATTCAACCTTACAGTCCTGTTCAAATCACATTCTAGTTAGGTTTTTCTTCACCCCAAAATTGAATGAAATTTACCCAATCAGTTTCCCTTCTGGTTTATTTTTTCGAACATTACTGAAACTATTTTGATCATCATGGTCAAAGGTATACCAACAATTTGTTAGAACTTTACCAACTCCTTTTAAAACCAGGGGTTTTAATCACCAAAACAAGCATTATATGTTTAGTTTTTTTCCTGAAAAATGTGAGTGCCCCTTCCAAAGATGACGTTTTCAAATGTTAGCTTTGTCAGTGTATTGAGAATTGCAGGATGAAAATGTTATTTGTGTTTTTGTCCTTACTAATATTCTTTATCCCAAATGCAAAATTAACATCTGTTAAATCGTTGTGGTACCCGTTGCTAAAATATAGGATTCAAACTGCCTCTAGCTACCAGACTAGTTCAGTGGTCTAGTGGTAAGACATCCTCTATAGCATGGCAAAGGTCGTTGGTTTGAGTCCCACCCGAGTGATATGCCTGTGTTTTTTTCACACAACTCTGGAAAGAACCAAGTACACAGTGCTTAATATTCTTCAGTGTAAGGGTGAAAAAACTAGTAATAGTCTTTATCCCCGATGTAAAATTAACATCTATTAAAAAGAATGAGAATAATAATAATACTTGGTTCTTATATAGCGCTTTATCACACCCCTAGGGGCGTATCAAAGCGCTCAGTATTTTTTCCTGCCAGATATGTGGAGCTACATTTTAAAGAATGAGACATATTCCTTTGTAGCACCATGTAATGGTTTACGAGGTGCTGTGGCGCAATGAGTGCTCTACTGTACCGAAAATCAGTTCCAACATCTCCTTTTAAAGTTGCTCGAAATACTGTTAATTTATCCTGCAATTTATACTAATTGCTTTTTGTTTTCTTCATTCAGGTCTTCTACATCGTTCTACAATTCTACAGCCCTCAACCCACATCAGTCACCATATCCCGCCGGCGTAACGATACATTGAACTGGTCTACCTGGCAGTACTATGCAGAAGACTGTATGTCGGCATTTGGCATGCCGAACGACGGACCTCTACTAATGCCCTCCTCCGTCAACTGTCTGCAATTTCCAACGTAAGAAGTAACAATGTTTACTTGCTACTTGTGGCCTAACTAATAAATAGTTTTGTTTCCTCTATTATGCTGGAGGGGAAAAAGAGGGATGGTAGGTAGGAGAAACAGTTGTATTTGCTGGAAATGTGTTTGAATAATGCTCACTACTCACGGAGAAAGAAAGTGGAAAATAAACGAATTGGGGATATAAAGGGATTCTTACATTGTAATGCAATCAGATTTGATATAATAAATTCTGGTGTTTTGGTACTTCCAGTTGGTCAGAAAACTTATCGCTTATGTACGGCAGGCTTTTGAATGGTGGATTGGGTTACAGGAAACAACAATATTTATTTGTTAGGCCAGATACATTACAGTGAAAACAGAACAAAAGTTGAGAAAAGTACCCCTCTTTTTGTAACTTTTTTTTAGCCTCCCCAAAGCATCAGATTTTGGTAGTGGGATACTTTAGACCAACAGAAGATAGAAACATGGAAGGGCTTCAGGAAACTGTAGAACTAACAACAAGTTCCCGTCTTTGTTTTTATTTATTTTTTCACTCAGCTAGGCAATGCATTGTATCTCTACTCCATGATCTACACCACTTAATACCATTTGAAGCGCAATCCAAAGTTCACAGTTATTATTGGTGGAAAATAGTATTAGCTGATTGCAAACTGTTTACCAACCAAAAGGACCTATGGTATAAATGAAAAAAAATAGTTAGTAGCCTGATGTTTCGACCATAGCAGAGTCTTTCTTTTCGACCCTAGCACAGTTGTTCTTCGAGAAAGATTTTGCTATGGTTGAAACGTCAGGCCCAATACCACGCCCAATATCATGCATGGAATTCTACGCTTACAGAATGGAATCGCACGCTTTACAGGACACTGACCGTAGAGTTCTGTCGAAAGCATTGCCATGAAATTTGGGCCCACTCCAATGAGCTCCAAGAGGCCCAGTTTTCATCAGTTTCAAATGTTGGTTTCTCTCTTGACTCCCTCAGCAATCCAGCTATCCCTTACTCCAAGGGAAACATAACTTTTCAGCTTCTGTCACCGGAGCCTATTGCACGCCCCGGCCACAACGATTTCTACAACGCACCGGAGCTGCTGGAGTTTGTCCGGGCAACTCAGATTCGCATCCATCTGCAGAATCACTTTTATATCACCAACCGACGCCATGGTTATTATGGCCTAGAAGAACTGACTGTCAGTGCAAGGTAAGAGAGGAACTAATTGTTTTGGGGCTAAGAAGCCTTGGCTCAGCTAGTCCTACTTCTTAAGATTATTCCTAGCTTCTCGTGTGAGTTGGCGTGTCGTGGCCGAGTGGTCAAGCGTACTGGACTCAAGCTCTGGTGTTTCTTATCAGCAGAGTGTGGGTTCGAGTCCCGGTCTTGACACTTGTGTTCTTAAGCAAAACACTTAACCGATTGTTTGATTCTTCAGATGGAATGTAAAGCTGTAGGTTCTGTGTGTTGTGTAATGCATGTTAAAGAACCAAGTAGACTTATTGTTTAGAGAAGGGGTTTGCCCTGGTGTTTTCTTATATGGTTTGCTGCAGACTGCACCACATTACCTTGTTTTAAAACCAATACTTGGTGCTATGTAAATAAATGGGTCTTGTAATTTGAACATAGTTCCACATTCCTTGTAGAAAGAAATAATTAGTGCTTTGAGACACCCTTGGGTGTGATAAAGTGCTACATAAGAACTGCGTAGTATTATTATCACTAATCTTGAGTTGAACAAAGACAAATTGATTAGAGCGGGATTGGAACTTGCACCCTCCGGATGAATGTGCCGGCACTCTTCCAACTGAGCTATCTAGCCCTAATGCTGGCAGTCTCCCTATTCTGTCAATATCTTTGTTCGGGGGTATGGTTTATTAATTACTACTATTAATTGAGTCAAATTGTATACACACTTGTAGATGAAAAACACTTCTTTTTTTTATACAAAATGATCTTTATTATTTCAAAATTTTCTTTATTATGAAATCTTTGTTTTCAAAAATTATTCTTATTATCCAAACCATGTTGCATTTCATTTTGTGATTATAATTTCCGCAGATGTGACTGCAGCGGTCATGCATTGGAGTGTGATCTCAGTACGTCCCCATACCAGTGTGACTGTCTGCATAACACCATGGGAGATCATGTAAGACATTTCTATTACTATAGTTACATGTAAACACAGGAACAGGTTGGCCCAGTGGTATCTTTCCCCCGCCTTTCTCCTCTGTGGTTACCGGTTCGAATCCCAATTTCTTGTGACTCAGTTGACGGATTGAGCTTAGACTTTCCCTCAAAGCGCTGGAACCGGTCTTTGACAGTTACCAATGTTAGTGGTGGGCTTTATGAGCGTTTTTAATTGTGGAGACCGTTTTCCTTCACAATACAAACAAAACTGATTTGAAATTAAACAAAGTAGACAGTCTCATGTATTGTAATGATGGACTGCTTTAGAAAATGTAATTCAATTGAAGATTGCTTGACTCTCTGTAACACTTGTAGCTTAGAAATAACAAAGTGTGTGTTTTACGTCAAATGAATCATGAATGTTTACCATTGGTGGAGAGTAATACATTGGATTTTGTACTTTGCATAACAGTGTAACATGTGTCAACCCCTGTACAACGATAAACCATTCCGTCACGGTGATCAGGAAGCGGCCTACGCATGTAAACCATGCACTTGTTACAACCACGCTGATAGCTGTGATTATGACATCACAGTGGATCCATTTCCCGGTGAACATTTGAGGTAAAATGTTAAAACTGCTGTAACAAGATTAAGGGATGTATATTCAGTTTGCGGTATCTCCATGTGTATACCTATTTTGCTGTGTAGAATTTGTTTTTTGAGAACTTGTCTCGCTGTTTATTCTACCGCCGCAAAGTAGATTTCGGAAATCTGGAGACTACTTAGTTCTGAAAAGAACTGTCCTGCTTATTAACTACTACCTGGGCGGAAGGTAGGAAATCGGCCGGGACTACTACTTTCGCTTAGCAGACCGAGGGGACTTGTCGTTATTAACTTCACTGCCACGGAGTGAGTTCTTAATTGGTCTCAACGATTCGACTAGCCTGCTCTAGTCACCGTCAGGATTAAGGGATGCTTGATCATTTCTAGTGCTCAAACTGTTTTGAAACAACTGTTTTTCCTTAGAAGTGTTACAGTTTTCTTTGAGGCTGAGTGGTTATTTGGCCTTCCCCTATAGGTTGGTTGTCTAGACTTTGAATGCCATTTCTCTATGTCTGAGAAGACCCTGATTTGGGTGTGAGACGTCACACATACATAAGTGTCATTACAAATGTTACAGGTCTTATTAAACTGAATTGTGCCTGTTTGGTCAATCTTTTGTTTAACACCAGAAAATAATGAAGAATTATCTTGCCAATAAAATGCTCACTTTATGTTTTAATTGATGATGAGTAAATGTTTGTGATTTTAACAGGGGTGGGGGTGGAGTCTGCAATGACTGCGAGCATAACACAGAAGGGCGGTTCTGCGATCGTTGTAAGAGCGGCTACTACAGGGCACAGGCCATGCCCCTTGATGCTGTCGATGTCTGTACCTCGTGTGAGTGCTTCACCAATGGAACTGTTAACACCTCGGCCATTTGTGAATTGGTGAGTTTGCTGTTTCACTCCAATTATGTATTTTATTTGTTATTGGGTGACAAAATATCTTAGAGGTTGGGCCATAGATTGTAATGAATCTCTCTTGGGAAATCATCTTCTGTTTCCGTTGCTCACTTCATCCAAAAAGGACAGATTATAGATGTTCGTTCCCACCAATGATAACAGCTCAGAGCAAGTTCGGGTGTCGACCTTTGGTTAATCTGCAATTTAAATCAAGCATGTATGGTCTGTTTTTCAGTCAAAGCCATCTAGTCGATCAAGTAGTCAAATGTCTAGAATTAGTGTCTGTTAACAAAGCAAATTGTTGCCATGTCATTTTCATTTTTACTTTCTATTATTCTGTATTATTTTCTCTACTTTATTGCATTTATGAACTAATTATCAAACTGCAAAGATAAATTTTTGTCACACTGATCAAAATCTAACGTTATCATTAAACTACTCATTAATTGCGATGTAACTCATTAATTTGACCTGAGAAACAGTGTACCTGGCCTAAGTTGATCCAGTTGGACTAGCTAGTCAAACCACGCAGCGTTGGAGTCACATCAAGATCAGCTATTGTTAAGTCTAGTCGACTCTAGTCAGCCACCCAAACTTGCTCTTAGTGGAACTTAAACCTTCAGAAGTCAGGGAAGCTACTTCTGAGGAGGGGTGAGGAGTCTATACTGAGGGGGGCCTACACACACAAAAAGAAATGAAGATTTTCTGCTGGCCATGAGGCGCGATGCAATCGTATATTCTGTTATGGCGATTTGCTTGCAGTAAGGGATAGATGCAGCTATAGAAAGGCTGAGTTGTAAAGACACATGAATCTACAAAGCAGTTTGGTTATGATAAGAACAAGGTGCAAGGAAGTTCAAATTTGTGTAGTGAGAATGAGCCACGTATTCCCCCTCCCTTCTCTACAGGTTGATGGGCAGTGTCCTTGCAAGGTCTTCACCGTGGGGAGACAGTGTGATACCTGCCGGCCGGGGTACTACAACCTACAGAGTGATAACCCACAGGGGTGTGATGACTGTGGGTGTCAGGTGGCGGGCGCGGCAGGGGGAGACACAACCTGTCATCAGACAACAGGAATCTGTACATGCAAAACCAATGTCATTGGTAAGTAGCGGAAGAATGTCCCCATTAAAAACTGCCCACAAGTGAAGACACATCCAAAATTAATTCATTGGATCCCCTGAGCAGAAAGTATCATTTTGCAAATGGACTTAAAGACAAGGTATATTTTAGGTAATTGTCAAAGACTAGGGTCCAATTTCATAGAGCTGCTTAAACAGAAAGTACTGTTTAACAATTGTCTGCTTAGCAGAAATGAGCAGGTTACCGGTCACAAATTGTACATGTGACATGGTAAGCATAATTTTGTTGTGCTTAGCTACTTTTTGTGCTTAAGCAGCTCTATGAAATTGGGCCCAGTATCCTCACTTGGTGTATCCTATCAAATGCATAAAGTAACAAATCTGTGAAAATTTGGGCTCGATTGGTCATCGAAGTTATGCAAGAAAATATTGGGGGGAAAAAACCCAACTAGTGTTTCACTGACTTGTGTGCTTCAGATGCCTGAGAAAGGCTTCGTACATGAAGCCTTTCTCAGATTCAATTTGTGTGTGTGAAAAATTACCTCTTTCTCTAAAACTACATTACTTCTCAGGGTGTTGTTTCTAACAATGTTTTATCATTTCAAAAGCTCTCCAATGCTCTTTACCAAGTAAGTTTGTATGGTCATTAATTGTTTGAGTAGTTACCTAAGGTGTACCCTCCCTTTTATTAGTAAATGAAAAGTCTACAAGGGCCAGTTTATAGTGTTGAAAAGAGAACGGTACTTGAGGTCGGCTAGATACAGCATTGAGTGTCATGGCCGAGTGGTCTAGGGCTCAAGACTTTTGTTGTTGTAGTGTGGGTTTGTGTCCCAGTGTCCTTGAGTAAGACACTCAACCATAATTGCTTCGCCCATCAGAGGGGACGTAAAGTCGTAAGTCCCGAGTGTTATGTGATGCATGCAAAGGAACCCAGTTCACTTACCGTTAAGAGAAGAGGTTTACCCCGGTGTTTCTGGCATGTCTAGCTGCAGATTGCATCAAATCTCCTTGCAAATACTTACAACATGGTATATCGGCCATTTTAAGATATGATGGACACATTGTAAATGCACTGTTTGGCTTGGGTAAATTCATCAGTATACACCCAAACCAAACAGTGCACTCCTATAGTATACACCATATCTCAACAAGGTTAAATATAATGCCTGTCAAATGTTATAAATTGCTATATATGGATTATGTATTATTTTTACATTCGTAGTAGCAGCAGTAGCACCAGCAGCAACAGAAGTAGTTATGTGGAAACAGCTGATTTTAATGCTGGAATTTTCTTAAATGTTTTAAGTTTTTTGAAAAACAAAAATGATTTCTTTTTGATGTAATTTTTTTTAATTTTAAATTGTTAAAACTTTAATCCTATCAGGTGACAAGTGCGACAGATGCAACTACGGCTTCTTCAACCTGAGTGCCTCCAACCCGGAGGGATGCCAGCGTTGCAGCTGTAGCCCCATCGGGGGTTCCAGTCCCTACTGCAACCCGGTCACCGGTAGCTGTCAATGCAACGTAGGGGTGCAAGGGCAGAACTGTGATGAGTGTGTGGACGGTTACTACAGTCTGGGATCCGGAGGCTGTCTGGAGTGTGACTGTGATGCAGACGGCAGTGTGCCAGGCTCATTTTGCGACAAGGTCACCGGGCAGTGTCTCTGTAAGGCAAATGTGGAGGTAAGTTACAACACCAAATGTGGAGAGGTGTAATTTTGCTTAGTTGTGTTTGGGAGCCAATTTTATTGACCAGCTTAAGCATAAAAATATTGCTTGATAAATTTCCGCCAGGCAAAAATTAGCAGGAAACCAGTTACACTAATGATACATGAGATATGGGAAAACTACCAAATAGTGGGAAAACCCATGCAATCAAGCAGGGACTAGAACCCAATCCATATGCAAAGCTCTGGTCCGAGATCGGAACCAGGGTCCACAGAGGTGAGAGGCAGGGAAGAAACCACTTAGCACATCAAAGTAGGTCATTTTAGTAAGTGTTAGTTGGGGAAATTTGTTTCATTATTCATTTTTACAATAACTCTTGGGATGTGCTAAAATGTGTATTTTGAAATGTTGAAACTGCTATGACAAAATTAAGTTTGTTAATCAAAAGTTCAAATCACCTTCTGTTCAGGGACATCGCTGCGACCAGTGTCGTGTCAACACCTATAATCTACAATCATCCAACGCAGAGGGCTGCAGCGAGTGTGCCTGTAACCTCGCGGGCACGGTCAACGCTTCGGAATCCTGTGACACCACATCAGGTGTGTGCACCTGCAAGCCTCTAGTCACCGGACGCACCTGTAACCAGTGCATTAACAACAACTGGGGACTGGAACCGGCTAATCCTAATGGGTGTTCCCCGTGTGGGTGCGACCCTACCGGAACCCAGCCGGGCTCTGGGGGGAATGTCCTTGGCTGCAATCAGAACTCTGGACAGTGCCTGTGTCTGAGCGGAAGGACAGGGAGACAGTGTGACCAGTGTGAACAAGGTAAACTACTCAAGAATCAAAGATATCCATTTAAACTCCTGAGCTCTTTTTCCCAATTTTTCTCCTTGCATTGCTTTGCAGTTTTCTCCGTTAATCGTAGCCCACTGGCCAAAAGCCAGTTTAAAGTTTTATACAGGATTGGTAGAGCTGACAAAATAGTCGCAGACAGTTTTAGTGTTTTGTGTGAACAATCATATACATGAAATAACAAAATTGTGAAAAATGTGGGCTTAATCCGTTGTGTGAGTTAGAAGAAAATATTGGAAAACCATGCACATTTTCAGCATGTAAACCTTAATTTTTGTTGAAACAACCAAAATCGGCTGTTTTTTAATATTTTTTTTAAGGTTTTCAGATACAGTTCTCTCAAATACATGTATAACTTCATTTCAGAGGGAAATATTACACAGACAAAAATGGTTTTAGGATGAACTTCATAATCAGTAAGCTTTCAGACTAAAATTTAAAATTATGTTTTTTATCCCTACCATTCCTGTATAATACCTTTGAACTTCCTATTGTCAAGCTGGCTAGTTGTAAATCACCAACTGATTTCATACAATTTGACTACTATCAACTATCAATTAATAAATCATAATCATTTAAATAAACTAGTTTACTGGAGACAACCATGGCTTTAGTTTGGGGAGAAAATCCACAAGTCTTCAGAGCTCGTAGCTCAAAACTCAAATACTAGACCAGAATTAATTTTTTTGCAAAACCAGAATCACAGTGAGAAAAACACTGTCTGCAAAGTTTAACATTTTAACTTTTCCATTGGAACAAGCACTAGAAAAGATTGTTCTCATTTGTATGGGTGAGTATACTCTAGTACTCAACATAATTGAAATGTATTTTGCTTAAACCTTAAGTCAACATTTGAACATCATTTATGTATTTGAGAATGTTATTCAATTAAAAAACACAAGACTACGGGACTTGTCCAGTCATGAGTTTACTGGCCCGATGCTCAAATCACTGGCCTCAGGTCTGTGATCCAGTGTAAAATTCAAGCCCTGACAACCATGTGGTAAGTCTCTTCTTGGAAAAAGTGGTGGGTCTGAGAAGAACCAGAGGTGACATGAGTCTTGAGTATTACTAGTTAATTATTTACTCACTTTCTACATCACGCAAAACTTTCAAGTAGTATTTTGTGGGTTTTTTTTCCCGTCAGGTTATATTTCTCCAGACATCGGTGGGGGCTGCTTATCCTGCAACTGTCATCCCACTAGCTCAGTGTCACTGTCCTGTCACCCTGTCACTGGTCAGTGTCAATGTAGTGACCCTGCCACGTCCGGTGTGTCCGGGCGACAGTGTGACAGCTGCCTTCCAGAATTCTGGAACTTTAATGCTGTTACAGGAACGTAAGTCATGATTTTATTGCTAACACGCCTAGCTTTCTTGTATTTAGCCTCCTGCTCTTGGCAACGGTTTCCAGCAAGTTGACCAACCATTTGAAACCATTCAACTGCAAGGGTAGTGTAGGGTAACAGAATTGTGCACAGAACTAGCTGTGTACACATTCATACTGTTTAGGTTAAACACATGGTATCGTATTGCAGGCTGGCATTATTTATCCTTCATTCAGAAATACCTGGGACAGTTTATCCATTCTGATTGGTTGAGAGGTGTTTTGAGTATTTGATTTAAACATGGCCTGAGAAAATGAAGTCATAAGAGGGCACTCTCAGATAAGTGTGGGGAGCACGCAAATTACACCGCCCATTTTAAGTTGGTTGATCGCATGTTTCACTTGCACAGGTTTCAAACTTACATGTGATTAGTGCACTGCTGTGAGCTACTTAATGCTCAACATAACGCTGTACATTGTTAGTTTTTTTTTTTTTATTAGTTTTTTTTTTATATCCCTATTTGTTGTTTTCTTTTATTTTATGTGAGGGCCCCAAATGATCAGCTGTGCTGGATGGGTCACCCTCGTTAAATATGGTTTAAATAAATAGATAAATAAATAAACATTAATAGAAAAGCAAGGCAGAGCTGATGCCAAACTTTCAGATTTTTCTCAATTTTTAAAAGTCTTTGGATGTTTTTAACAAAAAGATATTTATGTATGGGAATAAGAGAGTGGGAACTCGGTCTTAAACAGCCGTTTATAACGTTGATAAAGGAGCACTCAATTAAAGAACCTCGCCTTTGTCTTGGTCCTTTATCGCATGGCCATGACCCTGCCTGTTTTAGGTAGCCTTTAAGACCTCCTCTCCACTCTTTTATTCCCTAAATCAAAACCACAGTGGATATCTTAAATGGTCAGACAGTAGGAGGGTTAAAAACTATACCAGAAAAAAAGCATTTTTAACTACGCTTCAAAGGCAAAAACAAAGAGCTTTATGCTCTTTAAATATCCATTTCAGGATGATCAATAAGAAATATTATAATTAATATTACAAACAAATTGTTTTTTTAGCTGTGAGGTTTGTGACTGCAATCCAGCCGGTAGTCTCAACACAACATGTGAGCCCAACAATGGCCTGTGTGTCTGTAAAGAACTGGTAACCGGCCGCCAGTGTGACACATGTAAGAGTGGTACGAGCAACCTACAAGCTGGTAACCCGCTGGGGTGTAGTAAAGGTTAGTGACAATAAGACGTAATATTAGAAAGTTGGAAAATTCCTCTTGCAGGGCAATATGGGTGATTTCGCAATACAGTGTGCCATCAGAGGGCAGAATTAAAACAATCACATTCAGAAATGTAGCTGTGCATGGGTAGTTTAAGATTTAAGATTAAAACATTCACCAGCCTCACAACAAAATATCATCTTATGCCATAAACACAGAAAAATAAGACCTTGCTGCTTTGCAAACCATAAATGAACTCAAACAAATTTTTGTCTTGTGGTGGTCGCATGAGCACCAGAAGTTGTCAACCTTTTTCCCATGATGCACTGTTCAAATGGCCTATCTGGGATAAACCGAAGAGGGCCAACTGTATTACAAAGCGCCCACATTGAAATATATAACTATCTAAAACCTACAGAAATAATAACCACAAATTTAACTGTAACCGTTGTAATGAAATTTACTTAGGAGTCAGATTAGCCCTATTTACAATTTTAGTCTTTGGTAGAGTACAACTTAAATTAATTATTTTTATTAAACATCGTGGAAGCATAATGTTTCAAACCATTTTTGAGGAAGTTTAAACACTCCTTGGCGTTGTTGTTGCACAGAATTTTTCTTTGATAATCTCTTTTGCACCTGACATTTTCCCCGGCAGCTCCAGAGCAGCAGCCTGCCCCCAGCTGGAGTGCCTTGACGCCTTACTCTCTCCTCTTAACTTGGGACCCGCCTGACGCACCCAACGGTAACATCATAGGATACAGACTGTACAGGGACAGCACTTTGGTTTATAGTGGAGTGTATGGAGGTAATCCCCTCGGTAAGCATACCCCCCCCCCCCCCCCCCACCCCCAAGAAAAGAAACATCAGCAAATTGTTTCAAAGAGGAGCTCCAAGGTCAAATTTATTTCTGTGATTCACTCATTTTCCAAAAGATGGAGTCCTCATGAAAGTGAGGAAAAAATTACAAGTCTTTAACTCGCCTTAAAGTGGGGTAAAATAAAGACGTTTCATGGCCGAGTGGTTAAGAGCATCGTACTCAAACTCTGGTGTTTCTGATCAGCAGCGTATGGGTTCGAGTCCCGGTTGTGGCACTTGTGTCCTTGAGCAAGATACTTTACTATAATTGCTTTTCCTTTGGATGGGACATTAAGTCGTAGGTTCCATGTACTATGATTGGTAGTGCACATAAAAGAAACCAGATCATTTATCGTGGAAGAGTAGAGGTTCACCCCAATGTTTCTGGTTCACATAGCAAGCACCCTTGACCACAGGTTTCCTCAGGCGTGCAAGCTACATTGACTAAGTTCACTTATGAGGCATCCTTGGTTTTATTATCAGAAATATAGAATACAACTAATAATAAAAATAGGATTGTTGAACGCTTTTCCATTTCCAAAGCAAGTTGTTTCAAAGCAAAGTATTTTTCCTCCTGTTGTCTGAACTCAAGAATTTAAAGCTCATCAAATCTAAGTGATGAAACTACTATAAAGGGAATTGTACAAAACTAAAATTTGTGAAGTGAAAGCGGCGATATACATGCACTGCTGGAAAAAAAATTGAAAAGAATACACAGAAATGTATACTTCAACTAGCATTTGAAAAGAATGAAATCATTTCTAGAGCTGAAAACTAATGAACTTATGACCTTCTTATTTCAGGTACACAGCAGTATGAAGACACAGGTTTGTCTCCTTACACCCAGTACACTTACTACGTGGAAGCAGTTAATGAAGCTGGGAGTGCGTCCAGTCCAGCGATCACAGCAAACACCCCTGATGCCATCCCGGCAGACTTTGATGTACTCGCCATCACCAACATAGCCGGCCGTACTGCCCGGTTCTCTTGGTTCAAACCCTCGCAGATCATCGCTCCCATAACCCGGTACATCCTCACCTCGGTGACGCCCAGCAAACCCACCCCAGCAACCCAGCATTACAGCGGGCTTGCCACCAGCTACGTGGCAACTGACCTCATACCCTTCACCAACTACACGTTCTATTTGACTGTGTGTACAGCTGATGACTGTGGGAAGGGTGCAGGGACGCTTGCTTACACCCCTATGGCAGCCCCCGAGGGTGTTCAGGACCCCAATGCAGTCGGGATTAGCACCTCTGCATTTCTTATCACATGGGATCCGCCATCACAGCCAAATGGTGAGTATTCTCACACCTAACCGAAAATTTTACGACTCTGCGACCTTCTGCTTGGCACACAAAGTACATTTTGTCCCAGCAAAAGATTGTATGCAATAGACGGTTTCTTTAAACCTGCTTAGGGTGTAGCTGATGTATTTTTGTAGCTCGAATTACTCCAATGACATGTTTTTATATTCCCATGTGGATGTTAACTTTTCTGTGTAATGACTCGTGAATGGCAGTAAAACTATCAAACTTTTCTTCACACGTGGCATTCTTTATAAACACATTTTTGCACAATAAATAATTGCATAGGGCGTTTTGTCTGGCACAGTTTTGTTACTTTCATTCTGGTGGGCACATGATGATCTTTATCTATTCACCCATTTCTTCTGTTGTAACTGATGGCATTAAATCCGAATAGTATACAAAATGATTTTTAAACCATACACAGTGAAGGTAGAAGCAATCTTAACAGAAGTTGCCTCAAGGTGGTAGAGAATTTGCATGAATAAAGGTTGAATCCGCTCTGGGAGACTACTAACCAATGTGGCGTGTTGTGGCCGAGCGGTCAAGCCCACCGGACTGGAGCTCTGGTGTTTCTGATCAGCAGAGTGTGGGTTCGAGTCTTGGTCTTGATACTTGTGTCCCTTAAGCAAGACACTTGTATTGGGATGGGATGTAAAGCCGTTGGTTGAGTTTTGTGTAAAGCACGTAAAAGAATCCAGTACTTTTACTGTTTGATAAAAGAAGTGGCTCGCCCTGGTGTTTCTGGCGTGGTTGGCAACAGATTGTGTCGCATCACCTTGTAAACCCTTACAATGTACTATATAAATGGGTCTCGTAATTAAACAACTTTGGGTATCTGTCTTTAAAATATATAAGCAGTTTAGTCTGTATATAAATTGCTATTTAAAAGCTTATTATTGTTGTTGTTGTTGTCATGTAATCCTTTCCAGGTATCATCACACACTACGAGTTATTTATGCGAGGTTTACCGGGCCCAGACGGTTCCCGTGACCCCCCAGAGACCCGAATATTCCACCCAGCGGGTTACTACAACCCCAGGCCCACTGCGACCCCATTGGAGACGCCCGCAGACCCGCCGGCTACCAACTACACTCAGGACGGGCTGGATCCCTTCACCGTGTATGAATTCAAAGCAACAGCAAGGAATGCTGCTGGTACCGGGGAGAGTGACTGGATACCAGCTAGGACACTTGAGGCTTGTAAGTGCTCTAAAGAAAGATTTTGCCAAAAAAAATCAAAAATTTTTGCAAAAGTGGTTAGTGGCCTGATGTTTCAACCCTAGGGTCTTTCTTGCAGAGTCTTTGGCTTTCTCAGCCTTTGAAAAAGACTCTGCTAGGGTCGAAACGTCAGGCCACTATTCTTTTGCATTTATACCATAGGTCCTTTCCGTTGGTAAACAGCAAATACTATTTTTCTTGTATATTGCTTACTACATCACTTTGTTGACTATGACATTATGTCTCTAGCAATTAGCTGACTTTGATGGCGTCTCGTGGCCTAGGGTTCAAGTCCTAGCATCTTAGCAAATATATATTTTATGCAGTGTTTTCCATAGCTCTATGAGGTATAGTTCAAATTATGAAAAAGAGTAAACTATTATGGGATGTTTTTCTCTTCCAGTACCCCTGTCTACCCCGGCCCCGTATGCATACGGCATCTCAAGCTCAGAGCTGAATGTAACTTGGCAGGAGCCCACCGAGAGGCAGGCCTTGGGAGTTGTCGTTCTCTACAACCTCTACCAGATAGTGACCTCCGATGACCCCTTCGCACCTCCCGAAGTAGAGAGAGTAAGTTGAACTCGCTGAGTGGAATAGTTGCGGAAGTCAATGAGAGCAACTGTTAGAAAAAGTCATGTTATACAAATATTGGATGCATATGAGTGCATTGTCGAAGAACATAATCACAAGGTGAGATCTGGAGTATTCCATTTTATGAGTAGGCGGGGGCAAAGCTTAGTGAAATGGAACAACCGGATTTTATATAAAACAAATATTGAATGCATTGTCGCAGAATTTTAATCACTCGGTAAAATCTGGCTTTTTCATTTCACTCGGCTTCACCTCATGAAATGGAATAGTCCAAATTTCACATAGTGATCATATTCTGCAACAATGCATTCCCATGCATCAAATATTTGTATATTATTATTGTTATTAATTATGTGTGCACGTGATGAAGTAGCTGTTGCTATAAAAGTTCATTCAGGCTTTTGTAAGTAGTTACCACTACCATTGATTGTTTTTTCTATTCCTATCATGAAACAGATAATTTACACATCTACTGGGTCGAGCAGTTTCTTTATTGTGACTGAGCTTCTTCCCCACTCATCTCATGAGTTTATCATCGAGGCCTGTAACAGCATCGGTTGTGTGAAGAGCCAAAGAGCTTCTGGCAGGACGCTAGAATCTGGTAAAGTGGTTTGACTTTTTGTGGAAGCACTTTGATTGGTTTATAATAATAAGGGAATGAAAGAGTAGCGGCGAGGTCTTAAATGGCGATATAAAACTGGCAGGGGTCATGGCCATCCATTAAAGGTTGAAGGACCAAGCTGAAGGCGAGGTTATGATTCATCGACTGATTCATCGACTCTGTAAATCGTTTGGTTTTCAAGGTTCAGTTCTGCATTGGTTTGATGGTTATCTTGCAGGACGCCGTCAACGTGTTGGCATCTCTGGTGCTGTTTCTGATGATCAACCCGTTAATTTTGGTGTTCCGCAGGGTTCTGTTATCGGACCATTGCTCTTCACCTTTTACACCCAACCAGTCTGTTCCATCATTGAGAATCATAACATGATGTACCACATTTATGCAGATGACACCCAAATTTATACTTATTTCAACCCTTCAATTGCAGGTGAATCAGATCGAGTACTCAACAAACTCTCTTCTTGCATAACTGACATTCGACACTGGATGACTTCCAACAAAATGAAACTTAACGATAATAAAACACAGCTTTTCGTTGCAGGTAACACGCGTGTCTTGAACGCACTGCCAGAAATTGCCATTGAAATTGGTAATTCCATCATTCGTCCATCTCCCACATTTAGAAATCTTGGAGTTGTATTTGACTCTACTATGTCCATGTCTCCTCACATCACATCCGTCTGTCAATCTGTTAATTTCCATTTACGCAACCTCCACCGTATCCGCAAGTTTATTGACCACAACACCTGTAACCATGCAGTTCGCTCGCTCATTATATCTCGCCTAGATTACTGTAACTCTTTATTGTATGGTGTCAATCAGGGTGAAATCAACAGATTACAGAAGCTACAGAATCGTGCCGCAAGACTTATTTATTCTACTGATCGATCTCACAATGCATCACAACTCATTACCCAACTACACTGGCTTCCATTAAATCTCCGTCTTCTCTTCAAATTACTTCTTATTGTATATAAATCCCAACACGGTTCTTCACCCTCCTATCTTTCAGACCTATTGTTCTCTTACCACTCAGGTCGGGAGGGGCTTAGGTCTCAATCTGATACCTCTCGCTTACAAGTCACTATCAACACAAAGGCAGCAGCAGACAAAGCGTTCTCCATCGCCGGTCCAAAAGAATGGAACAAAATCCCACATCAAATTCGAGCCTCACCATCCATTCAGACTTTCAAAACATCCCTCAAAACTCACTTGTTCTCCAAATCACCATATAATCTACTTTCCTGTACATCTCCAGGTGTCTGATCTTGTTTAAGTTGTTTAAAGTTGATATTGTTTATTGTTTCCATTGTAAAGCGCTTTGATCTTGTTAAAAGCGCTATATAAGAACCTGTGTATTATTATTATTATTATGACCCTGCAAGATTTTAAAAAGGGAATTCCCATTTACCCTTTATGTGAAACCAAATTTTATCAGTGGTAAAGTTTGGGAAATGGATTAAGTGTAAGAGGCATGCATTTAATTTGACAAAAAATACATTGATTCCAATCCTTCAGTACTCCATTAAGGGCCAATGACATTTATAAATGAAAAAATGTGAAAATTGTATCAAATTAGGTTCTTGAGGAAAAAACCTTCAAACGATTTATGATGCATTCGGGATTTTGTGAACACTCATGTCCGTCTTTGTTCAAATTTAGCAAACCAAATAAGAACCGATTTTGTGGTGCAATTTCCTCTATCGTTTTTTTCAGGTGGAAATAGTTCTAAGGACATTTTGTACTGGTATCATTTTCAATAAAATTTTCCAATTCATTTTTTTAAATTTTTTTAGGACCAATAATTCCTTTAAGATAATCCTTCATTATTATTTATTTTCTTTTGACAGCCCCTGAAGGACTCCAACCACCTGTTGTTAATGGATACAACTTCTCCACTATGTCCGTCACATGGGAACCCCCCGAGCAGCAGAATGGTCCCACCCCAGTTTACAATGCTGCACGCACAATAGCATCCTTCAACACTTTCCCACCGAGGGTGGAAAAGGGAACAAGGTTTCCCGGAGGGGCTTACTATTTATTTTCGAGATCCACACTGCCGAGCTCCGCTTACACAGGTAAGAGTTTCAAATAGTCTCAGTTAATAAAAGTGACCAGAACACTGACTTTAATTTGAACAATTACGAATGATATCAATAGACTTTTGTTCAACACCACCTACCTTCAGAATCCGTAATTGCTATGTACATGGTACAAAAGCGAAACTTATTCATTTATAAAACTGCACTTTATACCTGTTATTTCCTAACCCTTACTCCCGAGGCCCACCTGCCCTCAGGTGACCTCAATCCTCCAGTATTCTCCTCTCCTATGTTACTTCATACCAACATGTTTGGAGTTTGATAAGATTGGAATGCCTGACCCAGTGATAAAGGAATTGTTATTTGTGCCTACAGCCCTCAGTCCTTCTGAATCCTTCATTTCAGCAAAGAGGATATAGAAGGATTTGGAAGGGTTAGGGTTAATGGAAACAGTGAACAGTAATTCTCAAATCTATATTGATCCTGAGTCACCCACCCCCACAAGAAGGTATTCACAGCCCACCCACACCCATCTTGGGCTCAGACAAGGGGATCGATCCTTTCATTTGGCCTGGCCTCATTTTGGGATCTCGACGCACGTCACTGGTTACCTAGAGTTCTTGTAGAGGCGTCTACAATAGTCTGACAAGTGGAGACCAGTTATATAGGTGGTATTGCATGTTTATAACGATTTATAGATGTGTCTGAGCCCAAGATGGGGGGAGGTGGGGTGGGAGAGGCGGCACTGGTGGCTCCGAGGCACTGGTGATTCAGAATTCCTCTTTATACACTATTGAGCATTTCTTTGAGTAGATATTTCTTTGATAGGGGAAGAATGACCTTTGCTATTATTGGCTTATAGGTATTGAGTTTGAGTTCCGCGTGGAGCGTACAACCTCGCCCACCACGCCCGTCGACGCCCTACTCCTGCTCGCCATCTCGGCCGGTGAACAGGAAGAGTTCATCGCCATCCAGCTGCGAGACGGTCGTCCGTGGTTTCTGTTTGATCCCCAGGGTGGTGTTGCTGCAGTGACGCCCACCAACGACGGTGGGCGGGTGTATGATGACGGGCAATGGCATCATGTCCTAGCTGTACGGGATGGTGTCGATGGGACTATCACTGTGGATGGAGTGTATACAGGTTAGATTCACTGATGGTTTGGTTATTACAGACTTGGGTAAGATCTAGACAGATAGCTTGAAGTGCTTCTCAACTTGTTTCCCAATTTCATAGAGTTACTTAAGCACAAAAAGTAGCTAAGCACAACAAAACTATGCTCACTAGAATAAGGTTAACAGCCAAACTACCATGTACACTTTGTGACTGGTACCCTGCTCATTTCTGCTTAGCAGAAAATTGTTAAGCAATACTGCTTAAGCAGCTCTATGAAATTGGGCCCTGGAGGGAATTGGCGAGGAGTTAATAATGTACAGGCTTGAGATTTCTCGGATTTTTCCTGAAATTCGGGTGTTCTTTTGGTTTTATATAAATATTTGATTGACATAAAAACTGCTTGAAGATATGACCCTGTGCTGAAGGCTCTAGTTCTCCACTTGAAGCGATATTCATGTAGGCAGTCTGTAGGAAAATAGAGGGGTGTCATGGCTGAGGGGTCTAGGGTGATGGACTCAAGTTCTGAATGTGGGTTCAAATCCTGGCCTGGTCAATCATGATACTTGTGTCCTTGAGCAAGGCACTTTATCATAACTGCTTCTCTTCATCCAGGAGTACAAGAATTTCTTTTCATCTAAGTACTTAAACCTCACAAAGATATTTACTACATGGTGTTACTGCAAACCTATTTCTTATTGTACCTCCACTATGCAAAACTCTAAGGCTTATACTGGGATTTTAAAAAAGAAGAAAATGAAAAAACAAATTCACGGTAAAAATTAAATTCACAGGTCAAGCCTCGGCACCGACATCATCCAAAATCATCGGCACGACAACCGGTCTCTATGTAGGAGGCACCCCCTCCGATTTCACCCTCACAAGGGCAGACACGGGAAACAGCGCCCTCATCCACAGGTCATTCGTCGGATGTATGCGCGGACTGCGTGTTGAGAGACAGCATCTACCCACTCCACTGTGGGTGGAGCTTGAGTGGGAGGATGCTGAGGAGAGTAAGAACACGGTTGCAGGGTGGCAGGGGTGCCCGGTGGAACTCTCAGAAGGCGCTCATTTCTTGGGAAAGGGTAAGCTTAACCTTAAACCACCCCAGACCCATCAAACTCCAGAGGCATGGTTTCTTTGGTTCTGTGGGACTGAGGAGTGCACTAGTAAACTGATTATGGTTTACATGGGATCGGGCGTACCACCATTAGAGTCCAACAGTGTGGGTGTTTAGTTAAGTCTGCAGGGCTTGTAGCTCAAAGTTTTTACCGGACCACAAAAAGACAGAGAGAAACAGAGAAATAATCTCTAACAACAAACTAAAGTAGATTATATTTCATCTTGTAGGTTATGCCATCCTTCCTGTGGGTGTAGTCACTGGTGGACCAGCCTTCATTGCAACTATGGAGATTCGAACTGAACTCAATGCTGGGCTGATCATGTTTGCTTATGGGTCAAACGGAGCCTTCATACTCCTGCAACTTGTGAATAGTAACTTGGAGGTAAGAATGCTGGAAGTGGTGGATTGAGTCCCACAAATGAAAGGGACATGGAATTTCACTGGCCTCAGATCACTGATGTCTTAAGACATCTGCTCTAGATGTCTGAAGACATCTGCTCTAGATGTCTTCAGACATCTGCTCTAGATGTCTTAAGACATCTGCTCTAGATGTCTGAAGATATCTGCTCTAGATGTCTGAAGACATCTGCTCTAGATGTCTGAAGATATCTGCTCTAGATGTCTGAAGACATCTGCTCTAGACATCTGGAGACATCTGCTCTAGATGTCTGAAGACATCTGCTCTAGATGTCTGAAGACATCTGCTCTAGATGTCTGAAGACATGTGCGCTAGATGTCTGAAGACATCTGCTCTAGATGTCTGAAGACATCTGCTCTAGATGTCTGAAGACATCTGCTCTAGATGTCTGAAGACGTGCTCTAGATGTCTGAAGACACCTGTTAGACATCTGCTCTAGATGTCTTAAGACATCTGCTCTAGATGTCTGAAGACATCTGCTCTAGATGTCTGAAGACATCTGCTCTAGACATCTGCTCTTGTGAATTGACTCCCACCCGAGGTGCTTGTATATTTTTTTCCTGCTCACGTTTGAAAGCACCATGTGTAACCACAAATCATACAGATCAAAAATAAAAAATTAAAAATTCATAACCATTCCGATGCAAATTTGTCATTAAGATTTCTGTGGATATCATAGTCATAATGAGTTATAAAATCATTCTTGTCTGGGAAGGGGGAGGAGGGATCACTTTGTCACACATTGATGGAAAAGAGAAATTAATGCTTCTCTCCAAATACTCTTTTGCAGTTGATTCTGTACACCGGAACCGGTAGTCGCTTAACCCTGACCACATCAGGTGGTGACCTCTGCGACGGTCAGTGGCGATCACTCACCATGGTCCAGAATGGCCCCCAGGTGACCCTGAGTGTCCAAGGGGGACCTCTGGAAGTGGGGTCAGGCGACAGTTCCCCGTTGCTCATCACATCGGAACTGTTCATAGGAGGAATTCCTGACGAGTCGGAGGCGATGGACTTCGTAGAGGAGGCTGGCTTGTCTCTGCAGTCAGGTCTGTTGTCAGTCAATTTTTTTTCTTGGCAAAGCCAAGGTGTAAAGTTAATCCGAATATCTAACCGCTGATTTTTATTCTCAAAGCTTAGGCGGTGTAAAGTTTACACTATTATCGATTTAAAGTGGTCCTCTTTATTGTGTGTCGTTTCATCTGATTCTTGACATGGCATTAATATTCGTGAAGGAAATAGACTAGTTATTCCAGACTCTTATGTTCTCTGCCCAGGTTTTGGTGGATGTATACGAGAGATGGTCGTCAGTGGCCAGACAGTTGATCTCACAGTCCAAGGAGTCAAACTCTCCAACGTGTATCTTGATGGATGTCCAGCAGCGACTCAGAGTCAGAGTCCGTGCGTGGGATCAAACGTCGTTGCTGTGTACACCGGGCAGGAGATGAGCTTCAACGATAATGCTCTGAGAACATACACAGGTTTGTTCGCTTTTTTTGTCACATCTTGCCTTAGCCTAGTGGTTTCTTTCCCTACTTTTCATCTCTGTGGACCCCATTTCTTCATCATCTTTCTCTTCACAGGTATTTTCAGGCCTTAAAGCTATCCTATTTAGTCTTAAAATTTGTAAGTTGACATCCTTGAGAGAAATTGACCTTGGACAATAACGTTGATGAAACAATGAAGAATGCATAGCTATGTATGCGCTGTGCACAGGATCAGCCAATGAGCTGCCTTCTTTTTCCCTGTAGCCGAGGGCGCCCTACTCGTGTGCATAATGTCTATTGCAGGCAAAAAAGCACAGAAATACAATATGAATACAATAGGGGGAAAATGCCAGCACCAGAACTAGCTTGATTTGTCCAATTCAAAAATTCATTTTGTAATGCACTCTTAAGGTTTCTTGTTTAAATTTACTGAATGAACCTGCCAGCACTTGCATAAAAAAGGTGGTCGGTAGCTTGCTTTTTTACAGATACCAATAGTTAAGAAAATGATAAGGTTTCTCCATTTGAAAAACTTTTTTGAAAAAAAATTACCCTCAAAAACTTTATTAAAAATTTGTTTCAGAATATCTGTATCAAGTATCAGCGAGCAACAGTCGAGGCTCAACCTCAAGCAGCTGGTCTGTGGGAAGAACAAGAGAAGGACGTAAGTAGAAATCAATGCCAAATCTTCAGTGGACCCTATCCCGGCATTGTCCAGATGATGAAGGAGAATGCAGATGTCTGACTAGAATTATTTATTGACTCTCCTTCTGTCTGACTGTCTATCATCCACTGTGGTTGTGAATAAGGGAATAAAAGAGTGGCGGCTAGGTCTGAAAAGGCTGTTTCAAACCGGCAGGGTCATGCTTGTGCGATAAAGGACCGTAGCATAGCCACGACCCTGCAAGGTTTTTAACGTTAATTTAAGACTGAGTCATCACTCTTCTATTCCCATTCATAAATACCTTTCCGTTTAAAAGCATCCAAAAACCCTGTAAAAGTTGAGAACAAATCTGAAAGCTTAGCCTCAGCTCGCGTCAACTCTGTGTTGAATTTCTGTCCATGTTGAGCGCTATTTTTTTTTTCTCCAAAATTTGTTACGAGAAAATAATTTGTTAAAAAAATGTTTTTGTTGTCAAAAGTAGGGTCATGCAACTTTAAGGGTTAAAGTATAATTACCCACTTGTCTTGTCTTTTGCTTGTCAGCACCGACTGGAGTCACCCCACCGACAGACCCCGTAGCATTAAGTGGTTACACCATACAGCTAAGCTGGCAAAGACCCACAGGCAACACTGGACTCTTACTTCACTACATCCTGACTGCTTATGATCAGGATCGGACCAATGAGCTTCCTTTACAGAGATATTACAACGATACTGGGCCAGCTGAATACACAGGTTAGTTTAACTAAATAGCTAATTACTTCATACCCATTTTACGGACGAGATACTTCAGGCTTTTAGCTGACATCAGCCATTTTGCCCGGTGAAAAGAGTAGCTGTTATTTTCACCAGATATAAAGAAATCCTGCTCTATGGTTGCTAGCGCTGAGAATACTGATCTCAGAGGCTCCTTAAAGTTAACAAAAGTTACACAAATCTACAGGTGCATTTGAAGGGTATCAAACACAGTTGCATTTTACACCATTTTAACCTGAGGTTATAGACAAGATTTTTCTTCCAAGTGACTTTTTTTTCAGTTTCGGGTAAATTATGAACAGCTAAATCATTTTTTATATTTTTTTATTCTATCTACTGTTCCCAATTTTCTCCACTTTTTATAAGAATATATTTTTACATTTTTTGCCCGATCAGGAAATATCACTATGGTTGTTCCGTTCACCAACTACCAAGTCTCAGTCACTGCCTGTACGGCAGGGGGCTGCACTGAAAGCTCAGCTGTACCAGTCACGACTCTACAAGAAGGTTGGTATTAAGCTGTCCTCCTCTTCTTTCTTTTGAGTGCAGCCTTCAAATGATTGAAGATAAACGCACTGCCAGACACACTGGGGTGAACCCCCTTCTCTTAGCGATAAGTGTGTACTGGGGTCTTTTACATGCATTGATAAATGATGGTATAACAACACGCGTGAACTACAGCTTTACGTCCCATCTGAAGGACGAAGCAATAATGGTGTCTTGCTTAAGGACACAAGTGTCACGACCGGGACTTGAACCCCCATTCTGCTGACCAGAAACATCAGAGCTTGAGTTTGGTGCTCTTAACCGCTCAGCCACAACACGCCACCTGTGTTTTATTAATATTAGCCCATTGCATGGCTGATACTTATTCAGCGCTCACTCGCTTATATTGTTCTTGTATGTAGTTTGGTTGAAGTCAATGACTTTTTAACACTAATCCACGCATAAATGCAAAATTTTCGCAACTTTTTGGGCTACAAAAGCCACTAAACTTGAAAGGATAATTTCACAGATTATCGGTTGCAGAGGTTATGAGGATAATTAAAAATGTTAACTTCTGTTGACAGTCCTGCAATGAATTGAGTTGAATTAAACTAAAGTGTTTCCATTGTCATCTACAGCTCCTTCAGGTGTGGTTCCCCCAGAAGCTACGGTCGTCACGGCCAACATGATGACGTTGACATGGCCACTGCCTGATCGACCCAATGGTGTCATCACCAGCTACCTCCTCATTATGAATGATATATCAATCTACACTGGTTTACAGCGTATCCACACAGAGTCTGGTCTCCAGGTGTATACTGCATATACATTCAAGATCACAGGTGACTCGCTCATGTTCATAACTGTGAATAGATTTGCAGAGATTGCTGAGCGCAAATGCCATCCGTGTCTGCTGTGTAGGCCCTCTATGTCAGCTGTAGACATAGAGTATCAGTGTAGAAATAGAACACAGAGAATGCTGAGCTCAATTGTCATCTGTGTCTGCTGTGCACGCCCTCTATGTCAGCTGTGAACATAGAGTTTAAAAATCATATGACATGCCTGTATGGCAAAGTTAACCTGATTAACCAATGGGAAAGCTGAAGTTTGCCGTACAACTAAAAATGTCTGCGTGCATGAGTGCTACAAAGCAGATACGCACAGCTAAATACACACAGCATTCTCTGAGTTCTATTTCTATGGTGAGATGTCATAGCCCACTTTACAGGATCCGAACATTCGACAGAAGCCCGGCATAAAATGTCTTGAGATTTGAAAAAGGAAATTTGTACCGGGAGAGTCTATCCCACTTGAACATTATCATCATTATAATATTAATTAATTAATTATATTAATTATTCTATGTATCAAACTGTTTTACCAGCCTGTACAGCAGTTGGCTGCACCGACAGCCCAGAGGTCAGCATTACCACAGCCCAGCGCCCTCCGACCTTTGTACCCCAGCCTACCCTCCTCGTCCGGGGGCCCACTTCCATCGAAGCCAGCTGGGTCCAGCCACCCCAACTGAATGGCCGCTTGGAGAGATACCTCCTCTATCGCTCCACTGAGTCTGGAGACGTGGGTGAAGTCGTTTATAACTCCAGCGTGCTGATAAGGAGTCACGTTCTCTCAGAATTGACTGCAGGAACTATGTATCTAGTCACGCTTAGCGTAAGTAGAAAGTAAAGTTTCTGTCAGAAGCTTTTCTTAGCGTAGTTTGGAAGGAGCAAGTGTTAAAGGTAGGGTGGAACTTTGGCAATGGCCCCGAAAAGAATTTGTGTAATTTTTATCAAAAGTCTACTTGTTATAAAGTTGGTAATGGGAGTAAGTGTCCTTCGAAATCTCTTCCTTCTGAAGTTCCCCATTGATTAGAAATCAATAAAAGTATGTTGAAAACTTTGAATCTCCAAAGCTCGCCTGCAGACGACTTTTGGAAATTTCCATGGTGTCAGTTTGAATGCTGCCCTCAATCTGGCCAGAGATGTGGTTGGTATCTGCTGTCACCCCGCTGGTTGGATTTCACACTTTTTGCTGTTTTCTTAATAAGTAGTCACTGTATTCAACTGAAACTTTCACCGGTGACTTTTATTGTATCTTTCTTGATAATTTTACTTCTAAATCATCATTACTTTGACAAAAAGCAAACAATGGCCCTACATTTATGGCAACGCTTGTCTAAATAATTGTTGTTTTTCACCTTTGTTTCTTTGAGACTTGGTCTTTTACTTTAAACAAGTCAAATACAAAGGGTCTTCCACCGTTACAAGAAAAGACAAAAGAGGAAACATTTAAAAATTATGTTAACAACTTCTTCACATGTAGGCTTGCACCGGGGGAGGTTGTACCAATAGTGCACCAGCCACTGCCCATACAGAAGAAAGCATTCCGGAAGGTGTACCTGCACCCTCTGTTGTGGTCGTTAGCCCTTATCAGCTCTCTGTATCCTGGACTGAACCTGAGGAGCCTAATGGTACGTAGTGCATCACTACAAACTGAAGCCAGAATCCATCATTTGTCAAAGCCTTTTCACTAATCACAAAGTCATGCTTGTTTTTATAATTTATATAAAGTAATAAACCATTTGGGAAAACTGACTGGAAATAAATTGTCCACTTTGGGGGTTAAAAAAAAAAAAAGAGTTTGACTAGAGCTGGACCTGAACCTGCGACCTCCGGATTGGCTTTCTACCAATTGAGCCATCTAGCCCTTAAGGTGGAGGTCTCCCTCTGTTGTCAACATCTTCGTTCAGGGTGCGAGTCTGAAGTCACTCAACTTCTAACTACTGTGTAGCCAGGGATCACACTCGAGCTTACAATACAACCTGGGAAGCGACAGGAGAGGGATCACCTTAAGGGGATTAATATGAAGCGATTTCATTTGTCATTACTTTTTGTTACAGTTGTAGAAATTAATTAGTTAAATTGATAATATGTAGTGGATTATTTTTTTAACATTATTTTCTATTTCTTCTCCTCTGACCCCCATCCTAGGTGTCATCACAAGGTATTCGCTCATCCAAGATGGCTCCGTAGTCCAATCTAACCTCAATACGTCGTACCAAGTCACTGGTCTCACACCCTACAGCCGTCACTTGTTCCGCCTGGAAGCCTGCACCTCAAAAGGCTGCTCCTATGGCCCTGAGACCTCGGCACGGACTGCCGAGGCGGCGCCAGAGGGCAGCATTATGCTGAGCGCGTTTGTGACTGACGCCCGCACGGTTTCGGCACGCTGGACTGCGCCAAGTAACCCCAACGGGAGGTTACAGTATGAGGTGTTGTTCACTGGGATGTTCTACGTGTCTCCAGGTAATGTCACTTACAGCCAACTGGTTACCAGCCAAAATACCATGTGATGTATATTTTTCTATCACTGGTTCCCTGCTAATATCTGCTTAGCAGAACAAAGTTGCTGAGCGTCACTTTCTATTTAGCAGCTTTACGTAGTTTGACTGGGTCAACAAGTCAAAAGCAATATGTATTGCAATGTATGATTTTTTAGCTGGTTACCAAACTAAAACTTACCAAACTAAAACTTACCTGGTGAGAAGCACTGCAGCTGGTGATAGAATAAACTATTTTGAGAAAGGACTCCCTTCGAAGTAATATGGTTTAAACAATTTTCACCCAAAAACATTTGAATCTGAAAAACGCATGAATCTTTTTTCAGTTTTCTGAGTGTTGCTGTCCGTTCACGAATGCTGCAGCCAGAGATGCGGTTGGTACCCACTGTCACCTCACTAAGCGTGGATGGATTCAATGTTCTTTTGAAAATACTCTGTATGACACTGTATTCATCTGAAACTTTCACATGTGACTTTTATTGTATCTTTCTTTATAATTTGCCAATAAATCAGCATTACCATTATGGGAAAGCTCCATTAAAGAAATAGGCTAGAACAAAACATCCTTTTCATCTGACAACTGACACCTGTTATCTCCACATAATTCCTTTTCCAAATAGTGGACATAATTGGATCATACACAAACCAGTAGTGCTGCTGACTGCCCCAGGCAGATTAACTGCTCATCCATTAATTTTAATGGCCCAAGTAATTCAATGTAAACACACCCACTGTTGAAAAGGATGTATAGTTTTCCAATTTTTTGTGGCGAAACTCTTTAATGGAGCTTTCCTATAATGCGTTGACAAAGACCAATCTATGAGTGTGACCCTACCTTAACTACATATCAAATTTCTTCCATCAAATGGGATTCCGTTCTGTCTTGAAATAAAGACTTTACAATTGCTGAACCTTCTGCTCTTTACATGTCATTATTTTCCTGTGTAGAAATGGGAAATTACAACACTATATCCCAAACCAGAACATTGCTGAACACCACTGATGCTAATGTACTAGTGGCGATCTCTGGTCTGATCCCGGACTCGTCATACACGGTGCGAGTACACGGCTATAACACACAGGGAAGCCTACTCAGTAACCCGCAGAGCGTTGTCATGCCAAATGGAAGTAAGTCTTTCTCTGTTCTGTAAATTTGGTATTTTGAGAAGATTTCTTGTCAAAATAAAAGGTTTTATTTTTTCGTCGGAATGATCATATAAGTAGTAACCACAAGGGAAGTTGACGGGAAAAATTTTAAATGATTTGGGAATGAACAAAGAAAAAATGACTAGAGCGGGATTTGAACCAACGACTTCCGGATTATTGTGCTGGTACTCTACCAACTGAGCTTTCTAGCCCTATGTTGGCGGTCTCTCTATTTTGTCAATAGCCAAAAAATTCTTTCTTCAACCCCGAAAAATATATAAAGCAAATAAATAAGTTTACAAGAGATGAAATAATGGGCAATTTGATTTTTGTAAAGAAGAAACTCTCCCAAAATTCTACAGCGGAGTGTGTGCAGCAGAATTAAAACATGGTTTACCAAGTTGCTGAAAATTAGCTTCTAAAGCCAACTAATTTTTTCCTTGTGGAAATCATCTGATAAATGATTAAATGAGCAACAAATTAATCAATCTCAAATCCAGTCAGAGACTTTTTGTCCGCCGCAATCGTAAAAGTTTGTTTGGAATTAAATTTCCAGGTCCAGATGGTGTATTTCCACCCACACTCGTCACCCTATCATCAACGTCCATCCGAGCACAGTGGCAAAACCCTGCTAGGAACAACGCCCCCGGTGAAGCCAGGTTTCAACTCCAGTTCAGACCGGCTCTCCAACCAGGGCTTCAGGAGGAGTAAGTGGTTTTTACATTCTAAGTATTATTTTGTCAACGTTTTCACAAAGTGACGTACTGGTTCAAAATCACAACATTTGGCAAATCGGATTTTGTACAAAATTATTGATATATATATATTCATTACTGTGAACATTTTCAGCAATTTTCAGGACTTAACACGTAATAGTTTCGTAATTACACTAATTAACATGATCTATGATCACTAGATTTGCCATTTTCGTTTCCGCAAAGTGACGTATCACGATATGCCACTTTGTCAAGCAGCAGTTCGAAACAGCAGTTCAAAAAAAAGTTAAACATCAACTGCGATTTTCTCCAAACTTGGCTGTGGTGCACCATACGCCAGCTCATTGCGCTTCAGTCTTCATTCGTTTCCTCCTACTTGCAGCCTTGAAGGCTCTACTAGGAGTGGTTGTGCCGATGACCTATCATCAAACACTTTCAGCAAATTTCAAAACTTGTAATAGTTTTGTAATTACTCTAATGAAAATTATCAATGATCACTAGATTTGCCATTTTCTTTTCCACGATGTGACGTATCACGATACGCCACTTTGTCAAACACATGTAGTAAGCTGTGGAGACCCGGTGTGCCAAGACAAATTAAAAACTCAAATGAAGCCAAAATAGTTTATATACGAAGATGTGCTACCGATTTTATTATTATTATGTATTTGTGGAAAATCGCAAGGGATCCTCAAATGTGACTAGCACTGTAACCGGTAGGCCTGGAGATACCTGTGTAGGGAAGATGATGAAGAAATGGCAGTTTTACTGGAGAGAAACCCCAATGAGGGAAATCCCATGTCACCGTTGTTTTTTTTGTTGTGGAATATAATATGTTATTTAAACTATAAGCAATGCTGAAAACTTTGAGCATGTTTTGGAGTCAATATTGTAATTTCTGTTCGGGGGGTTAATTCTATTGTGTCCTTATATTTGTACCGTCTTTGTTTCCAGTCTGTTCAATGCTCCTGTGAGTGTTAACAACTACATCAAATCTGATCTGAAAGCCTACACAGAGTATGAATTCAGAGTGATAGCAAGCAACAACTACGGAGAGTCGGAGAGTGATTGGACAGCTGCGTTAACAATGGAAGCTGGTAAGAAAGATACTAAGCAGAGAATGGTGATCGTAAGCTCAGAATTCTGCAGTAAGCAGAGCCATAAAATGGTCTTTGTGTATATAACCCTTTAGACTATCCTTTCTGTGTGAACATTATGCAGTTGTTGCATGCTGTGATAGGGTCTTTGGCATTTTGTACATCAGAGGGTGACATTGTACATGCATCTTTTTAGCAAATCGTGTGATTTGTTCTCGACCAATAAAAAGTCACAATCTATTACCATTGTATAACAACACCATATGCCCAGACATGGCATAAAGTGTTGACAATTTATTTACTCAATGGTTTTTTCCATAAAAAAATGTTTGGGAAAAGATAGCAAAATAGAATTGTACTATGCAGTATGCCTCATGTATTAGCCTCAAATAATGCTCCACTGCAGATGAGGTACGGATGATGAGGAAAGTGGGCCAGTCCGGCAGACCTCGTATTGACAAGAATCGACTTATACTTTCCTCGATATTTGACAGAGGAAGTCCCCTACAGCCACCTCCCCCGATAAAAAAAAATAAATAAGTAAAACAAAATAAAAAATTCTATACTTTAACCAGAGCTGCCAACTCTCCTTGATTCTGCAAAAAAATCCCGGCAAATAAACCAATCTTTCCATGTTCTGATGAGCAAATTTGAAAGTCTCTCTGATTATGGAAACTTTCCCCCACTCTATTGAATGTAATTCTAAATATCTCCCTGATTGTTGGACAAAATCTCCCTGATTGCAAGATGCAAATGTTGTCAGCTCTGTCTAACATACTCTTTCCTTCTTGTACAGAAGTCCCCCCTCCAAAAAAATAAATAAATAAATAATAATAATAATTGTTTAATTTTTTTAAATAAAACCTCTAAAGAATTCCTGAGATTCCCAGAATACAAGGAAATTATAATGGGAGGGGGTACACCACGCCACATACTGTACCCAGCATCGAATGAGTTTTCTGTATTAGCAGTGATTTCAATCAAAGTTGACCAAATTGATTTTCCCCCGTAGCGCCTGGCCCCATTGATCCACCAATGGCGACCATCTTGGATGCCTACAGCATGTATGTAACATGGGAGCAGCCAGAAGAACCAAATGGTGTCATACTCCGAGTCAGACTGTACCAGAATAATCAGCTCCGAGAGATTGTAAGTAGCTTGAGGAATAGACTGGTTTAAGTCTAACGCTGTATTTAATGATAATAATAATGCACTGATGTCACGCGTGTGTACATTTGGGGGGCCAAATTGCAGTAGGTGTATGGTGCACGTCTAACCATGTTAACCATGCGAGCATCGCCTAAAATGCGCATACAGCTGTGTTTTGGAAACACTCTGTAGACATTCATTTGGTCTGTGCATACATACTCTTCAACACTGTAAAAAAACACTGTGTGGACATGTATAAGTCCACACAATGTTTCAAGTCCCTACATTGTGTGGACCTCTTTAGTGTTCTCAGGTCCACACTTCATATGTAACGCTTAAACACTAGCACTCGCTGTAACACACAGAGAATCTGACTCACAACTCGGACGGCACAACCAAGATTCATCATGATGACTTCTGGGCCCAATTTCATAAAGCTGTTAAGCAGAAAATTCTGCTTAGCAAATTTCTTTACTTAACAAGAAATGAGCGGGGTACCAGTGGCAACAATGTCAACTTTATGGAGTGTTGGCTGGTAACCTGTTTCTGCTAAGCAAGATATTTCTGTGCTCAGCAAGGTGAATTGAGTCCAAAGTGCCAAATCCATTTTCAAGAGTGGTTCCAGGTTCTTTACAAAATAGCAAAGTATAAGAATAGCACAACTAAACAAAACTATCCCTCGCACCAGAGTCATATGCAGTTACTGTCTGACGCGCTGGCCATTTTGGGCGTCAAACTGTACATTCAAATACGGTAAGCGTGTAAACATCGCAGGATCTGAAATGTGCACTACACTGTACAACACACGGGGACATTGACTTCCCAAAATGGCGCAACCAAGATTACTGTGATGATGACGTCAGGTGAATTGGGTCAGCGTCAGATGTACATTCAAGAACACTAGACTGAAGATGAATTTGAAATGAAGCCACCATATTGCTTTGTTTTGAGTTTGATGGTTTGAGCTGCTTTGTAAATTACCATTTCTGAAAGGAGGGTTTGTCTCCTCCATCGTGTTTTAAGTCAAATAAAAGATGAATGGCTTGTCAAACACCATTTTCATTAAATAAACGTAAACTTAATCATTAATGTAATCTGTTTTTTTCAATTTTTGTTTCTTCAGTTGGCCGGTAATACAACAGAGTTCCTTGCGGATGGCCTGATGCCTTACACCCAGTATAACTTCCATGTGGAGATGTGCAACAGTGCTGGATGCACAAGTAGTGTTCACTCGCTGACCTACACTACGCCACAAGCAAGTCAGTACCTCTAATCTTGCTCTATGTCTTGATATAAAAAACAAAAACTCACCTACGTCATGTCACAAAGTTGTAGATGAGTAGAGAAAGAGTACCAGTCGGCTGATGCACAGACCCTTGTAGTATACCATGACCATCATGTGGCAGAGAGAGCCCCGCCCCGCCCCAACCCCCTATGAGAAAAACAAAATTCCTATACACTTCCCTTCCCTTCTTGTACAAAAGTGATTGCCCCCTCCCCCCCAAAAAAAAACCAAAAAATTTAATTAAGTAAAAATCCTGAAGAATTCCTGAGATTCCAAGAACACTATAAAGAAACAATGGGAAGGGGTGGGGTTACATCGTGCCATGTATTAAGCACCAAATGCATTGTGGGGTCCTGTAAACAATGGAACAATGCTTCCCCGCAAGTTTCGTTTGTTCAAATTGAGGTAACTCTGGAGGGGAAATTCTTCAGAAAGAGAACAATATCATTGTGTCCACTTGAAACAGTCGCATTTCTCACTTTGGACGCATACAAATGATGATGGGATTAGGTTTCAGCACAAGCAGAAACGAGAAAGAATCTGCTGGTTGAAGTGGCTGGCCATGACTGTTTTGGGGTTTTAAATTTTTGGTTTTCTTTTTTAAGTTTTTGTTTGTATAGCACCTGTCATTTTGGTTGTAAGCAGTCTGCAACAGCATACTTTTCAAACTTTTTGGTTGTATTGATTGAAAACCCTCTATTTAGAGTGGGTATGTAAACCTCACGAATTTCGAAATTTGAAAATGAGTAACCCTCTTATAAAATCTCTGCCTTTATTTGTGTTGTTTTCCACAGCTCCTTCCGGCCTTGACCCTCCCTCCCTCCGTTCAGAGACCCCAACCTCAGTCCTCATCAGTTGGTCCCCACCAGACTCTCCTAGTGGAGTCCTGACTGGCTATGAGATACAAAGACGTAAAAAAGGTCTCGCTGCTGTCACCACGGTGGTGTCCGTCGGCCCGGACGACCCGTTGGTTTATCTGGATCGGTCACCGTCCGTCACACCCTTCACTGTGTTTGAGTATAGAGTCCGAGTCCGGAACGGTGTTGGAGGGTCATCCAGCGGGTGGCAAGAGGTCACGACCCTTTCAGCTGGTAAGGGACCTTGTCAAAACTAATCCCGGACAGCCATCGGACGGCACCGGTCCAGGACCAGGTTTCTCGTCCCATGTTGAATTCCCTTGTAGTGATTACTTCATCGGATGGGCCATGGGATGAGTTCACAGTGACTGGCCTTCACCAGAGATGGTTTGTTTACAAACCACAGGGTCTTTAGATCGCTATCTACTGGAAAACCAGCAGGGGGTCTCCTAAGGGCAGGTTTTCGGTTTCACGGTTAGGCCTCAATGACCCTGAGTATTTTCTAAAGACAAATATCATAGATGATCATTTGATGCTTACATTCCATTTGTTTAATTATTAACTGTTAACCTAAAAATTTAAGAATGGAGGAAGGGAACACAAGCAACGGTTTACAAGAACTTGGCTAGTAATTTTGTCTATTTCAAAAAACAATGGGTTAAAAACTCCACCACACTATAGTGACCTCCAAACGGTCAGACCAGACTCCTCCAAACTGCAAACCACAAGTTTGTTTATATTAGTGTTTAATCAGCCAGTGAAACCGCAGAGCACTCTGTGGGGTGCCTTGGGTACTGTGCATCCGACGGGAGGATACTGTTCAGCGTGTGAAACATCACCTCATTGGAACTCCCATCCGATGGCCCGTCCAACAAAAATTTGACATGGGATGAACCTTGTCCGATGGTCTGTCCAGGATTAATTTTGACAAGACCCCTAAGTGGAATTGTTGATTGAGTGGACGGGGGTCCGTGTTTTGTAGATTGTCTCTGACAAGCAACCAAATGAGCACATCACAAACTTGAATTTGACATTTTCCTCGATCTTTAAATGCTTCCTGTAGTCCTCAATAGCCAATTTCTCATTGAAAAATTATTTGTGGAAAAAGTTGAACAGCCACACTTTGTATTCATCCTCATTATCTTTGAAATTATTCACAGCTCCAGGGGGAGTAAATGCACCGATTGTAACCAGCCTAGACCACGAGTCCATGCTTGTTGCATGGCAGCCGCCAGCCTTTAGCAATGGGGAAATCATAAGCTACACCATACGGATGCCGCAGCCAAGAGTGTATATTGGCGACACCAACACGACGAGTAAAGTAGTCAGTGGTCTGGTTCCCTACACTAATTATCTTGGTAAGTTTTGTATGGTTAGATTGATAAAAGGAAGAAACCATTGTTTCCAGAGCTGCCTGTTTCTGCAGAAAGTTCCCTGAAAAATATACCAATCGTTCCATGTTCTGATGAACAAATTTGAAAATCTCCCTGATTATGGAAACCTTTTCCTTATTATGCTGAATGTAATTCGAACTATCTCCCTGATTGTTGTACAAAATCTCCCTGATTGCAAGATGCAAGTGTTGGCAGCCCTACCATTCTGATGTAACAAAAGCTGGTAATAATTGTGTTTTACCTGTACACCAACGCGTCATAAGCACTGTATGCTGTATGGGGTGGGATTCAAACCCACGACCATTATATTCCTGCCCGGTGATGAGAGGGTGGTTGGAATACTGTAATGAGCAGTTGTTACTTGTCCCATGAGTCATCATTTTTAGAAAATGATTTGTTTTACAAAATGAAATAGTCAAGAAGAGAGATAAACAATACTTGGACTCAGTGAAATAGCATCCGACATATTTTGACTCTGCTAGACAAATAATAATAATAACTGCTTCTTATAGAGCGCATTTTACAATAAAACATCAATTCGCTTTACATTAATGCCCTGGTCATTGGGCCAATAGCGTTCCTGTAATACTTCTCAGCTCCCTGGGGAGTATACAGCCTTGGGGTGGATTTCACAAAGAGTTAGATTCGTCTTATTTCGAGTTAGGATGAGTTACTCTTCCTAACTTAGGACTAGCCTTAAGTTTTTAATAACTCCTAGGACTAGTCCTAAGACTATCTTTGTGAAATCGACCCCTGGGCTGCTAAGGTGCTCCAAGGGCTAATGAGTCCCATAAGTCAAAAACGGTTACCATTGAATTATGTACCATCTAGCACACCGTTCTTTTCTCACTAATAGTTACCATAGAGGCATGTACAATCGGTGGCTGTACAGAGAGCAGTGGCACCCCAGCCCAAACGGATCCCTACTTCCCTGAGGGTCAGGGGGCCCCGAGAGGTGACCCTATCACCCAGACGTACATCTCAGTCACCTGGAGCGTGCCCACCAAGCCGAATGGTCCAAATATCAGATATGAGTTGCACAGGATGAAGTTAAGACAACCATTGCAGCCAGGTAGGTACCAGCAGATTAGTTGTCTATTCAATCTACATACTTTGGGGTTAAACAAAGAAAAATTGACTAGAGCGGGACTTGAACCGAATTGGTGGTACCGTTCAGAAGCCGTTAAACAAAGCACAGATATTGAACAAATAGGGAGACTGCCAGCATAGGGCTAGATAGCTCAATTGGTAGAGCAACGGCACATTAATTCTGAAAATGTATTTAAAATTTACCCAATTAGTTTTATTACTCAATCTACATAACTACACACTTTGGCATAACTTTCTTCCCTGCCTTCCACCTCTGTGGACCTCTGTTCAAATCCCAAAGATTTGATTTCAGACAAAAAAGTTCTTTGTTTGACGTGTTTTCTCGTGCTGATATTGCAACCCAAATTAAGGACAATGTGTTTACATGCTGAAAATTGTGCATAGTTTTCTCTATTTTTTCCTGACACACAACAAGTTAATCCGAAATATTTCTTCTTTCATGTATATGGTTGATCACACAAAACAAAAACACTGTCTGCACCCATTTGGTCAGCTCCACCAATCCTGTATAATACCTTTAACAAAGCAATTTAAATATGAATCTCAAATGACTCTATTATTTCTTGTTTTCTGTACCTCCTCAGGCACTGCAACAGGCATAGGTTTCTGGCAGCTCATCTACAGTGGTGCCGACACATCCTTTGCCGATCTTGGGCTGACCACCTACACAACCTACCAGTATCGCATCACAGTCTCCAACGACATCGGCCCCTTGACCTCAGACCCCAGCGAGGAGGTCACCACACTGGCCGGTCGTCCGTCTATCGGTGGGACCATCTCCGCAGATGCCGTAGACCATGTGACAGTTTTGCTAACCTGGACTACACCAAGTACGTCACTCTAAATTTCTCCTAATTTTTTCTCTGTGAGGCCTTCCATTGCGTGAATTTCCCATTAACCAAAATCTCTTAATTCTACTCACGGGTTTCACTGTGACTCCTATCAGCTGTTATCAGTAAAATAATTGTAATATAAACATTCACCCTGGAACCCACTTCCCCTAAGGCCAGTGCTCCTGACCCACAAGCCTACTGCTAGTGTCAAATAACAAATGCTGAAGAGCAGAGAGAAAGTCCTACTGTTTCTTTATATTCAATTTCTCAAGATATATTTGGTAGATTTTTATGATTCAAAGTGGCTTGCATAATAACAGTTAACAATTTGTCCAAATACTTCATACTATAAACACGACCCTGTAAAATTTTGTACATATTTGTGTCAGTAAACTCACAGGCAGTGACACCCTAAACCACATGTTTACGTCTCATGATTTTTTGATCAGATTAGAAAGATCTTGTTGAAAACTGCTCATTCTCAAACCATTGAGTACTGACCGGAGTTTGTCATTGGCAAACTTGGGTCTGCTTTTAGTGGGTAACTCACGCAATGAAGATTTGTAGCTATGTGTGTCAGTGAGAGTCAGTTCCCTTATTTCAAGATTTTCTTCTCCCTCAACATATTTGTATCTTTTAAATTTTCCAGCGCTCCAAGAATTACGAGGCGATGTTGTCAACTACTTCATTGAATACGGTGCAAGCTCCACTCCAGGGGTTCGAACTGTGAACACCCATCCCCCGGGGGTAGACAGTACCACCATCAGACTGCTCATGCCAAACACACTGTATGAGTTCAGGGTGCTAATCTCCAATGGTGCTTACAATGTGTCTAGTAATCTGGCCTATGCAGAGACCAAAGATGGCGGTAAGTTCGGAACTTTAAGATTTAAGATGTCAAATTTTACGAACCTGAAAATCTGAGGAGCCTGTGTATAAACAAAAATGTTGAAGAACATTAAACCTATGGGCTAATAATAAACTTTACACTTAAACATTCACTGACCAGCTGCAATTAGCACAGAGGAGCTATATCTCAGAACCGAATGAGATTCTTGGAGCACTACAATCAAACAAAACCAAAGACCACACAAACAGCTTGGGCATCTACGATGACTCCCACTGGAACCCCCGCCCATGCAAGCCCTGATATAACTTAGCTGCCTACTACTTAATATAGAAAAAGTTTGATTAGGGAAAACAATAAAACAACCTAGATTTCAATTTGGTTTTTGCCTTACACCCGAGTGATTGCCTGTGGGTTTTTTTCACAGAGCTCGGGAAAGCACTGAGCATACAGTGCTTAATACACATCGGTGAAAACCAAATTAAAATTCTTCATCCTTATGCAAATATTACATCTATTAAACCTGGATTTCATTGTAATAATAATAATATTAATAATACTGGGTTCTTATAAAGCTCCTTATCATATTCCTATTAGTGTATTAAAGTGCTCACTATTTGTTTTTCAACTGGATAAGCATAGCTATGTTTTTAATTTTGAGTCCAATTTATAGAGCACCATATAAGGGTTTACAAGGTGCTGCGGTGCATCCAGCAGCCACTGCCAGAAACACTGGGACAGCCACTGCCAGAAACACCAGGGCAAACCCCTTCTCTTAATTATATTTTTATTCGGGTTGTGTTTTTTCCGCTTATAATACATCATGCACAGGAGCTACAGCTTCACGTCCCATCCAAAGGATGGAGCAAAAATGGCTAAGAATTTTGCTTAAGGACACAAGAATGTGTCTGCCTCAAATGACTGATTTGAAGATAGAATCCAATTTTCTAATCTTGATTCTGTCCACAGCTCCTGAAGGGTTCGGGGCACCCAGTATTTACATCTTGAGCCCCTCGGCATTGCAAGTATCCTGGCAGGAGCCCAGCCAGCCCAACGGTGACATACTTAGATACAGCGTGTATCAAGATGATGTTGTTGTCGCTACTCTACCGTCGTCAACGTTCTCTCATATTCTACCCAACCTACAGCCGTATACCATCTATGCAATACAGGTTGGATTTTTTTGAGTTTTATTTAAGAAGTTTTTCAGGTATTATATAGGAATGGTCAGGATAAAAACAGGGTTTCTCCAGATCCTTAAAAAGTATTAAAAAGTCTTAACTTGGAAGTATCCAAATTGAAGGCCTTGAGAAGCGCAACTAGTATTAAATTCAGTTATTAGAGGTCTTAAAAAATGGATGAAGCAAGTAATGACTTTTGCATATCCGCTTGTAAAGAACCAAATTGCGCTGCATGTAAAAAAAGTAACAAAGTGTGAGAGGGTATAGCTGTTTGTCCCCTGCTTTGTTCACTTATTTTTGGTCTTAAGTTTTGTCATTGCTAGCATTAAAAGGGTCGTAAAAAGTCTTAAATTTGACTTTTTAAAGTGTGCAGATACCCTGAAAAAACGTTGTTGAATTTTTGTCTGAAAGCTTACTGATTATGAAGTTCATACTTTAGCTATTTTTTGTGTGAAATATTTCCCTCTGAAACGAAGTCATGTTCGAGAAAACTGTTTCTGCAACCTGAACAAAAAAGGAATTCAGCTGATTTCGGTTATTCCAACCCAAATGAAGGTAAATGTGTTTACATGCTGAAAATTGTGCATTGTTTTTCACTATTTTCTCCTGACTCACACAACGGAAGCCCAAGTTTTGTTTTTAATGTATATGGTTGATCACATGAACACTGTCTGCCGTTATTTTGTCAGCTCTACCAATCCTGTATAATACCTTTTTACCCTATAATGTTGGAGAACATGGTTTTTTGGGTTTTTTTTCGTTTTATTGATATGGCAAGTTGTTTGAAAATCAAACTTACAAGTTGAGTTGTGTTGCAAAATTTCTGATGTTTTTCAATTCTCAAGAAAAGTAGTGTTATCCAACCCAAGTTTTTACAGAAGCCAATATACTCAAGTGCTTTGTTCTGGATTGTATGAAAATCGTTTGAATTTTTCATACTTAGTTTCTAAGAGTTTTTTTAGAATGCGCAACCTCATTAAAAATATTGTGAGAGAAACATTGCCGCAATATAAGATTGTTGAAAAAAAAAAATGTTTTATTTCCGTTGAACACTTGCAGAAAAGAAATCACATTGACACAAAATTTGTTTTGGTTAATTTTTTTCTTTTTGTCCCGTAGTTAAGGAGACAGTTTATTTCACTATTTTGTATTTTCAAACGATTTATTTTAGGTGGAAGTCTGCACAGTGTACGACTGCCTCCTCAGTAATGCCACCTTGACCACAACTCTTGAAGCGCCCCCTACGAGCATAGCGCCCCCTAACCTACGCGTACTTGGCTCCTCGGTCATCGACGTGAACTGGGCGACCCCAGCCCAGCCCAACGGCATCATCATACAGTATGAACTGTTCCGTAGGAACTACATGCCCTGCATAGAAGAGTGAGTCGTCTTAAACCTTTCCATTCAACTGTTGTAAAAATATACTTTGAAATCAACTCAACAATCCTCCAACAGGCGTGATACTATTCCTGCTGTAGTCTGATTTCCAAGTGTTTGGCCGTTGGAAAAAAAACAGCAAAATAGACCTTATGCTCATGACGTCATTTCAGTAGGGCGCCCTCGCCTAGAGGTCAAAAGGAGGTTGTTCATTGGCCAATCCTGTGCGCCGCGCGTAAAAATCTGTACGTTTCGATTGTTTCGTCATCTTTTTACCTCTAAGATGGCGGCTGGATGACGTCAATGCATAAGGTCTATTGTGAAAAGTCAATTTGACCCTTCACTATGCCTACATGTAGGTCAACCCTCCTACTCAATGTCCCTACTTTTTTTCCCAAGGACTAAATATGTTGCCTGTTCCAAGCTTTATACATGTACTTAATTGTTATTCATTTCATTGCTTCCACAGTGAGGGTTCGAATCCAGTCAGAGACTCCTGCGCTTATCTCGAGTGTAGCATAACCGAGAGCATCTGTGGAGGCCAGTGTTATTCAGGCAGCCAGGTACAAATTATCTGTCACAAGTTTCTTTACAACCAGTGACAAGTCTCTCTTAAACTTTTCACTAGATTTTTGGGAAGACGAGTCAATTTCAAGTGGACCTTCCAGTGATTATTTATGTCAAAAGACCCATCTTATCATTATTGGTAAGGGTATGAAAGAGTGGTGACGAGGTCTTAAACGATTGTTTAAGTCCGAGTTAATACTCTTTTATACACATTCGGTATTTATTCAAACTGTACAAAAGAGAAGAAAATGTAAAAACTTAGCTTTGACTTTTTGGTAAATTTTCAGTGATTCGGTTTCTAGAAAAGGCATCATCTATTCTGAAGTCCATTTTATCCGAGTTTAATATATGGACACCATTACTAACTGTACCCCATTATCATTACTGTACATTGTCAACGCAACAGGTCTGCTGCGAGGGCGCACTTCACAACCAGCAGCCCGATTACGAGTGCTGCGGCACCAATTACCTCCCTGCCCGGACGTCCTTATCAGATGTATGCTGCGGCGGTCAGTTCCATCCATTCCAGCTGGACTACCAGTGCTGCAGCGGGCAGTACGTCAGCGTGCCTGCCGGTCAGATATGTTGCGTTGACCCCGATGAGGACCGGGTCGCTGTTGGGGCCGGTGACGCATGCTGCAGGGGTATACCCTACGACACGGCGGGGCCACAGATTTGCTGCGCAGGTACGTGTCAGATTTGTTGACGTTCTCAACTTTGATTTCCTCATGTAATGCATCATAGATTTCATTCTAGTTTCTTTCATTGGTTGATGATAAGCCAAGAAATATTTTGCTTATTTTGATTTTGCATTTTGAATTTGAGCTGGTTGTAAGACTATTCTTGGCTGAAAGACTTGCATGTCGTTATTTTTACAGTTACACACATCACTCTGACGTAGGCCTACTTTTACTTTCTGCAGTTGTAACAGATCAAATAGCAAAGCCCTAACCACGGAGGACATAACTAAAACCCACAAAAGTTATCTCCAATTTGAAGAAAGTTTCAAGTTTTCAACGTCTCTACCATTTCCAATCATTTCTTTGAAGAAATAAAAGTTAATAATGTCTCTCGCATTCAGTCACCACCTTTCTTGCTACCATAAACAATCCAATTATTCAACAGAATTTGTTGAGGGTTTTCCCCCCATTTTTAATTGTAAGCATTTTTTAGGCCATGAAGCCATGAGATAGTATCTACTTTATAAATAAAAATAAATACACAGATCTTATGTAGCGCTTCATCACACCCTAGGGTGTCTAAATGAATTCATTGTAATTTGTTCATGGTATACGGAGCTATGCTCCAAATATAAGACCCATTTCAAACATACACACACTAGTGTTACTCAGGTTTTTTGCCGATAATTGCATAATATTGAAACATGTATGTTTACTTCATAGGCAAAATATACCGAGATGAGAACTTTCAAACCTTTAGTTGACGTCAGACTTTTCAAAATATATGCTTTGGTGAAAGAAATTGCTGTTATTTTTTTGTAAATATAAAGAAATCATGTCCTTTGATATACTTCTCTAGCTCTGAAGATACTGTTCCCAAAAGCTCCTTGGAATCTCTAACTCCAGGGGTTACCAAAAGGTGGAAATGCCATCATTTCTATGTACCTCCTAAGATCTGGATCCCAGTTTCAGACCTTTTTGTCAGAAATGTCCCACACTCTCAGTAGACAATTGTGTGGGTTTTTTTTTCTCTCATAAGCAGAATTTCTTCATCCAGTTCATAGTCATGGGTAGCCCCCCACCCCCACTACAGTTGTGTCTCCTAATAAATGCACTATTTCCCCTACTGTATCTTGGGAAATCTACAGTTGCACATTTTTAGTTTTGACATTCTCTCCCACTTGCATGATATATTATGAGCGATTTTGCCACTTTGTAGGATCGTTCTTTGACCAGACTCAAGGGCTGTGCTGCCAGATGACCTTTGTAACATTTTATGGTAATTCACGTTATGACCTTCCTGTATCCGGTCGTTTTTCCTCCTTGAACTTTCACCTCTTACTTCCTGTTGGTGTGCTGGTTAATTAATCCTTATGTTAGTTTGACCGTTCTAGAGCTCTCGAGTTCTAACTGTTGTTGTAGTCCTTTAGTAAGTTACAGTAACTTTGTACCTATTCACCACATGACATGGATTCAAAGAGAACTATACCCTGGACCTGATTTCATAAAGCAGAAAATGGTGCTTAGCAGTCACAAACAATACACATTACATGGTATTTTGGTTGGTAACCTGTTTCTGCTAAGCAAGATTTTTCTGTGCTAAGCATGAGCAAAAAAATTGCAGAGAACCAGTCACAATCTGTATTCATCACATGGTATTTTTGAATGGTAAACTGTTTTCTGCTAAGCAAGAGTTACCTAAACTTGCTCAGTGATGACTTCTGCTAAGCAGCTCTGTGAAATTTGTCTTTATTGGGTGGGTTTCGGAGGGAGACATATTAGCGTTGATGAACCAATTAGAGTCTACTAAATTACAAAATGTGAAATATTGAAATTTAGTAACTGTGTGCACGTCTCTAAAATGGTCTCACTTGAAAAAAATGCACAGCTGCTGAGGTAATGCCGTCCAGGGTTTAGTTCCGTTTTTAGCACACTCTCTTCTTGTTTGATTTTATCCACTTGGTTTTTTTTTTTTTCGTCACATAGACTAGAAAAGCTTGGTTCAGACTTCATGCAGAAGCAAGTCTGAAGCAACTTTGTATGACGCAAACATCAGTACGTGCTGCTTTCCAATTGTGACGCTGGAAACATTCGCTTCACTTTAGCAATTCACGTGACGTTTGAACCAGGCTTAAATTTTCTGAGCTGTAGATGATGTCAACTTGAAAGATGGGATAAAGTGCTGGTTTACTCTGGAGCAAGTTGCATAATGTAAAACGTTCAGCAACTGCTATTCTGATGGTGTAAAAATCACCTAGAAGTATTTTGAGTAAGATCTTCTATTTTCTTCAGACAAAAACTAATGGAAGTTTCTCTTCAAACTGTAGAGGGTTCTTTGTTTTTCTTCAAAATTCCAAAATTCTCTACTCCTCAAACAGCAAAAACTGCCGTATGATGATTTCACGAATGTGTTGTGTAGTGTAAATCTTGATTCAAACTGTGCTTGCACAAGCAGCAGAAGTTCTGCATATTATATTGTTTGCAAGATAATCTGCACGGAATGTGATTCAAATAACATTCAGAGGTCCACGTATATCGCCAGTACTGTACTTTATCTTTCACAGTTTCTTGCTGGGATATAACTCTTTTTTCGTGTTTTGTTGTTTTGTTGTTGTTTTTTCCTGTCTGAAATATATCTTGGTAGTGTGAGAAAATAATTATAAAAGTTTGGTTCTGTACAAACTGGTACAACAAATTTGCAAGATTTTTACTTTTTTGTGGCTAGTGTGATCACCTCTCACCACTATGGCCCGGGTTCGATTCCCAGCTGGTGCCAGATGTGAGTAGAGTTGTTGGTTCTCTCCTGTGCCACAAGGGTTTTTCTTGAGGCCCTCAGGTTTTTCTCCTCCAGAAAATCCAAACACTTTTGATCTCTGGCCGTACTCCATGGTCATATCTTGGCCGATGTGGCTGGATGCCTAATGCATCTTTACATGCCTGTGGCTTAAGCACATTGTAGCCGCGTCCTTCGCAATTCAGCTCCTCAGCTGCGAGTAAAGGATGATTAGCCTCCCATTGTTTGTTATTTATATCATAACACAACTCACATGGCTGGTATTGTGTTCAGCTAGGTGATATTTTATGTTCAGCACTTTCATGTGAGGTGTGGTTCTGTAAGTTGGTGAGAGAAAAATCGTCTGCTCAGAACTATAAGGTCATTAGTGCAATTTGTATGGGTTTCATAAAATTGCTTTTGCATATTTTGGAGCTCCTGGCAAGTAAAAGGGTTTATTGATCAAGGGTGGTCTTCAAAGCATTTGTTTGGCAAAAAGAAACATCCATTTGCTAAGTGAAACATTCATTTGTTGATTTTGAATTATTTTTTCAAATTGATATGCATTTTTCATTTGGTGACCTTTTAATTATTACAAATATGAATTAATGCCATTAATGACCTGAAAGTTGTGAGCAGACGTAAATAATGAAATAAAGACTGTCATCTCAAATTTGATTTAGTTCATTTGTCCGTGTTATTTGAATACAAATATAATGATTAGATACCCATGCGAAATACTGACACCAACATGTAAGCAATCCTTACTGACTTGTGAAGTATGCTTATACTTTAGTGCGGAACTTTCTTTAAGTGGCAGCAGCACCATGAAATAACACCCAGTTGGTATTTCGGCTTGCTTCAGGCTATCAGGCAGTGTCTGAATTGGCAGTTGCGGCTACAGCTGCAGCTGTTGCTATGGACTGTTGCTATGGGCCTTCTGTGCTTCAATGCCTTATCACATGATGATCAAGCTGCAGCCACAGCCACTCAGGCTGCAGTAGTAGCCACAGCAACAGCTGCACTGATAGCCACTAATTCGGACACGGCCTCACATTCTAAATTGCATTCCTTCCCGACAGACAACTTCCAAGACGGCTACAACGCCCAGTGTTGCGGCCCCGCCGTAGTCGGCTCCGACAAGGTTTGCTGTGAAGAGAACGACGACACCATGACCTATGACCCTGACCCTAACAAGGTCTGCTGTGGAGTAGAGTACGTTGACCTCTCTGTGACACTGTGCTGTTCATCTGAGGCAGGCATTACAAAGGTAAGTGATATGTTTCCAAACGGAGGTCGTGAAGAATGAGAGATTGCCATAATTATTGCAGAGAACATTCATACTCTGATACTAGCAATGTATTTATACGTTTACATGTACATCATGATGGTGCATTCATATCCAAGCCTTACAATATAATTCTCTAAAAAAATGTTCGCTTAGAAAAAAATCAACCTCCAATATTCACTTATAAAAGGGATGTTATGTTGGTAAATGCACCCAGCTCATTGTTTTTCTAACCATTGTTGCTTTTGTCTCAGGCTCACCCGTATGCAACAGTCCTAGACAAGCAGGCAGCCAACGATCAATGCTGTGGCGCCGAGAAAATCTCCCCTTCCCAGGCGTGCTGTAACACCATGGGCTACAACCCCCTGACACATGTATGTGCGGACAGGGCTACAAACGTTGAGGGTAACTGCGGTGGGGGGACGTCGTGCCCTATCAACCAAGCAGGAATGGCGTATTGTAATAGGTAGGATTAGTATTGATCCATTGCACACAGCGCGGAAATGCGCGTCCACCATTTCCGCCATTTTGGGAGCCAATTCCTTTGTGTATATTTTGACTCCCAAAGTGGCAGACAGGATAGATGTTCGTAAGTGCACTTCATATTGTGCAAGGGGTCAATTGTGAGGACACTACAAGTTGTGCAAACCACTATATATAGTTTTTCTGGGTTTTGTAAATTGGATGGAATAAAGAAACGGTGTTAGTTCAGTATTAACAACCATGCCGGTGTTAGTTCTACCGTGGCAGCTTTGATGGGGGGTAAGGAACATGTGGTTTTGTAAGAAGCTTTTTCTGCAAAGTGCAACTAGTTATTTGTTTTGGTTGTATGCAAAATGTTTAGAGCGAAACTCATTTATAAGAAATTGTCCTCCACCATAGCTGTTCACCCAGAGTTAGGTCTTCAGTTTTTGTATCAGACTTTACAAATTTGCCTTACAGACTAGGCAAGTCTCGCATTCAATTATTGAGGTCTGTCAAGGTGCCCAATTTTGTTTCCTTCACAAGCAACGTACAAACACAATATTTGCACAAGTCTCATTGTGATATTTTGCTTGTTTATTTGTTTGTTTGTTTAGATGATCTTCCCGTCAAGGGAACTCGGCAAACTCCCACAAGGGAATATAAACACCAAGCTGGCAACAGCCAATTTCTCTCACACAAACTTTGGTTTGACGTCTATGATTACAAATCAAGAAATTGTGATTTGGTAACTAGGCTGACAATACTTATTCTAGTCACTGTGAAATCAGCTTTGTAGGATTCGAACCCACAACCTTGTGATTGCAATTCCTGCAGTCTAACCACTGGACCATGGTGACATGCCTACATATATACATGGCGCACAGGATCAGCCAATGAACTACCTTCTTTTGACCTGTAGCTGAGGGCACCCTACTAAAAATTACATCACCTCCATAAGGTCTATTGTTAAAGATTTGATCTCCATATGTTACTAAACAGGTGTGACTTTGACAAGAACACTCATGTATGTGCCAGGATCGATGCGCGGTATGTTACTACCCCTCCACCTCCCTCGGGCTCTAATACTGGAGTTGATAACATCTGCCTCTCAGCCTTGGAAAGTATCGCAATTGCTGGACCAAATACATATACTTATTTAGGTGAGCAACTGTAGCTAGAGTGTGGCAAGCGGAAGTGAGGTGTACTCTTTTCTCTTGCGTATAAAAAGAGACATTTATAGAAGCAACTTTACCCTGTAGGGAATATAATTTTTTTTTTTTTTTTTTTTTTTAAGACACCAGTGTACAATTTTGTTTCCAATTTATTTGATCCTTTGTAGGGTTTTTAGGTTTTGCATGATGAATTATGATATTGAGTGTTTTTGCAAGAAGACCATGTAATAATTCTCTTAATGGGTGTGAACAATATTGGTGAGGTTGAACAAAAATAATGATTTGTAATTTTCCCTTCTTTTCGTCACTGTATTGAGATTAATATGAAGCTCACATTACTAATACATGTTATAAAGATGATTGTGTGGCGTGTCGTGGCCGAGCGGTCAAGGGCACCAGACTCGAGCTCTGGTGCTTCTGATCAGCAGAGTGTGGGTTCAAGTTTTGGTCTTGATACTTGTGTCCTTAAGCAAGATACTCAACCATTATTGCTTCATCATTGGGAAAGGGACGTAAAGCCGTAGGTCCTGTGTGTTGTGTAATGCATGTAAATGAACCCAGTTACACGTATCGTTAGGTGAAGGGGTTTGCCCTGGTGTTTTCTGGTATGGTTGGCTGCAGATTGTACCACAGCACCTTGTAAATAGTTACATGGTGCTATGTAAACAAATGGGTCTCATTTCAAATATAGCTCTGCATACCTTGTAGAAAAATAATTATGAGCACTTAAGGCCCCCCCCCCCCAATGTGATATAGTACTTTATACAATTTTTTTTAAGGCATTACCTTTAAAACTTGTTTGATTTGATTTTACAGCTTCTTGAAGTAGCTGCTAGGATATGTGCAATTTGTAAGAACTGAGTATTATTAAATGTTTGATCCAACAGATGAGGGTTTGGTACCATATACAGTCTATGAGTACGCCATCACAGCTCATAATAGCGTTGGTAGTGCAACCAGTGAGTATAGCAATGGGCTGACCAATGAGGATATACCAAGAGAAGTTGCGTCTCCACAGTGGAGGGTAGCTGCTGGGGTGCTGGACACCATCGTGCTGACTTGGACGCCACCAGCTTTCCCAAATGGTAAAAAGTTAAAAGTTACAGTGAAATGTAGTCAACAGTGAAACGGAAGATATCACAAGAGTTTCAGTTAAACACTCAAGTGCTGTCTTGGACACCACCAGGTTTCCCAAGTGGTAAAAAGTTAAAAGTAACATTGAAATGTAGTCAACAGTGATTTGGAAGATATCGCTAGAGTTAAACACAAAAGTGCTACATATGGGTCAATGTGGCTGGCTGCCAAAAGGGGCCTTTACATGCCTGAGGCCTGACCAAGGTTTGGCTGCATCCTTCACAACTCAGCTTCTCAGCTGTGTAAAGATGTCTCCCCGGTACTTCGTAGTTTGACTCAATAAATAACGAATTACAACCCTCTGATTCTATAGGTGTTATAACGACGTACATCCTGCGACGTGATAGCATTGAGATCTTCAGAGGTCTTGCCACCTCACTTGAAGACAGTCAAGGTATCCAGCCTTACCAGCACTACACCTACGTCTTAGGAGCGTGTACCAGTGTTGGATGTGCCAACAGCCAACCGGTATGTACTGATACAACTCGGTGAAATTTCATGGCTCTGCTGACTGCCGAATTCTGCGCTTGCGATCACCATTCATCGTTTACAGGGCTAACGCCAAATTCCTGTGCTAGCTGTGTAAGCAAACAATGCCAAGTAAGGTGGAGTAGGCACGCCCACAAGCAAAAATTTCCTGCTAACCTGTGAAATTTGCTTGATGTAAGCGCCAAATTCTCTGCTTCTGTAAGCGCCAATTCTTTGCTTACGGTGAGCAGAGTCATGAAATTGGATCTTGGATATAGGAGCGAATTATTTCCAGATGAGTTGAGACATTTTCCTTTTTCCCTCAAGGTGATCCCTCTTCTGCCACTTTCCAGGTCGTACCATAAACTTGGGTGTGATCCCTGGCTACACGGCAGTTACAGTTTGAATGGCTTCTGACTGGCACCCCTGAACAAAGATATTGTCAAGTTAAAGAGAACGCCAACAAAGGGCTAGATAGATAGTTGGTAGAGCACAGGCACATTAATCTAGAAGTCGTTCAAATCCTGTTCTAGTAAACTTTTCCTCATTCACATGTACTCTTCTAAAACTTTGAAAAGTGTGAATGGCCTCACATTTCGACTCTCGTAGAGTTTTCTCAAAGGCTGAAAGTTTTCTCATTTTAGCATTTGAGGAAGACAGGGTGAAGATGTGAGGCCAGTCTGACATTTTGTGTTTTTACCAGAGGACAGTTTAGTTGATTTTGCAAAATTTCTTCTTTTTCTGCTAAAAACTAGCATTTTGCCACCTTTTTACCTGTTTATAGGTTACTGCAGCCACACTGCAAGATGTACCAGCCAATCTCTTTGATCCAGTAGCTGCATCCGTTGATGCAACCACTGTCCGCATCACGTGGCGTATACCAGGCAGGCCAAACGGCGTAATCCAACAGTATAGAATAAGAGAGAACAGCCAAGATGATCCAATATATGTGGGAGACGCCACGGACTTTGAGTACGTCCACAGTGGTAAGCAGATCCTTGAAATAATAATAATACTTTATGAATTGTTTGTGCACTTTCTCAAGCCAAGGAGGGCCACTCAAAGGGCCTTACACTATTACTACCCATATTCATTGGGCCCTAAGCATTTCTGAAACCATTTCAGCTCCTTAGGAGTATGCAGAACCGGCAGCCATACAGACACACAGGTTGCTGTTGTTATTATTGTTAGTTATTTTACACTGTTGATCATGTCTGTTTCAAGATCTTCGACGTCACTCACCAGTGTATCAGCGACATAGCACCCCAGTATCTACAAGAACTAATTTCCCAGTTTACAGGCTAGTGCGTCAACTGCGTTCCAGTGGTGCTCACTTTGCTTGTGACTCCATCCACTCAATTGAAGGCTTATAGTGGTAGAAGTTTTTCTATCACAGCCCCCTGTCTATGGAATGGTCTGCCAATAAACCTCAAAACACAACCAGACATCAGTTCCTTCAGAACAAATCTCAAACCCTACCTCTTCACTCAAACTTGTTGACAATTTTTCCTTTTTCTGGTGTAGTGAATAGTTGTACTAGATGTTTTTATAATTTGCTTTGTAGGATGTTGCAACAGTAACATTCCCTCTGAAAATTTACACCACCCTGAATTTTGTCTGTCATAGAATGGGGTTTGTTTAAAAAAACATTTTTTTAAATTTGTTTGTGTATATCCTGGACATAGTTGGGTAAAGATTCGTAAACGAAGCTCACGCCAAACTAAATGTATAATGCATAATGAAGTAAGCATATTTCTACATATTTCTTTCCATCCCAGCAATAATAATCAGACTTTTGACAAAAATGTACATGCTCTATAACATGACCATCCATTCTTTCCTGTCCTCTAGGTTTGTCACCATTTACAAGTTACGAGTATTCCCTCGTAGCGTGCACGGCGGCAGGATGTACCACGAGTAACGCTGTCTCAGTTACAACCCCTGAAGCCCCACCACAAGGTAAGAAAGCTACAATCCGGGGGCCAATTTCAGAAAGCCTTTTTGACCAGGCATTTCTGCTTACAGAATGGTTCTTACCATAGTTTCTATTTCATAACCGCTGCTTACTGTAAGCAAAACAAAAAGTCACACTAACTGGCAAACGGTTCTTATGAGCATATAAAAGATGTAACAATTCCACAATTAAAAAATGCTGTAATCTGTTTGGCTCTGTTGGACTGAGGACTGCACTAGTAATTTGATCATGCTTTACATGTGGTCAGGCATTCCCACAAGCAGGGTCTAACAGTTTGGGTGTTGAGTTACAAGATGGTGTTGGATTTTGTTAGAATAATAACTAGTTAATAATAATAACTAGTTCTTATATAGCGCATTTCACAATAACGTATCAATTCGCTTTACATTAGTGCCCTGGTCATTGGGCCAATAACATTCCTGTAATCTTTCTCAGCTCCCTGGGGAGTATACAGCCCGGGCTGCCGTGGCGCTCCGAAGGCTTTTTCAAACACAATATCAACCTCTACCCTCGCAGGTACCCATTTATACCCCTGGGTGAAGAGAAGCAATTATAGTAAAGTATCTTTCTCAAGGACACAAGTGTCATGACCGGGGTTCGAACCCACACCCCGATGACTTAATCATCGAAACTTGAATTCGATGCTCTAAACCACTCGGCCACATGACACCCCAGAATGATGTAGGATTCTAGTAGATCAAATACACTGTAATTCTCAAGATGCATCATTACTAGAGCGTAAACTAGAGTTAACTATAGTACCTTTTTATATTTCTTCAAGGTGTTTCAAGTCCTGTGCACGTCGTCGTCAGTGCTACCGTTCTAGAGCTGTACTGGACCCAGCCAGCAATTCCCAATGGCATCCTTACATCGTACAGACTCTATCGCTTCAATAGTCTGGTCTACTCTGGATCCAGCCTGATGTTTACCGATACCAGCCTCAGCCCTAACACACGTTACGAGTACATCTTACAAGCGTCCACGTCGGCGGGAGGCACCAACAGCTCCGTCTACACGTGCCAGACTCCAGACAGTGCTCCCGAAGGAATCTCCACCCCTAGTCTGACGGTACTGAGCTCGACGTCCATCAGCGCAACATGGGTGCCACCGACCATCCCTAACGGTGTTGTCCGACGGTATGGCGTTGTGATTCTGAGCGGAACTCCTGAGCAGAGAGCCTACTTCAGCAATTTGGAAACATCCCGCATCATCAATAATCTAACGCCCTTCAGGCTGTACGATGTGAGAGTGGAGGTCTGTACTGATGGTGGATGCGGGCGAGGCCCAAAGGCCTTCGCCCGCACCCTGGAGGCTCCGCCCCAAGGACAAGACCGGCCTACCCTTGAAGCAACTGGATCTGCTGTGGTCGAAGTGTCTTGGAGTCCACCCTCGAGCCCCAACGGGAACATCACCAAGTACATGATCTACAGGCGGGGGTATGGGACAAGCCAACTTTACCTCGTCTACCAAGCTGGTTCGATGGAGACACGTTTCACCAATGCTGGAGGAGGCTTGTTACCATTTACGCTGTACGAGTACAGGATTACTGTGCATAACTCTCAAGGGATAAGTAGCAGTCCGTGGGCCAGTGTACGAACCCTGGAAGCCCCTCCTCAAGGTGTATCACGACCTGACCTGGAGGCCATTAGCTCCTACGCTATCAAAGCTACCTGGGAGGTGACTGCATTCCCTAACGGACTGATAACAGGTTACAGAATCGAGCACCAGATGCTGGCCGAGGATCCAACCCTACCGAACCCGGTAGTACCTGCAGCCACTGTAGATTCAAGCCTGACTCGGACTACCTTCTACGGGTTGGCACCATTCACCGCATACCGTGTACGCATTGTTGCCATCAATGGGGCAGGGGAGACTGCTGGTCCGTGGGCTGAGATAACCACCTTAGAGGGCGTCCCAGCGGAGATCGGTCAGTTCACGGTGGTTCAACAAGCTGGCGGCCGCTCCCTCGTTCTGCGCTGGCCAGAGCCTGGACAGCCGAATGGGCACATCCAAGAATATCGTATCTACGAAGATGTCTACCTCATTACTCCGATCTACGTCGGCCTCACACGGGAATATCTCTTCCGGCGTCTAGACCCTTACACTGAGTACGTCGTGGTGTTGGAAGCGTGTACAAGTGTCGGGTGTGGTCGAGGTGAACCGCAGATGGTCATTACAGCCGAGGTTGCTCCAGCCAATCAAGCTCCACCCACCTTGGGAGAAGTCACATCCTCCTCCGTTCAGCTCATCTGGAAACCTCCCATCTCTGCCAATGGAAGGATACTCCGCTACGACATCATTAGACGCACAGCGACGTCTAGTAGACGTAGACGTGACACAGACGATAGCCCTTTCACTGATACTCGGATTGTACATCAGCAGTACAGCACTGACGCTGAGGAGTACAGTTACACCGACTACTCTTTACAGCCCCACAAGTTGTACGAGTACCAAGTTGTTGTCTTGAATGCTGCTGGTCAGGTGGAAAGCCCCTGGGTTTCTGTGCAGACCGAGCAAGCTGCCCCCGTGGGTGTATCGCCCCCTGTGGTTAACCACGTGGCAAACAACCCAACCACCTTACAGGTGCGGTGGACGGAGCCAGCGGAAGCCAACGGAATCATCACAGGATACCTGCTGAAGAGAAATGTCAGTGCTCCGTTCAGCTTCGAGGCAAACTCCCCCAAGCAGTTCACCGATCAAGGCTTGACAGCTTACACAGTCTACGCATACACCATCACAGCTTGCACCGGAGGTGGATGTACAGAGAGCTCCCCAACGCTTATAAGAACTCGTGAAACGGCCCCCGGCACAGTGGCTCCTCCAGTCGCCAACCCTCTCAGCTCTACCACCATTCAGGTCAGTTGGACAAGTCCATCCTTGGACGCTGGCGAAATTGTTCGCTATGATCTGAAAATGGATGGGGTTGTGATCTACACGGGTCCAAGTCTGGACTACACCAGCCTGGCCCTGACACCTTATCAAGAGTACTCCTTCACAGTAGCTGCTTGCACTTCAGGAGGATGTACTGAAAGTCTCCCGACATTGAGTCGACCCTTTGAGGCCCGTCCATTTGGCATGAATCCACCCATCTTGAGAGCTTTGAGTGCTATCGCTGTTGAGGCCGCCTGGTCGGAGCCGCGCCTGCCAAATGGAGTGATCCTGAGGTATGAGTTGCGCCGGGATGGGAAGCTAGTCTACGACGGCATAGCAATGCGATTCCAGGATTTTGGTGATGGGGGTCAAGGATTGACGCCTGGGCAGGAGTACTCCTACGTAGTGACAGCTTTCAACAGCCAGGGACAAGCCATCAGTGATGCAGCAACTGTCTTCACTTCATCGTCCTCACCAGCCGGACTTGGTTCTCCAGATCTTATTGTCCTCTCCTCCTCGTCCATCAGGGCAACTTGGCTTCCGCCGATCTACCCCAATGGAGAGATCCAAAATTACACCTTGTACGTTGAGGGTAACATTCTCTTCTCTGGGAAACAGTTCAGCTTCGATGCCCATCGTCTGGACTTCTTCACTGAGTATGAATTCCGCATCGGAGCCTGCACTCTCACAGGCTGTGCTCTGAGTGATCGCGCACACGCCCGTACCTTAGAAAACATTCCAAGCAATCAGCTTGCGCCTACCCTCACCCCTCTGACAGACAACTTTGGCGTGGCCAGCGGCGTGCTTGCTGAGTGGGGACTACCCCAACAACCAAACGGTCTAATACTCGGGTATAAGTTGTACCGTCGACGGTTCTACCGCCAGACAGGCGACCGTGACGATCCGATCTTAATCTACGATGGACCCAACGCAAGGTTCACTGACATGGATCCTCTCCTGATACCTGATGAGACCTATGAGTTCATGGTGACGTCTAGGAATTCGGCGGGACAAACATCAAGCTCTTGGGCCCCGGTTAGAATGCTGGAAGCTCCACCACAAGTAAGAAAATATGAGTTTTCCTCACATTTATTTTCAGCTGGTTATTGAACAAAAAGTTTTGCTATGATCCAGGGAGCTGTATAAAAACAACTATGAAAAAAGCCAAACTTTCTCTTGTCTTTAGTTCAAATTAACAACCCTGGGTTCTGCAATAGACCGCGCAAGTCTCGCATGTTTTGGAACATTTTTGGGATCATTTTGGTCCTACGCACATTGCTTCAACGCGTGAAAGAAACGAGCGCACTTTAATGGGTCGCAATGTTCCATGCGGGCGAGACTTGCACAGTCTATATTGGATCATATCGTCGGTTTAAATCCCACTCTGTGGTTTTTGGGTTGTTTTTTTTTATGTACATTGCTTATGACACAAAGGTGTAGAGGCAATTCCAGTTCCAATTCCACACTAGTTCCTCGCAATTTCCAATAAGAGAATTCATTCACAATGCAGTTTTCTCATTGTTTTCTTGGAGATTACAGTGAGATTACAGCTAAAGTGATGTATGTTGTGCTGCAAGAAGTGTTCATTGTGTGTGTGCACTGCAGTTGGGTGCCTCCAAGTTGCCTGAAAATATTACCCTGTGTGACTTGGCCCTTAGGGCTAAAACCACAATAATAATCTGTTCATGATTTCTATTTGTGTTTTACCCTCTACCTTTGTGTGTTAAAAAGCACTGTACACTTTCCTGAGTTCTGGGGAAACCAATCGGCAAGCATATTACTCAAGTGGGATTCGAACCCACAACCTTTTCCCTTCTGGAACAGATGTCATACCACCAGACCATCGAGCTTGCTAGAGGCCAGGTCAAATTCTGTATATTAACAGCGAGTACCACAACAATTAAAAAGATGTTAAATTTGCAATCGGGGATAAAGAATATCATTTGTGTTTTACCCTACACTGGGATGTGTGTTCAGCACTGTATATTCAGACTTTCCCAGCATCCCCCTCCCCCATTTAATTTAATCCACAGTCATATCACTTGGATGGGGTTCGAACCCACCATGGGATTCAAATACCTCTATCCCTGCTGTAATATAATTCCTTGGATCGTTTGATTTCTGTGTTTAGGGACTACAACCGCCGGCGTTGACAGACGTCGAGGCCACTGCCCTGATGGTGAACATCGTAGAGCCGAGCCAGCCCAACGGAGATATCTCCAGCTATACCATCCTCAGGAATGGCACTGAGGTAACAATCTAAAGATGTCTTTTAACAATCCTGTTTCACACTTCCGAGCCAATTCCCTGGTATTCATACCCAAGGAAATTCCTGGGGAATAAACCCTTGGGGAATTTCAACCCCACTGCCACCCCATGTTTGTTTCACACTTGATGCAATTTTCCTGGGGGAAATAAAAACGTAACTGTGCTAACCCAGGGGTTATCTCACTTAACCGTACTCCCCCAACAGGGTTAGCTACATCCCCAGGAAATGGCTGCCAGGTTTGCAAGGGTTAGCACTTCAACTGTGAAAAGGTCAACCAGGAATTTCCTAGGAAATTTGTTTAGTGTGTGAAGGGGCTTAAAGGAGGGACGTCTGAAAGGGAAAGGAAAGCAATGCAGCAATCAATAATGATTAAAATTCATTAAAACAATATCTTTCACAGTTTAGGAAAAACTATGATTTGAAGGAAAATGGAACTACTGTATTATGTGCTGAACCCATGTTTTTACAAATAACTTTTGGAAGGAGTATGTATAATTACCAGTCACTTCAATTTAAGTCAATGGTACATTTTATTCCATACTGTCAATACCAACATAATATTATAAAGAACAAAATAGTAAAAGAGTGTCAAATTAAATAAATAACTGACATGTGGTAACGACATGGAGACTGATTAGATAAGCTGAAGACTGTAAGAATCATCCTGTAATAATAATAATAATAATAATAGTAATATAGCTTTTTGTAAGGCACACTTTCCTGTAAACCATTCGACGGCCTTTCAACTGAATGCTTAAGAAAAACAAATGATAAGAACAAAGAGAGCATTTACAGAAAGCATAATATCTAGTCAGTAAATAGTTATTGCGAATTGGAAACCTCATTCTTGTTTTTGTTTTTGTTTTGTTTTTGTATTTGTATTTGCTTGTAGCTGATCATAACTACAATGACGAGCTTCACAGATGATCGGCTCCAGCCTTACACCATCTACGCGTATGAGATCAGAGCCTGCACTTCAGGGGGGTGCACTACCAGTGAACAAGCTCTAGTCAGAACCAGACAGGCCTTGCCAAGTGGCCTAGTCAAGCCTGTAGTCACTGAAGTTGGGGCAACGTGGGCTAATGTAGCGTGGGAGCTCCCCTCTGAAACAAACGGAATTATTGTCAGGTAAGTCTTATCAAACAATTGGGTGCCGGTAAGGGGTCATATTGGGGTCAAGGGGGCTGTGGTGGTCAGGTTGGCGTAGTGGTTTCTTTCCTCACCTTCCACCTCTAGGACCCCGGTTCAAATCTCGCCAGGGGCACTATGTGGATTGGGTTTTCCCTCCCTGACTTTGTGGGTTTTCCCTGGAATATTTCTCTGGGGGTTTTCTCTGATATTGTGTTTGAAAAAGTCTTCAGCCACGGCAGCCCAGGCTGTATACTCCCGAGGGAGCTGAGAAAGATTACAGGAATGCTATTGGCCCAATGACCAGGGCACTAATGTAAAGCGCATTGAGACGTTATTGTAAAAAGTGCTATATAAGAACTAGTTATTATTATTTGTGGCGTGTCATGGCCTAGCGGTTAAGAGCACCGGATTCAAGCTCTGGTGTTTGATCAGCAGAGTGTGGGTTCGAGTCCCGGTCGTGACACTTGTGTCCTTAAGCAAGACACTTAACCATGATTGCTTCGTAAAGTTGGGGAGGTAGTGATTTCTGCTCTACCAGCCAGGCTTCTGATGGATGATACCCAAGCCTACATCCGTATGGACTGTAAAGGGGGTAACCCTGTTTCAAACCCAAGGAGTAGGTGGCAACGGCCCCTGGAAAAAATAGTTGATTGTAGCCCACACCTTGAAGTGGCCTTCAGGCCTTGTGTGTCTGGCGACTTGCATTAAAAAAATAAAATAAAATTATTTGTATTTATTGGTAGATATGTGCGCTATATATTACTATTATCATGATTGTCTTCATTCTAGGTTTGAGCTTCACATGAGAGCCTCCTGCCCTCTGACCACTCAACCCTTTGAGCAACCCTGTACCATGAGCAGCTTCCAGTTACTAGACAAGGCCCTGGATTTGTCTCATAATGCCACGGGTCTACGGCCGTACACCAACTATGACTTCATGATCATGGCTTACAATGATGAAGGCATGACGCAATCACCGGTGACAATACAAGCAACACTCGGAGCAGGTAGGCATGGACCCTGGTGTTACTCTCGGTCTGGACACTTGTGACATTAAGCAAGTTGCTTAACCATTATTGCTTTATCCTTCGGATGGGGCATAAAGCTGTAGGCCCCATGTGCTGTGTAATGCATGTAAAAGAACCCAGTACATTTGTTGTTAAGAGAAGGGGTTTGCCCTGGTGTTTTCTGGTATGGCTTGCTGCAGATTGCACCACAGCACCTTGTAAACCATTACATGGCGCTATGTAAAATAAATGGGTCTTAAATTTTTAACGTAGCTCCACATACCTTGTAGAATAAATAATGAGCGCTTTGAGATTCCCTCGGTTGTGATAAAGCTCCAGATAAGAACAGTATATTATTTTTATTAATATTTTATTTCTATTATATATTTTATGGTCATTTATTAAATTGTTAAATTTAGGAACCCAATATGTCCCCCTTCCCACCTTCCAACACCGAATAGTGCCATTAAATGTTGTACTTTCCTCATTCGTTTTTATCGATACCCGCAAAAAAATAGTATTTTTATCCACCTCCTGTTTTATCGTGTATAGACCCCTTGCATTGGCCGCCAACACTGTGGTCAAACAATGGAAACGTGCATGTGTGTACTCGCCCTCGTCACACACAACTCTCAGCCAATGATAGGTCTTCCTTTGTCCTCAGTGAGGGCGCTGTTTGAGCTTGTGGCGTCCTATGCAAAGGGGTTTATGAAGCTTTGAGGTTTGATTTTTGGGGGATAGCAATCTGTTTGATCTCCTACCTATTCAACAGCGCGTCGATAAAACGACAACATAAAAAACGCTTTACACATTTATAATCGTTTGGTTCTTCAGCTCCAGTGTACATTCCGGAGATCAAGCCCACCATCGTCAGCAACTCTACAAGTAAGCTGATCAACATCAACTGGGCCGGCAGCTTTAGACTCAACAGCATGCTGACTGAGTATGCACTAACAGAGAATGGGGACGTTGTGTACAGCGGCATCGCGACTGGTGTTAACCGACCCCTGAAAACACAGAGTAAGTCCATAGTTTACACTAACGCCCTGTGATCTCTGACAGTAACTCCTTGATTAGACACCAATACCCTAAGTCCATATTTAAAATATGTTCCCTGGCCTTTCTGACCGAGTAATTCCATGTTTTGACACCAACACCCTTAGTGTTTAGGCACAGCAAGTCCATAATTTCACTAAAACGTTACATGTAAACACTAAAGCCCTGGTTTTTCTGTCAGACTAAGTCTATATTTAAACACTAATGCCCTTGGTTATATAATAATAACGGTTTTTATATAGCGCAGTTTCAGGCAGAGTAAGTCCATATTTTGACACAAAGTCCATTTTAAACAATAATTCCCTGGGTTTTCTGACAGTCTGTATTTACAACTAATGCCCTAGGCCTTCTAATGGAGTCCATGTTTAAACACTAAAGCCCAGAGTGTTGTAAATCAAGCACAGTCATCCAGACCATAGAATGGATTATAGAGATTTAGAGAAGCTTTGAACATGTGTATACTTTTTAAGCAAAATATTCCTCAAACTTTACTTTCAACTGAGAAGAGTTTGTTCTTTTGTTGCATCTTTTGTAGAGTATGAGCTGACGGTAATGTGTAAGACAACAGCAGGAAGTGTATCCTATCCAACCATTATCTATGAACCACCAGGTAAGACATTCTCAGCAGAAATTCAGTCTGTCCATCCTTTGCTATGTCTGTTTGTCTGTCTTTCCTATCATGTATAGCATCGGGGGTGGCATGGTTGGCTTCTCACCACTGTGGCCCTGGTTCAATTCCCGGCTAAGGCCATATGTGAGTAATCAATTAATTAATCCCCAACTCGAACAACTGCTTGTCGGGTCCTGCCTCCATGTCACAAATTTTCCTATTTAGGCCTATGTATTGATATTTAGCATCTGTTTGGACTTCAATCCATCTAATCAATCAAATGTAACCCAATATTTCATTGGCTCAGAACTGTAAGGTCATTAGTGCAGTTTGTATGGGTTTCATAAAATTGGTTTTGCATATTTTGGAGCTCCTGGTAAATAGAGTTTGTGGATCAAGAGTGGCCTCCAAAGTAATTGTTTGGCAAAAAGAAACATTCATTTTCAAAGAATGATATTTATATGTGTAGTTTGATTGATCTTTTCAAATTGATGAGCAATTTTCATTGAACACTGCTTTTGACAAACAATTTGCTCTGCATCCCAAAATGTTGACCATCTATATTGTTAAGAAGTTCCCTCCTTGATATTTAACATTTTCCCCTTCATCTTCTCAAGTTGATGGAGGCGTGCCCCCCGTGCCTCAGGTAGCCTGGTACTCCTCCGTCTGGTTCATAGCCATCATGGTCCTGATCGGAGTTGTCATCATCTTCATACTCATCGCTATCTTCCTGAGTCGTATCGGCACTCGCAAACCCTACGAGCGAGAGCGCAGACCCCTGCCGCCCAGACAACAACGCGGTAACTTCACTTTCAATACCTGTGGGAAGTACTCGGAGACAGAGAGCATACTGGTGAGTGAAAAGAACTATTAGCCAATCAGAAACCGTACATCAAAATGCATTGTCCAATCATATTTGATGTCATTGGTTGCTGTAGTTAAGTGCCTTTTTGTGTAGATTACTCTTTGCTTAACCACTTTCCCCCAGAGTTTCCAAAATCTTTCTTTGCTCTCCTGCAGGATGAACTTTTCGGGAATAAATTTGTTGTTGAAAATATCGGTGTTACAATGAAACTATGACTAGCCCAAGTAAAGACAACAAACAATCTCATAAAATGCATCAGGGTTTCTTTTCCTCTTTTGAAAAAATGGGGTGTGTGTTAACTACAAATTATTCAAAGCCCTAGGCCATAAGCCTAGTCTGATTACCGGCCATGGCATGCTGGAATCTCATTGTGGTTAATTTGTGTTTTGACCGATTGCATACTGTGATGACTGCAGCCTGTATTCAATCTGAGAATCATCTATTCAATTTTGGGTTGAACAAAGAAAACTTGTGTAGAGCAGGACTTGAACCTGCGACCTCTGAATTAACTTGCTGGCGCTCTACCAGCCGAGCTATCTAGCCCTAATTTGTCAATATCTCTGTTCGGGGGTACCAGTCAGAAGCCATTTAACCTGTAACTGCTGTATTGCCAGGGATCACACCCCAATATTTTTTTCAAAGGACAAATCTACAATGGCCCTATGACCCTGACTGTGTGCCAAGTTCCATTCCTGTATCATCAATTCCCCCAAATATTTCTCGTATCTGCCCAACTATTTTCAATCCTGTACATTGTCTCCAACTACAGGACCCAATTCCTCAAGCCATCAGTCGGTCAGGCAGCATGCACAGCCTCGGTAACGCCTACCTCAACCCCAGCTTCCTGAACGCATCCCAGGCCCCGGGAGCCTACAGTAGAGGTACTACCCCTGAGAAGATGAAACAGTTTGAGGACTCGGGCTGGGACGGACGGGTCTTGATCCCAAACAAGCTTGATAGTGGCATGGTTAGTATGGCTGATGTAAGTATGGGAAATACTGGCAGCACAGGGCCAGAGATTGGCAAAAAAATTCACAAAGTCCGCTTTTCTGCTGTTGGTCTCTGCATTTCAATATTCTCTGCATGATACTGTGAGTTCTTTAAGATAAAATAAAAATCTTTAGTCGTTTGATGAACTTCTCTGGTTTATGTTTCAAACTTCTTTATATTTTATTCCTTTCTAAAAAAAACCTCTGCTGTGGTATTGGGGTAGCTTTCTAAATGCCAGTTTCTGGTATATGTGAATCTTGCTGCTTGTATCTCCTCTTGCATACTGTTATCTTGTTGTTTTTGTTGTAGTTGCTGTTGTTTTCTTTAGTAGGCTGTGCTAAAGTTTCATTTATGCTGACAATCATTTTTTTACATTCTTTTGTGTAATCTTAACTCTATTTCTCAAGAGTCGCCATTGTATAAATGGTTTGCCTTTTAAGATGGTCCTATCTTAGATTGTTTTTCAAACTCCTACTGTGTTGTTATTGTTTCGTCTGAATTCACCCGGATACCGATGTATCCTGACAGAAGGAGAGTACATTTATTCAAACCTTAAGGAGGGGCTCCATGGTCAAAATCAGTTTTTTGATCCAGATATTTTCCAACGGATAGTGTCCTTATGGAAATGGAAAAATTACAAGTCTCTTACATCACGTTAAAACGCTGTAAAATGCTACTGTGTTTAACACCCTTCAAGTGCAGTTTTTGTAAAAAATCAAAAATCGTTTGATGACAGTTCTTATATTTTTGTACGGAAAATTGTTAACTCAATACTGAATTTTGATGATATTCAATCAAAACAGCGTTGAAGTTGACCTTTTGACTGGTGCATTAATTCCCCTTTGAAATGTACAGACCCATTGTTTAAAGTCCGATGACGTAATGTTTTCAAATTTTTAGTTCATTACTGAATTTTTATGGCATTCGATCAGAACGACAGTGAAAATGACCTTCTGACTGGTGCAAAAATTCCAATTTGAAATGTACTACCCATTTTTTTTTTAATGTCCGATAACGTCATGTTTCAACTTTTGCTCTGAAAAAGCAACAAATAAAATGAAATTTGACACCATTTTAACATCAGGTAAGGACTTGTAATTTTTTCCACACTTTCATAAGGACTCTGTCTATTGGAATATTAGTGCATTACAAAACTGAATTTGACTTGGAGTCCTCTTTAAGATTTAAAAAATAATGACAAATAAAAACTCAGAATAGATGCTCATATTTTTGTGCAACATTTTCAGCTGATCAGCTGGTTTTCCTCTCTTTGTCTTTATAAATGGTATTATAGAAAACTGAAAAAACACTGTACAAAGTGTAGTGTGGCTGACCATTTTTATTTTAGTTTTTTTTTGCAAATCTTCTTGTTAAAACACTTCCATGTTTCATTTCATGTGATTACAAGTATGAAACATGAGAACTGAAGAGTCTCTAATGAGTTTCAACTTTTGTCATGATTGATTGCAGGGATATGATGAAGACACATTGACGCATATCAGCCAACCCTACAGCTACACCAAGGAACAGACGATGTTTACCGACACTCACCTATAAATAACACCCAGAAAAGAGCATGGTGTTGTAGCCCTAGGCACTACTGTACATAAATATTCCTTTTTTTTTGTATTTGGGGATTTCCCTGGACTGTAAGTGTGTATAGTAAAACAAATTTTGTGAATTTTGTATTACTTTTTTTCAGCTGACACATTGGAGCTTTTGGCTTTTGATATATGCATCAATTGTGCCTTGTAGCCGTTTAAAACTTGAAATACACTCGACAAACATTCACAGAACTTGGAGGCATTGAGTATCGACCCATAATCATGGTGCACAGCGCACTCACACAGGCCTCTTCAATTTTAAATTATGAGTTTGATTGTTTTTGTTTGTTGGTGTTTTAGGGAGAGAAGGGTTGGATCCAACCTCCCAGGGTAAACAACTTTTTAAAAACACTGAGGAAAGGGGGCAGTGGGAGACTTTGGAATGCGAGGTGTCGGGAGACTTACCAGGTGACTGTCCATTGTTAACACAGTTCTGAGCATGGGCAAAAGCAACGAATTCAATAGGTGTAGTAATAGCAGATTGATTATTTGTGTTTTACCCTACACCAACTACAGTGTACTCGTACTACTCGGGTGGGATTCAAACCCACAACCCCCCCCCCCCCCCCCCCCCGCCTTTCTAAACCACCAACAATGGATTTAATTGGAAAATCTACTGCCACCTAGTATTCCAAAAAGTTTTCCGTTGTGTTTAACCATGTTCTGTCTGGTTTAACGGTTTATTGTTATTTTTTATTAATAACTTGTGGATTTTCTGTTTTTTGTGTTTAAAAAGAAACTTTAAGTTCATTATGACTTTGGTGTTCATGAAAGTTTTACAGTGAAATGTTTATATAAAGTGCTGAAACGTTTGCCCATTTTTCCGCAATATTTAAAATGATAGTAATCCCAATTCATTAATATAAAAAATGCTATAGCAGAATCCACCGTTGTAATTTATCATACCTGAAAAATTTGACAAAATGTACAGAAGGTTACGATATTCCTCCATGAAATATAACAATTAAGTGATTTTAGTCTATTCTTATGAAACAATTACTTCAGGTAGTCCAGTACTTAAAATAGTTTCATTCTTGAATTTAGTTTTAGATATTGCAAAGTTAGAGCCAGGTTTAGGTGTAGGTCTATCAAAGCCTTGTGCCGTGTCTTTTATTAGGAATACACAAATTGTAAAATATTTGAACCGTTGTAACTTTACGCAATATTTTTTATACCGTAGGTTTGAAGTGACTGAAAGCCTCTACTAATCATGTGTGATGTTTCATTTTATACTTATGTCGTAGTTCTCAACTATTGGAGATTTAATTTGTAAGGGCTACCTGTCAGAAATATGCCTTAATTGTTAAAGATGGAATATTTGCAGAGATACTGCTAAAACGAAGTTACTTCTTGATACTTTATGCAGGATAACATAGTGCCTTTATCTGGTTCCATTTTTGTACAATGGATATTAGCATTCATGACTGTTATTGGATACAGGGAACACGACCAAGATGGCGGTAGCATGTTGGAGGTCTAACTGTTGCATTCAAACTTTTTTTTGGGGGGGGGGACCTGTCTGGTCCCCTGTGCATTGCTTTAATGTGTGAAGGAAAATTTTTAAAGCTTTTTCACGGTTTCCAACGTTTGATTTGCTCAGTCCACTGTGGGACGATAGAGTGCCCTTTGGAGACTATTCATGTATGTATACTCACAACAATATGCCAAGACGTAACTTTTGTTGTTGATTTTGGATTAAATTAAGTTCAGTAAAAATGTCTTTTAAAATAACATGAAACAGAATTTGGTTTTTGTTTCTAGAAATGTGGATTCTATGTTAAAACATATGAAACATTTTTAAAAGTCTGTTCAGGATATGACCTTTACTTTGACCTTTGTGGGTCGACGAAGCTCTTGTCTTGTGGCCGCTAAAGGCACTTTTGTTTCAAGCCCTTCCAGCTGCTATGGTCTCCAAGGGTCGACTAATAATGACTGCCAGCTAATCGGAGGGTAAATCCAGAATTGTACTTAACCATAAAATGGCATCTTGTACCTTGTAAACATTTGTACTCAAATCTAATGTGTTTTTTAACCCGTGTTTAAGATGACATTTTAAAACTGAAACGAGAGGCTGGAGAATTTTAAGTGTTACCATACTTTGTGTATCTGAAATAGTTAGCGGTAATCTTGGGAAAAAAATTGATAAATTGACTTGGATATGTAAGAGGGTTTGACTTGATGGTGAGTTCAGCAAATACATCACTGTGGAATGTTTTATTTTAATGGTAAATAAAAACCAATCATGCCAGTCGAAGAAATACTGGCACTCCAATCTCTTTCAGTTTTTGCAGAGAGTGGGGAGACTCAGAAAATTCAGATGGTTACCCGTGTAAAAAAGCATGACAAATGATTTTCAAGCTCTGTGCTTGTTTTATCAAAAACAGAGGCCGTACCTTGCTGTTGACTTTAGTACTATTAAAATGTTTCTATCCTTTAATATAAATGTGGTCTTCATAATGAGTTAAGCTCGGTTCATACTTCCTGCAAACGTCACAACTCTGTTTTTGCTGTGACTTGTTCGTTGTGGACTTGTGACGTCAAAACCCCTTCCCATTCACATTGGCAGAAAGTATGAACCGGGCTTTAGTACCGTTGAACTTGCTGATTTGACAAACTCTTTAATACCGAATAATGACAACCCCAAAATCATGTTGATAGAAAACAAAAAGTTTACCTTCTATAATGTAATATAATGGTATATTTTTACTCTTCATGAGGTTGTGTCTGAGCGTAGGACACAAAGTGACAAATCACCTTGATTTATTAATTTAAAACCACCTTGACGGAAATGTTGTGCTACTGTTGCCCAATAAGGCATTTTTGTATCTTTCTAGAACTCACCCGATTTCATAAAGCCAGTAGGCACAACATGGTGCTTAGCAAATTTGTTTTTCCGCTAAGCAAAATTTTGAAACAGTCTCAATCAATGTATCTACATTACAAGTATTTTGGCTGGTAGGCTATTTCGGCCAAGCAAGATTTTTTAATGCTAAGCAGTTATTTGTTCACTTAACAGTTTGTTGAAGTTGCAGAAATCCCAACCATTAATGGTAGAATCATCCCACTGGACGCTGTGGATTCATTCTTTACTTGATCCCGAACAAAGCTTGGTTTGGTGAATTTGTAGAAAGGAAAATTCACCAAACATTCCACCAGGGGCCAGTTTCATAGTGCTAGTTAACAATAAACAAACTTTCGCGCTAACTCTAGCAGCAAAAGCATAGGCGTATTTCACCGGTTAGCAAAAGACTTAGGCGACCAGCTTGCACATTCACCTTGGCTCTACATTGATATGTCATTCGTTTGCTTACGGTGAGCACCAGGGGCAAATTTCATGGCGCTGCTTAACGGTAAGCAACTTTTAAGCGTAAGCGTATTTCACAGGTTGGCAAGGAAATTAGGTGGTCAACTTGTGCGTTCACCATGGATTTGCATTGTTACATCATTCATTTTCATACAGTAAGCACCGGAAGGTTAGCATGCCTTTTCGAGTGCTTACGGTTAGCAGCGCTATGAAATGGACATCGCGCAGTGAGCACAGAATCGGCCGTTAAGCAGCTCTATGAAATTAAGCCTAGGTTAGCGTGCCTTTTCCAGTGTTTATGGTTAGCAGTGCTATGAAATAGAAAGAGCACAAAATCTGCCGTTAAACAGTCTTTGAAATATGGCCCAGATTGCAAATCTCATTTTCATTTGTTGACAATATGTTTGGAAACTGATTATTTATAAGAAATATTTATTTGTCAAACTCCGTCCTAAAGCCAAGTGGAATATAAGATATACTTCAAAATATTTTATGCTTTTTTTAAAAGCAAGTAACTCCATATAATTAATTAAAGCATACCCATCAGAACTATAATTACTTAATAATTATTCTTGTCCTACGAGAGGAATTCATGTAAAGTTGGATTTTTCCCTAATGAACCGATATTTATTTGATTTTACTCAAACGATGTGTGCCACTTTGTCATGGATCAGTGAAAGCAATAAAGAGCACTCATAGTGAGTTGTATGCAAATGATCGTTTTAGTAAAGCTAGTCTAATTCTTGTTCCCAAATCATTCCTGTATTACTGTAATGGTAACACCACTATGCTCCAATAACCCCTCACTCATAATTTACACGTAGGTTAGGGTTAGGGTTAGCAACAGAGTTGGGGTTAGCAACTGAGTTAGGGTTAGGGTTAGGGTTATTATCAGGGTTGGGCCTGTTAGTTGAAGTGTTGGGGTTAGGGTTAGAGTTATTATCAGAGTTGGGGTTAGGGTTTAGGGTTAGTGTCAGGGTTGGGTTAGTTTAAGGGTTGGGGTTAGGGTTAGGGTTAAGGGTTGGGGTTAGGGTTAGGGTTATTATCAGGGTTGGGGTTAGGGTTAGGGTTAGTATCAGGATTAGGGTTAGGGTTAGGGTTAGGGTTAGGGTTAGTGTCAGGGTTGGGTTAGTTTCAGGGTTGGGGTTGGGGTTAGTATCAGGAATGGGTTAGTTTCAGGGTTGGGGTTAGGGTTAGGGTTAGGGTTAGGGTTAGGGTTAGGGTTAGTATCAGGGTTTGGGTTAGGGTTTGTATCAGGGTTGGGTTAGTTTCAGGGTTGGGGTTAGGGTTAGGGTTAGGGTTATTATCAGGGTTGGATTAGTTTCAGGGTTTGGGTTAGGGTTATTATTGGGGTTGGGTTTAGGGTTAGTATCAGAATTGGGTTAGTTTCAGGGTTAGGGTTAGGGTTAGGGTTAGGGTTAGGGTTAGGGTTAGTTTCAGGGTTGGGGTTAGGGTTAGGGTTAGGGTTAGTATCGGGGTTGGGGTCAAGGTTAGTGTCAGGGTTGGGGTTAGGGTTAGGTTTGGGATTAGGGTCAGGATGAAAGTTAGGGTTGGGGTTAGTATTAGGGTTAATATTATGATTGGGGTTAGGGTTAGGGTTAGGGTTAGGGTTAGGGTTAGGGTTAGGGTTAGGGTTAGGGTTAGGGTTAGTATCAGGGTTTGGGTTAGGGTTAGGGTTAGTATCAGGGTTTGGGTTAGGGTTTGTATCAGGGTTGGGTTAGTTTTAGGGTTAGGGTTAGGGTTAGGGTTAGGGTTAGTTTCAGGGTTGGGGTTAGGGTTAGGGTTATTATCAGGGTTGGGTTAGTTTCAGGGTTGGGGTTAGGGTTAGTATCGGGGTTGGGGTCAAGGTTAGTGTCAGGGTTGGGGTTAGGGTTAGGTTTGGGTTTGGGATTAGGGTCAGGATTAAAGTTAGGGTTGGGGTTAGTATTAGGGTTAATATTATGATTGGGGTTAGGGTTAGGGTTAGGGTTAGGGTTAGGGTTAGGGATAGGGTTAGGGTTAGGGTTAGGGATAGGGTAAGGGTTAGGGTTAGAGTTAGGGTTGGGTTTATGGCTGGGTTCTTGTTGGAGTTGGGGTCAGTATTAGAGTTAGGATTTGGTTAGGGCTGTTAGTGTTAGGATTGGGGTTAGTACATATATTAGTGTTTGGATTAGGGTTAGGGTTAGTATTAGCATTATGGTTGGGATTAGGGTTAGTTTTTGGTTAGGGATGGGGTTGGGGTTAGTATCAGGTTTGGGGTTCAGGTTAGGATTAGTGTTGGGATTTGGGTTATGATAAGGGTTTTGGTGTAGGGAAACATATTAGGTGTGTCAGAACCTAGGTAACCATCAAATATATGACTAATAAAATTGAGCTTAACCACTATTATCAATGTATTGACAGACTGCACGTCTATTCCTTGTTCAACATTCCCACTCTTAGTAACATTCCTCAGCAAGTTAACCATTTAAACCCATTCAACTACACAGGTTTACAGTGTATATGTGTAGATGCATTCACAACATGGTATCAAACTGGCACAGTTCATCAACCACTCACAACCAAAGTGGATGATATTGAATGGTCAGACAGTAGGAGGGTTGATGTACCAATCTGGGATGATGAGAAAGCATACAATACATAAACAGACAAGAAGAAAAAAACCCAAAAGCGAACATGTTAAGCACTTACAGAGTTGTATCTTTATTTTACTTTTCATGTCATCTGTTTGCCATATACACATAGTGTTTGATTAAGTTACCATACCGAAGTAAACCAACCAGTCAGTACGGTTCAGTAACTAAGCAACCAGGACCCAATTTCATAAAGCCTTCATAAAAACTTGCTAAGCACAGACAAATCTTGCTTAGCAGAAACAGGTTACCAGCCAACATTTTATAAAGTTTACATTGTTGCTACTGGTACCCCCGCTCATTTCTTGCTAAGTAAAGAACTTTGCCAAGCAGAATTTTCTGCTTAACAGCTTTATGAAATTGGGCCCTAGGCTTGATTTCACAAAGCACTAAGATTCATCTTAAGATGAGTTGTCAAAATCACCATATATAGTAATTTGTATTGTGGCATCACACTTTGCTTAGCAAATATGATTGATTTTGCAGTTAAGATCAATCTTAACTCTTTGTGAAATCGGCCACTGAGCCTAATTTCATGGTTCTCCGATGGAGGAATCCACGGAACTCTGCGCTTACGGTCAACATTCTCTGCTTACAGGGTAAGCACCATATTCCTAAAGTAGCCTTGAAGCAAAGAATGCTTTGTAACATGCATAAGCAAAAACACACTTTACTAACCTGCCAAATATGCTTATGTTAAGCACAGATTTTGCTTACAGTAAGCAGAGCCATGAAATTTGAACCCAATCTATCAGCTGTAGACAAGTCTCTTTAATTATTTGCAATACCTGCCATTTTATCAATAGACCTCAAAACAAAGTATCCAATTCACACACCAGTTTCATAATATTCTATTCCTTTTGCCATCTTCTGTTGAAAATATAATAAGAATACATACTTGTCTGTTTTATTATTTACATTTAGACATTATAAACATTATGTGCAAGCAGATTTCATATTGCACTGAGTAAAACAAAATATATTGTTAAATTCATCAACAGATTATTTTAAACTAAATATATGTTATTTACACTGCAAGTTTTAATACATAGTTCATACTATTTGGTATAAAGCACTGTATACTCAGTGCTTTCCCGCGTCCTGTGAAAGCGATCCACAGCCATGTAACTCGGGTGGGATTCAAACCCAAGACCTTCACCGTTCTGTAGCAATGTCTTACCAACTAGACATCTGCTCTAGGGAAAGGACTGAGTATACAGAACTTTTCACACATTGGTGAATGAGTAAAACCAAAAAGTATTGTTCATCCCCGATGCAAATTTAACATCTATGACATCTTCAACATGTTCCGTTTCACACCCACACTGTTCTGTGGTTTGAAACGTTGTGTATGAACAGACATTTTTCGCAACACTAGCTTACAACAGTCACAGTGTATGCAGCATCCCCGAAAGATGATCTGTCAGTGCTACAGCAAAATTGACTCCGCAAAACTTCTCTTCTTTTTAATAGGATGGTCTTTTTGCATATGTGCATTTATCAACTAGAATGCAGCAGATAGAGCCTTGATAAAAGACGTTACAAACTGAACAGTAGTCCCTCAAAATGAACTACTCAATTCGTAAATTTCTGAAATATACTCTTGACAAAAAAAGATGCACACATAATTTGTATCCATATAGCTTGAGAAGTTATGCCGTCTTGTATGTTGTCATTTGGGTCAAATTCGCGCAAGGACCAATGGTTAACTAGTGGATGTTTAGTGACATACGTAGGGCACACAGACGTTGTCTTTAAAGAAGAAGTTGAAGTGTGACCGACTCAAGTCAAGTCACGTCAATGCGATCAGCGGCTCAACAAAAATTATCATTTTCTGTTAACTGGTCCACTCTGCACTGTGCTATGAAAACGGCTATTGATAACCAGTGATGCAACAATGTCAGTAGGCTGGTTCCAAAAAGTTGACTAGCGTAGTCCAGCTATCATTGATTAGACAGAGTTTGAGCTAACTTAGTCAAACTATAGTCAACGATAGCTCTTGCGCGAACTTGGCCATGGTTGAAGAGATGTTTGATGTAAGTGGAGGTAGAAAGCATGGAGGTAGAAAGAGAGGAAGACCCAATGAGAGGCTGATCAAAGGTTTAAAATCCCATGCCGCTGCCATACTGGTAATTGAATGGTCAGAGGGGAGGAGTTATGTACTAGGAAATAGCCAACAAAACCCATATACAAAGCTGTCATACTCTGTGGAACTGCTTGCATCTGTGAAGACAATGTTTTTACACTTCAAAAACCGTGAAAAACACATGTAACTGCTTTGTTCCATTGTGTCCCACCTAGGTATTACACACATTAGGAAAATAAAAGACACTTCTACATTTTGACTTGATTTTTATACACAGGAGATGTCAGAGGCCTTTTGAATATCCTGCCAAACACCACATCAAGATTCATGCAGGTTTAGCAGAACTCTGTGCTCCAGTAAAGAATAAAAACAGCTGTCTGACGGAATTGATCAGCTGAAGGTTCAACTGGATTCGTATAGCTTTCACATGCAACTCAGCTTAATGGGGTTTGGTCTTTCAATGAGTCTCCTTGCATTGCTACCTCAATGGTTTCCACTCAAACACTGAAGACAAAACTTGACTTTAAAATTGTCACACAGCAGCAGGCATAGGGTGCACATTTTCAGTTGTTTACGCAGTTCTGAGTCATGTGCTTATTTTCAAGAACAACGAATTCACTCAGTTAGTCTGCTCCCAGTTAGCCTTCCAGAAAGTCTCCCGCTACCGATGACTTGCTCAACAAATTTACATAAATTAATAATATAAATTTCGTAACAATAAGCAAACCATGCATATGATATGAAGCAAATACATGTTCATGCACGGTCTGAATAACATGGGTTTAACAATAAGTAGTGTTTTGACAACATCTTCCTGTTGCATCAAGACACAAATCCCTAACTTTAACACGCCCAAACATTTTGGCATAATTCATAAACCTGAGTAAAGCCTAAGAAAATCTCCTCCCAAATTGACCCCCCCCAAAAAAAAACACCCCAAAAAACAACAACAAAAAAAGACCAAAGAAAGTATGTAGTCCTGATGCACAGACCTTATGCACCGACGTCATCACTCCACCATCTAAGAGGTGAGATGATGATAAAGAAGCGGAGATGCTCTGCTCACAGGATCAACCAATGACCAACCCCGTTTCACTTTGTTGTGAGAGCTCTCCTATGCCAGTCATGTGCATAAGTTCCTTTTGACTTCTTCATGAGAGCACACAAAGGATCAACCAATGGGCAATCCCCGTTTTACTTCGTTGTGAGAGCTCTCCTATGCCAAGTGCACAAGTTCTAAAGGGTTACGAAATCCGAAACCCCACAGATACTGAATTGACCTCTTGTACCAACGCCACATGCGGCTACTGTCTGTCACGCTCACCAATTGCACGATGGGCTTGAGTAGCCTACGCAACACACCGTTTTACACACAGGGACTTTGACTCCCACAATGCAACTATGATTATTGTGATGATGAGGTCAGGTCAATTAGGTCAATACCAGTCTAGTTAATCGATGAATATTAATTAGGCATGATGCTGATATCTACACACCCTCCTTTATGACTTGGGACCCACTTCCATAGAGCTGATCAAGTATAAAATAGTGGTAAGAACAAATTCCTGCTTTGAAAAGCTAAGCAGGAAACCAGAGATAAACAGTACACATAACCTGGATTTTTTTTTTTTCCTGGTAACTTTGTTTTTTTTCCTGGTTAGTAAAACTGTTTTGTGCCAAGTTTATTTTTGTGCTTAAGCAGCTCAATGAAACTTGGCCCAGCTGGACTTCCCCTTGACACTCATATGAAATCTTAGTTGGATGAAGGATAAAGGGCGAGTCTTGTACCCAGGATCCAGAGAAGATGGATGCCATTTATGAGAACACGTCAAATGTACAAAGAATGTAAAATGGAACTCTTTACAGAAAAAGCATAATAGTTGGTTGTTTGTTTTTTGGAGTTTTTTTTTTTTTACATTTTCTTAACAATGAAGTTACCTGACAAGTCCATTGTTCAAGAGACAGTGCATACTTTGTCAAAAACCTATTTATTTTTCTCATAAATTAAACATCATTTTGTATAGGCAGCTGGATTGGTATTGGCATATATCCTTGATAGAAATGTTTAAACCAAGCTGCCTGTAGTTTTGCCCACCGTGGTTGGCAAAACTTGCTGCTGTAGTGATAAACAAGAAAGGTTTCTTGTTTTATTATAGACCGTCAGCATGGTGCGGCCATCTTGTTCCCCCCATCCCCCAATTCATATCAATGTCAACCTCGTTCCCAGTGGTGTACGACCTCGACGCGTCATTTTGTTTTCTTTCCCAGAATGCCTTGCTCGATTGTAACCCCTGGAAGTGTGACTTTATAATATCCAAATATATTGGATATTTTAATTAGTCCTGTGGTTGACCCATTCTGTGTTAGAGACTACGCAGAGCGCGCTGTCAAAGAACGCATCAAGTCGTGGAGCAACTGGCCCCTCTCATTCTTTTTCAATCTTGTGATTCGTCTAGCTCTATGCAGTTTAGGGTGACCATGTAAAAACATGATTCATTTGAAACGTATTGCATCGAAATACGTGCATTTTTACATGCGTGTACTAAGCGCCCGACAAGCGCCCTGCAAGCGTTCGAATGTTTTTAACAAGCGTGCACGCAAAGCAGTACATTTTGGTTGGCCAATCAGCATTGATTTTCAGTGTTTCCCTCCCAGGGGTTTAGCGACGAGAGGTATCGATACGGCGCGCTGCCCATGGTAGCGAGGCTGTATCAATGTATGACTGTATCCGAATTGGCAGCTACGGCTCTGGCTACGGCTACGACTGTTGCTACGGGCGTCCTACTTCAATGCATGTCTACAAGGCAATCCAGCCCTAGATGTAGTCGTAGCCGCTAATTCAGCCACGGCATACTCAAATCGATGTTGAATGGAAAATTGGTTAGTCCCCCTTTTACAGAGAGGAAAATTAGTAGTGAAGATTACTATGATACACGGGGGACATGACCTGACGATGGCACAATGAGTCAGAATGAGTCAAGTCTGATGGTGGATGGTTTACATCACAATGCAGCGATATCTTGTCCCTTCAAATCAAACCCACAAACTGAAAATAGAGTAAGAAACAGCCTGGCTCTCCTTTGATCAGATCGTAGGTTTGAATCCCAACCAAGTGATATGCCTGTGTTTTTGTTTCCACAAAACTCAGGAAAGTATGGAGTTTGCAGTGCTTAACACACATCAGTGTATGAGTAAAACACAAACAATATTCGTTATCTTAAGACACAAACAATATTCGTTATCTTAAGACACAAACAATATTCGTTATCCCTCATGAAAATTACTCATCTACTAAAAGTCTGGTTCCTTTTATGTTGTCAGTGCTGTAATCACTACCGAGAATAGGGAATATGACTTCAATAGCAATGGTGTTATTGACTAGATGGCATATTAATATTAGAAGGTGGGCAGTTTGATGATGGAGTGACAGTGTGGTTTAGGTGCATTTAAAACATGATATCATAAAGCATTGTGACAGTATAGTAAAAAAAACAAAAGATAATAATAACAAAACTAAACAACAACATTTAAATGAACCATCAATAGGATGGTTGAAACAAAAGACCGATACATTTACCACTTGTTACATACATGTATGCGTGTACACCTTTACACATGCAAGCTTTACTTAACTACTTAGAGCCGGGGTTTCCCAAATGTTTCTGTGCCCAGGGGCAAGATTAATTTAAGGATTTGGCGAAATAAATTTGGTTTTGAGAACATCGTTGTCAGAATGAAACCTTGACTAAACAAAGAAAGGAAAACAAAGGTATTCGTAACATCCACAGGGATTCGTTGTTTTCTTGTGAGAAAATATGAAAAAGTGTTCATTATGAACCGCAAAACCTTAGCCTCAAGCCACAGCTGATAATCAGCAATGGTATTATGGAATCTCGGACCACTCAGACTTACTTCCCATTGAACCGAATACAGTGATAAACAATAGTGGCAGCCCATCAATCTCTCGCAATCCTTGTTTGTACAACAAAAACGACGAAGGTCTGGAATCAGGGATTACACGATAACCCCCAGATAAAGGGAGATTTCTGGCATAAAATCCAGTCCCTTTGTCCCTCTTTGTCTGAGGGAAACATGCATGCAACACAAAGGAATGTCAGGGCATGTTAATGTACAGACGTCTCCCGGCGTTCACTGGTTAAATATTGATCATGTTTGTCCAAAGTGTATTCTCTCTTTCACTGTTTCGAAGGGACTGTTTTCTAGACATTAGAGGGGTAGTCTATTAGGTCAAACGGAAAAGAAGAAAAAAAGTGATGATGATAACTGGGATGACTTTATGATTTACTCACACTATTGGTGAAAAGTAAACTACCATCCACCTGTACAAAAATAAATCAAAAATATAATATAAATATATGAAGGCAAAATTATATTTTGCATTATTTTTCTTACAGAAATTGACAACTTCTTGTTTGTCCCTTGACGAGCGGCCCAATTTCTCAGGCAGCAAATAGTGCTCAACAATTTTCTGCAAGCAAAAAATCAGCAGGATACCAGTCACAGATGGCACATGTTGAGTAGTATTTTGGCTGGTAATCTTATTCTGGTAAGCATAATTTGTTTGTGCTAAGCTACTTTTCATGCTTAAGCAGTTCTTTGAAATTGGGCCACAGGTTCTGATAATGCAACACTTCTAAAAACGGATTCCTACAAACAAATATAGCTTCCCCAAAAATTTGCTTTTTCCAAAGTCACATTAATGGCATTTGCTTTTGCTGTTGTAGGAAGCTGACGCAGATTTCCAAGTGTTGCATTAAAGAACAATAAGAATAACAAGTGACGTGTTAAAGTCAGCCACTTAGTGTGTTGCCATGGGAGCGTTTTGGTTCTCTCCCGCCAGATTTAGCAATGGGTAATTTTCAAATCGTAATAACTCCCGTCCGTATTTTCACCTCCAGTTTGTCCCCCCTCCGCACCAAATGGAAGTTCCTCGGTGCTTTGACTGGCCAGGGTGTTAGCAGAGCCCGAGCGTAAATGGTTGATTCTCAGTGGTAGCATCTGGGCGGATGTCGCAGGGCTCATGGAGGGGGTCGTCGTTCGAGAGGCGGAGACGTCGGAGTGCCCGAGGAGGCGGATGAGTTCCTCTTCGGAGGGGCCACCAGGGAGATGAGGCTCAGCTGGAAAAGATCGAGAGAACGGAGGAGGGGAATCGGAAGCAGATTGTTGTTAATATGAAAAATTAATCACACATTCTGTTACCACGTAGGTGGGGATCAACTTGGGAAGGTAACAAAATGATTATTTTTCAAATCTCGAAAATGCAAAAACTTTAATAGATGTAATATTTGCATTGGGGATGAAGAATTTAATTTGGTTTTTCCCTTACACCGATGTGTATTAAGCACTGTATGCTCAGTGCTTTCCCGAGCTCTGTGAAAAAAATCCACAGGCAATCACTCGGGTGGGATTCAAACCCACGACCTTTGCATTTGCTAGAGCAGATGTCTTACCGCTAGACCACCAAGCTAGCCCGATGGCTAGAGGCAGGTTCAAATCCTTAGCAGCGGGTACTGCAACGAATGCAAAAACTGTTTTTAAAAAAATGTAAAAACAACTACCACAAATGTGGTATGGTGCCAAGTTTGATGACCTTCCAGTCCAGTCTAAAGATCGTCGTCTCTGATACTCTAGAGATTCCTCGGTCCACTCACCTCTCTCCCCTTTGTTGGCCTTGACCAGGTGATCCAGGGCTGTACTCAAATCCCACATCTGAAAGTCAATTACACAAATGTCTCAATTCGCACATAGTGTAGGGTGTCTAGACATTAAGTGGCGTTACACACTCTCACTGAGTGTTTAATTCCTGATAAATTACAAAGATGTTTGTTTAAGCCACAAAAAAACAATTGAAAATTACTTATGTTGGAGAACGTTGGTCTAAAATATCTGGTTCATTTGAGGCATTACTTTGTTCTTCAGTGTATAGATTATATTACGAAGCCATTCAATATTTAAAATAAAAATTTGGGGTGGGTGGGTGTGTCAAACAATTTCGGAAAAAAAAAAATCTAAATTTGTTCACATTGACTATTCTGAATGGCCCCTAAGTGTCTGTAACGAGAGAAAACAATCTGTGTGCAACCACCACATTGAAATTAAACCACTCTTGGGTGATGGAACTAATGTTTCTTAGGAACCAACCTGAATGGATCCGTTGGAGTGACCAGTGAATAGGTATCGTCTCGGCGGTGACCCCATCCTACTTGACCCCTCACATTCATGTACTCTGAATGATGTAATGATGCTGCTATCTACTGACCGGATCAAACACACCCTGCAGAAATGACACGTTCAAGTTCACTTTTAGGACCCATGAGCAAAAATTAAAAAAATGCTTAGCACAGAAAAATCTTGCTTAGCAGAAACAGGTTACCAGACAGAAAACCACAGTGGATGATGATATTGAATGGGCAGACAGTACGAGGGTCGAGTGCATACTGTGTAGAAGCTTTCACCATGATATCATTTTGTAGACTGGCATAGTATATTTATCATTCAAAACCACAGTGGATGATATTAAATGGTCAGAAAGTAGGAGGGTTGACTGTGTACTGTGTAGATGCATTCACCACCTCATATTGCAGGCTGGCCTAGGTTCGGTCATCCAAAACCAAAGTAGATGATATTAAATGGTCAGACAGTAGGAGGGTTGACCGTGTACTGTGTAGATGCATTCACCACATGATACCGTATTGTAGGCTGGCATGGTTTATCTATCATCCAAAACTGCAGTGGTTGATATTGAATGGTCAGATAGTAGGAGGGTTAAGGCCGTAATCAACTTTCTTACCTCTGGCCTGTGGATGCAAGGCGTATATACAACTGGTCTGTTTCAGGAACAACCTTCTGGACAAACACCTGCTGATCATCTCTGTCTCCATAGGGTCCTGCAATGAAGAAAGCATAGTATAAAGACAGGATCTCAGAAGGCTCCCTGTGATCCACCACACCTCCACTCTGGCTAACGGCTGCGGCTTCATCTGCCATTTTGCTGATGGGGAAAAGGCTGTTGAATGGCTGCAGGGGCTCAAGTCACAGCCAAAGCTAAGGTTACACTCAATATCAGAATTACACAGAGGAGAATTACAGCTGTCTGAAGGGAAAAGGACAACTTTTTGAGTTGAGGGTTCAATTGTTCACTTGGGTCTGGCTGGCCATTGCATCCACCACCCGGAGCTGGAAGCCCATCACATCAACTCAGGGAACTGGCAGAAGAGGGTGGAGGCGAGCCACATTCATTGACACTCTGCGATGGGACGTTGGTCTTAGTGACATGGGGGAGATGAGGGCGCTAATGCTGGATAGGAAGAGTGGAGGGCCACGACCAAGTCCAGAGTTGGTGTAGGATAACCTAAACCCTCCCATCGTATCGCATCGCTAGATAGGTAGAATTTGAAACTTTGCATGGTGGAGATACAATCTAGTAAGGTTTGCGGTAACACCATGTACATGAGTAGGATTTAAAACTTCCCATGGTGGAGACACAATCTAGTAAGGTTTGTGGTAACACCATGTACATGAGTTGGTTTTGAAACTTTGCATGGTGGAGATACACTCTAGTAAGGTTTGCAGTAACACCATGTACATGAGTTGGTTTTGAAACTTTGCACGGTGGAGATACAATGCACACTAAAGGTAATATATAGTAAAATAAAATAAATAAAATATAAATACGGTTCCTGCTGTTTTCGGTTTTTTGAGAGGACATTTCTCACCTGTCACATATAACTCAACTTTTATTCTGAAACTTGATCCTAACACTTCGAGTCAAGACACAACAATAGAAAAGCCCACAACTGTGGCTTGAACTGAGTTTACCAAAGTTATTTCCAGCGGCGTAGGTTGGGTGCGGCTCAGTTTCCTCCAGAGAGAGGATCTTGAAGGAATTCAGCGGAGTGGAGCCAGGCTGGGTGGAGATCATCCCGCGAAATCTCGTCACATTCCACGTTCTGACGTGATTATACTCTTGACACACTGCCAGAAATACATCATTGATAAAAAGTAAATCCAACAGAATTCACTCATTTTTTAACGGACAACTCGGTTTTAACTATTGGTGCACTATGAATTATGCCATTGGTGTGCTACATGCAGTTTAACTCTTCTACACTTTAGTAAGATTTTCCAGTGAGTTGAATTACCATTTGAAACCATTTACTACTAGGATTGTGTAAGATGGCACAACTAAACTGACTGCCAACATATGTGTGCAGTCAAGCATATTTTTTCCATGACAACAAAGTAGGAAATCTTGTTTTTACACATATACCCTGTCAGTTTTCCTTGTGGTTTGATAATTCATATTTGAAATAAACTTAGGTGTGATCCCTGTCTACACGGCAGTTACAGGTTGAATGGCTTCTGACTGGCACCCCCGAACAAAGATATTGACGAAAAAGGGAGACCACCAACATTTGGGCTAGATGGCTCAGTACCAGCACGTTCATCCAGAGGTCGCAGTTTCAAATCCCGCTCTAGTTAATTTTTCTTTGTTCAACCCAAAACCTTATTGAGTATAAAACAAGCAAGGGCAGACCTACATTTATGTTATTTTTTTTCTGTTATTTAATAATAATTATGATTTGGATACAGGATTAAAATAGCAAGAATATTATGCCTGACAATGCAGATGCATCCACACCACGTGCCTAAAATGCATACTGCACAATAACACACACATGTAATACAATTCCCAAAATGACACAACCGAGATTTACTGTGGGTGATGACATCAGAAGAATTGACTCAACACTCGGTACTTAAGTCCCCGAGTCACGAGTCTTACAACTCAAAGTCGTAATCTTACCCGAGATGAGATGTTTCTCCGACAGCATGACCTTGGAGATGGGATTACAATGAACCGTGAAGGTCTGGAAAAGTTGTGGTCCCTGTCCGACCGTCTCTGGATGCTGGACAATCACACGCACCTTGCCTGAGCTTGTGCCATAAGCGATCTCAATCCAGTTGCCTGACAAACCTGGTGTTAGCGAGAGAGATCGGCAAAGTTTAGGGAATGAACTTGAAACCACTGAAAAGATACAGCTTCAGATTTAGATTATGTTCAACTTGTATCAGGGAAAAAGAACATTATCCATTCTTTAGTCATTTGCATATGTCCCGTATTTTGTTTCTTCCCACCATTACTTGGATGCATTTCAAACTTGCATAATATCGTGCAAGTTTTATTTCGCATATAGTTCAGGCATGCAACTGCATGCAGTTTGTCCATAAACAGAGGAAAGTGCCAGTCATGGAAGATTTTGTACAGTGTTTTTCAATTTTCAATGGCACAGCCGAAAAACCAAAAATGAGGAAATCAGCAGATCAGATCATGGATCAAGGTTGCCTGTGATGTGTACAAAACAGACACTGGGGGCAATGTATAGAATACTGCCCTGCCCAATATTGGCTGCAAATAATTGTCACTCGGTTTCATCTATAGAATTTTTCCCTGCAGCGATGTATGACTGAAAATTAGGAAGTAGAAACGGTAGGAACGTCCCAATTCGATCGGATAAGTATTCCAGCGCAAGCTAATGGACCATTCCGTTGGAGCTCATGGACCGTTCCACTGGACCCCCGGAACGTTCCACTGGGATGCTCAAAGTAGTAATGTGCACATTCACTCGTATAGAATTGCTCTCGTACTTTAGCAAAATGATGCAGTCTTGCGTAACGTTTTGACGGTCCAAAGGATTGTGGGTGTGTGCCCATGGAACGTTCCTTTGCGCCTCGATTGTGCCGAACAGTTGAGATGCTCCCTAAAGCAAGGTATGCTGAATGTTTTCCGAATGCTACAGAAAACTGCACAGCAATTGGGGATCAACTGGAAAAGTTTTACTTTATTCAAAAACTCTAAAACATGGATAGGTTTTTGTTTTGTTCTGCGACCCTACGTTTGCTTGACTTACTTGTCTTTGGAGTGAGGTAGACACTAAGGGCAGTAACTGCGTCATTAATACCCGGATCATGGTACAGTTCAGTCACCAATAAATCATTATCCTTCATTCTTAATGGAAATTTCTGCATATCTGATGAGGAAAACAAACAATATTATATTAATGGCTTCTTATATAGCGCTCATATCCGTCACTCGGTGACGTTCAAGGCGCTTCAACATTAATTTCCTGCAAGGTATGTGGGGCTTCGTTTGAAGTATGAGACCTACTCCTTTACATAGCACCATGTAATGGTTCACAAGGTGCTGTGGCGCAATATGCAGCCAATCAAACCAGGAACACCGGGGCGAACCCCTTCTCTTTTCGATAAGTGTACTGGGTTCTTTTACGTGCATTACACAACACACGTGGCCAATGGCTTTACATCCCATCCGAAGGACGAAGCAATAATGGTTAAGTGTCTTGCTTAAGGACACAAGTGTCACGACCGGGACTCGAACCCACACTCTGCTGATCAGAAACACCAGAGCTTGAGTCCAGTGCTCTTATCCGCTCGGCCACGACACGCCACAAGGATTGTTAGTTGTAGGTCACAAAGCATTCGTTAATCAAACCATTACATGGCCTACGTCATACACTGTGCATTTTGGTTCAATGGACTGTGCAGGTCTCGTGCGTATTTAAACTTCCGCAACCAGGTTGGTCCCAACCATATTGAATTTTACATGTGCGCGATTCTGTTTCTTCACATACTTTAGTTTAACATAGTTTATTGCTATAAGAATTATATCATGTTATTGGGGAAAGTAAAATTAAGCCATGATGTCTGTGAAAGTAAAACAAGTTTAACAAATCAACAAAGAAAACCCGAGAATAAAACTTGACCACTGTTTCCGGTTACTTTTAAACAATTGAGGATTTTGTCCAACTAGCGTTCATGTTATCATTAAACCTATGTAATGGTCAAACAAACTTGGGAGTGATTGGCAAATGGAGTTTCTTAAAAAATAAGCATCCTTCTACCAACTTTTGATTTCATTTCGATGTTAATTTTATCAGATTATTTGTATTGTATAAAAATTGAAATTGTATATTATGACAAAATGTTTTATTTTCAAGAATTGTGTCAAATATAATTTAAACAGTGTGTCGTGGCCGAGCGGATAAGATCACTGGACTCAAGCTCTGGTGTTTCTGATCAGCAGAGTGTGGGTTCCAGTCCCGGTGTGACACTTGTGTCCTTAAGCAAGACACTTAACCATGATTGCTTCGTCCTTCGGATGGGGCGTAAAGCCGTTGGTCCCGTGTGTTGTGTAACGCACGTAAAAGAACCCAGTAATAATAATAATAATAATGGCTTCTTATATAGCGCTCATATCTGTCACTCAGTGATGCTCAAGGCGCTTCAACATTAATTTCCTGCAAGGTATGTGGGGCTTCGTTTGAAGTGCACTTATCGAAAAGAGAAGGGGTCCGCCCCGGTGTTCCTGGTTTGATCGGCAGCATATTGCGCCACAGCACCTTGTAAACCATTACATGGTGCTATGTTAAGGAGTAGGTCTCATACTTCAAACGTAGCCCCCCAATACCTTGCAGGAAAATACTTAATCAGCACCTCGGAATAGTGTTCTAGATAGATGGCGCTATATAAATGCTTATTATTATTATTATTATTATTATTATTATTAAACAGAAGATTTGATTCCTTAGAAATGTATAATCTTTGTTTGAGTTGTTTTCTCGCTTTCAATTCGCGGGAAACTTGTCCCATCCTTTTCACTATTGCATGCTAGACACCACACCATGCACCACAACATAGCACAACATCCCTGTAATGGATGCCAGAATACAATCTTGTACAGTTTGTATATTCTTAAAGTTTGAATCTCCAATCAAACAACAAAGCTCTCATTGGATGTTATAGGACAAACAATAAATGTATTGCATTGTGAATTGGAGATAGTCTTTACAATTGTTGAAATATGGAATATTCCATCTACCTCGGCTTCGCCTCGTTGAATGGCACATTCCATCTTTCAACTCATGAACCTATTCTCACCTTTGCACTCATAAATATTCAATATTTGTATACTAACAAATGATCTCATGCTTCCACCCAGCACTGATTAACTTTACTTCAGAGACAGTGCTGTTTTTAGACTAAAGTAGGGTTGGGATGTTGAACCGGTTAACCGCTGAACCAAAAACAAATTGTTGAAATCCGATTCCAAATTTCCTTGTTGGTTAAATAAAGCCGCCAATAAAAGCTATACAAAAGCCCCCCCAAAAAAACCCCACAACAAACAAACAAACAAACAAACAAACAAACAAACACAGTTCTTAAAAAAATTAAAAAGTAAAAAAAAGGAACCTTCATTTTCTTGAAAACGTTAGCCCCAGATGCTAATTCAGGGAGAATGATTGACATTCCTTTTGTTGGGGGAACTGTCTTTTCTTAATTCCCCACCAAATTATTTGTAATTGCCTAATACTTGTTATACATTTTGTATGCCACCCCACATGTGGTTGTGGCTGTGAAGACAAGCTATAGTGTTTTATTTATAATCCTAGTCGATCCTGGGAAGTGAGGTGCCATTGCTTCTTTTACAGATCAGCTCGTAGCTTAGATTGGAATCGGTGGACACGGTTGAACGGTTAACCGGAAGTCAAAAGTTCCGTTTAACCGTTTAGGAAAATAAACGTAGATGGCCCAACCCTTAAGGTAGGCCAGTTACTCACCAATGTAGTAGATGGAGCCGTTTGTACATCCCAATAGAAGGAACGAGCCTGCCGTATCATGGCTGGCAATGGAACACATTTCTTGAGTCTGAAGGGAGAACAAATTTTCATAAATATTCCTGTTTTGACTCTTATTATGGTGGTATGCCGATCCCATGTAGAGCATAATCAGTTTACTGATGCACTCCTTAGTCCAACAGAAACAAACACAATCACTTGATTCATATCCATATGGCTGCAGTAAACATTACATAATATTAAAAAAAAATTACTCAACGGTGGAGTTGATGTTGGGTTTTGGGGTGTTTTTTTTCATACAACCAACATTTATAATGGAATGTATTAACAATTACAACAACACACTACAAATGGAATTCCAAATGATGGTGGGCAGAGTTACAAAGTACCAAAAGTAAAAAAATACAAATTTAAAGCTAATAATGAAATACATTTGTCAGAATTGTTTTTTATTACAGTGTACACGTAGGCATAAAGACTACTTGCACGACAAAAGAAACCTACAAATCTAGTTTTACGGAAAATCACTGTCTTACCTGCCAATGCTGGGTGACTGCATGCCAGACGCCTACTTTACCCGTGTGACTGGTGGCCACTAGCTGACTACCGATGAAGAATAACGAGTCCACATGAACACCGAGATCGAAGGTACCTGAACAGCAACATGTCGATGTAAGTCATTTTAACTAGCCCATAAAAGCCCCAGCACATATTATAATAGATTGGAGTCTATATAGTGCATACATCCACCAATAAGGTGCTCAACGCACTTGAACAAAGAAAAACACTTTTAAGACAGGTTTCAAAGTTTTATGAATTATCAGACCGGTTTATGTAGCACCTTATAAGGGTTCACAAGGTGCTGTGGCGCATTCAGCAGCCACTGCCAGAAACACCGGGGCAAACCCCTTCTCTTAGCAATAATTGTAACTAGGTTCTTTACATGCATTACACAACACACGGGACCTACGGCTTTATGTCCCATCCGAACCATCCGAAGAATGAAGCAATAATGGTTAAGTATCAGAACCGGGACTCGAACCCACACTCTATTGATCAGAAACACCCAAGCTTGAGTCTGGCGCACTTGACCACTCGGCCACAACATGCCATGAGATGGAGTAATGCAACAAAGACAATGACAATCTACAGCTAACTTAACAGCTCATTGAATATACAAGAAATAAGTCTTTGAAATGAGGTCCAGCACACCAAGGCAGTTAGGGTTAAAAAATTCACTTGAGCCCTGATTACAGATTTAAGTTTCAAGTTGTTTATAACGAGTTGGAGACACTCACCAATTTGATTGCGCTTGCTCTCGTCCTGGCAGCTCCAGAGTCTGATCTGGCTTCCGTAAGACACGGCCACCATCTTCTCCTTGCCCTCGGACTGGCTCAGCGGGACCCTGGAGTTCAGTGCCACCCTCTCGATGGTCCGTTCCAGATACGGCGATGTGAAGACCAACTGCCATCCCGTGGACTCCTTGATGCGGTAGCAGCAGACGAAGTGGGCGTAGGCCAGAGCGATCCAATTGTGATGGCCGGCTACGATGAGAACCCTGCGAGGATCTGTACATGTTTCTTGGAATTTAGAATATTACAAAGGATTAACAATCAACAGTAGAGTGCTACCTTAAACAGTGTCTTGGGGAAGCGGGAACTTTCAAAGAACGGGATGTGTAACAACCATTTATCTGCAATACCTTGCGGAAGGAATAAACAAACTGAAGCAGTACATTACAGTTTTGAGGTCTTGATCAAGGTCACCTCCTCAGTCTTGGACTGTAAGGTCTCGGTTTTAGTCGTAGGCATTTTGTCTCACAAAACCACAATTCTGGTACCTGTGTCATTGTGACTTATTGTAAGCAATGTAACACGAGTGACATAATGCAAGTGATATAACGTGGGTAACGTAACATGAGTAACACAATATGAGAAATTCTGAACTCACCCAGAGGAATGTCTAAATCAGATTTGACTGATCTCGGTTCTATTGCAGACACTGGTCTCTGAGTCGACTCTCTTAACGACGCTCCTCTAGCCAGCGTCGGTCTTGGTCTTGTCTCAGCATCCACCGAGAGACTGTGGCGATGCTCGTTGCGCTCTAGCCTGGGTGGAAAAGCTAATGAGAATGACAGGAAATGTAGGACATCACTTTAATGGCTGTAACTTTGTCAAAGTCCCCAAAATGGTTTTATAACTTGGCAAACATCTTTGCCTTTTTCCTTACACCAAAACTATTTTTTTAAATTTTTTATCATATGGTTGATATATGAAAACCATTTACCAATATTAACAGATACTTCCCACTTGACGTCACTCAATGTCAAGTCTGCCATCTTCAAAAGCAATGTTGGTAATTTTTTTAAGCACAAAATATGCCTTATGCTAAACTCCGGTGTAGGGCACGCTGGAAGGAGTTCTTTCAAATTTCTTGCATGATTACTCGGCAAAAACACTTAGCTGCGTAAAAAAAACAGTTAAGTGCTTGACACAGCTCAAAGCCAAAAACCCCAAGTTGCCTGTAAAGATGGCATCTATCTAGAATTATCTGTAGTTGATGATACTCGATGGTTAAGCACACATCCAGCTAGATGAAAAACAGAACTGGAGAATGCTTGATACATGTACTCTATGCCCACAGCTGACATAGAGGGCGTGCACAGCAGACACAGATGACAATTGAGCTCAGCATTCGCTGTGTTCTATTTCTACTTCTACATTGATACTCTATGTCCACAGCTGACATAGAGGGCATGCACAGCAGACACAGATGACAATTGAGCTCAGCATTCTCTGTGTTCTATTTCTATATTGATACTCTATGTCCACAGCTGACATAGAGGGCCAGTGTTCTCCACAGACTTTTTTTTTGGGAGGGCGGCATGACGTCATCAAAATGGCGCCCGTAGATATGACGTCACCAAAATGGCGCCCGTTGGTATGACGTCATCGGACGTGAAAGCAAAAAACATTTGAGATATTCCTTATCGTAAAAATAATGTTATTAACCCCCTAGCCCCGACACTATCTAAGGAGAATGATTGACATCTATTTCGGTCCAAACAACCTCATTGTAAAACTACTACAACTAATTCAAACCTACAATTTGTTATACATTTTGCTTTGTGTGCCGCGCCGAAAACATACACACAGGATATGCCGCACAGTGTGGGGTTTTATTATTTTTAGAAAGCTGGCTATGCGTTGTAAAGAAACGTTTAAAATATTGCATTTCTGGACGATCTTATCCCCTAATTTCTGCCCTAAATAATACTTTTTCCATCAACAATCATTTTCATGGATTCACTTTTTTAGGATCGGTTGTTTAGAACTTCGTTTGGAATAAAATCATCGAGATTAATTCAACGACCGGTCGACAACGCAAGTTGAGGAAATTCCATGAACTTTGCCCCGCATCGCCCTCATCGGCAAAAGTTGTTGTTGTTTGAACAGCCTTAATCCAAGGCTGTACATGTTGTACCAATCTGCAGGCGTGCGGCACAATGTGCGGCAATTCTTTACTTGGCCCGTGAACGTGTACTGCGTTGGAGACTAGCCAAGCTCTCTTATGAATATGGTAATTACAGCGGCCATCAACGGCCAATCACAGCGTGCGGAATGCTGGTTAGCTTGGACTTTGGACCCTGCTGTTGCAGACTACATATGTATACACGTTGTGGGGCCCGGGCCGATGCACGTGCGGTGGACACTTGGCAGTCAGAACCGTGGTTACATGTATGTGCGTCGTGCATCGTGCATCGTGCATAGTGCATCGTACATAGTGTACGTTGTATACTGAAATGAACGATCGCAATTCAATGCTGCGGTTTAGAAGTTGGCCATGGCTCGTCGGCTACTCGTTTGATCGTATTAAGTGAGGGCGAAAAATAGTCTGTGTGTGAAGGAAGCTTCGGCGCTGCCATTTAAGTTGCTTTCGTTCCGTGATTTGTCATTTTTTGGCAGGGCGGCCACTTCTTTGGCAGGGCGGCCTAAAACTTTGGGAGGGCGGCCCGCCCTCCCAAAACCTATGTGTGGAGAACACTGAGGGCGTGTACAGCAGACACAGATGGTGATTGAGCTCAGCATTCTCTGTGTTCTCATTCTACATTAATTACTCACATGGAAGAGGGAGGTATCCATGGAAGAGCACATTACCACAAGACGATCTCTCCAGATCCTCACATAGCGTCAACTTCTTGACTGTCAAGATAAGAAGCATATACCAGCATCAATTAAACTTTCCTTGAAGCACAGAGCAAAGCTAGGAGATGACAATACAACTTTGGTTTGGGGAAACCAACATGCAGTAAAGTGGACAAAAGAAAACCAAGTTTTAATTTGTAAGGTATTCACAAACGCTCTTTTTGAATTGGGCAAGGTTCTTTCCTTAGTTTTTGTAAATAGGGGATCAAGGCCCAATTTCATGGCTCTGCTTACCAAGGAATCGGTGCTTACGGAGGCAGGGAATTCCATGCTTACATGCACGTCAAGCATATTTCACAGGTTAGCAGGGAACTTTTCCTTGCGCTACTAGGCATTCTTCGCTCACACAGCTAGCGCAGAAGTTCGGTGCTTGCCCTGTAAGCGAAGAATGGTGATCGCAAGCGCAGAATTCGCCGGTAAGCGGAGCCATGAAAGTGAGCCCAGGTTGGCTTAGTGGTATCATGCCATGCCTTTCACCTGAGGACCCGGTTCGAATCCCACATTGTCCAGAGCCTTGCATGTGGATCAGTCCCTACCTAATTATGTGGCTTCCGCCCACATCTACTGGGTATTTCTTTACCGTCTTCTCAACACAGGTATCTTCAGGCCTACAGGTTAGAATGCTACTACAGTTTGGGGATCCCTTTGTTTCATTAGAAGGATTTAAAATAAATTAAAATAAATACTGCAATAAGAGATATCCATAGTTTCTTTTGGACGTCGCAGCCTACTCTGGTGAAGCTCTGACTAAAGAAGGACTGCTACCTTAAAGGGCCACTTTACCTTCGGATTGGGCGCTTTGGGCTATACAAAGCATTTGTTTTTAAATGATTATGATTGGAAAGGTTTTATAAGTACAGTATAGTGATCCACACAAATATGCCTCGAAATTGTGTGGTTTTTCCTTTATTTTGTGAGCTAACATGGGCTGGCATTTTGTGTAGAGTCAAAAATTGGTTCTCTGAAATGGCGGACCGTGGTAGTTCATAAAGTAAAAAGAAAACCACACAATTTCAAGCAAATTTTTGAGTGGATCATTATATTCACTGTTAAAACATCTTTCCGGCCATATTCATTTCATAACAAATGCTTTTCACAGCCCAAATCACCCAATCCAAGACAAACTACATGTGTAGTCAGACTTACCCAACGGTGAAATGCCATAGAACTCGGCTTCATGACGTAACGTCTGTACATCCACTCCCTTCAGATTCAGCTCTTTGGTACGTAAGTAGTTTAAAATCGGGGAAAAGACTGTCGGATCACGGTCAATGAAAATCTTCAAGGAACAAAAGATAATCCTTATACCAAAATTTGATTTAAAACAACAACAATTATGACTTCAATATGGGGGTTGATTTCACTCAACATTTTGTTGGTCCATGCAGACTTCCAACTTTGTTTTTGGCAACAACAAGGGAGAGGAAACCAGCTGATCAGCTGAAAAAGTTACATTCCTGATATCGTTCCATATTAATTGATTGAAACAGACTGTTTTTCATTGTTAATTTTAATTAAAATAGTTGAATGGAAATGGTATGTCTAGCATTGCAGTTGCTGTTCCTACCCAATCAGGGATAATAGGGTGTTCCTGCCCAATCAGGGACAATAGGGTGTTCCTGCCCAATCAGGGACATCAGGGTGTTTCTGCCAAATCAGGGACAATAGGGTGTTCCTGCCCAATCAGGGATAATAGGGTGTTCCTGCCCAATCAGGGACAATAGGGTGTTCCTGCCCAATCAGGGACATCAGTGTGTTTCTGCCAAATCAGGGACAATAGGGTGTTCCTGCCCAATCAGGGATAATAGGGCGTTCCTGCCCAATTAGGGACAATAGGGTGTTCCTGCCCAATCTGTGACATCAGGGCGTTTCTGCTAAATCAGGGACAATAGGGTGTTCCTGCCCAATCAGGGACATCAGGGTGTTCCTGCCCAATATGGGACATTATGAGGAGTTCCTGCCCAATCAGGGACAACAGGGTTACATCATCTCAACTACTTGCCCTTTAAGTTAAGAACAGGTCGTTTGGTTGTGCATAAATTAGTCCATCACACTCCTGGGAGTTGGGGCGGTTGCTATGAAGAAAGTTGGGGCAGCATTTGACTAATGAAACAGTATCCAATCTCGTTATAACAAAATCAAGAAGTCTGCTCTTTCTAGTAAGATTTACGGTAACTCTAAGTACATGAAATCTCTATTATGAGTTGTAGTGGTACTGAAAAGAACTGGTTATGTAACAACTCAACATTTCGATCAATATGCTCTGATCGTCTTCAGGAGAATGCTGGACTCTGATTCTGAAGGCTGCATAACTATTGTGGAACGCCGAGTTGTTACAGTATTGATTCTTTTCAGAACAGACACAACTCATAGAGAGCTATTTCAGGCACCGAGGGTTGCCATAAATCTCACTAGTTTGTACCTCCACCATGCAAAGTTCCTAAACCCAATATAAGAGCTACTCTTAAAACACTTACTGCTCCTTCCTCGTCCTTGACTGAAGGAATACGACCACTCATCAAGCTGGAAAACAAAGAGAGAATATATTCCAAGTAAATACATCTTGAAAACTACTATCTTGAACAGTTATTGAATTTTAGTTGGGCATGTAATTGAAGAAATAAAGTGTTTGTTTACACAAGTTTATGTTGTAGGAGGATGAAGAAGGGAGACTTTTTAATTCCTTTAATTTCACTGTCGTAGAATCAGTGTCACAAAGTTTGTTTTGTTTTGTTTTGTTTTTAGGGAAGTGTAGGAACTGTGATGTCTTTTATTTGCTTAGGCGGTACATTGAATAGCCAGGATGTAGAACTAGCGTGTCAACATTTTCTGCATAAACACCACGAAAAGGAGATTTCAAAATTTAAACTTCCTACTGCCGATTTATGTTGCAAAACGTCTACTTTTATAAAATCGGATCACCTTGACTAAAAAGTGATGAAACTTGAAAATTTGATATTTTATACTCTGCTATAACATATAGTAGGTACCATTGCCAAAGACAGGTGTGACCTCGGCAGTAAGTGACGCTGATTCTCAGCAGTGAAATGAAACATTAAAGGAATTAAAAAGTCCCATTTCTTCATCCTCCTACAACATGTGTAAAATAATAAACAAATTAATGAAAACTAAATGTAAATTATTTATTCTCGATACTCTATTACTTTCATGTTACAAGTATAGGATCAAAGTAGAAGCGTTTATGCCACAATCCCTGTCAGAAATTCCTTGCGAATTCCTTTGAATTCTACTAACACTTCCAAACCGAGTTAAGTATGTCAAAAAGCTCGACCGCAAGATTGGGACCATCATCGAAACCAGATCCGAGAGCAGCTGAACTGCAAGGAGCTACCATCACCTCGGTGTACAAACCGCCCATCTGAAACCTTGACAACATCTCAGGAAGAAACAAGAATCAACCTCTGGAGAGACAGAATCAAAAACAACCCTCCTCCAACCGACATGAAAATTCCTCCTGATGCAGATACAAAATGGATTGAGTGGAAAACTCTCAATCACCCAAGAACAAAAACTGGTAGATGCAAAGCTGCAATAGCCCCATGGGGTTACAAGACTAGTCCTATCATCTGTGAGTGCAGAGAAGCAGACCACACCATGGATCACTGCCTCAAATACTCATTACTACCGAACCCATGCAGCTCCACAGACCTCGCGAACTGAACTACACCATTATTTAATGCAAAAAAACTGTGTGGACAAATTGAAACGACCATTTGATGCTTTGAAATATGAATAGAAGAAGAATCTTATAAGTTTCAACTTAATTTGGGTATGAACAAAGAAAACTTGACTGGAGCGGGACTTGAACCAACAACCTCCGGAAACGTACAGGCGTTCTACCAACTGAGCTACCCAGCCCTATGTTGGCGGTCTCCCTATTAGTCAATATCTTTGTTCGGGGGTGCCAGTCAGAAGCCATTCAACCGTTAGCTGCCATGTAGCCAGGGATCACACCCAAGTTTACAATACAACCTGGGAAGCGGCAGCCACGGGATCACCTTAAGGGGATGCGACTTTTTAATAATAAATATCAAGTAATAAACCACAAGGGAAACTGACTGGGTAAATGTTTAATTAATTTAGGTTTGAACAACTTACCTAGAGAAGAAGGAGTCTGGAACGCATGTCAATGTCTGCTTGGATGTTGAAAATCTGAAAAGGAAATAATTACGATCCCAAATTACCAAAACTTCTAACTGTTATCCATCGATGCTTAAGGCAAATTTCAGGTCAGGTTTTGTTTTGAAGTCAAATCAGTTAAGTTCAAATCAAGTCCCAAAGAATCCCACCAACCTCTGCCGAGTTTACATCAATACAATCCATTGACTGGCATTGGTTTCGTGTGTGCATCCAATTTGGACTTTATTTAAGAGGGAATCGCCGATCCGATAATCACCGAACAAGTCTTTACAAAATGCAAGCATGTTATTATTAGTATCACAGAGCAAGCCAATCAATGGTTTATGTCAAGTGATTATATTGCCAACATGGCCAAGGACCTCCCAAAAAAACAGAAATTTTAATACGCTCCATAAAACAGGATTGTCACTGTCAGATTGTTCCTTTTTTAAAGTTTTACTGTGTTAAGGCTGTGTCTAGCCCCATAAATAGTGCCAATACGCTGGACTCCCTCCGGCTTAATGTGCTCTCCACAATTGAGCTACGGTAAGTGGCAACTGGGGGAAAAATCTTGGCATAAAAACGTGGGTTTCTATTAAAAAAGTTGTTTAACCTCCTGCTGAAGGTACTTGGGCGTAGCCGTAGGGCCAAGAAGCGGAGAAAGTCCAGCTTATTGGCACTAAAAAAAATTATGGGGCTAGGCCACATCATACGAGGCAATTTACAAGCAACCAGCCAGGCAATCTCCGATAAGAACAATCATTCACATGGTGACAGTCACAATTTAATTAGCTTTCTCATTATTTTCTTGGGGATAGTGAGTTACACTGTACAGTTAGATTAGAATGTTTCTTGTGCTGCCGAATTGTTCCATCCTTGTGCATACAGAGCAGTTGGTTGCCTCCAAATTGCCTGAAAAATTGCCGAGTGACATGTCATTTAGTTACTTGTGCTTAGTTACTAAAGTCAAAGACAGTTTGCATTGGTAGCTGGGTAGTGTTTACTCCTAGAACTATTCGGTTCGTTCCGCTATCGTCTCCGGAGACGATAGCGGAACGAACCGAATAGGTCTAGGAGTAGGTAGTGTTTACAGTCACTGGTCACCAGTCAGTGGCAGTGAGTTAAAATTTCTGTTAAAAATTTGAAACTGTACACATACTTTGCTCCTCCAACATTCAGCTTAATAATCTCTCCAGAAAATCCAGGCGATCCAAATAATGTATGCATAGTGTTTTACGGTTGTTTTCTTCGCAATCCTGAGTTTTTTAATACATGTTCCTCATCACAGAAGAAATAAGTCCAGTTGCACGTCTGCTGCGTTTGCGGAATTGTGCATAAATAAATGTATAAAGTTGTATTGTTAAGTACATGTACATACAAAATGTAGTCTGGATACCATGCAGGAACAAGGGGTCCAGACTATCATCAACATTTCTATTTTTGGAGCATGAGCCAGTGGCCCCTAAAAACGGGCGGCATTAGAAACGCCCTTCATTTATTGACTTGGGTGGAGGAAATGCTGACACACACAAAAACAAAAAAACAAAAAAACACCCCAACAAACAAACAAACAAATAAACAAACGATCAAAAAGCTCAGAACTTAAATGAGGTGTAAGTAGCCCTGTCAGAAACAATAAAAACAAGTGCGTGGAGGGAAACAAAATTGATTGAGTGCGCGGTGTTAGTGATTACTTCTTGGGATTTCCTCTGGTTTTTTGTTGGGTTTTTTTCATGGTGGTTTGGGGGTTTTAGTTATTAATGTCGCTGATTTCACCATTTTGTGTTTATCATTAGATTTATGTTATTAATTTCAATATATTTTGGGTTTGAACAAAGAAAAATTGACTGGAGCGGGACTTGAACCAACGACCTCCGGATTAACGTACCGGAGCTCTATAAGCTATATCCAGCCCTATGTTGGCGGTCTCCCTATTAGTCAATATCTTTGATCGGGGGTGCCAGTCAGAAGCCATTCAACCGTTAGCTGCCGTGTAGCCAGGGATCACAACCTGGGAAGCGGCAGCCACGGGATCACCTTAAGGGGATGCGACTTTTTAATAATAAATATCAAGTAATATATTCTAACGACAGATCTTCTGCTTCTTTTTGAGAGAAAAAAAATATATATGTATGGGGGCCTGACTTCTTATCGCTGGCCAATCCCTAATGACGCAAACTCCTTATGGTCAAAGAGCAAGTTCCACTTCATTGCATCTTCGTTATGGAACGACTTACCTTTTCATATTCACAAAACTGACTGTCTTCAGATTTTCAAGGGACTTTTAAAGACTCAGTTGCTCTAATCTTCTTCTTTTTTAACGATGGCTTTAGCCTATGTATTTCTTTTCATTGTTTTATGTTTATGTGCTAGTGCGCAATATTAAATGTTGTGTTGGAAGGATAACAATAGAACAAATGCTAAGGTGAAAACAATACCAGTTGTTTCTCATTATTCAGCCATTCTGTTAAAAAAAGAAGTAAATAATTGGTCCACTGCTGAATTAGTAAGTGAACAAGCAAACAAATAAATTTGCTGCAAAACAGCCCTAAATGGTGATGGCCAGGATCAACATATGTAGCTCAAAACTTCCTGTTGATACAGTCAAAGAGACGTACAAACACAAAATCTCGAAATGAAGCGCAGCTATTGTACATGAACCTTTTCACATAATGAAAAACAATTTCAATATGAAAACATTTTATATTGTTTAGTGTCGAAAGCCTCCTCTCACGGTGTTTTTACTCGAACACGTGGGGCCGTCACTGATTTGTTCATCACGCGTCTCACAGCCTCTGTTGCTTTGTTAACTTGGAATGCTCCATTGTGTTCAAATAAAATAGACCTTTAGTTCGTGTTTGATTAACAATAAGTTAATTGTCTTCGCACAGGTCATTTGCCCCCATCAATGATCTGCTCGTGTTAGGACATCATAGACGTTTTCCTTGGAATGAAAAGCAAGTTTTAGGCGGAAAGTGGAACACGTGTGCCTGATTCTTTTTGTCAGTTGGGCGCGCGGGGTTTATGTTGGCACGCAGCAAGAAGACCTCAAAAACCACAGCAACTTCTATGATTCCACTTCTCCAGTTTTAGTTTCGCATTAATTTTGCATTCTTGAAGCTGTATTATATTACTAATGTGGGGCTGTAACAGCGTAACTACTTTCCCTTACCAAAATTTCAAATTCAAATTTCCAATTAGAACCAATTGGATCTTTCCAATGTTGTATATTGGCACAAAACCAATTGGACCCAATTGGACACAATTGGACTCAGTTGGATTCAGTTTGATTTTTTCCAACTAGACCCAATTGGATATTTTCAACTACACCCAAAAGTAAGTTTTTACCCACTGTTCTGACAGCCCATTGGTCCGACAGCTTAATAGTCCGACAGATTGATACCGATTGGACACTTGAGCAAATAAAGAAGTTTATACCCATGGGCTGCACAGTCCAAAAACCTATATATTGGGATATAGTACATCCCACCCCACTCGAGGGATTTACACCAGTGCAATTAACTAATTCTAAATCCAGTTGGTGAAATTTAAATAATAATTAAGAAGATTGTTTTTCCAATTGGACCCTGTTGGAAAATAACATTTACAATTGGAAAAATATTGGGAGGAGGTGAAATTTCCAATTGGTAGAAACAAATTCCAACTAATTCCAATTCAATTAAGTCAAGCCAACTGACTCCAAATTGGATTTCCAATTGGACTGAGTTGGTCCATGGTTGGTCTTACTAGGTCTAAGATTTTACTCCAATTGGAAATTCAGTATTCCAATATAAACCAACTCACACCAATTCAATACCAACTCGATCTTATTCTTTCCAACTGGATTTCCAATTTTGACCGCGATTATTTCGTGACTGGAGCAAATTGGGTGTAGGCCTAAAGATCAAGGGGAGGGGCGCCCAGCGGCCGCTGCATGCACTACAATCAAGGGCCACTTTCCGTGTGTGTCCGGCTGCACGCACACCTAAGTCAATCAACAGGATTGAGATTGTGTAATTCAAACACATCAATCAAGGCCGAAGGTCGAACCATACAAGCGGAGAAAAAGGTCAACTAAAACGCACTAGATTGCTGTACGTATCCTGCATTATCACCGGGTGAGGGAATAAACGATCTATCTCGATCTGCACATTCCTCCACGCTCGATCCTCTATTCTGCTGCCATTGCTGGGCTTCCTGATCGTGCACAAGTAAGTTAGCTCTGTAGTCAGTAGTGTTTCCCTTTTATACTTGGTGTGTATTAAAGTGCTGCTATATTTAATGTAAACCACTGCACTACCAGCCACCGTAGACTAACACTGCAGGACAACAGGAATGCTTGGTAATGGTAGTCAAGCAGGTACACTACCAATCATACAGAGAAAGGATGTGCACATGCCCTAGGTAGAAATGTTAAGCAAAAGTAACCAATTATTCTGCAATATCAATTTCTTAACTCCATGGTATTATTATCATGGAGTTAAGAAATTACAACAAACAAGAGCATTCTGGATAAAGTCACTAAGACTCAAGAGTAAGAAGGCTGTATTATCCACCACATTTTCTCACTGTAATAATCAGCAAAATCTTTTAGGTGAAAAAGATACCATTTTTGGCCAAAATGAGAGAAAAATAGCACTAGCAGTCAGACTTGACATCTTTTCTATCTCAATTCTACCTCAATTAACTAATGAAGTGATTTTCTTAACATTTCTTTTTTTCCATGAGGTCAAACTATGTCAGCTGCATCAATGATTGGTCGCAGATTTCTCGTAACTGGTGCCTCGGATGGCATTGGTAAGCATACAGCTCTCAGACTGGCCCAGAGTGGAGCGACGGTTCTTATGCATGGCCGCAGTACAGAGAAGCTCCGCAAAGCCATGGAAGAAATTGAGCAGAAGACGGGAAACAAGTGTCTGGAGACATACATTGCAGATCTGTCTTCCCTCGACCAGGTTCGGAGTCTGTCAGAGGAGATCCACCAAAAGCACAGCAGCTTAGATGTCCTCGTGAATAACGCTGGTGTATACATGGCCACTCGCCAAGAGTCAATGGACGGATATGAGTTGACCTTTGCAGTCAATGCCCTTGCCCCCTTCCTGTTGACCTCACTCATGATGGACCTTCTGAAAAAGGGACGGTCAAGTCGCATCGTCCATGTCAGCTCCATCTCCCACCTCAACAGTCCTCAAGGCGGTATGGATGATCTGAACTCTAAATCAAATTACGGCGATGGCCGACCAGCCTACGGATTGTCTAAACTGTGCGAGATCATGTACACCTACAAGATGGCCAGAGATTTCAAAGCTGAGGACATCATCGTCAACTGCTTGGACCCAGGCACGGTCAACACCAACATGCTCCTTAGCACATGGGGGCCAATTGGAATCCCTCTCGAGGAGGCAAATTTTGTATACAGAGCAGCTACTGACCCTGCCTTAGACAAGGTGACAGGGAAATATTTTGTGAACGACGAGGACACAAAAACTTCAGACATTTCATACGACAGAGAAAAGCAGGAGAAACTTTGGGCTACCTTGGTTGAAATCACAGGGGCAGTTTACTAATTAACACTGCATGGATATTACTTTGTTAAAGGGAAATAGAATTAGCTTAGCAAACTGCTTACCAACCAAAACGACCTATGGTATAAATGCCAAAAACTGTTGATGGACTTTTGTTTTGACCCTCGCTGGGTTTCTCCAAGCCTTTGAGAAAGGCTCTGCTAGGGTCGAAACATGAGGCCGTGGTTTGCACTGTTTGACAAAAGTTTTTAACATTTATTTCATGAAGTTTTCCTGTATTCAAATCACCAGTTAATTTTCCAGTTTTTTCTATTCAAGTCCAGCTCATGATGCTTTGTGGTTCGATCGAGGCAGTTTATATCTTTTACTAGCTGGTAAAAAAATAAAAAATCCACTTGAGTTAATTTAGGAGTGTTCAAAATCGGAGATAGGTTATAACTAAACATCAAATATGTGTGTAACATAGACATTGCAGGGCATTTGGCCGACTATAAAGAAATCTGACTATAAAGAAATCTTAGTTAGTTTTTGTTTTGTTTTTTAAAGTAAAATATCGATATGGAGGAGGGGGGGTTGTAAAATCACCTGGAATCTAATCTTTGAGCTACAATTTGTGGGTGGTTTTTTTTTAGAAAATAAATCAGATAACTCTTTGCCCTTGAACTAGCTTTAGGTCTAATTTCCTAAATTTGTAACAATTTTCAAAATATGACCTACTTTTGAAAGTTTAACTTTTGAAGAAGTCATTTAAAAGCCAGAAGCATAGTTATTTTTATATCCTTGATCTACTTTACACTGTATACTGTATTTTTTATTGCTTATGACACAGTTTTCTCTTTCACTTTGAAAGAAAACAAACTCGGGTTAAAATAAAAGGCCTAAAAATAACCATGGAGGAAGGAAATTAAGGTTGTTAACACTAAACGGATGGCACTTGGTAAATGATTGATACCAAATAACGGCAGGCAGTTTTTTGACCCTCAGTTTTTTTTTTGCTTTTCTCATTTCTTCCTTCTTTAGTCCAACAGTCCTCAAAATTTCATCAAAATTATAATTGATTCTTCTCCCACATCCTTAGACAAATTCCAAGACAACCTTATACAAATTCCAAGTTGTTTGAATGCATGGTCTTTTTATAAAAACCACAATCTTTAGCCACCATCAGCCAGAAGTGTTATACATGTACAAATATTGATGCATTTGAGTGCATTGGTGCAGAATATAATCATGAGGTGAAATCTTCACGAGACATAGCCAAAAATGAAATGGAAAAAGCCAGATTTCACCCAAAATGCTTGCTATATTTGTTTTGTCATTAGTAAACATTTTTTACAATAGATACAGAAAAGACACAGAAACTAATCCACCCCACACTCTGAAAATTCTTTTTTGAAAATTCTAAACAATGTGGACGACTCAATGTAGACACCAAATAAAAGATGACTTTTTAATTAGCAAGGTTTGAATATATTCCTTTTCCACAAAAGTTAAATTGTATATGCACGAGTATCAGCATAGAATCGCATGCTTTGCAGGTCGTCTGAAGCGCAGAATTCTTTGGTGAGCGGTTCCATGAAGCTTGGTTCTGGGAGGGACCATGTTTACAAAACTTTAATTAGTGGGGTACTTAAGCTGGCACTTAAGTTTTAAGCACCCAGCTAACTTATCCATTGGCTGCCTGTTGCAAAACGCATGACCTTCAAAGATTTGTAGTGGTCTACCATGCAATTCATGGCTCCTCACCAGTCTATATCCAGAATTCAATACAGGCCTACAATCCTCTACGCAGACTAAGGTCATCAGACTCCTCCTTTCTTCAAGTTCCCAGATCCCTACGCTCGTGGGGTGACTGCAGTTTTTTCCCATGGTGGCCCTACTCTCTGGAACACTCTTCCACTTGCCCTTCATCAAGCCTCATCAGCCAGTTCTTTCAAACAAATACTCAAAACCTGTTTGTTCACACTCCTATCTAAATTAGTATATTTTTTCTGCTCTTCGTTTTTGCATATTTGTCAAGTACCCCAGTGATCTTAGCAGTTCGCACACCGCTTATTTCTCAAAAATAAACTTATTTAGATCACACTTGAGCAAATACGCACAACTTGTACGTCAACAATTGTTATGATGGTGATTGGACGCAATCGATTGATCGATCAATAATCGCTAGTTCAGCTCTCAACATGTCATGGATAGTAATCTTTCTGAGCCCCCTGTCGAGTATGTAGCCATGGCATGGTGAAAACTCCGTCAAACACAGTATCAACCTCTACCCTCGCAGATACCCATTTATACCCCTGGGTGAAGAGTAAGCATCTTGTTCAAGGAAACAAGTGTCATGACCGGGGTCTGAACCCACACCCCGATGACTTTACCACGAGAAATTGAGACCAGTGGACTAGATCGCTCGGAGCAGGTTACTACACGACCTTCTTGCAATTAGAGCTATCTTCAGCAGGTGTTGCAATTTGATCTAATATCAATTGACATCTTATTTGAAATTTGGCAAAGTGTAAACCCTATTTCTACCCAACATTCCATCATGGATTCACTCCTACGGCAATGCCACGTGGACCACGTCACGATACATTAATTAATTTCACAGCCCTAAGTAGCCTTGTCCATTTTATAAGACAATAACAAAACAAACACTCAATTCAGAAAATTAAAGAAAACGATCTTTATTAAAAAATCTCATGACTCAATGACTTAACAAAGAGTCATAAATACTCCCAACTCACTTTCTCATAATAGCAACTTGACCACATGTTTATATACAGAAAAATGTAACACATAAAATCCTGGTGATTCTACATGCAGAAAATACTGGGTTTGATGCATGAAAGTAACTAGCACACAAAAACAAAAAACTGAACTAAGGTGTCCCCCCCGCCCCCCCTCCTTTAGAAAAAAAAAAAATCCTGTTTAATTTTAGAGGCAGCTTTCAACTAGAGTACCTTTTGCTGTTGCAAATTTTTCCACCACACCCCCCTCACACTTTTTGTAAATGTGATGTTATGCCTCAAATGTTCAGTTGGACTTGCAAAATGTAAACGTACTTGATGTCATCCCTTCTTCAGTTGAGTTCAGTTGACTTATTGGGGTTCAATTTGGTAGAGCTGCTTAAGCAAAAAATATTGCTTGAAATGGTTCTGCTAAGCAAAAGTAGGCAGGATACCAGTCACAGATGGTACATGTGACATGGTAATTTGGCTGGTAGCCTTATCCTTTTATGCATAACATTGTTGTGCTTAGCTACTTTTTGTGCTTAAGCAGCTCTATGAAATTGGCCCCTGGTACAGACCTCTTATACTGATGTCAAATGCAAGTATTGTCTGCATAAATTGTCCTGCGTTGCGCTCATCGCCTGGACTGCGCACTGCACAGTAAACACACCAGGGGAATCCGACCCCCCAAAATGGCGCAAACCAAGATTGATCCTGGGTGAAGACGTCTGGTGTATCAAGTCAGTAAAGCACCTGAGCATGACAGCTTTCTTGAGGCTTAGTCCCGGCCTACTTTAATCCACAGCAACGGCAAGCAGAACCAAATTCCACATTCTCATCCAATATGACCAAGTGCCATATGTCATAGTTGGTCCCAAGTCGTTCGATGTACCGGATAATGGGCAGTCACAATCGTAGAAAGTCGTCAGCCATGAGTTCATCTTTTAACTTGTTCAAGACAGCTTACGGAGGGCTGTTTTTTTAGTCTACGTTAAATGATGGCATATTGTTCGTACAAAAGTTGCCGGACCTTGAAGTAGTCTGGACTGAGGCATCCTTCTAAAGTGATCCTTCCAGAATCATTCTAAAATGATAACAAATCAAATTAAATATTTGTAAGTACACATCTCTCAAATCTGGTGTGTCTAAAAAAAGAGAAAATAGACAAAGCCAAAACCCCATGGTTTTTAGGGCTTTTTCATAACCTCAGCTTGGGCTTTGGGCTCTGGCTTCGGGCTCCATTTGATGTTGGAAACACTGTGCAAAATGTACACTGCTCCAAAAATTGATGACGGAGTCCAAGCTGGAGCCCAACTTGAAGTATGGAAAAGGCCATTAGTGTAGTAATCTCAACCCCTTCTAACCACCCAAATTTTGTAGTACCACATGACACTTTCAGCCAATCAGAGCAAAAACATTTAGAAAAATCTTGGCAACCCATCATTGCATTTTACTGAAGTTTCAATGAAAGAAAGTCTTAAATAATTTCATGACAAGCTTTAAGTTGATCAAAATACTGTACGGAGAAAATTACTTAACATCTTTGAGTAAATTGTTTCGATCATAAGACACTACACCAACAAGCATTTACTAAACATTATTTCCCTCAGTGGCCACTTATTATTATTATTTCTATAATTCATGGTTCATTTAATTTCGAACTTCCTGATATAGACAAAGTTGCATTGAAATGTGAATATAATTGAATTAATAATTTGTCACTGACACCACAAACTGACACACAAGTAGATACCAGAAAAAAAAGTCTTTAAAGAAAATGGCATCTAAATTTGAATACTACTCAAAACACCACTACCCTTCAAAATTTCAGAGTATTTTCAACTAGTTTTCTTATAGTGGATACATGATGCCTTTATCTTGATAAATATACTGTTCTTGAATGGTTTAGGTCCTAAATTAAATAAGCAATAAAGTAAGAAATGTGCATGTCGGTTTCTGAAACCAAATAAACCCAAAACAGAAAAATAAGTTTTTTCCTGAAATGACGCATTCCAATGTATTATAACATTACGAGTGTGTCAATTTGTGAAAACAGGTCAGCACACCCGCCATACACAAGGTTTGTGTCACTTCGTGAAAAACATTTTTGTTCTCATTTGAGCATAGTGCGTACCCTGTAAAGGTTGCAATGCATAAACAAGTTAAACTCCTGAAGCTTTGAAACTTCATGAAATTGTAGGCCTTGACGAATATTGTATAAACAAACATTCACTGAAAACTAAAAAAGGTGGTTTTGCACACAAGGTGTCAGTTTGTGGCATCAATGAGGAACTAATACCCATATCTGATAGAGTATTCTGGGCTCATCTTTTCAAGAGATTTCCCTAAATAAAAGAACATTTCTAATTTATCAGGCAGCTTTTCAAACAGCTCATAAAACCACTAGGAAGTATTTTCATTACTGTTGATATGAACTGAACACAGCTCCTTACCCGTTTAATTGCAACAACAGAGTTACAGACCAGCACGCCGCCAGTGAACTCGGCCTGCACGCCGTTTCTCGACATCACTTGCTTCAAGTCTTGGAACTTGGGAGCGTTGACGTAGACTTGATTGTGACCGGGCACCTATGATGCAAAGTTTTCCCCAAAATTGATTACAGCAAGCAGACAAGTTTGTTTTGCATACTTTATGAAAGCATCCACACTAAGCAAAGTAATTGTGTAGCAGGTATCACATAAAGAAACTTTGACAATTCCATTTTTCTATAAACTACAACAAACATACCATGTACGAGTTTGGTGCCCTTTGTTAGGAATTGTTTTTACAAAAGAAGGCTATATTGGGGGTCTTTGTCCAGAACTGGTGTGTCATGACCAATTGGTCAAGCACACTGGACTCAAGCTCTGGTGTTTCTGATCAGCAGAGTGTGGGTTCGAGTCCTGGTCTTGACACTATGGTGTCCTTAAGCAAGACACCTAACCATTATTGCTTCGTCCTTCGGATGGGACAGAAAGCCACAGGTCCTGTGTGTTGAGTGATGCACATAAAGAAGAACCCAGTCACACTTGTCATACATGCTCATGGCACTCCAACATTGTTAACCCTGGTCACTGTGCCATTTATTTCGATCCATAAACCATCTCCGCTCCATTGGGAGTATACAACCTGAGCTGCCAAATACGTGACGCACCGAGCTAAATCAATCACAAGAACCATCTCATTTACCAATTTACCCCTGGGTGAAGAGAAGCAATTACAGTTAAGTCTCTAGCTCAAGGGCACAAGTGTCATGACCAGGTTTCGAACCCACATCCCAATGACTTCGCCACCAGAACTTGAGTCCGATGCACTTAACCACTCGGCCACAACACACCATGAAGAACTGCGCATACAAGAACTGCATATTATTGTAATTATTTGCTAAAGTCTGAGTTGAGCGTTGGTCTGGACAATACGCCTCAGCTAGACATACCTCTAGAGGTGGGATGGCTCCTAGCATTGGAATCACTTCATCCGAATCCCCCTCAATGTTGTCTTTATTACCGATGCTTAGACCTAGAGGACAAACAGTCATTGAATTGCTATCAGCTCATTGATATTTCATCTTAGGGATAATCATGAGAAATCTACAATAAAGCTATCTAGTATGGTTTGCAGTAAACATCGTGAAAATAATAATAACAATAATAATAATAATAACAAGTTCTTATATAGCGCATTTTACAATAACGTCTCAATGCGCTTTACATTAATGCCCTGGTCATTTGAGCCAATAGCATTCCTTTTTAATCTTTCTCAGCTCCCTGGGGAGTATACAGCCTCGGGCTGCCGTGGCGCTCTGAAGGCTTTTGCAAACACAATATCAACCTCTACCCTTACAGGTACCCATTTATACCCCTGGGTGAAGAGAAGCAATTATAGTAAAGCATCTTGCTCAAGGACACAAGTGTCATGACCGGGATTCGAACCCACACCCCGATGAATTAACCACCAGAACTTAAATTCGATGCTCTAAACCGCACGGCCATGACAACCTAAAATGAAACATCTCTCTATGAGTTGTGGTGGTTCTAAAGAGAACCGGTGGTTCAACATTTGGATGTTTCAATCAGTACGCTGTGATTGATGTCTTCAGGGGAAACAAACCTTACTAGATTGTCTCCCCACCTTGCAAATTTTTAAATCCGATATTTCCCTCTTTTTTATGCCAGTTTGCCCTAAACACGGCTTACAGCCACTCTTGGTAAGGGGCTACACAAAGAAAACATTTAAGATGAAAATAACTAAGGGAAGCTGATGGTATGACTTGATATTCCTCTTAAAACGGTCTAGATTGTAGGATGGAGGGAAACATACACCAGGCAAGGAGTTCCAAAGAGATTCACTTTGTGGGGAAAAGTTGTTAGAGTGGCTCTTTGTTCTACATCTCAGCAAAGCTAGAGTGTATGGTTGAGAACAGGCAAAAAGTCTGGTTTCACGCTGATAGGACGAACAAGGTTGGACAGACATGTGGAAAATTTACTATGGAAATATCTGTAAAATAGACAGAGGCTGACTACAGACCTACGATGAGAAAAGGTTGTAATGATGAGCCCAAACTATTCACCAATCAGATTAACAGTAGCTTCTGAACTTTATATAATAAAAACAAATAACAAGCAGAAGCTCCAACCAAAATGTTACAACAGTCCTCCATTAGGGGAACTAGTTATAACTGGCAAAGAGCCAAGAAACACAAACATCAAATCTACTCACCTGGAGCCTTTAGCTTGTCTTCTGTACCCTCCTCACTTGCCCCGCCCTCTGTTTGTTTAACGATCCCGAGGTCAGACGCAGGGAGGTCGAGCTGGCCGTCGATCCACGCCAGCTCCGCATCTTTGGCTTTGGAGAAATTGAGGGAACTGACCAGCGAGTCTTTTAACCTCACCTTTTGACAAACAAAAAGATAGTATTCAAAATAAAAAGGTCGCCTTTTTGGCCCAAATTCACCTGAAAGAATATCAGACTTGGTAAAAGTATAAAATATACTTTGAAGGGGAAGTATATCACAAGTTTTTCAAAAAGTAATTATTTTCTTTCCTATAGTTGACATTATATACCGCACACATAGATGCTTGTCTTTTGATTGGTGGAACAGGCATCACATGTCATCCTTTATTTGGCCATGTACACTGCGACGACGATCCAAAAGTGAATATAGGATTCCTATATGAAAAATTATTGGACATTTCCAAAATAATCGTTCCCCGCCCATTTGTCCAAACGAGGCAAAGTCATGTCACACACACACAAAAAGTTGATTAATTTAACTCTTTTTTTTTCAAATCTTAAATCCCCACCAACTTTCCATAAAAAATGGACAGAAAAATTACCAGGCTTTTCCGTAAATTGTTGTCAGAAAATTTGAGAGTAACTAAATAATAAATAATACTTATCAAATGAAATCATTTTCAGTATAAGCCTGCATGTCCATTCGAATGCTGAAACATTTTTTGGACGGTTTCATTTACTTTCAAAAAAGTTACAGCCATTGGAAAAACAGCTTACATAACGATAGAAACGAGGTACACTTTTAATTGTGTTTCCTGTCTGCTAACAAGTTGCAGAACGAAGGAAGCGATCTCCGAGCAAGTCTTACTTGATATATGTGGCTCTCCATAGTAGCATCCATCGTCTCGTTGATACTTGGAGTGAATACCTTGGTTCCCGCTAACTGCAGCCTGCAGTACTCGGCCAAATGCTGGGTGGCCTCCTCGGCACCGTGTACAATGATCTGTGTGTAGAGTTTGACAAACTCTAATCAGTTGATGGTTACAATTCACTAATTTAGTATTTTCAGTCTGAAATCCCGGGCTCTTCACCCTCATCAGAGTCTCATTTGTACTCACCAGCTGACGAGGCTTAACCTGAGTGATGAGCTTCTTGATGGACTCTCCGTCTGACCGCCCCTCAAAGTCGATGAAGTTGACTGAGCATTTGACCTCCAGGGTGACCTCCCGAGAGACGCATTTTGTTGGTAAATCTGCCCCGGCTTAAAACGGGAATAAAGGCGTCGTTAGTGTGACATTGAAAATATCCTGGAGTAAAAAGAATTAGGTGTTGCAAACTGCTTACCAACCAAAAGGACCTTTGGTATAAATGGAAAAAAAAGAAGTTAATAGCCTGAAGTTTCGATCCTAGCAGAGTCTTTCTCTGTTGTGTTGTCATTTAGCCTTCAAGAAAGACTCTGCTAGGGTCGAAACAACAGGCCATTAACTCATTTTTTTGCGATAAAAAAAATCCTATAAACTCATGTGAAACTAAAACTCACTAGTGGCTGCACTTCATTGTCTTTGTATGAAATTGTAAATCCATCCTCTTCTTTGAAACTCTCTCCCCCACATCGCACCAAAACAGTTAGAGACTGTCACCAGAGTGTGGGTTTGAATCCCTGTCATGACACTTATGTCCCTGAGCAAAACATTTTGCTACCATTGCTTCTCTTTAACCAGGGGTCGATTTCACAAAAGATAAGACTGGTCTTATCTGAAGTTAGGACCAGTAACTGGTCTTAACTTAGGACTAGTCCTATCTCCTAGCATTGCCTAGGACTAGTCCTAAGTTAGGACGGGTTTTGTGAAATCGACCCCAGGAGTATATGGAAACGCGGGAGGGTGGAGATTGTTGATGTGAATGATAAGTAACCCCTTGTGCCCATTTGGTTGCCGGTGCTGCATACTGCTAAGGAGCTGAAATTAGCTTTAGGAATGCTTAAGACCCAGTGAACAGCAGTAATAATAATTTAAGGCTTTTTCAGGGACCTACTGTTCTTGAAAAAGTGCATAATACATTCACGCAACTTTTATCAATTGAAAAATAATTCAAACCACTCCTAAAAAGGTATCCGTTTGTTTAATTGCCTGTAACTGTTGCACCAAACTTCTGTGTGATGTGTTGCATAAGAACTGTACCACTACTAGAATTATTTTTATTAAACATACATATCTCAACATTTTCAGCTTACAAGTAGAGGTTTTTATAAATCTATGTGAGGATTTTGAAGTTTGAACAAGGAAGAAACAACCGTGAGTTTTCAGAAGAGGACGTGCCTCTCAAGCTTTTACTTTTCAAGAAGTATTTTCAAATAAAAATACAAAATAGCATCGAAATCAGTGCTTATTTTTTTGGAGTAAAAGTGATTAAAATTGGACAGGGGAAAAAAACTTAACTAATAATTGGTTTCATTTGCTCAATTGCTCACCTTCACCAACGTCTTCTCCGTCAAAACCGTCCTCCTCCTATGGACAAAACAAAAATCTCATAACTCCATCTTGGAAGACATCTTTTTAAAACCAGGCGTGAGAAGTCATTGATTACAAAAAGGTCTGAAACTAGGATCGTAGTGTTAGCCAGAGGGGTGTCTGGGTGTCTTTTGGACACCCTGTTTTCAATTTGGACACCCTGTTTTATCGGTCACTTACATGTAAATGTGTTTTAAGTGAACAATTTGGACACCCAGTTTTTAAATTTCCAACAGATTTTGGACACTCTTTTACCAAATCCTGGCTAAAACCTTGACTAGGATCCAAATGTTAAAAAGTATGTTGAAATGATGGCAATCCACCTTTTGGTAACCCCCTAGAGTTATAGATTTCAAGGACCTTCTGGGAACAGTATCCTCAGCAAGTAAATCTTGTTGCTTTCTTTTGATAAAAACTTGCATTTTGGATTGATTTTCAAGTTAAGGTGCGGCCCAAAAATCTTGGCCTGTACATAGTTAATGGTGGGAAAAGCCAAACTATGTAAATGTTGTTTAGCTTTAAAATGGTAAACATGTCATTTGTTCCTCTCCATGTTTCAGATCTTTGCCAGTGACAAATAAAAGAAATTGCACCCCCCCCAAAAAAAAGTTTTCCTAGCCTGTAATTTTACCCAGGGCCTTCAAAGACCAAGGTCTTTGCAGAAAAGCTTTTGAACGTTGAGATGAGTGATTTGGGGTAAAATTTTACACAAATGTTTGCCAGTTTTGGAGCCAGCCGTAGCAGAAACTTTGGGCCTGCAGCAGATACGCGCCTGTGTGACACAATGAACTATCAACAGGATAAGTCTAAGGGGTGATCCCCCCCAAAAGGGTGGGGAGGGGGGGCTCAGTTCTATGGGTTCCATAAGTGCTGAGATATGAGTGACTTACAGCTTTGGTTTTCTCTTCCTCAGCTTGGTTCATCTCTGTGATCATATAGTCCTCTGGTTTGATTAGCTCCCCGTACTCGTCCCATCTTATTCTCTCCTCGTGGAATGGGAACATCGGGTACGACTTCTTGGCATTCTTGAAGAAACTCGTTCCTTTCTTCCCGCTCTACAGATAGTATTGAGACAGGGAGAGTTGGGGCTTACTCACCATTCTAATACCAAGGGAGGTGAGCAATCTCATGAATAGTTCAATTGACCATATTTTTGACCGCATGAGGGCGCTGTCATCAGGGAATGTCTTGCATCACAATAGCAGTTTTAGCTTATTATAATTGCCTGTTTGTAGTTTTCTTGCACCAATGAAGAAATACATAAAAAATAGCGATAAACTAGACATGTTGCATTTGTGCACAAATGCCAAGCTGTTTCGTCATAACTTTTTTCAAATTACTCAACTGAATTTGAAAGTTTTTTTTTTATTCAAAGTAGTTATGACGTTCAAGCCTGATTAAAAAAGAATTTGGATTATACCACGTTTTGTAAGCAATTTATGACTAAAAGGTGCAAAAAATAGAAAAAATCATAAAAAATCATGTGATGACGTCATTATGACGTCATTTCAGAATTTACAAGAACTTGCCAATATCCAACAACCTACCAAGATGATCGCACTAACACTTAGGGAGATATATGACTTTAAAAAGGCACCTTTAATGCCGCGTCACGTGATTCCCGATGACGTCATCGATCTGAAATTTCACACATATGATGGCTGCTCGACGATCAACATGTGTGTAAATTTTGAAGTGAATACACAAAACTTTACCACACACATCTTCAAAAAGTCCATTTTGATCAGTTTTCAACCTGCCGCTAGAGGGCGCTCTTGTGTGTTGTGACGTCATCGGTATTTTTTTTTAATTACCCACCCTTGCCAGACAATAACATAGTTGAAAGCAACTTCATAACTATTTCCACTTTTGAATAACGAGGCACTTCCGGTTTCGACCGGAAGTAGAGGTCATGTGAGGTCACGCACACTGAATAAAATGAAGACCTAATTTATCCCTATACAATCCCGCAATCAAAAACCTACGGTCTCTTGTGGCTGATTTGTTACTGATTTTCAAATATTTAAAATAGAAACCTTTAAGATGACGTCACGTGACAGGTGATGGCGTCATCATGACCTCATTGTTTTGAGATCATTATTGCACCAATGCCTTTCATCACTGAAAGTTTCATTGCAATTGCTCATTAGGAACTATGCAAAAGGCCGCTTAGACCGAACGTGTGTTATCTCAATGGCTCTTTTTACTGAAACAGACAAATAAAAAAAGGAAAAAAAAAAAAATAAATAAAAAAAACTTTAACGAAAACAAGAGCTGTTTCGCAGCGCTGCGCTACGAAACAGCTAAAAAGTGAAAAAACCCTGTTTGTTTACTTGTTTTTCATCATGTGAAATTTATCCACATACGCCCTCACGTGGTCAAAAATACGGCGAATTGTAATTTTAGACTCAACGTCATTAATGTTGAGGGAGTCAATTTGGACATGACCTTAGAATCTGTAATGATGGTGGGAAGCTGGTTCCATACCCCAGAGAGGGCAGCAGAAAAAAAAATATCACCAATTTCATAGCTCTGCTTAAGCAGAAAGTACTGCTTAACAATTTGCTGCTAAGCAAAATTGAGCGGGATACCAGTCACAGACAGTACATGTGATATGGTATTTTTGGCTGGTAACCTTATTCTGGTAAGCATAATTTGTTTGTGCTTAGCTATTTTTTTCTGCTTATGCAGCTCTGTGAAATTGGGCCCTGCTTGTGTGGATGACTTGTAGACAAGTGGGTAACAAATGGACTATGTGTGGAGTGAACAAAGCAAATCCAGGGCAGAGAATTTCATTGATCTTTTAGTGTGTCGATAAACAAAGTTTTACGTACCTCACTCTTGAGCATGAGGTCGTGCTGGATGTGTTTCTTGCTGCTCTTGTGGCCGACTACATCTCCAATCTCCATCTCCTCTTCGCTCTCATCGCTGGAGTCCAACTCCGCACCTCTGAGGGGGTTGACAGAGGATAAATCAAGTCAGCTCCATGGCCCTATCAGGCCTGGAATTTCATCTTTGAGAGGGCAGGGCCATTTTCAAAGTCTATGGGAAATGTCTGAAGGGGCACCAAGCCCAAGACCAGGGGCAACCGAGGCCATGGCCTCTGTAGCCTCAGTGTAATTCCAGACCTGCCTATACTTCTGCTCTTGTAAGAGCACGGCAGATTTTCCCTTACAAAAATACACCTCTCATTTCTATTGAAAGGGCACCTCTATGAGAGGAAACATTTCAAGGGGCGCCAAGGTATTAAACCTGGGGCGTGGAGTGGAGGCAATTGCCGCCACTAAGTTTATCCACTACATCCTAGGATTAGTAAAACACATTAAAAAAAACACAGAACACTTATCATGGAAGAGTAGGGGTTAGCCCGAACGTTTCTGGTTCACAAGGGTTGTTAACAGGTTTCCTCAAGCTTGTGAGCTACAATGATTAAGCTCACATGTGATGTACCCAGTTGTATGACTTCCGACAGGTGCTGCCCGAACAAACATTTTGACAAAATAGGGAGACTGCAAGCATAGGCCTTAGTTAGCTCAGTTGGTTGAGCACCGGCACTCAAAACTTGAGGTCGCTGGTTTAAATCCAGCTCTTGTCAAACGTTCTTCATTCGCCCCCAAAATTGATTTGCATTTTAACCCAGTCAGTTCCTCATGTGGCTTACAGCATCCTACTCACTTGTGAAAGTCTCAACAGTAAAAAATTGGACTTACTGTTTCAGTTTTGCAGCCGCTTTTCTCTCTTTCTCTTTGATTCTGTATGCCTCCAATTCCTCCGGATCCAGCTTGACTCTCTTACTGAGCTGAAACAGCATCAAGGAGATACAGACCATTTTATAGGGAGTTGTAGCTGTGCGATACGTGTGCAACGACACAAGGTGAACGCAAGAAAGTTGCGTTGTGTGACACAGGAATATTTCACACCCTAATGTTCTTTTCTTCTGACACACATCAGACTATTCTTCTGGCCTCCCACATTATCGCAATCAAGTCAGTGATAGTATCGTCAAGTTGAAGTCTTGCAGTGGGCTCTTTTGATATTGTTCAGTTACTTTTAAAATATGTGTATCTAAATTCTTATAGTATATATATAAATAACTCTACATCCTACCCATACAATAATGAACACAAATGATGGAAAATCAAAGTCAACTTGATGGAAAATGGTCCTACGAGCTGAAGGGCTAACAAAATGTTAAAAGTTAGCAATCACTTAAAGGAAACCAGCTTTCTGACTTTATCAAAATAGTAGTAATATTTTCTGGGACTTTCTTTGTTAAAAGCAATGACAAGAATTGACGCCATACCTTCAGTGTGACTTCTTTCTGTTGAACGTTATCAATGAATGAGCGGGCGAGAGTCCCCTCACTGCTCCTACATGTCAAGACGATACTGTTCTTGGGGTTGTCGCACCAGTCCACAAAAAGACTACGAGAATAACCGCATTCCAAGTCTGGTACACTCGCTAAAACAACCTGAAAGGGCAGTGATAAAAAAATGACCGATTGCATCAAGTACAAGTACATCTACATCCTCAAACTAACAGGAACACCCATGGTCAGGCGGTCTAGTGCACCGAACTCAAGTTCTGGTGGCCGAGTCATCGGAGTGTTGGTTCGAATCCCGATCATGACACTTGTGTCCTTGAGCAAGATGTTCAACTACAACTGCTCCTCTTTACCGTGAGGTAAATGGGTGCCTTTGAGGGCAGAGATTGATTGCCTGTGGATTGTTTTTCACAGAGCTCGGGAAAGCACTGAGCATACAGTGCTTAATACACATCGGTGTAAGGGGAAAAAAAATAATTAAAAGGCAGTTTGCTGCATGTACTTGGCAGTGCAGGCTGTATACTCCCCAGGGAGCTGAGATGGTTTAGGGAATGAAATAAATGCATGTAAGCCATCCAGGCTTACAATATAGATCTTGTGCACATGATGTCATCGACCAGTGCAGTCTTTTAGGTGATAACAAGTATTTGAGACGCATGTAACTATTACAATTAGCTGGCGCGAAACGCAAGACGCAATATTGAGCATACTGCTACAACCTACATACCGTCACACTTAATTATGTGCGTAATGAGTTGTCTTATCAGGCTGACACATGTGTTGAGAATAAAAACTTTTTAAACTCAAAATATTAAAAAAATTGTTATGAAAGTAAGCTTGGTACATGCATTCATAAGGGGACATACGGCACCTAATAGTTTTCAATAACCGGAAATGATAACAAAGTTCCCGCTTGAACCTGTCGAATATTTACGATAAACTTCAACCTTGTGTTACTTTCTTAAGTGGACGTGATCACCAAAACGAATGTATGAAAAGCATGTAATCGATCTGTCACGTACATAAACAAGATCTGTAGAAACCCAAAGAGACATACATGGAGAGAAAACCCACTACATTTTTTTAGTAGCCCAAGCCGGGCACCATGGTGGGGATATTTCCTACCTGGGCGACTACGAGCTAAACCCATAGCCTAGAGAGGATGCACAGAGGTTTACCACACATGAGCCTCACTGTAGACACACATACCTTGGGTTCAGGGACTTTGGCCAGCTCTTTCAGCGAGTGGCACAGCTTGAGATGTTTGAACTGGAATGGATTGTTACGTTTGTCTTCGAAAGATCGCATCACTTTGTCACTCATCCATTCCACCTAGGAGAATCACACAAAAAAGAAGAGATGAGGATAAAATACACAATGGTGAGACAAGGAAGGTACTGGTATCAGAGGTAGTTATTGCTATAAAAGCTCATGCAGTTGTTGTTTTTTTGATGTAATTAGTTAGTCTTAAAGTGCTACCACTACCTTCCTTGTTTTATCTATCAGACTAACACGGCTATTTTTTAAGTATTGTCTACAGTGGTGAGAGTCGTTGATGACAAAAGAGTCTGAAACTGGGATCCAGATCTTAGGAGGTACATTGACATGATGGCATTTCCACCTTTTGGTAACCCCTGGAGTTACAGATTCCAAGGAGCTTTTGGGAACAGTATCCTCTGCACTAGAGAAGTAGATCAAAGAGCATGACTTGTTGGTTTTTTGAGAAAAATACAACATTTTTTGTTTACCAAGCAGAATTTGACAAAATTTGAATTCAGATAAAAATCTGAAATATCTCATTCCTGAATACACTTCCAAGCAGTCCAACCCAGGACCAGTTTCCCTGTGCTTCTACAATAAAATAAATCTGTGCATAAAAGCACTGCATACAGCGGTCAGGTTGGTGCAGTGGTATCCTTGCTTTGCCTTCCACCTCTGGGCACCCCGGTTCAAATCCCACCAAGGACACTATGTGGATTAGGATTTCAGTCCCTGCCTGATTGCGTGGGTTTTTTCCCTGGAATAATTCTCCGGGGTGTTCCTCCCATATCTAAAACTGAGACTTCCTTTGTCTTCTCTCCATTGGGTTCTTGGCTAGTGCAGTGATTAAGTTCGCTTTTCTGAGAGTCCTTGGCTTCACAACCAGAATTAATAATTGAAAATGAAAAAAAGAAAAGAATATATGGTAGCAAAACACTCTGCACTGTTGTAAGCTTAAGGTGTTGGAAAAGAGCTTGTGTGCATGGGTACTGTCCGTTATAAAGGATTCCTTACACTAAGATTACCCAAGGAGCACAGAAAATTGTGCCAAAACCTGTTAATTTTGGGCTGAACAAAGAGAAATTGACTAGAGCAGGACTTAAAACTGCGACCTCCAGGTTAACGTGATAGTGCTCTACCAACTGAGCTATCTAGCCCTAATGTTGGTGGTCTCCTTATTTTGTCAATATATTTGTTTAGGGTGCCAGTCAGAAGCCATTCAACCTGTAACTGCCACTGCCATATAGGGAGGGATCACACCCAAGCTTTCGATACAACCTAGGAAGCGGCAGCAGAGGGATCAACTTAAGGGGATGCAACTTTTTTATTTCAAAAATACCAAGGCAGTTTTCCTCGTGGTTTATTAGCTGACCCTGTTAGCAGAGATTGGTGACGGTAAAAACAGCCTAAAATACAACTTGAAAATAGGTATCAAGCTCCATTCATACTCTAAATGAATAATTGTTTACCTGTGACTTTGCAAACTCCACGACGTTATAGCTGACATTGTTGACCATGGCTAAAGAGTACGGACTCAGCCCTGATTCTGTGTTCCTCCACAGCTGATCCTGAAATAGTTAAGACAATCCATTTTAATTAGTTTTCATAAACCAAATCTCTGACAATGATATTTAATGCAGCAACTACGGTCAATTCCACTTGCAGTTACTATAACAATAACGATAATGTACAAATATTGGATGCATATGAATGCATTGACACAGTATAAAATCACAAAGTGAAATCTGGACTATTCCATTTCACTCGGCTTCGCCTCGTGTGAAAAGCCGATATCACCAAGTGATTGCATGCGATGCTCAACGGTTGTGCGTACGCGCACGTACTGATAGATTTTACATTGAGTACCGGTATGTAGTGACTGCAGTAGGTGTAAATCCCGCCTAAGCTAGCGCGTTAAGCGCATGTTTAAACACTCCTAAACCATAGGCCCTGTGTGTTGTAAAATGCACATAAAAGAACCTATCAACACTAATTGCTTAGAGAAGGTGTTTGCCCAGTTTTTCTGGCAGTGGCTGTGAAGGCACCCCAGTACCTTGTATAACCCTCTAAGGTGCTACATAAATCGGTCCCATAGTTCAAAAATCTTTAAAAACCTGTCTTAAATATTTCTTTTTGTTCAAAAGCCTCGAGTACCTTATTGGTAGATGCCTGTGCTATATAAGACTCCCCAGATATTGTTTTCATAAACAAACACACAAAATGAAAAATACAAATTCATTCTAGGCAAAGCATATTGCCCCTTGGTTGTTGCATTTTCTTGGACAACTCATAGACACATACACAAAATTGCCCTCAAAGCAAAGCCTATTTTCAGTTTTTAGAACTCTTATTGGGGTTTTTTAGAAACTAGAATTAGCTGTTGCAAACTGCTTACCAACCAAAATGACCAACAGTATGAATGCAAACAAGTTGTTAATGACCTCACATTTTGACCCTAGCAGAGTCTTTCTAAAAGGCTAAACCACAAAACAACACAAAATTACTTTAGTGAAACAGAAGCCGTCAAAATAGAAAGGAGTGAAAAGAAAGAGGCAGAACGCAGTCAGAAGAAAAAGCAGGGATGCCAAATAAAGAAGGAGACAAAAGGGGCGGGGTTTGAGGGAAGGGGCTGGTTTAACCACAGGATGTTGGAAACACAATAAAAAATTGTCAAAATGAACCACTTGTTTCGTAAAAAGTACGAAAACAATCATCACTTTCAAAAATAGCTGCCGTTAGCAACGCAACTGGTGTGCCCCGTAACCGAGAAGAGATGCAAATATTTGATGATATCACATGGCACTCACCAGGAGAAGGGAGAGTTCAACGACCCTGCCGGCTGTGTCTACTGCAATTAGTACATTCCCGTCTCGCCTCATTGTGTTCAGGATGATGGCTGAAATAAGTAAAAAAAAATGATGTGAGAAAACTACCGAGATGTTCACGACCAATTGGCATCCTAAAAAAAATAAAGTGTCCCGAAGTTTCGGAGAAGGAAATCTGAACACCAACGAAAACTGTTTGTCTAAGGCCTCCTGCAAAATGATCCTTTAAAAGCGATCGTGTGATCCACTGGTGAAGTATCATTGAATCTTAAAAGACCTTCACTGAGAAAAGTTGATTAGAAACTAGAAAGTTCTGTTGAGAACAATCTGATTGTAAGATCTTTTGAGTTTGGTTAATTTTCCCGGGGTGGGCTGGCTGTTACTTGTAGGTAGACAATTATTTGATGGCAAGGAAAGTCTATTTAATACAACAATGGCATTAGGAATAAAGACTATTGCTTTGGTTACCCATAAACTGATGGGTGATAAGCACTGTATTCTCAGTGCTTTGCAAGGCCGGTGAAAAAGAAATCCACAGGCTAATTGGCTGGGAATCGAACCCACGACCCCCACATCCTAGAGCAGATGTCTCAACTACTGGACAATCGAGTGTGCCCAGCGACGAGAGGTCAGCTTGAATCTAAGATAAACTATAGTAGTGAACTTGCGGGTACAGCCATGTATAAAACTCTTTTGGGAGAAGTGTTGTCTGCTCTTGGTGCTCTTCTGAAGATGAGCAGAGTACCCTGTTTGGAAACGTCCAGACCCCAACGGTTCTTCTAAGAGCCAACACTCCTCCCCAAAGTGTTTTATACATGGTTGTACCCGCTACAGTTCACTACTATAGTATTTCTTACAATCCACACCATGTAACGCTTTAAACATCACTTGGTTTAACAGATCAAATAATTACGTCGGGATAAAAAATATTTGTTTGCTTTACCCTTACACCGATGTGTGATAAGAATGGGACATTTAGTGCTCCACCGCCCCCCCCCCCCCCCAAGTCCTGGGACTCAGAAAGCACTGAGTACACAGTGCTTAAATCACATATCGGTAAAAAGGTTTTAAAAACTAAATGATATTGCACATTCTGACTGCTCCTTTTTTTTTGTTTAGATGCTCCCTTAATCAGTTCAACAAACATGTATCTGACCTAACTCATCAAAACGAAAGTAAGATCAGTTAAAATGCCGTTACCAGAAATGGCCTTGCAAACACTATTAGTACAAACAAACTTATTGGAATGTGTACATTTCCCCATGCTGGAGCATGGTTTTACAGATTGTTGTTTTTCCCAGCCAGGTGTGGGACAACACTGAAAAGCTGTTTTTCCAACTAGACTCAGGAATGTTTATAATCTGCATTCCAAGAACAGCGATGGCTATACAGTCAGTCTTGCCAAGTCAGTCGTATTTAAACAATGTGCAAACATGCCCTCGTTAGTTTAAACCCGTCAACCTCTCCAACACTTACTCATTAGCTGCTCATCTCGGAGTCTCCGTCTGGCCTGTATGTACGTCGCATTGAAGGCATCGGTGATCAGGAGGGACGGTCGGTTGATCGTCTCCAAGACACATCCGTTGAGATGCCGCTCCTTCTTGTGGTTGTAGTCGATCCCGTAAATTATCTCTTCCTCGCCGTCCTTGACGATCCTCCACAGAGTCCCGCCGATCATGTGACCAGCAGGCAGTGGAGTAATCGTCAGGCCATGTCCTTTCCCTGGTTTAAGAAAATACAAAAATGAAAGTTGTGAGTTTGAGTTCTGGCCAAGTTGCCTTAGGGTTTGTTTTTTGTTTTTGCAGAAAAGAGAAACGAGAACTCGGTACTGGGTGTGGAGATATAAGGACATAAGGGCAATGTTACTCTACTTTTCATCATCAAGTAATAAACCACAAGCTGGTGAGTCTGCCGCAACTTAAGGTTCCAAATTCTTCCTTTCAGGAGTTTTCCCTTCACGCCCAATAGAGGGCTTCAAATTTTGGGGTGGTAACGGCAGTAAATAATCCTTATTGTATACCACACACATAGATCCTGGTCATTTGATTGGTGGAACACGCGTCATGTGTCATCCTTTATTTTGCCATGAATACTGCCATGACACTCCAAAATTTAGTATTGGAGTCCATTATGGATAATTATTGGACGCTTCACAGCGTTGCTTTTAAAATACTTGTTCCCTGCCTTTTTTTTCAAAATGAGGCAATAGTACAAGGTTGATGTCTACATGGAGTTGTCCAATTTGTTTAAAGGTTTTTCACTCCACTTTGTTTAAAGGTTTTTCGCAATTTTCAGAGTGTGGGGTGGACAAGTTTCCGTGTCTATTATGTGTTTTTTGTGAATAAAATTCAAATGCCAAGGATCTATGTGTGAATTATATAAAACAAATATTAAATGCATTTCGTTGCATTTTGGTGTATTGTCGCAAAATCTAATCACCCAGTGAAATCTGGCTTTTCCATTTGGCTTTGCCTCATGAAATGGAATAGTCCAGAATTTACCTCATGAGAATACACTCAAATGCATCCAATATTTGTATAATAACTAGATACATACCTCTGAGATTGGTACTCTGTGAGTATTTGAGCTGAATAATCCGATCGAAGGCAGAGTCCACATCATCCAGCGTGAACAAGTCAAACTCCTCGGAATTGTGTCTCGACTGCAAAAGGTTTTAAAAACAAACGGGTTTAAAAACCGAGTTGTCATTTTTAGAACAAGACTGGTACTAGCAAACTCCTAATAGTGTTTATACCTGAAATATCTATTAGCATCCAATTAATCAGTATTTATAGCCAATAATCCCCAACCCTTTTTGTCAACAGGAGACCTCAATCCTCCAACATCCTCCTCTCCTTTGTCACTTCACATCGCCATTACTTGGGCCTACAGCCCTCAGTACCTCTGAATCGTTCATTTCGGCAAGGAGGATATAAAAGGATTTGGGGCGAGCAAGGGTTTTAAATGAAAGTTTCCTTTTTTTTAAAACAAAGGAATTCCAAGTATCAAAAAGTTGATGTCTTGCAAATTTGTAAATAACATAACATGACAAAAACTCTGATAGGGTTTTACTCCCCGGCTGGGCTCGAAATTATTAGTGGACTGCTGGCCCGAGGCCAGTGTTTTTAAGCATCGGGCCGGTAAACTCATGACCGGACAAGTCAAGCAGTCTTGTGTGATTGAATAACAATACTTCACCTCATCTTTACTTCTAAAAATTCATGTTCAAATGTTGACTTTTGAGTTCGATAAATATCTTTCAATTCTGTTGAGTATTTATGAAAGATGTACCCAGAAGTGCTAGCAATGGTGACACCTTGTCGTAGTGTTAGCCAGAGGGTGTCTTGGTGTCTATAGGACACCCTGTTTTTACTGTTTTATCTGTCATTTACATGTAAATGTATTGTAAGTGAAAAATTTTAAACACCCAGTTTGAAAATGTCCAGCAAATTTGGACACCCTTTAACCAAATGTCACGTTTTGATTCTGGTCTTGTGAACAGTTTTCTGGTCCAGCAATAAGAGCTACAAGCCCTGCAGTCTTGTGAAATTTTCCCCCAAATTCCAGTCCTGCTAAGCGTTTATGTATCCTTGACATGTCCACCCGATGATTAGATTTTCTGAGAAGAAACTCACTTGGTATAAATCGTACATAAACATCTGCCCCATCTTGTACACAGGTATGGTTGCATAGATGGGGCACGTCAGGCCACATTTGCCGACTATGTATGGTAGAGCACCGAGGTGGAGATGGTCTGGGAAGGTGAGTAACATTGCATCGATCTGATGTACATGCCTGTTAAGAATATCAGAAATAAAAACACGGTCATGGAAAAGAGTTCAGAGAGATTCTTCACATGATGTCCTTCGAAGACTGCAGGCACGTTAATACCATTGCAAGGCTCGAATTTAACGCTGGACCCCAGGCCCGAGGCCAGTGATTTTAGCATCGGGCCAGTAAACTCATGACCTGACAAGCCCGCTGGTCTTGTGTTTTCTGGTGAGTAATAATAAAACTCATTGTGTAATATTTTTGTGAAAAAAAATTTGACTATGAGTCTGATAAACAACTTTCAACTCTCTTCATTATCAAAGTACTAAACATAAGACAAAATGAGATAGATTTTCTCTTAGTGCTGGTTCAACTCATTTTGATTTTGGTCTTGTAAAATAAATTCTGGCCCAGTAAAAATTTTGAGCTACAAGCCCCCTGCGGTCTTGTGGATATTTCCCTCAAATTCGAGCCCTGCATTGGGTAAGATTGACTGCGAGATGCAACCCAGTTTACAGACAAACAACTGCAGTTTGTCAAGAAACTGAGGACAAGCACCACGCACAGCAAGACTTAGTACTGTGTTTTTCAATTTACAATGGGCGCAAGGGTTAGCAAAACACTCAATTGTGTTTACAGATGTTGTAACCAAATTCAAAATTTCTGCAAATAAAAAAATAAATAAAAAAAAAAAAAACAGTCAATGATTGGTGCTTTGCTTCCAACAAATTCAACACTGTTTTTGAATATTTGTGTGACATTGTTACCAACTGTGGCTGTCTGTTCTTGCTTTGCATTTCTGGCTTCCCATAGTGTTAGCCAGAGGGATGTCTGGATGTAATTTGGACGCGCTGTTTTAAAGTTGGACACCCTGTTTTATCTTTCATATATGTATTGTAAGTGAACAATTTGGACACCCAGTTTTTAAACTACCAGCAAATTTGGACACTCTTTTACCAAATCCTTGCTGAAATCTTGTGGCTTCCCACAGTTTTCCAACCTTGGTTGGCAAATACTTGGACTGTGACGTGTCGTTACAATAGAAAGGTCTGTAGGAAAACTAAAAGTCAAGGTGTACAGAGTAGGTATTAAGCATAGTGCTTACTTTTTAAGATTCTCTATGTAGTCCAGATTAAACTTCTCATCCCATCCACAGTCCAGAAGGAACCTGAACTCGTCCACTTGGAGCATGTAACACGGTGGAGACTCATCGCGAACCCCGGAAAATGGCGTCAGCTTTATAATTGAAGTCATCTTTCCTAAATCTGGTTCAGTTTGTTTTTTTCCAAATGCCTTTCTAGGATGAGGAAGATTTCACCATCAGTCTGAAAATATAAAGCAATGAAATGATCTTCATGTAAAATGTATTATTAAAAACTTACTCCATTTCAGCATGGATAATATCATAAACTTTTCTTTTCCTGGTTCTCAAGGTTTTTTTTATTTGTAGGTAAATAAAAAAAGTCCGAAAGTGCAGTACGGCAAAAAAAGCATTTTGGTTGATTTTACAGTACCACTAACCAGTAAAATATTCATTGCCATAATTATAATATTTTTGATAATTTAAACAAATTTTGTGAGCTTTATTGCTCAATCAATGGTTTAAAACTTTAACCCCCTTCCCTTACACCCTTAACTGCTTATAATAGCCTTACATCATCTTGTACATCAGACATTACAAATTAAAAACTTTTACCAGTTTTGTATAGCTATCAATCATTATCAAGTCACCATTTTAAAGTTTCTGTGTCTTTATTTGAGTTTGAGAATCATACTTTTTAAGGAAATGAGTATCCATTTCTTGACATGGTTCTCAGTAACGAAAACAATTTCATTGGCGTCCCATCTCAGTCAGACCATAGAGAAAGGACAGACTCATTATGATTATGAATTGATTGTGTTGAGAAAGTCGGCAAAGATTAAAGAAAGATGCAGAATCCAAAGACACTCAACGTCATGACGTGTTGTAAGCGGGTTAGAATAATAAATAATAATAAAGACATTTGTAAAGCGCCTAATGCATAAGCTTCTAAACGCATAAAGAGAACAATAAACTATACAAAGAGTGAAAGAAACAATTACAAATAAGCAGATTACAAATAAGCAGCTTCAAACAAATGTGTTTTTAACAGAAACTTAAAACAGTGTAAAGAACTAGCCTGGCGAATATGCACAGGAAGACCATTCCAAAGAAATGGTGCGGCGTAAGAAAATGATCTGTGGCCATAAAAAATAGAAGAAGCTCTTGTAGATGAAAGCAATGACTGTTGAGATGAACGTAAAGTCCGAGTAGGGGAATAATGGTGAACAAGTTCAGATAAATAAGCAGGAGATTGACATGTTTGAGCTTTGAAAGTTAACAAAAGAATTTTATAAATTGTAAGAAACTTAACTGGGAGCCAATGCAATTTCATTAGTACTGGTGTAATAATATATGGTGAGAACGAGGCAAGCAAGAAACGAGGCGAGCGGCAATGTTTTGTACACGTTGAATTTTAGCAAGATCTTTATCAGGGAGTCCATACAGAAGAGAATTGCCGGAATCAAGTCTAGTTGTGACGAAAGCGTGAACAAGACGAAGAGTAGTAGCTTCATCCAGGTAGCGGCGAATCTGTGCTATTTTTCTGATAGCCATGAGAGCTGCTTTGCAAACATTATCAACATGTCTACTCATCATGCACAATGAAGAATCCATAATAACCTATTGACGGGATAAAGTGTACGAATACGCCATGTTTGACTTTTTGCATTCTACATTATAAAACCATGGAAAAAACGTTGAAATTCCGCACAATCACAGCGCTAACGTACTTACAAATTATCTAAATATCTGTTGTCTTGTTGTTTACCATGCTTCATCCTCAGCGATTACCAGCGGCGCCATTTTGGTTATTTTTCTATTTCTGGCAGCGCCCTCTAGGATGAACAATGCGCCGAGATATAACCAAACGAACACAGTGACGCTATTATGGAGTCTCACAGAAAATGATGGCCAACTAATTGTGGTTGGTGGCACAAAACCGAAGTTTACACTCTTATTTATGAAAGGCTATCTACGGGTTATCTATTATAAATTATTTTAAAGGGAGATGTGTAACTAAACAGTTTCATCTGGGTGGGGGTGGGGGCAGAAGGGTTTTGTTGGGGTGTTTGTTTGTTTGTTTGTTCGTTTGTTTGTTTGTGGAGTTTTGTGACACTTAGCCTAGGATTTTATGGAAATGTTGATAGTAGGCCTATACCAGCGCCTTTTTAACACCCCATTATCCATTTTCGCCCATCAGGGTAGCTGTCAAGGCCATTTTTTAACTGATTGGTTGTCTCGGCATAGGAGGCTAGGAGGGGCTGTTCCAGTTATCTACTACCTACTCTCTGTAGTGCTTCATGGGCTCTTTATTAGCCCTTTCTTGAAGAGCTTCATGCCATGACCTCTTGTAGGCCTACTCCTTGTTTGTGACAATGACAACAGATCACTGGCACCTATGTCGTCAAATCCATTAAGGATTGGGGGCTTCGATGATGGCCCCTCTCATTGCCTTCTATGCGTATTCTATATCACCTCCATGTTCATACTCAGTGGATCTCATAAATAAGATCAGATTGCAGGGATGGCGAGTGTTAAAGATCGTTACACAGCAAAACCGCGGTGTTAAAATTGACACCATGGGTGTTGTCACATATGCATATATATGTAAATATATACCGAAGAGAGAATCAGAATTGACACCACAGGGTGTTAAAATAACACCAATGTATTTGTTTTGGCAGAAATTAGTGTTGTTTTGATACCCTAATGGTGTAAATTTTGATGCTCTCTTCAGTACGTACAATGTGACAATGTCCAGGTGTCAATTTTAAAACCCCAGCGTTTGCAGTTTTTATTCGTGAATAACAAACCTCAAACGAGAGCAACTTAACAACGTTTATCAGCATACATCATGTACAAAGAAGTCACTACACATTGGGGTCACGAGTTTTACCCCAAAGAGCAGAATTAAGTCATCATGAATTGTTGACGTAAAGAGGTCGGTGGGATTGCAAGGCTCAGTGGCGCGAAGTCTGCCAACGCACACGGAATCTTGACGCTTTAACACCGACATTATTAATCAATCACGACGCTAGTTTTGAGTGAGTAATTCGCAAGTGAAACATTCCTTCCACGCTAAAGAAACAATGTTTGCGAACAGCAATCACGAGTTGGGTTATTGTCGCTTAAGAGTCTGAGTATAGAGTCTCACTAATTATGGGAAGTAAAAAATGGCAGGAAAATTTGCAAGTCGTGCAGATTCAATATTGTCAAACATAGGCTTCGGAAAATCAAAATCGCATTTTCACGAGTAAGTCGGAAAATCATGGTTTTCTAAAAAAAAATCAATTTTATGAAATTCGAAAAAAGAGAGGTTTGAGGGATATTCCCCTTAGATTTCTTTCTGCAATTATCTTGTTTTTTTCATAGGCCTGCCAACATTAATTTGTTTTATTGCAAATATAATAAAAAAAAAATAAAAAATTGGTCGGTGGTATTTGTTTGTTTGTTTGTTTGTTTGTTTGTTTGTTGGGGTGTTTGTTTGTTTGTTTGTTTGCTTGCTTTTGTTTTGTTTTTTATTCTCAATGGACGTTTATTCTACGAAGAACTATGCCAAGTTCAAACACAATATTATTTCTAAAGGATTTCATGAGGCACTTATTCACATATAAAACGAAATATAAACCGATATCCCCTTCCATGTATTGTGTGAGGTCATACATCAGTGTTTTAATGTCAATAAAATGTAACAAAAATACAAATTTCATCTTTTGACCATGGTACAAAATTCAGTCAGTTTAGTATTTAACAATTGTCTACTTCAGAAATTATGAAATTTGAAACAGCACCTATATTCTGACTTCATTTCAGAAAACAATTCCAAAAGAGTTAAAAATGCAGATTTATTTTGAAAGGCCTTTGACGGTAGGATAATAAAGTGATTTTGGTCAGCGTAATGCTGATTATAGGCCAAATTGTCAATAAAGATACATTAAAGTGTAACCTGTGAAAGTTTCAGCATTGCCTATAGGCTACTTGATGAGAAAACAGCAAAAAAAAAACTGTCACGGCATTTTTATCAAACACATTGAATCCATCCACGTTTATAGCAAGGTGATGACAGTGGCCCCCGAACCGCATCTCCGGTCGCATCATTCACAAACGCACACCACAGGAATTTAAATCTCCCAGTCACCTGCAGGCGATATTTGGAGAACTCAAAAACAAAATTGACATACTTTTATTGATTTTTAATCAACGAGGGCACTTCAGACGGAAAGAATTTCACACGATGCTCACTACCGTTATCCATCTTCATAACAAAGACTTTCGGATTAAACTTACAAAATGTTCTGATGGAGTAATAGCCTACGTTTAATATTAACTTCAGATTGAACCTAATTATTTAGTAGGCCTGCTCTATAATATTTGGGTTTTTAAAATGATGGATATACTCTCTTAAGGTTTTTGAAATTTACTCTAATCGATTGAAACCAGTGACAATTGCAGTCCCTATTAGTTTCAATCGAATGGAGTGAATTTCTGTCTAAAACTTTAAGAAAATACACTTATTCAAAAGCAATTAAGATTAAGACCTTTTCATCCATCATCAAAATAGATAGGCCAGCATCGCTTGGATCATCTATCTACAGACAAAACGAATCTCTCTTTCCAGTTAGCCCCAGACATTCCAAATATTTGCTTGAGCTTTTATCCACTGGTATACTGACCCAAAATCTACACATTCGAAACATCTCCGTAATATCCCCTCGACGAAGCTATACGATGGAGGGATTTTGGCAGTGTTTTTATGTCGAGTGGCATTTTGACTCTCTGGTGCACTGACTGGCACGGTGCCCTGTCTACCCCCGGGGGAACGCATCGCATACACGTCAACGCTCTGATTGAGACGAATTGCCAAGTTGCCTGCGAGCTGTATCAAACAACGCTGACAGCTGTTCGTCAGTCCGAAGTTGGCGGATTAAATCGGGAGATCACTCGGGTAGACTTGAAGCCACGATTTACGGGGGCAGAGTCTGGCGAGATGACAGCGTGAAGTCTGCTTGAGAAGCTCCGCGGAATGCGGAGTCATCGCTCGGATAATGATTGTGATTTACGACGAGAAAGTCGCCCGTAATTGGCTGGTATGCGGCTAAGCGGCTTCTTTTAAGGCGACCCATCAAAATCGGCGCGCGAGCGTGCGGCGTGTGCCCAGGTCCCCTGCAGCAGGTACTGTTTCCCCAACACACGGTCCCCACTGGGAGACGGATATTGAGTTTCACAAAACCCCCCAAAACCTAAATTTAACCGTAAATCCTTTTTACAGATTGTCATATCCCAGATATAGACGAGGTTAATGGTTAATCCAGGACAGGTCGAGCTGGCAACCCTTGTCACCTCTTACCCTTTTATAAATCTTTATAGGTCTGCATGAAAGAAACTCAAAATGACATACCGGTATCGACGATATGCAGCCATCTTGCATTTTGGTTTCTAGTTTCCTTATATGGTGCGGAAGACGCTGTCGACCTACTAAAAAAAATCCCCAGTGTCTACTGTGCATCGCGACACCTTCTGAATAGGTACCGCACAGTTGAGAACACACTGGGTGTTGAATTATTGTTCATCCATGGGATTATTAACTCACCCACATTAATTTGGAGGTGTCCTTTCCATCCTAGGATTCCCAACTGATGAGGACCATTTGTGTAAATAAATACAAATGAATCTTTGCTTGTTTTTAAAATGTGACTCAAATTGTTTCATAGTGGCTAGATTGCAACTTTATTTTGCTCAAACCCCCACCCTCACACCCCCTTTTGCCAGTTTTCTGATAAAGTTTTTTCTGATGAAGTTTTTCAGATGAATGCGCCAATTCGCATTGAGTTGTTACGTTAGGGGAAAACTATTACGGTAAGGCAGAGATTAATTATCGAGGGGAAGTGAACTCTGTAGAAAAGCACCCTCACTCTAAATAGACACGGGACCTCTTTAGTGTTAAAGTTTGGTGGGCTTCTCTTTTGTAGCCAGTCAACAACGGCAACCATTATAAGCAGTATTCGAATTGGTGGCTACAGCTACGGCTACAAACGTTGCTAAGGGTGTCACTAATAAGGACAGCCCATACTTCACCACGATGACGCGGACGATCCAGCCGTAGCCGTAGCCGTAGCCGCCATCTCGGACACGGCCTTCTGCTCTCATTATTTGGGGCATGTCATGCAGTGCGTGTATTCAATACGTATAATCTATCTTGACGCCGTTTGGACTGCAACTAAATTGTCATATAATTTGTGTCAATGCAAGTCTTTGGCGTATTCCAGCGTCTGGGATTCATGTGATGTTTGCAAATAGTATTTTGTCTTGGAGAGAAGTACGTCCAATGGTAAACGACACGCAAAATTAAAGATGTAGTTGACAGACGATGGATAACTTCACAAGCACGACGTATTAAATCAAATGTTTTTATAAAAAAAGAAAAAAAGAAGAAAGAAAAAGAAAATAAGAGATATCACCTAACATCACAGGGCCGGACGGCCTCTTCAAGGTGAGGGCTGCACTTATCTTAATTAACTGTTACCAGGGGCACGTTGCCACCTACTCCTAGGGCTGAAACAGGGTTACCCCCTTCACAGTCCATAAGGATGTAGGCATGGGTATCATCCACTAGGAGCCTGGCTGATAGACCAGAATGCCCTACCTTCCCAACTTTTTGCGAAGCGATTATTGCTCAAGGGCAATAATAGATGAGATACATTGGCCACCGACTTCTGGCTTATTTTTCCATCATATTATGTTGACTAACGAAATGTGCGAAACCAAGAATAGCCTATTCACTTCCATAGCAATGAGTGTCAGCCCATGACGCTCTTTATCACAACGCTCGAAGGTTCCAGTATTTACCTCCACACCATCCAAGATAAATTAAAAATGTTTTCCGGCATTTCCCAGTAATTTTAAGTGACTTCTCCACATGTCCAGCTATTGTCTAAGATGATTTGAGCCTTATTTTTCTTTGTTTAATTAATTGTGTTTTAATTAGTGACAAGAACATAAGGATCCACTTATCAGAGGGTGGGTAGGTCTGAATTTGACAATGGATATTGCTCTAAATCTTATGACTGCAAAACATTTTTCCGCCCTAAAAAAATACACAACTCGTGAAACTGACCCCCCCCCCCCCCCCCCATTATATATGTGGAATGGTCCAGTCTAGGATATCAAGGCTTTTGGCTCCCCCAGGTCATTGCACTTTTGAAAAACTGGCGGAAGTTGCAAGAAAATAATGAAAGAAAAACCCAACCTTTTTCCATAGAAGTGTGTGCTTCTCAGATGCAAGTGAAGGACTTCATGCCTGAAGCCTTTCTCAGATTTAAATATTTGGGTGAAAATTTACCTCTAAATGTATCTCTAAAAATGTACCTCTAAAAATACATTACTTCAAAGGGGATCGTTTATAACAATGTTTTATAATATCAAGAGCTCCCCGGTACTCTGGGTAAGTTTTTTTTTACTGAGCAAGATTTTATGGCCGTTCAGTTTTTTAGTAATTACAAAGATACACCCTCCTTTTAGACATTATTTTCTACCCACAAACCAGGGCTGTCCACCAGTGGACATACAACTTAAATCCAGTAGAACACGGCATTTATTTCTCAACGATAGTAGCAATTTTTACCAAATAGAAATATTACTCCCCAAATCCACCCATAAATCCCGAGCGCATCCTACAACCTACTGCATCCTTACCGAACACGCAACACAGTCAGTCACATTGAAAATCCATTATCACTTTACACAAGTAGGCCAGCAAAATACATTTGCCAGAAATGCTGTCAATTGCGCGCCAAAAGTTTGCCCTGTAATCGTCTGCCAAAACCCGATACTCTGCGAATGGATTTATTTAAATCTTGGAAGATCATCGTGGACCCAGAGACATTTGTCTGCTTTTGATGATGAAAATAAAAACAGATGATAGTTAGAATGAGCCTTGCATGAAGTGTTTTCTGTCCTTGCAATATTCTTGTTCACTTTTGTGTCAGAATGCATAATTGTATTTATGTACAAAGTGCCACGATACCCCAGTTCATTTTAAAGTACACAGTATAAGTTTCCATTTATACAGGGAATAATACGAGAGGATAATTATTATTATTAAAAACAATGCGTGCATCATAATTTATATTATGATTTAGCCTTTGAGAAAAACTCTGCTGGGGTCGAAACGTCAGGCAACTAAACTATTTTTTTGCAGCTATACTATAGGTCCTTTTGGTTGGTAAGCAGTTTGCAACAGCTAATTCTAGTTTCCAAAATGTTTATATAAGAATGAACCGTGCGGGAAATGTAAAAAAAAAAAAAAATCAAACATAAGTCTAACGAATGTGACACCAGTTTCTTCGGGATTAAAAATGTGTGAAATTGTTTTATTTCAGAGATGAGAAGCCACCCTCGTTGTATCTCACACAAGCTGTCACTTTGCATTTACCACTTTCTATTCACGCGGAGACACGTTCCCCGCCAAAACCACTTGGGATTCTTCTGGAACTCGCTGCTCTATACACACTTTAGCACAATATTTATTGCGTCTGAAACTTTAGCACGCGCTTGATATTTTCCCACGATGAATGTAGCGGCCGTCCGGGGCCTAAGGTATGCACAGTGCCGTGTTGTTTTTGCTTTAGTGATGTTTATCCACGTCGTGGAGGCCATGAGGCAGCTGCGCTGAGGAGTTGCTCTCGCCTTCTCTCGTCCCCTCTATTCCCCTCTCTGAGATGTCTTCGCCGCATCTTTAAGATTCTTCCAAATGGCCGCCCAGGGGCGAGAGATGCGGCGGCCAGACGCAGGCACTGTACACAGGTCGCCCAGCAACCGGCATATCTTTCATTCGTGGCATAATTTCTGAGTGATTACGGCTAAGGGAGAGGCATGCCAGTCGCGCCGTGGCCCCGGGCTTGTTTCCCCCCGAAATGCCACACTTTCTTGGCTCCTGCAGTATGACATTCTGGCACAGTAGCGGGTCGTGTATCAGCTTGTAATTTCCTGTCATCTCACGACCTTTATATTTGACCTTAAATCGTAAGGTGAGCGGCTGGTTCGGCCTCGAGATGTGACGGCCTTGTCGTATGGTGCATTTAAATCACACCATCGTCATGTTGGCCAGCCAGACGATCTGCTCTTCACAACAGTCCCGCAGCATATAACATCATAAAATGTCAACAACTGTTTGGAGTGAATAAATTATTTATTCCCTCTTGAATCAAACGTCACTTTTAATTATCGTAATGTAAACTTGATTCGGCGAGAGTTTGGGGTCATCTCTGCTCATTATTGCAAACCGAGATGCTTTAACTTTTGTTCAATTGTACGTATTTTGTTATTTCTGTTTCTTCTGGTCTCCAGTCAATTTGTTGCGCTCCCGATTAAGTTAATTTTCTTTCTTCAACCCAAAATTGAAATACAGAATAACCAGTGCAGTTTTCCTTGAGGCTTATTAGTATTCCTTTGTACGGTATTACTTAACAAACAGTTTATTGGAAGCAAGTGCATCTCGGCTGATGATTTTGTTCCGTAATTTGAAGGCAGAGTTTGCCCTAACACTGAGTTTCATTTAGCTTTGAAATTGTTTAGTGTGACTTTAATAAATTAAAACACGATGAGCCTCACTAAAGGTCACTTTGTAAACCAGATCGAATGCAGACTTATTCAAGGCGAGCTTGTAATGGACGTTCTGTTTAGACACAGAATTTTCTCACCACCCATGAAGTATGAATTAAACAGGAAACTTGCAATGCATGCAAGATAGGCCTATAGTTTACATTCTCTTTAATGTCATTTTCGATGTACTTATTACAAACTACTTAATAGGACTAGTGTATTACAAAATGTTTTTTTAATGAATTGATATGATCAAACTTATGCGCACTATTAAATATCTTGTGCATTTGTGTAGTCTGCGAGGACATACCATTTGAGCAATGATAAACGAGGCCATTTTTCTTTCACTCATGTCGACCAACCAAACGCTCAATCTTAACCAATCATTTTACCCCGATGTATACTAGCCTGCCTCTCGGACCGGCTCGGCTCGTGACTGCTCCCACCACAGTGAGGTTGTCCGAGGCATGTTCAACATTTCCCGAGAATCTTAGTTAAATAAACATGAAATGCACTGTCAATAAACCCGGCTGACAGCGATTACAAACTCATTATATCTCTGGAATGCCAAACGAGGTTGGAAGCAACGCACCGCAGAGATGCAAAGTGCTCATTCATGTACAGCTCCCTTTGGGGAAAGACCAAATACCCCATTATGAGCTTTCAAATACCGAAACAAATTTTGATGAAGTTGAGTTTCACGTATTTATGAGAACAATAAAAAATAATAAAAATTCAAATAACAACAAAGTATTTATAAGACACACACTGTCCGGTGAATATTATTTTAAAAACTATTTAAAATTATGTTTTAATCATTTAAATTATTTTACGAATTTTTCGAGTTGCACAATTTGAAAAATTATACTGTGAATACAAAATGTTGGCCTGGTTGTTGGTGTTGTTAACAACGGAACAAGTATCATCATTTTGTACTCTAAATAAAAAGGTATACCTCGTACGTTATCCAATCGTCCATAGACACTTTTCAAAGTAAAGTGCAGTGGCCTATTATTTTATTCGGCTCCTAAGCATGTGCTTTAAGGGGGAAAAATCATAGGTTACCGTCAGCCAACCCCCCCCCCCCCAAGGAATTTAACGTATATCGTTTGTGACTGGTGTACAAAATTTTAATTCGTACAAATTTCCTAAAGCTAAGACGTATCCAATTTGGCAGCTACGGCTACGCCTACAGTTGTTGCCAAGGGTGCTGCTAAGGACATCCCATACTTCAGTGCATGATGACTTGGCGATCCAGCCGTTTGCTCGTAGCCGTAGCCGCCAATCAGACAGGCCCTATTTAGCAAAAACGGTGGTTAGGCAATCTTTCTGCTGAGCAAAAAATGGCGGGGAACCAGTCAGTAACGATGTATATTACACGGTATGTTGGCTGGTAACCTGTTTCTTGCAAGCACAAACAATTTTGGGGGCTAATCAGTTTTATTCACTTGGGTCTTGATATCTTTGAGATCAGATTTTGCAAGAAAAGAGCGCAATGTGTTGTAAATCATCACGAAACATGGCGGCATAAACTTGTTTTCTCTAAATAGTGTCACCCTTTTTAACTTTCAAAATTGTGTTATCGTTTTCTTTACTCCACTTTAACTCATAAAGGTGCGTGTTTATTCAAAGTTGTTTGTGTATTTAAACATGTTATTTATAAGTTTACCGGTATTGTTTTTGCCAAACTTATCCAATATTTATTGCATAATTCGTCGATGTATAAAACGATTCCATGATCTAGTTTCCAAAATAGGAACTTAATGCTTACACGTTTCACATCAGCGTGACCAATGCTTGATATCAACTTATTCTCTTTCTGACCTCTGATTTAATAATCATTTGAATTGTTTGGCGCCTTTTGTAAGGACGTGCTTTTTTTTTTTTTTTTTCTTTTTTTTTTTGGGGGGGGGGTTGGCAATGGTGAATGAAATTTCACCATTAATCAATTGTGTATCCCCGTCAGTCAGGGTTTGCAATTTTTTGATTTTATAGCAGTTTTTGCTATAATTGTAACAAAATACTTCAGTTCGCCTATTGAAAATTCAAACGTCTGGAGAGGCAATTTTAAGAAAGACAAACAAGCGGAACCAGATCCTGTGGGATCCATATGAAATCGTTTTTCTTTCTTTTTTCTCATCTTCTTTTTCCTTTTTTTCGCCAACGCATCGGTGATGATGGAATGTCCCAGCGGTGAACCTGCCCCGTCCGCGTCGGCTACTTCCGCCACGGACATGCAATCGGGTACTCGTCCAAGCTGTGACAAAGAAGGGGGTGAAACGACCGGGAATGACCGGCGGGACTCTAAGACTGTTTGTCAGTTGTTCTGGTTTGGCATTCGACTGCCAGTGACCAAGTAGCGCTTGTTCCGGTTTGCCATCAGAAGCACGCCGTGTGCGTTTGTAGTGTTTTTTGTTTAAAAGGTTCGGCAAGCGAACCGTGTCGTTCGGCTCGCTGAGCTCTCATTGGTTGATTTTTTTTCGTGTGCTTGCTGATATCGTTAGTTTTGCACAATTGTGTTCCCAAAGAAAGGGACATAATTTAATGATGTCTTCATTGAGTTTGAATTACATTAAACAGAATTCGTGAAAAGGTTGGCAATACAAAATTCCTCAAAAATAACAGTAAAAAACAAAACATGTGTTTGCTTGTTATTAAAACATTAACCAACAAACAAACACTAATATAACCCCTAGTTGATATTTCTGATGAGTAGTTGGGGAAGTTTGTTTAGTGCTGTCGTGGATGAATACCTTGTGATGATATTTTGTTGGAAAGTGTATACAAGTGAATTGTGACCTTCGAGTTTTATAATCGAACTAGAGCGAGCACTTTAACTACACACAGCTCTGTGTTGCAGTCACTGTGTGTACATTCCTTTGTTCTATCGCTTAAAGAAAATCCTATTCCTCAACACTGTGAATAGCAATGTGTGGACGTGTGTAAGTCCACATAGTGTTTCAAGTCCCTATTGTGGACCTCTTTTGTTCTCAGGCCCACACTTCGTATGTAGCGTTAAAACACGCTGGCCCACCATGGGTTCGAATCCCTATGGGGAAATTACGTACAAATTTCCCCTTACAAAATGTTGGCTGTAAGAACTGGTGCGTGACCTGTGTTAGGATGAGGGAACTGGTCTTTGACAATTACCAAAAGTACACCCTACCTTTAAGTTGCATACTTCAATGTTTCAAGCTATAAACTCATTTAAGATGAATTATAAGAAACAAAGAGTGGCCGTAGGCTTACTATTCCAGTGGTTCATCCTATACCATCACAAAAGCGGGTTAAAGTCTCGTCAAAATTCCCCTGTTCTCTCGGGAAGACAAGATGACAATATTTGTTTCACAGATTAAAATGTCATTTTTATACTGTGCACTTTTCGCAATTTCGACCTCGAAATGTTGACATTCCTTCAAAATCAATTTACGGCAAACATTCGAAAATAACTTGATGCAACAAACAGCTCTCGAAAAGAAAATAAAAGGCTCAGAAATAAATTCATTCTGAAGATGAGATTCATCAAAAGGAGATGAAATCAACTTCGAGAATTCTTATAATGATGTGAGCACGCGCTCGTAAAATTGCTGGAATTGTGCATGATTGAGTTCTGGAGGGTGCGTCTCGTCTTGAAAACAAACAAGAATGCGCAGTATGTCACCAGTGACGATGACCACCAACGTGTCTTATATTAATACGCGCAGCCCTAATGAGTTACCAGGTATTAGTATGGATATACGTTGAAAAAGCATGGAAATAATTGGAGTAGTGATGGAAATATTGAGGGCTTGGTCACGTGGTCAGATGGAAGGGGAGTCTCACAAACACGATGATGGAGAGTGGAACAGATGGTACCCGCAGAAGGGGAAGGCAGTGGGAAATATTGGGCAGATGACATCAAGGAATGAGCAGGTCTTAATTGGGTACCACTTTTAGGGCAGCAGAAGACCGAGACAAATGGAGGTTCTTCTGTATGATAAATGCCATTACAAATACAACATCGCCACTACGGCCGTAACGCTATTGGACAGTAGGAAGGAAGGATTTAGAGGATCTTTGCGAAGCCACGGCTTCGGCTACGGCTCCGGCCGATAGGCTCCGTCAGTTATTGTTGAAAACGTGCGCTATGGTACGAGGTTTCAAACAGGCTGACGGAGCAGACAAGCCAGAGCTGAAGCCAAAGCCGTTCTTTTTCGAAAATGGCCATGAATGGATCAGATCAGATGACAATGGTGGTGGGCAAATTTGAATTTTGTTGCATAAAAAGGCTCTTCAGCAGAAATGCAATGATACGTCAGCAATGGCCAGCCATAAATTAGGTTAACTGGTGCCAAAATTTCTGTTTTTCTGTGTCACTACTTGTATTTATTTATTTTTATAACAAATTATTTGATAGTTCTGAATTGCTGAGAAGGTTGTACTTTTTAAAATGCAAGTCCAATGTTTATTTGTAATAACGTGTAGGTTTTTCTGCTTTACTGAGTGGCGTTATTGATTTTTTTTTTTTACTTTTTAAATTTCTGATACTCATTGAGGTAATTAACAATGCCTGATAAAACCGGCAATATCTATAACAGTTTTTAAACCAACGCCATTGGGGCATAACTCCCAGAATTGACAATTTCATGTGGAGTTTATGGTGACAGGGGCGTAGCCTTGGGGGGGGGGCACATGCCCCCGCAAATTTCCAATCCACCCCAGGTGCTCCCCCCTCCCACAAAAACAAATCGTGATAGTGCTCACACACAAAAGAAAGAAAAAGTAAAATGTACTTTAATTATAATCTATAAGGTAGTGAACGATCGCGATCGCTACAGCGGCCACAACATGCCAAGAACATAAGAGGATGGTGGCCCCCTGCAACGTCCACCTTCCAAAATAAAAGAACGACCCCACCTACAAACCCATTCCCCTGCCCCCCCCCCCACTTAAAAGCAGTGCCCCCTGTGCCCCCCCCCCTCCACACCGAAAAAGCCCTGGCTACGCCGCTGTACGGTCGCGAAATTCCGATAGGCATGGGGGAGCTGTCACTCTACACAACATAAACACTGCATTGACTGTTCTCCATCCATACATGCAAGTCTTTGCGTTTGATATCCTCTGTGATTGATGATTGATTCTACACATGGAATAGTACAGGTTGAACAATGTCTGGTTGTTTGACATTAATACATGCTTACATCATTTTAATAAATGTAATAATTGCATCGGGGATAGGCCTAAGAATGCTATTTATGTTTTAGCCTTACACCGATGTATGACATTGACAAGCACTATATACTATGTGCTTTCCCGAAGCCTGCAGGGAAAATACTACTCGACGGGGTAGTATGTTTAGGTGCGCCTGTTCTAAAAATTGACCAACCAAAACAAAAATATATTCACTTATATCATCTTTTTGTTAAAACTCATAAACGAATAAATCTGATAGAGTCCTCAGTCCAACTTAACCTAAACTCATTTTTAATGTATCACCCACTATTCCATTTCACAAACCCTGATGACATTTTATTAAAAAAGGAAATTTCAGAATATTTGCCCATGGTGTGCGGCAGTAGTTTCAGTCTTATTATGGTGGGGTCGAGCTGTTAAGAGCATGCACCGGACTCAATCTCTGGTGATTCTGATCCAGCAGAGTTTGGTTCGAGTCCCGGTCGTGGCATCTGTGTCATTGAGGAAGATACTTAATAACCATAATTGCTTTGTTCTTCGGATGGAACATTGCCGTACAGGTCCCGTGTACTATCATAGATTGGTACTGCACGTATAAAAGAACCCACACTTAATATCGTGGAAATATTTTCTGGTTAAAATAGCAACGTGTTCAGGTTTCAGGCTTGCGCACCATAGTGATTAAGTTCACTAATGCATCCTTGGTTTCATAGAAATATATAATAATAATAATAGTAGCGTCAATTTCATCTTGATTAAAGAAAATACAAATTCTGAGGGACGCATGCCATCGTGGAAGAACCAAAGACCCATCCCACCACCTCTGAACCACCCCGGCGAGCATTTTCCATTTTGGCGTCGTGCACGCACATTCCAAAAACCAAGACAACAAAATAGTCAGACATCCTACCAACCCTAAGGCATGTTATAAAATTTGACCAATAACTGCCTCAGTTCGTTTTCCTCTCTTTCTTTTAAAATGACAATTTGAATACAGCTTCGGGGGTAAAATAATCAAAATCTGCAACCTCCAGCGCTGAAAAAAAATTTTCACTTGTAAACACACGATGGTTTCAAATAACAATCACTTTCTTGCATGCAAAAGGCACATGTGTGTTTTCGATTTAAAGCCAACGCATAGCAGTGGCAGTTCTAATGTGGAAAAGCATACCGAAATATTAAGTTGTTAAATCTTAATATAATCAACAAATTAAATTACATCTGTTACACGCACGCGTGGTATTTATTGGCTTTAAAATGTGGTCTTGTGTTTATTCAGTGATGACTTTATTGCTGACCGCGGAGCCAACCAGCCGTGATACAGTCGAGACGTGGCCTAAATTATTGGGTTTACCACCGGCCGAGTGGGCGCTGGTTTAAGCCCACTGGGTGCCGGACACTGGTGCCTTGTGGCAATAGGACAACCTATTTAGTTAATTTAGTTTATCTATTACCTGGTTTTATCTTTAAAACAATTCTTATTTGTAAAACGCCTTGAAGAAACATTTTGGCAGAGGTATTTTAGTGTTTGTTTTCGCAATTGAAAACAACAAAAACAAAGGAGGCATAAACTTGCTTTCGGCAATAACTTGTTTTGATAGTGACTTTGGGTCCCCCACTCCCAACTCCGAAAAGGAACCAAAACAACAAACAAACAAGCAAGCAAGCAGACAAACAAACAAACAAACAAACAAACAAACAAACAAACAAACAAACAAACAAACAAACAAACACCCCAACAAACCAACCAACAAACAAACAAACAAACAAACAAACAAACACCCCAACGGGCCTGCCTTTGGAGCTTGAGTCAGACCATGTTTCAATTGACTGACGAAGTCAATGCTGGTGAAGACGCCATGGTTTTGAACTCACACTAATTGCGAAAAAGTTCCAAAATGGCCACCGCCATATCGCTTTGGTTCGGAATGTTGTTTGTCATTCTGACCATGAACTTCTGTTTTTTAATCGTCTTACATTTAAAATAAACTACCTACTCTATCACCAGAACCACCCCCCCCCCCCCGCGCCCAAGAGTGTCTTCACCTTACTGAAATATTTGTGTAGATTTCATGAACCATATTGGATAATATCCAATCGTTGATGCAAAATGTTTACATATATTCCACCGTCTGCCCCCTGTCTTGTCAATTATGCAAGTAATTTACCGTAGATGTGCATTTTCAGATTGGTTTGATAGCTTGTACAGGGTTGTTATTCAATACTATGTAATGATTTTTCCAGCATGTTTGTTGTTGTGCATTTCCCTTAAATGTTGTGAAACTGACATTATTGGTTTCAACAGATGTCTTCAGAAGCTATCAAATTATTGCTTAGTTCCGGGGAATATCAGTTTGGAGTAATTATTATATCGTGTGACATGGGATAAGAAAAACACTGCTGTGGGATTTTTTTTTTGACATTTGTGAAATTCTGCACATATGAAGCTCTCACAATACACGGTTGAGGCATGAGTAAAATATTTGTTGATAAAAAGTTAATTACAAAAATAGTTTAGACAAAGTTTAAAAGGCGTTTTGATACTGAGGTCGATGGATCGATTCATTGGTAGTCTTGGTTCAAAACTATTAAGTAACCAATACAGTTGTCAGTGTGTCAAACAATAAGATATAAACTATTACTATGGTCAGGTTCTTAAGTTTTTCTGTGGCTGACGTATAAACTCATTTACCATGGGGCATCCATCTTGATTTTCTCCCATTCAAACAGTCCAAACAAAAGCAAGACGAAAGGCAAATAGTCTGGTCCATTTCTGGTATAGATTTGAATGGGTATACATTATTAATGTTGCACACAGGGGACTTGACCAAGATGGTGTCAGTATGGGTCTATTGGCCCGCCCCAATGCACTCGAAAATATTATACAAATCTTCTTTAAAATGTGACCAACTTTCTCTATCGACTTCGGTTGCCCTGCTGTTGCATCCGGAATACAGCATTATCAAAAAGAAAAAGTATTGTAGCCTATATTTTCAATCTGAAAGCTCAATGGATTTAAAGTTCACATCAGTACCGATCCTCCAAATAAACATCTCCGTCCCAAGAGCAGTCAAAGTCGAAGAATAGCGTTTGAAGGCCCAACAAATCACAGTTGCTTTATTACGATTATGGTGATCGACGTAAAGCAACTGTGATTTGTATAAACATGTAGGTCTTCAAGTGATTCTACCCGGTACATAATAACATGCAAAAACTTCACAATAAACCGTTTAAGCTGGTTTCACTCATTCTTACGAGATGACTTTCCACAAGTGTGTGGTGTTTATTTTAAACTAAGCCAGGTTTTTCATATTTTTAAGAAAGCAAAAAAGGCCATTTTTAATTTTGCAAAGGGCACTTCCATTGGAAAATCTTGAAGTCTGTGAAAAACTGTTAAAGGTCGTTTTGGTAATAGTTCACGATTTTGTGCTCTATTTTTAACACGTTTTGTTAGTATAATGTAATCATTTTTTTATTATAATTTTATTTTGTTTGATTGAATTTAATTGTAATATGGTATTTTTGTGTGATGGACTGGGCAGCGGTGGAAAATGGCTTTTACGATGAGCTGATTTTACTTGAAGTGAAGATAAAGTATAAACACAAAATAAAACAACTAAGGGGCACCAAGGCCAAGACCAGGGGCAGCAGGGGCCATGGCCTCCGTGGCCTCCGTGGCCTCCGTGCAATTACAGGCCTGAGAGGATTGGAATTTAACTTATTCTTCGGAAACAATGTTATACATTTGTATAAATTACGTGAAAAGGCAGGGTATACTTTTGTTAATTGTCAAAGACCAGTATTCTCACTTGGTGTATCCCAACACAAGCATGAATTGCCAAACCTGTGGAAATTTGGGCTCAATTAGTCATCGAATTTGCACTGAGAAAATAAATAAAGAAAAAACACCCTTGTTGGATAGTTATTGTGTGCTTTCAGATGCCTGAGAAAGGCTTCATGCCTATAGCCTTTCTCATATTCACATTTTAAAAGAATTATTGACTAGGCCGAAACATAAAATGTCCCCTTTTCTGAATAAAAACAACTTGAAGACGAGTAGAGTATTTTCTGGCAACTAAAGACAGTCACTACACTATTGAACGCTATCCAGGGGTTTGCTCCGGAACTCTAACACAGATGTGTAAGGGAGGGTATACCTTTGGTAATTACTCCAAAAATTAATGACCATACAAACTTAGTTGGTAAAGAGCTCTAAAGAGCTGTTGATTTCATAAAACATTGTTAGAAACGACACCCTTTGAAGTAACACGGTGTTAAAATAAGAGGTAATTTTTCACTAGCATTTCTCAGATATCTAAAAGCACACAAAATTCTATGTAACAAAGGTGATTTTTCTTTCAATATTTTCTTGCAACTTCGATGATCAATTGAGCCCAACTTTTCAAAGGTTTGTTATTTTATGCATACAGGGATACACCAAGTGAGGATACACTGGTCTTTGACAAGTACCAAAAGTATACCCTGCCTTTAACTGAGGTGGGGTACGGGAACGAGGAGGGTGAACGTTCTCTCATTGGTGCCCGTGCCCCCATTGAAATCGGGACCGTTGGGAATTACCAGAGCATACATTTTGTAAGCTTTTTTTAATGCAGTATAATTCAATGTTTAAAACCATTTTGATAATCACACTCAGACAAGTGTAAATTTGTTGAGAAGCTGTTGAACTAATTGCCTGAAAATTAAAGTATTAGGAAAGGAAGGGTACAACTGGCGTAAAAGTTTCATTGATTTCATTGATTATTTTATACCGTATTGTTATGTAATTGAATAATTTTCGCAGTATAAATCCCATTGGACGCACACCATCCTGGTTGTGTGTCCAGAGGAGTGTGTGCCGGTCATCATGGCGATTTTACTTTGTTCATGGGGTCGAATGCTTTGAGCGTTTAGTGCCTTACTTAAAGTTATGGAGAGTCGCCAACCATTGTAATTTGTAAAGCAATGTAACAAATTAGTTGAAACGGGATTGCTGCGCCTGTGTTTTCGTACGTTTCGTGTTGGTCAATGTGATCCCAGATGGTTGAAAAACATCACACTATGGTCATAGATAATGTTTGCGTTACATCAATTTGATGTTGTCTGCAACGAGAGACTAATACCATGGAATATGTGCATTCAATTACACTAATCGAACAACCGTCCTCAGTGCACTAAGCGGGGGGTTATCTTGTAGGGCACCTGTCGTTGTTGAATGCAGACAATAGCAAACAATGCTCTACTACCCACTTCCTAAAATGTTAATCTTCCCACTCTTTTTTTAACCCGCTTTAGCGTGATCTTTGGACATCTGTACGTATAAGCGATTTAGATCCAGAATAACAGGATTGAAAGGATAATCTGACACGCAGGCATATTTCTGTTTGGTCAAAGATTGGTGTAATCCGTTGGAATGTATCAATTGCTTTAGATGTCTCTGCAAAAAAAAAAAAAAAAAATGAGAAAGACATGCCATAAACATTCGCCCACTTGATTGTATTGGTGCCACGATCTGCTTGTGTACAAGAGTGTGGGGGATGAACTCGCCAAAGTACAGTCCGGGCGAAGTATTTTCAACCGCAGTGAGATCATGGAAGCTTATACAGTTCCCTGTGTGATCATGGAGGTATTTTCTACCTTCATGGTGTGATGGAAGTAGGTATATTTTCGTCTACCTCCATCGTGACGAGATGACAGCTTCATTGATGACCGCCTTATGTGATATAGGTGCCTATACTCGGAAAATGGGTTGGTTCAGTTGCGTGGGAAAGCGGGCAAAGACGTAATCTGGGGGCTATAACGGACCATTCATTTTGTGCACTTTTTCGATCTCAATTGAGGGGGGCGTGGTTAGGCAAGGATTCTGAGGGGAGACTCCTGCCCCTGCCCCTTCCCCTCTAGTTACGCCACTTGGTCGGTTGCAGAGGCTTGTCTTTGCCTAGTGAAGGGGGTGGGTGGGTTATCAGAATTCAAAACTAGCAGTTGAAGACATTTCAAAAGAATGTGGATCAAGTTTATTGAATTTCTCAGGTCGGCATTGTGGACTCGTGCCTCAGCATGGAGTCCCCGGGCAGTGGTTTGAATCCCGCCTCGGATCAGAGCCTCACAGGGTTTTCAGTCCCTTGCCGAACTTACATCGGTTACCGTTTTCAGGGTCCCCTCACCCTAATTTGGAAACCCCCCCCCCAAAAAAAAAAAAAAAAAAAAAAACCCAACCAAACAAACAAACAAACAACAAAAACTGAGCATTTCTTCATCGTCTTCTTCACATTGGTATCTTCAGGCCTATCTACAATGATAGTCGGCTTCCCTCGGTTTAAATGTTAAAAAAGATTTAAATAAATAAACAAATTAAAAATAAACATGATATCATCAAGTAATAAAACGCTAGACACTGTTTACCATTGTCCCCTTTTTATTTCGTTTTCCCTTGAATTTAATTTACTCTTTTTTTTTAGTATTGACTAAGTGTACGCCACCTCAACTTCCTGTGTCAGAAAAAGCCATTATAGTTACTAAATTATAGCAATAAATATTAAATATTAAAGAAGTACATTAGGTTGGCGAACAGCCGATATGAGTGCACCCATTCTGCGAGAAAACTATGGCAGAATTTGTAAATGTAATTTTTGTGTGTAACTCATTTTGGCTGACGTTGCGCATTCATTGTAAGACTCAACGACTGAATATCAAAATATTACAGGAGCCCAATACCCGAGAAAAATAATATTCCACAATTGAAATTAATAAATACATTCCAATAAATAGCTGTAACAGTTCTCCTTATATAACTTCAAAACAACAAATGACGTAACTTTATCATCGTGGTCTTGATGTACTTTAAAATGGCGTTATTATTATGTAGGCTAACTGTTTATACTTAACCAAAATAACTCCCAACGCTTGGCTTCTATACGTTTTATGATCAAACAAATCTATTGTAGGCCTACAGGTTGGCGAACTACCGTACACATGGAATATTGCAAACTTATCTTGCACCTTGTGAGGAAAGACACGGGAATTATTATAATTTGAACTCAAAACTTTCCTTTGTGTTTAATCTATATAAGCCCTATAAATAATTTAAAAAGGCTCAACTATAAATATAATCATTAAGCATCAATACTCGATACAATGGTTATAATAAATAAGTTTATAATCAGTTACAAAAGCACTTGGTGCGATAAATTATTAAGGCCCAATTTCACAAAGCGCTAAAGATTGATCTGACAACCTTTGATTGCCAGGCAAAGTGCGATGTCACAACCATTATGTCAGTAGCAAAAACTCACCATAAAGGTATTGGGTCATATTGCTTTTTGTCAACTTAAAATGCTGTTTTATAGGCCAAATTGTCAATAAAGATACAATAGGCCTACCTGTGAAACTTTCAGCTGTGTGATACTTGTTGAGAAAACAGCTAAAAACTGTCAGTGACAGTATTTTCATCAAAAACGTCAAACCCAACCACGTTTAGCAAGGTGACTCCGGCCGCGAACACAACGGAAATTTGAATCTCCAAAACTCGCCTGAATGTGAGTTTTTGGAGATTTAAATTTGTCGACATACTTTTATTGATTTGCAACCAAAGGGAGCATTTGAGAGGATGCTACCCAGCCATCTTTATAACATTCTGTAAGCTTCCGGATAGAATTTAAACATTTTTTCCGAGGTGATTGCCAAAGCATGACCCTACCTTTACGTTAGTCATAAGTGCTTTGTAAAATTGAGCCCGGCCTGTTCAAGTCCAACGCGTATTGAATGTTGTTGTTTCTTTCACACTAGATGGGAAACCAAGGTTCCCCCAAAATAGTGTTCTAATTAAAGGCGCGAAACCTGCATGGACAATTTGTAAATACTGGTGGTAAAAAAGGTTTAGATAATGCTTAGGTCTGAGGTATTCATTCCACTGCTGGAGGATTTGGGGAAACTAATATTTACGATTTCGGTTAGGCCTATTCAAATTGGAAAATCTTCTCTCTGAATTCAGAGCGTTGTAACATTAGCCGGGCTCAATTTCATGCACTGCTTACCACTGAATTCTGTACCTTTGTTGTGTCCTTGGTCCAGTTTTCACTGCCAAAGCACAAGTAGCTAAGCAAAACAAAAGTATGCTAACCAAAATAAGGTTACCTGCCAAAATACCATGTCACGTGTACAATCTGTGACTGGTATCCTCCCTGCTTATTTTTGCTTAGCAGAAAATGTTTAAGCGATATTTCCTGCTTAAACAACTCTACAAAATTGGGCCCTGGGCCCAATTTTATAAAGCTGTTTAGCAGAAAATTGTGCATTAAGCATTTTTTTCTGCTAACCAAAATTAGCAGGGAACCAGCGAAAACAGCATAGGCCTACATCGCATTGTATTTCTGGCTGGTAACATATTCCGCTAAGCAAGTTTTTTTTTCTCCGCCAAGCATTTATTTATGCTTAACAGCTTTATGAAATTAGGCTCTGAAAGAGTGATTCTATATCATGTACAATAAGTAGATAATTCCGCAGTAAGCACAGCCATTGAAATTGGGTCCATATATACATTATTGATAGCTTTATCAACATCTGGCAAGTGTACATTTTAAAACAAAAGCTACCATCACATCTTGGGTCTGTACAATAGTGGCAATCAAATCATGAGTTAAAACCTTTGAAAGAGAACAGTGTTAATGATACAAGACACTCTGAAAGTTCCCATGGTATGAAACGTTAACAAGCCCACTTACCGGTGTAACACAACCTGAAATGATGCACTTTTAAAATAAAATAATTTCTTTTATAGATGACGAGCATCTTTACGAACTCCGCAGTTGTTTTTATAGTGTGGTATTTTAATATCAGTTTTGACACCAAAGTTATTCAACCATATCTTTATACAATATTATTGTTTAACAATCCAAGGCGTGTTGTGAAAATGCTGCAAACAAAAGTTGCAAAATGGCTAAATTATAATATGGATGTTTGTCACGATAGAATGTCTTACCATATAACTACTGCATACCCAAAGTTAATAAACGTCGGAGTTAAAATTCGTTTCATGTTTTAAAGATGGCAATTGTTTCAAAAGAAGTGTGCATTATGGACGTTGGCGCAAGCACTTAATTTCATTGGTATTTTGTGTCAGTAACATAACACCCGGCCGTCAGTTTACCCCAGTGAGTGTACGTAAGTACGTACGCTTCACATTTAGAAATTCATACACATTCAGTACACGCGTTTTGCTTGTTCGCTCTTGTCTGTAATTGCTCCCCTGTGGCAAAACGCGTGCCTGACGGCCCGTTATGGACACCGAACACTTGCCTCTAACCGTCAATCTCCTAGGCGCACTGCACGCAGTGGTCCCCAGGACCTCAGAGGCTGTAGCCTGTTTTTCGAAGAGTTTCAGCTATCCGATGAGGCGAATACAGTCATCTCGGGGTTGCATTCCAACGCTATAGTGGATGCTATCATCACAGCGGGTGAGAACACGGCGAAAATGTCAAACTCCCGTGGTAGGAATGCCATCAATTTATGGCATGAACAATGACAGTCGGGTTCCAAATGGGATGATGTGCTTTTGATGAGGTGAAATGTTATTGACAAAAATGTGGGTTATTGGAGAGCATTTTAAGTGTATATTGGGTGATAACGATGTGGATACGAGGATATGCTCTTGGTGGGAATGGGCTTGACGACACGTGGGGCGGACAACGGGTGGCACATGTCCGGCCGGTCGGCAGTGAGTGAGGGAACGTGCCACCGTGATGAAGAGATGAGCCCGGTGGGGCCAATTGGGCTGAAAATCCCCGGTGCATCGCCGCCGTGTCTCGATGCGTAAGTGGCACAAGCTGGTCCGTGGTCGTAGCCATACAGTTCAGTGTGCTGGTGGCACGAGCAAATAGAGGAGTAGGGAAAGTTAAGAGTACGGTTGAGGTAATTCTCACTGCTTAGAGAGTTTGAAAGAGAGGGCACAAACGATTGTCCTGGAAAACACTGGTGATCACTGGATGGATAGATTGCATTTTTATCCAGAGATGTAGGTCTAGAGTCCGTGAAGCCCTGGGCAAGAGATGAAATGTGGGGGAATTTCAGACTTGCGTTCATTGCTACCGGTGAAAGGCCAGCCATTGCCCCGGGTGTTGTCTTGTGATTCTCGCTTTTACCGGGCTCTTGCCAAAACGAAGCGGGCAATCTGCGCTTCCGGAGCGGCACCGGATTCTCTCTGTCCTTGCCCCCCTCCTCATGAGTTAAAGTCGTCATATCTGTGAACTCACGACCAGACGGGATATGCTGTTTGTCCCGGTAACTATTCGATGCCCTTTTGCCCAAGATCTGATCCGTGCCCCGGTGGATATTTCCGAAAGTGAGTTCCTTGATCAAGTTCAAGTCCGAGTTTTTGATATGATCCCTATGGAGGGATGCACTCGCCATTAATCTTTCCGAGAAGTGAAGGCTGCTGCTCTGGTGGTTGGAGGGAGATGAGTTCAGATTTGAGATGAATCTCCGTGGACTGAAGCCATGATTGTCGTGAGTGGCAACAGGGGGAGACACTGTCGCACTACTGCTCTTGTAAATTTCGTCCTCAGTGAAAAAAGGCGGCGGGCTGCACTTCAACTGTTTCTGTAAATACTTCCTATTCTCTGAAGTTTTTCTGATGGGTGCCGACTTATCCAGAGCAGCCTTAATATCTGAAGAGGCGAGATTGACAAAATGAAGAAGCGTCTTGACATCTCCATCTGCTGCTGGTGCTGCCGCGGTGTGCTCCTTGCGATAATGAGGGTGGTGGTGGTGGGGATGGTGCGGAGGCCGTCCCTCCATCCCAGCTGATGATGAGACCGTCTCTGCTGGTGGACTGATCCCCCTGCTCTCGGCCGAGTCGGCGTCTTTGGGACACGATGAGCAGGCTGCGGTGGTCGTCCCGCTGGGATGCTGCTGCTGGTCTCCCTGCGTCATATTTGGACAGACGATACGAGACGGAGATCTGGACTGCTTGTATCGACCTGCACTGATACAGAACTGAACGGATGATGCTACAAAGTGTTGACACCGAGCCTGCTTTCCCACATAGCCTCATGCATAAATCAAGTGTACACATTGAGTATCAGTATTGCATGCAGGGGTGCCGCTAAGTACAACACTTCCACGCGCAAGCCACCAGAGTCACGCGAGAAGTAAAACCCACACACGTGATTGGTGAATTGTACCACACGTCCTCCTTGCTCTTTATCGTATACATGTACACTGAACATACATTGTACATGTATGTACTGTACATTGGCCTCCCTTCCAGTGTGAACGCAGATAACGCACATGCTTTCAACTTGAACGAAGTTTATGGAATGCCTTTTCAAGCATGAGAGGGCGCTATGTCACATCAAATGACGCGCATTACATTGTTACAAACCAATCGGTCTAGACTGCCATGATCTTATAAGTAATTGGGGAAAAATCAATACAACTCTGACTGTTTGACCGTATAATGGAATCGGAGAAGCCTGTTTTTAAATCTTTGTTGCAATGTACATCTTTGAAACTCTCAGTGGGCCTATTACCGGTAATGGTTTATGAGCGCCGCTCGATTGCGATTTTTGTTACTTATTTATTTATAAATATAACTACAATATGTACATTCATATAAGTTTGTGCTGCCCTCTTCAATTAGCATCTACTGAATCTAAGTTATGTAGTACTTTGAGCTGCTTTATAATGTGGGGAAGTCTGGCTGGGGTGGTGGGCAGGAGCGGATTACTTCACGCCTATTATCTCCTCATACGGCTCTGTCATTGGGGCCCCAAAATAAATTGTAATTGGACATGGTAGTATTCTTTGTTTTTGTATCCGATGTTTTTCCTCTTTTCAAAGTGTCGGTGTGGCAGGAGATTCTACCCCCCCCCCGGAAAAATTGCGTAGAAATTTCATCTGATAGCGCCCTCTTTTGACTCAACTTTCTCCAGCCAATAATAGATTTACTTTATGGGGGCGGGGGCACACAATAGACTGGTCCCCTGTCTTTATCCACAAGATAAAGACAGGCATTGGTCTTACAGGCCCAATGATATCAGTGGATAAACTTGCAGTGGCGTAAGCTTTCAATTTTTGCGTTATGATTGTTTGCTCCGAAGTGACGTAGTTTGTCTACATACACCAGCAGTTAACTGTATTTTCGATCTTCCGCTGCTGCGTGTACATAATGTTTGTATGTAATCAAGTGAATGTATGTACACGTGTGAATGGGATGCGAGGTCAAAGGTACATCTGACAGGATTCCGCCAGGTGACTCAAGACTGGTATCTGGTGTTATTCACAAGCCTCGAAGTGTGACGTCAGATGTTCAGGCTAGGGGGACGCACACATCGGGAAACAAAATCCCCTATGACATCGAAACGCAGTGTGAACAATTATTGCCCCCCTCCCCCACTGATTTGGAAGTCACCCTAAGACTGCGGATGGTGACCTAGGGGAATATGTACCCGGAGATTCTGTCCCCCTATTATAGGAAACTAGCATGGGCTGGAGGAGGTTGGTTCGAATGAGGGCGCTATCAGAAGAAGTTTGTATACAGTTTGCCGTATGGGGGGGGCATAATCTGGGGGGGGGTACAGAATCCCCTGCCAAAACGGCACTTATTTATTTATTTAGTTATTTGTTTATTTATCCATCTACTTCAACCACCTTTAAGGAGGGACCCCCCCCCTCCGGCTTGAGATACGTGGCAATTACCACCAAGACGAGTTGGAAGTGTAGACTAAATCATATGACGAGCGGTTTGCTGAAAGGGGAAAGATTTTGGCTCGAAAGATGATCAATTAGGTATGGAGGTGAAACCGTTGTTCTGAATGCTGTCTGGTTGACATTTTCAAGATTTATTTTTCTATCCCAACTTAAATTCCGTTTTAACTTACATTAATTGGTCCATGGCATTGCGTTAAAACAAACAGATTTGCTTGGTCTATGTGGGTAGGTAAAACAACTCCTCAATGCTTATTTTAAATGCATCTCAATACATTTTTGTATCTACCATCTACCATCCACATGACCCTTGTCCTCATTATATTACCACAGTTTTCGTGATCCCATTGTGGAGAATGCCAAACTGCATATCCAGGAAATCAAACATACCTTGTAACATGTAATTACAATACTGTTATTATACCCATACGCAAATGCCCCTCCCCCTTCTGTTCCACACAACAGGGAAAACCCTCAATAGCCAACCGGCCGCGCGCCGGCTCACGTGGCTCTTGGTGCGCGCACGTCACAAGGTCATTCGTTTGGTTTTAGCTGGTAATCCTGTCTACATCAACAATTAAGGGTATACAGGTTCCCCGCACACAGACGAGGCAAAGTGAAATATTTAGGCAGGTTGCCTGACAATCCTAAAGATAAGAGGTTATATAGTATATGGTGGGGCTCTGGGTACCGCCCCGCATATTGCTAATGCAATCATATTGCTACAACGTTTCCGTAAAATTTCCCAATCTTCAGGTGATTTCTGGTCCGGTCACCTGTCAAAGAAACGCCGAGTTCCACCATCAGAAAGAAACAGCACGTCCCAACTGGAAACCATGGAGAACCCATGCAGCATATTCGTAGGATCTCTCGCAATAGAGACGTCAAAGGAAACGCTTCAGGAATATTTTGGACGATTTGGGGCGATCGAATCGGCAGTTGTTCTTGTCGACCCGGGCACGAACCGCAGCAGAGGGTTTGGTTTTGTCAATTTCAGCAGCCGTGATGCCAGAGATTCTGCCCTATCCAGCGGACCCCATTTCGTTGACAACAAACAAGTGGAGTGTAAAGTAGCCGTTCGAAAGGGGGATATGAAGCCAGACATGGGCGGTGCCGGCGGGGGCAGGGGCAGGTCTGATCAATATACCGAAAGCCAGGAAAAGAAGGTTTTTCTTGGGGGCATTTCCAATGGAACGACTAATGAAGAAATTGAAAGTGCGCTGACTAGATTTGGAACTGTGATCGGTGTTGAAATAAAATTTGACAAAGTTACGCAGAGAATGAGAGGGTTTGGCTTTGTGGAATTCAGCTCCCCTGCAGAGGCAACAAAAGCAGTTTCATCCCAGTTTATACAAATCAATAACAAAACGGTAAATATTGTTCACCCAACCAAAGTACAACCTACACAACACAATACATTCAACTTGAACTTTTTAATATTGTTAATCATCATTGGGGGGGGGGGCTATGGAAGAGATCTAGAAACAGTATTCTTTCATTTACTATCTACAGGTTATGAAAAAGATGTTAGTATTACATGTAAATGAGCCCTTTATTTCTAAATAACACCAAATTATCCATGATCATCATCATATTGAAGAAAAATATGGAGTGCATATACTTGTATTGTCACTGTAGTGTAGTTTTTAACCTTTTTTTTAAAAGCAGAGAACGAATGGACTTAAATGCCACTGAAATCAAATTACTTTTCAAAATTGCCCAAGTTTTCCTCAATCCTCTCCATACCTACATACAGGTTGATTTTTGACACGTGGTGTTGAATTATTCTACATTGATGTTTACCATGAAAAGTCATAAAATAACACTTTGTCACACAGTAATCGGACCACACAGAATGGTAATGTTGTGCTAAGTTGTGAAAAATTTGATACATTTTTCACAATGGTTGGTTTGGTAGCAGTCCCAACTGCAGAGAAGACTTATTTTAAAACACTTGCCACATATTAAAACTGGAGATTAAGATGTCCACTAAATGCCACGCCCCCTTGGCGAACACAGAGAAGTCCAATACTTGCCATTGTTAGTCGTGTAAAGAAAGACAAGTTTTGCATTCACACAAATTCAGAAGAAACCTAGTTTTTATGAGTCTTCGTACATTTCACTTTGGGCATAAAAAGTAAATTACAAACCATTTGTTTTGTTTTGTGATTGTTGAGCCAGACAGTCATAATTCATTGATTGGGAATTTGGGCTGGCAACCGTTATTTTGCCAAACAATCTTTTTTTCAGTGTCCATTAAGATTGGCCTAGGGCAAGACAGGATGTGTTCATCGCGCTAAGATTTTCTTCATAACATTAATGATACATAGAGGTCAAGGTCATGGTCAAGGTCATGGTCAAGGTCATGTTTCTTGGGATTTAAAAAGGATGCTTGAGATTAGCAACAAAGCCTGTGTCTGATGCCATTACAGAAGGACATCACTAAAGCGCACAGTATCAAATTTAAAAATCCAGTCAAGGGCACTGTTTGCCAAGAGGAAGTCCAGGTTGTAAAATGCTCGTTTGAAGAAACGAGTCTTGAGCTGTCGTTAGAAGATTGATGGGTTATTCTTTGTTCTTAGGTCCAGTGGTAGTGAATTCCATAGACGAGGTGCAATGTTAGAGAAAGCTCTGCCTGAAAATAATTGACTATTCCATATTTATTGCAGGTGGAAATCAAGCTTGCTCAGAACAGACAAGCCGTACCGTATGGCTCTCCTGGTGGCTTCGGTGGTACATTTACAAACAGCATGGGTCTATACGGCCAGCCCATGGCATATGGAAGCTACAACACATACCCAAGCAACACCACTGGCTTCAACAGTGGGGGTGCCAGCTACATGGGCAGCACCCCAGGGTATGGGAGCAACCCAGGCTATGGAAGCAATAGTCAATACCAGAATTACGGCAGTAAGGAGGCCAGCAGCCCCTATGGGAGCACATACAGCTCTGGCTTCAGCGGAAACACAAGCTCTACCTACGGTGGAAGCACAGCCTCCAACTTCGGAGGGGGTAGCGGTGGTTATGGAAGAGGGGCCTACAACCCCTACAATCAGTAAATTGGAGATCTGATCTTGTATAGTGCATGTACTGAGCCTTTCGCCCGTTGATGGACGTAAGGCGTTCTTTTCATGTTACCTGTAACCAAAAGTGAGTTTGTCATTGACACCTATACCTGGTGTGATGAGTGTACATAGGTGAAGATTGGTGTGCTGGATACAGTACATGGTGGGGGTTATTGGTGGAAATCTGACATCACACCCGGCCTGTCTGCCGATAGTTTGCCATTTTGGGAGTCATGTGGCGTTGATGTGGTGCATGGCTGCACGGGGGTCTGTGACTCACAAAATGGCGCAACCAAGATTTATTAAGTGGGTGATGATGTCGGGGTGAACTGGGTCAGTAGGTACATGTGTCAGGGGGTCTACATCCAGACCTTAAACTGCTGGGGGTACAAGAAGTTAGATTTTGGGAGAGGGTGGAATGAAGGGTGGGCTCCCCCCCCCCCCCCTCCATGGCTTCCCTCCTCCCCGGCTTCCCTCCTCCCCATTTTTCACTGGATTAAGATTGACCTGTCACTGTTAGTGAATTTAAGCCACAACTCAAAGACAACTCGTCTACATATAACACTGAGACACCATTTGGGAACATTACTGAACGACTTACATCGAGTTGAATAACAAAATGATGTAGATTCATTTCTCTAGTTATGCCAAGCCTACGGCATGCCTTTGGTTGTAAACACAAATGCGCAAACATGCGCTACTATTTCTTTGTCATGCTGTGTCAATATGGCGTCTAACAGGTTGTGTTTGGCCCATCGCAGTGATGGTACTGGGTCAAGTGACTGGGAAGAGGGGCGGGGTCAGCTTCCAAGCATAAGGCTTGGTTCTTGGGAGAAAGGGGGCAGAGAAAGCCAAGGATCGTCATTTACAATTTCTGGCATAAATCATTAAAAAAAACAACCACAAAATCCATTCCGATCTCGTATGGACTTCGGGTAATCAGTGGAACAAGTTGTCTATAGTGGGCGTAGCTTAAAGATGCTTTACGTTCCATTTACAAACAAGATTGGGATAGTGTTGTTTGCAACAATGCAAGCCCCTTTTCAGCTATAATAAAGACATTGTTTAGAGACGACCAGCCATTGGTTAAGTGCAGAGTAAAAGCACAATAATAGTGAGAAGAAATGTTTGTTTTATTTATTTTTATTTGTTTGGTTTTGATTTTTAATTTTATGGTTTATTTTTGAGGAAGGTGATGGATAAAGATCAGAAATTTTGGAAGCATGGGAGGTGAGGTGGTAGTTAGGTAAAAAGTGTATTTCACACTGATTTAAATCAAGTTTAATATCAAATGTATATAAATTATATAGTGGTGTTTTTTTCTTTTTTGTTTCGGTGGATTGACTATTAAGGAGTTATCCTCGGTAGTGGTGTGGATTAAATTCATGATGAACAGGCTAGTTTAAAATACAAAATTCCCTATTTTTGTCATTACTCAACTCAAAGAGGGAAAACAAATATTAAGATTAATTATTTAGAAGAAGACAACAATATTGTATTGCCTCATTGTGATTTGACCTTTATTTAGCCCAGGCCTTGAATTACATGGAGGCCATGGTATCTTGTTGTCCTGGTCTTGGCCGTAGTGCCCCTTCAAAACTTTTCGTAGACTTTCAGATTTTCCAATAGTCGTGCCCTTTGCCCAATGGAGATGGCCTTGCCCTAGGTATTATAGAGGAAATTCCAGGCCTGTTGTAGCTTAGTCTCAAAGGTCATACAAAACAAAACAAGACAAATGTGATGCTCAGCTTAACTTGTTTTGGTCAAAAACAGTTGTCATGAAACTGCTCTGTCACTATTTGCTACGTTATAATGTCGTATTGGTTAAGACACATTCATTAATCATGAAGCCTTTTCGAAACCTTGGATTCACAGCTTAGTCTCTGTCTCGATCTCTGGTTTGGGTTTCGTCAATAACTTTGACAATGTACACTTTTGGTACAGTACTGCAAACATTGGGAGGGTGCCGTAGCTTAAGCCATGGTTTTGAAAATGGCCACAACCTGTAAGTGCAAGTGGCCAAAGATTTTGTGTTGTTTACCCTATGACCATGCAATCAAATTTAATGAAACCTTAGGGTAGGAGCATCACATGGTAGCCATCTTTGTCTGGTTTCCTGCTCACAATCAATGTCACTGTGTAATGATCACAGGAAGCCTGACCAGTTGCTATCTTCCTTATTTTGGTTGTGTCAATATCAAAGTGAAAACAAGCCAGATTGCTGCTTAGTTTTTAGATGATTCTTTGAGATGAATCTATTGTATAGTTTTCTAAACAAAATATGGAATGAAACGAAAAGTAGGGTGGGTTTTTTTGGGGGGTTTGTATTGTTTTTAATTTCTTGAAATCTGTGTGGAGACAAAATGGAAGAAGGAACTTCCTAGTGAAATGAAACTGCGCTGTTTGAAAATATGCTTTGAAGGTACATCTTTACTCATCTATACTTTAAGGCAAGGTATTCCTTTGGTTCAATTCACTTAAATTAACTTCTTCTTTGTTCAAACTCAAATTATTTACAATTTACCCAGTCAGTTTCCTTTGTGGATTATCACTTAAATTTAGATACATACAATAAAACTAGCCTTTGAAAATTTCTTTTCAAGAGGTGGTAGCGTTTTTGAGATATCGTAAAAAATCTGGAGCAGTTATGTCCACACAGGAAGAATAATCTGTAATTGGAATACACAATCAGAGAACTGTTTCTCAGATTGACATTAAACAAAAATCCCTTTCTGTAAAACCACATTTCTTAGGAAGGAATCACTTCCTTCCTCAAAATGTTATACATTATCAACAGCTGCAGTGCTTCATTCTTACCAAGTAAGTTTGTATGTTATTATTTTTTGGGAGTAATAACCAAAGGTATACTCTGCCTTTAAGTGCAAAATTCATCCAGCTGAAGAAGAGTAAGGCGTGTCAGAAAGAACAGTTTTGGCTACAGCTATGGCAACACCATGGCTTAGGCTTTTGGCTCTGGCTTAGATAGCGTCCTCCAGTGTGAAGTTCTGCACCGAAAGCGCGTGTTTAAACAAAAATAAACAAATACTGACATCTCAAGGGCCTTCCAGATGGTAGGTGTCTAGGTATATTTCCAGTTCCGTTGTTTTTCGAGAGTATGAGATTTGACTGAGTAGGTCGTCTGCCACCTAGCCTATCAGTGGTTTGCCATTCCAACGCATGTGCGAGATTGAACTGAATGCTGACGGGGAGAACTGTACGCCATGCGTCCGAAAATCACAAACTTGGGGTTAACGGTATAACTGGACTGCAGTATGAGACAGTGTACCATTGTAAATACGTTAAGCTTATGGGAAATTTCAACTTGTACAAATTAATGTACATGTACATAACAATTCTTACCCTTAAAGAAATATTAACTTGTGTTTTTTTTAAAAGCCATGGTACGAATGAATACACATAATATTAGGGATCGAGTAGTTCAACATTCTGTGAAATTCTGTCGTAGCTCCTTATGTTTTCATGACAAATCGCATTCGCTGTGGATGTTGTACAAACAAAATAAAAAATTGAAAAAAAACCATGAAATTTAATTTTGCAGCAAATCTTATCATTTCCTATGCATTTTTTTGGTGTTCTTTCTGGAGAAAAACATGATAGCGAGCTGAAATATTTCACATTAAGATTTAACAGATCAAGACGTCATCAACTGCAGTTGTACGGGGCAATGATATGCATTTGGGTGTGTTTCACGCATTTGGAACCCCTAACATTCACCAAACCTTCCATGGGATTAAGACCTTAAAATGATTGGCAGATGCTTTGGGTTTGTACATGTAAAGTGTGCATTTATCTTAAGGCAAAGATTGGGGTGCAGAGCTGGCAGTATTGCTCTAGGTACGAAGGTACATAATTCATCAGGGTTTCTAGTGCATAAAGTGCTCGCCTGTCACCAATGTGGCCCTGGTTCGAATCCTGGCTGTAAACACTTTTGATCTCTGGCCGTGCTCTGTGGTCATATCTTGGTCAATGTGGCTGGCTGCCCTAGGCATCTTTACATGCCTGTGGCTCAAACACATTGTAGCCGCGTCCTTCGCAATTCAGCTCCTCAGCTGCGAGTAAAGGATGATTAGCCTCCCAAATTATTGTTTGGGGGAAGTTTGTTAACGATTCACATTGTATGGTGAACAAAAGATATTTTTACAGCTATGATGATAGCTGGAGGACTCTTGTTGGATTCTAAAATGTACAATCCCATCGTCATTTCTGCCCTTCTGGCTTACATGCGGATGCAGACCCTAAACTGCCTCTCTGGACTACAAAGCTTCATCGTACCATGGTTTTCATTGCACCACTGAAGACTAAACTCTAGATCTTCTGCTCCGTTCAGTTAATTTCAGCAAAAGGAGAAGATACAACACATAAGCTTATCGTTATCTTTTTTAATTTCCTTCAAAGATCAAATTATTATTTAATCAAGAAAGGTCTATCACTTTTGATTCTCACATTTACGAGTCTGAACAATTAACTGGACGGCAGCTTATCATTTTAAGCTGTATGTGCTGGAGCCAGCCACATTTCAAAAATGATAGACTTTACCGACAGTAGTTTTGTTCAGAATGTCTGAAACCAATTCTTGACAAATTGATTTTTGTTGTATCTTCTCGCGAAGGGAAAGTTCAACATTGAGAGTAGATTGGTATGTGTTGAGATGATAGCAATGTTAGTATGTGTTAGCTGTTGACCTTTGAACTTGAATGTAGTATAAAACATGTCACATTAAATTTAATGTCTTACATGTAGTATTCATTACTCAATTATGAACAGGGCCCAATTCCACAAAGCTGTTAAGCAGAAAATACTGCTTAGCAAATAAAACAAATATTAAAAGGGAACAGGGCACCAGTGGCAGCAATGTAAACTTCATGGAATTTTAGCTGGTAACCTGTTTTTGCTAAGCAAGATTTGTCTGTGCTTAGCAAGTTGTTGTGATTGCAAGCCTTATGTAATTGGGTCAAGACGAGATGTATAAGTTACTTTGAGCTGATAGTGTCAACTTGATAGAATATTGTTGAGAATGTTAAGGGTGAGAATGCCTTCATATTGCCTTCACTGTGTAAAGTATTCCCCTTATTTTGGAATGACAACTCTAAACGGCTGCTTCGTGTACTTTCCTCCAACGAGAGAAAGTGAAACGCGCTTCGATTACAGCAGCAGATGATTTGGATTTATGGAATACGGCTGCAAGAATTTCTTGAAACTTTTTCATCAATTTTTTGGTATTTACACCATTGAGTGCTGCGGCCATCTTGGTCATGTACCCCTTACATTGTGACATTCGTGATGAAGGTTACCAGTAACCAGACTATTATTGGAATAGCCTCATTTTGAGCCTGACAGACTTGTATATATAAGAATCAAGATGGCCGTTGCATGAGAATGGTCTTAACTGTGTACTGTAAATAACAAGCTTATATAAAGAGTTGTAGCTTTAGATGGATATCCTATGAAATGAAAAATGCATTATTTTATCAAGCAAAATTGCTAAGAGATTATAAGTGTGTGACGATAGCGGTCATCATGAATTTATGTTAAGAATTTTATTTACTTGCCTTATTATTATATAAAAAGAAAAGGAAAATATATATTCAATTGCAATACTTTGTTCTGATGGTTCTGTCAAGGTAAAGAGTTGGGCCAAAACCTCCGTCATTGACAGTCACTTGTGTTCTCGGAACAAAGACACACTGCACTTTGCTCCAGGCAGTCGCTGCTGTTAAGTTTTGAAAGTTCACATGCTCTTGCTTCTTTCACAGGCAATTTTTTATTCTTTGTTCACTTTTTTTTTTTTTTTTTTTTTTTTATAGTGAAAGGGAAGAATGTCACTTGAAGTGATATATTTTACAAAATAGATTACAATTCTTGTGAAACCGTCCAGGGGCCTCACAGTATGACGAGAAAGTGAAGTTATCACATAAATTCAGTCATTTAATTTCTCTTGAACCATTCCTCATTCAATTATATTGTGAAATAAGCTTATTTAGAAAGGAAGTGAATGATACTTCCTTATTACTTTTGAAGAAAAAAAAAGAAAAAAACGAAACATGAGAGAGCAGTGTGTGGAAGGACCAGTAGGAATATTAAAGCCAACCAAATTAACAAATCAACTTAAAGATTTGGGAACACTAAGTTTTTTGACTCGGTAAATGTGACATTTTTTTTCTTCTTCTGAGCATAGGTGCTGGCCAAAACCCGGAACAATGTCTTGATTTCTAACGAAGCAATACATATATTTGTTTCTGTAGTGCTATCATCCATTATGTATATATATCTACATGTAGAACCTTAGCTTTAACATAAAGTTGGCAGAGCTGATGCAATGTGTTTTATGGAAGATTTCCTTATATAACAGCTGATATTAGTTGCATTTTTGAATTATTTACGCCATTATTATTATTATATTGTCATGTACAGTGATTAATGTAATATTTTTTTTTACACTATTAAAAACATTCAATTATAAGTATAAACGTAAGAATTTATTTTCTCCTTTTTCCTTGTGGAAACAAAATAAAATAGTTGTGGTTGCACGTGGTCATTTGATACAATTTATCCTCGTCAGTTTATTTATTTCCTGTAGCACAGAAGCATGTTGATAGGCTGTTGAACCCTAATGGGCTTATGATGTATCAAGGCCAGGCCCAAATTTCATGGCTCTGCTTACTGGTGTAATCTGCGCTTGCGATCACCATCCATGGCTTACACTACAGGGCAGAACCCGATTTTCTGCGCTAGCTGTGTAAGCGAATTCCTTGCTTCCGTAAGCTCTGATTTTTTGCTTACGGTAAGCAGAGCCATGCAATTGGGACCAGGTGACCTTGTTTGCAAAGAGTGATCTCGGACATTCCTTCCGAGGCATTTCCTGGCAGGCAAAAAGATACTTCGGTCACTATTAATTATGAGAAATTTTTCATTTTGGATTGTAATTACTACATAAAACCAAGGTACTGAAAACCTGACCCACATGCTCGACTCTAATCCCGGGGTCCAGTGAGCTGAAAGGCAGGGAAGAAATCACTTGACCCGATTAATACAAAACACCAACACGAAAAATCTTACACAACGACAACATGTATTTTAACACAGCTTTTTAATATTTGGAACAAAGAACAAATTTGTACAAATGTTTTACAATGGCATATTTTTTGCCCATCACTTCTTCTAAATCAAAACTAAACTGTACTTGCCCCTGCAACACAAGGGCCAGATTCAGGCTAGGGCAAAGTCAAACACATAGAGACATCCTCTCTCATATTATTTACAATATTTGTTTTGGTCACTATATGCTTACTTTCCCCTTGGCCTGAAATTGATCTGGAATATTGTGCGCATGATGGATAATTAAAAAAACAGGATATGCCTTAAATAAGGTGCTATAATGAAACATAACATTGATCTGGACAGCAAGTTATAGAATAAACAATCTACAAAACACACATAAATAAACTATTTACAAAGTATCAGTGATAAGCTGTGCTCGACTTGAGATAGAAAACTGTGGTTTGCCACTAGTGAAGCTTTCCAGCTTAAAAATTTACTTTACCAAAAAGAAAATTAGTTCGGGCATTTCACAACTGAGCATTTTTCATTGTCGTTTCATCTGAAAACGTCAATGTCTTCACAAAATACACTTCATGATCAACAATCCAAAAATACAAGATGGCGATTTCCTTTCCAAGATCACAGGTGCGTTCCACTCTGGTGAACAACGCAAAATGTTTGCCAATTTTTCAAACCGGAGTGCATTGGGCACAAAAGGCGTTAACAATGATTGTGAAGTTCAGCAAACAGGCTAGAGGAGGCATTGGCATATGTTCACCAAAAACATGGACAAAAGCAGCAACAAGTCCATGAAAAATTGACTAATCTGATCTAAACCTTACCTCAAACAAATCCAATAGTTTATAGTGAAGTGTTTTAACTTGATATACTAAATTGTACTCGTTTACAAATGTGTTCAACACTAGTAATCCTGGGCTATATTTTATTTTAAAGAGCAGAGGACAAAAACTTGCCAAACACACGCAATACTCATTATGGATACTGCAACATGATTGGTCCACCAAATTGAAATGAATGTGGGTACAGCTTTTGAACACAATACAGGGCGTTCCGGTCCAAACCATTAGTATGACGTACATTTTATAAACGGTTGCACAAATAGTCGCGTGAGTGGAACGCACCCCTGACTCTACTCTGAAAGACAAATCTGACATTGCTGGATGTGTTCTCTTTGATCGAATGGCTAATAATCTCTTTATGCTCAGCTATGAAAAGCTTTTCAAAATACAAAACTCAAACAAATTTGTGCAACACAAACTCCTGCATGTCTCCTGCCTTCTTTAAAAAACACCACACTCGGGAAAACACTCAAGAAGTTACAGAACTGTGCAAGTCTCCCGCGTCGCGCCCCTTAAAAAGTGTCTGGTTATGTCTCCTTAAAGAGTATGCCCAACATTGGTAAAAGTGAAAAATTTTCACAGATTTGCACACAATTAACATGTAATACAGATGGCCCCTTGAAATGCTATAGTTTTTGAGAAATGAATAAAACAATTAGTTTTGATCTCGAGAGTCTGGAACCCTACATGTATTTTTATAAAACAATGTTAAAAACAGTGATGGTTTTTTTTCACCGTTTTTCTCCAGACTCCTATCACTAATTGAGCTTAAACTGTAACAGGTTTGTTATTTCATGAATATGTCGAGTCACACAAAGTGCAGATACTGGGCTCGATGCACAAAATACTAAGATTCATCGTAAGACCCGTTGTCAATATCACCATAGTGATTCGTATTGTGACATCACACTTTGCTAAACACTGAAGATTGGTACACAGCTTAAGATCAATCTTAGCCCTTTGTGAAATTGGCCCGTAGTCTTTGACATTTGCAAATGCTGTCCACAGGCTTTGAAGCAATAACATTAGAAACCTAAGGTTTCCACACAAAAAAAGAAGCGCAAACTCACACGAGACTTGCATGGTTTGTTGTGTTGCCGCAGACATTCTTAATGTCAACGGCAAGGACCCTGAGTTGCAGGCCTTTGTCGTCAAAGCTGCACATGCCCACACAGTTGCCACCCTGTAAACATACCACCAATCCTTGACCAACTGTAGCCAGTTTTAGCATCTCTACCTATAGGCAAGTCATATCCAGATTTAGTGGCGTTAGTTTTGCTACAGTGAGCTTTAGTTGAAACACAGTCAGTCAATGACCTGACTTGGGGGGGGGGGGGGCGGCTGACACAGTTTGTTTTTTTCTTTCTTTGATGTGACCTTATACTCTGATGTCAACAACACTTCCTTCTGAAATTAGCCTCACTTTGATCGCTACACGATTGTGTATTATAAAATCAAAATGGCTGGTCCGATTATCACGTATCTATTACCTTGCCAGCAGTTTTACAGCACTGGCAACCCTCACGGAAAGACCTTCCGCCAAGACATCCACACAACGGCTGGACAGATTGTCATCACCCCAACGTCAACTCAAATCATCCCATGCAGATATCTATTAGGCACAAGTGCTGGGCTGCAGCATTTACCATAATCTCTGCGGAAGACAATATGCAAGACTTTCTAGACATCGTCAACAAAGTGCATTTCGTTCTGGCTGTGGCTGATGGCTGCGGCTACAATACATGAAGGGCTCACAGATGTAACTATTGCTGAAGCCAGAGCCACTGTTTCAAACACTTCTTACTTTGGATGTCACTAAAAAAATATCTTGGTCCACACAGTGGTTTAAGTCTTTTCATATGAGCTCTGATTGACTATGACGTCTTCTTGAAAGATTTGAGAATTGGATAGATGTTATTGAAGGCATCATTAATTTCTTGTCGCACTTTAGCACCTGTGAAGACAACCGAAAGAGAGAGAGAGAGAGAGAGAGAGAGTGAGAGAAAGAATTCACCTAAATCCAAGACATGTTTACACCATGAAGTTTCCATGCTCAAAAAAGAAAACCCCAAACAAGTCCCAAAACGTGTGACATCATGAATGAAAGCTGAAACCAGTGTGCTGAGAAAAAGATGTCAAATGAAAATATTTCTGACAAATTTTTATCATCTTTAACTTGAATGTTTGATGACATTAATGGAATTAACAAATTGTTTTGTAGGCCTAACCTTTTGCCTTCACTTTTTTTTAAAGAATCTCTTCTAATTTGCACAATAATAAAAAGGGGGGGATGTGTTTTTCAAACAACAGGATAGGTGGGAAAATGTTTTACTTTTTTCACCAACCAACAGCTGTAAATCTAATCTAATCTAATCATTTATTGATTTAAGCACTCCACACACAATTATCTCAGCCCACGGTACACTTATAACGAGCCCTTTTAAAAACAGTACCAGAACAAGTTTTAAATGGCAAAATGGTAAAATATATGAGTTAAAAATGAAAGCCCTACTAACGGGAATAGATAAAACAATATTAAAGATGCATCAACAAAATAACAGTTCATTCCATTTCACCAAACAACAAATAAAACCGCCAATAACAGTAAGTGATAAAAGTCTTAAATATAATCAACAGTTTACAAAACATTTATAAAATTTTAGTACAATTTCACAATTGAAAAAAACCCACCAAAATATGAATACAATCCAAGCATAAAGCTTTTAAAGAAAAAAAGGGGGGAAAAAAAACCCCCCAAATTTTCTGTGAACAAAATAATAATTTTCTTACCTGTAAGGACTACTTTCCCAGAGACAAATATCAGCAATACTATCCTAGGTTTGACCATTCTGTAAATCAGACCTGGGAATAACTCCGGCTCATAGCTGGCAAGATATAAATGAAATCCGATATTAGACACCTTCACCACATGAATATTATCACCAACGTTAGTCACACTTCACAGTAACATACACTACCCAAGAGACTGCGTGATTTATTGCGTCCAAAAAGGCATAATTATGCTGGAGAGATCGGCGACGAATTTCATAGGACTGCTAAAGCAGAAAAAAGTAGCCAAGGACAACGAAGTTAGTCTCAGTAGAATAAGTTACCAGCCAAAATACCATGTCACAAGTACCATCTGCAACTGGCATCCAGCTCAGTTATGCTTAGCAGGAAAATTGTTAAGCAACATTTTCTGCTTCAGCAGCTCTACATGAAGCTGGGCGGAAGAGCAATGCAACAAAGAATGACAAGAGCTTAAGGGGTAAAAAGTGAAGTCATTACCTTGAGAACTGGCTGTGCTTGAGTACAAGACCCTCTAGCCTGATGGGAAACTTGACATCACAGCTGCCGACCATGTTCTGGATCTTAAAATCCATAAATGTGGCCTGAAACAAGTTGTAAGAACTAGTATTAGAAAAAAGACACTTAGAACTGTAAACTAAAATCCTTGGGTGATTAATAATAAATATTGCCCTCTTGACCCGATTCACACGGCGTCTTCATCCACAACAAACTCCGGTGTGCCATTTTTGGGCGGTCATACTAATTAGCGTCAACAGGCCCATTTCACGACAACTCAAGACAACTCAAGACAACTCAAGACAACAAGTTTAAAATACCATCAAATACAATGGTTGTAATCAGAGTGTATCTGGAAACACGTTTAAAACCGACTGGAACCATCGTGCATACATGTTTTTCACGGAAAATTTTTTTTTTCCGTAAAAATAGTCAACTTTCGCCATCCGTAGAATTGGCCGACGTAATGCTATTGCGCTTGCACAATAACATTGGACCGCACCATTACACTACAGGTAAGTGCAATTTTTAAGTCGAGAATGGTGCCCACACACTCATGTCAATGTAAGAAACTTTTCATATTATAGTTTTATTTACATGTATTTCTTTGTTTCTTTGTTTCTTTCTTTTTTCTTTCTTTATTTCTTTTGTTCTTTTAACTCTTTTTTCTGTCTCAATTTCTTTTTGTCCTTACCCACCCATATCATAATGGTGCTGTCCAAGATCATTGCACTAGCGCAATAGCATTACGTCGGCCAATTTTACGGACGGAGAAAGTTGACTATTTTTTACGAAAAAAAATTTTTTTCCCGAGAAAAATATGTATGCACGATGGTTCCAGTCAGTTTTAAACGTGTTTCCAGATACACTCTGATTACCACCATTGTATTTGATGGTATTTTAAACTTGTTGTCTTGAGTTGTCTTGAGTTGTCTTGAGTTGTCGTGAAATGGGCCTGTTGACGCTAATTAGTACGACCCTTTTTGGGAGCTAGATTCCCAGTGGGTTACCGTGCAGAGTACATTTTAGGGTGACACACACCCGACCAGACGCACACTATGTCTTTATGTGCAATTTTGCTACCAAATTGGCAGACAGTAGCTGCGAGTGACGTCAGAGCTAGAATCAAGTTGCATATTAAAAGAACTATAAAAGGAAAGTTCAATAGAATAATTCTATGAAACAGCGACAAGCTAGGGAAGTGAAGCTGGTTCGGATAATTTTTCACCCAAAAACATTTGAATCTCGGAAACGATTCATGCATGAATCTCTCTCAGATTTCTGAGGGTTGGTGTCGGTTTGCGAATGCTGTGGCCAGAGACAAGGTTTGTACCCACTGTCACCTCTCAAAACGTGGATGGATTCAAAGTTCTTGTGAAAATACCACGACAGTTCTAAATTTTCTCAGCAAGTAGACACTCTATCCAGCTGAAGCTTTCACATGCGACTTTTATTGAATCTTTCTTTATCAATTTTCTTTTGAGTAGTGTAGGCTCTGAAAAGAACCGGTGGTCAGAACCTACACTACTCAAAAGAGATTTCCACATGGTGTTACCACAAGCCTTACTTAGTTATACTCCCACCATGCAAAGTTTCAAATCCTACTTATCTATCAATTTTGCCTTTAATAAGCAGAGCGTTGGCAAAAACCAATCTATGACCTTACCTTTGAGAGGTCCTATGACCTCCGAGGTACAATGTCAGTGTTTAATACTCACTGGAAAACCTAGCTTCTGAACGACCCTGGCATATTTTCTGGCTGCTAGCCTCGACTCCTGCTCACTTTTGGCTCCTGTGCATACCATCTTACCAGAGCTAAATATCAGGGCAGTTGTTCTGGGATCTCGTATCCGCATGATGACCGCTGCAAATCTCTACATCACAAATCAAATTAAATTGGAAACTGGTGAAACTGCTAAAAAGTTTAAAGTGTATTTCTTTTAAAACTTTGGAGAAAAGTTTTGATTGATTGTTTTTTTAAACTAGAGGGCAGGCATGCCAAATGAAACACAATCAAAAGCTAATATAGTAACATTCTATTCTCTAACCCCACCCATTCCAATCCCGTTGAAGTCAAAGGGCTTGGCCCAACTTCATGGTACTTATTATTAAGCAGAAAATGGTGCTTAACAAGTTTCTGCTAAGCAAAAAATATGCAGGATGGTACATACAATGTATAACCAGGCATGATATTTAGAAATTAGACTTAAGTAGGAAGAACATCGTGCCTGTATAACATGGTATTTTGGCTGGTCACCTTTTTATCTTGTGCTTTGCTAAGTTTTATGCTCAAGCAGCTATAGGAAAATGGGCAGCATGGGCTGTGGTCCAGTTTAACTGCTAGTCCCAGCTCATTGCTAGGTAGGGTGAGTGGATTAGCATGCAATAGTGTACCTTTGGATTGTATTCTGCATTTCTGGCATGTAACGCAATCTTCTTCAGTTCCAAGCGACAGCCAAGATTGACAGTAGATACAATGTTCCTGTCAAGAAAAAAAAAGTACTTTTTTGAATACTTTGTTTATTAGTATAATGGTGTATTCAAAATACTACAATACAGCAGCTAAAAAGCAGTCATTAAAAATACACCACAAACATCAACCCAGCATTACACAAATTGAAAATGTATTATTATTATTATTATATATTTCTGTTAATGAAATCAAGGATGCCTCAAATGACCTTAATCACTGTAGCTCGCAAGCCTGAGGAAACCTGTAAACAAGGGTGCTTGCTATGTGAACCAGAAACGCAAGGGTTAACCCCTGCTCTTTTATGGTATGTGTTCTGGGTTCTTTAACATGCACTACCAATTCCTAGAACATGGGACCTACGGCTGAATGTCGCATCCAAACTATGACGCTGAGGTGATCTGCTCCTTCAGGTGACTGCATCTACTACTAGTAAAAGGCTAAATGATTTGGACTATTCAGAAGTTTGTGATAACATGAATGTGCAACTCAAAAAAGTTTACACAAAAATTGCCGTTTAAAATGATACGCTTAATTGATACAGTACGCTTGATTGTCAAGGCCAAGGGTTCTAGTGCACTGGGAGACTCAAGTTCTGGTGTGGGTTCTGGTCCCGCTTGTGACACTTGTGTCTTTGAGCCTTACTCCCAAAGCCCACTCGCCTACAGGCGACCTCAATCCTCCAATATCCTCCTCTCCCATGTCACTTCACACCAACATGTTTGGACTTGGATAACATTTGAATGCCTGATGCAGTGATATGCAATTGTTACTTGTGACTACAGCCCTCGGTCCTGAATCCTCCATTTCAGCAAAGAGGTAGAGGGATTATTGGGAAGGTTTGAAGCAAAACCCTTAAGGCCTTAATTGATCTGTCCTTCGGATGAGACATACAGACGTAGGTCCCATTCATTGTGTAATGCATATCTAGAACCCAGTACACCCCTAGGTAAACAGGCTCAGGGTGTAAGGGTGTTAATGAACAGGCTTTGATGAGTATCGGAATAAAAGTACAAGTAAAAAGTTGATTTTATCTATCCCAAATCCCCCCATAATACTTTCGCCTGTGTTTTGATTGACTTAGAGCTACGCTACAAAAACAGCCATGTTTTCCATTCATTCAAACTCAGTGGGCAAAGCAAGACAATATCATTTTTGGTTTCTACATACTGAAGTTGTGGCACAATCCCTGATGGCTCCATGCTTCCTGGCGTGGCTGGCGTCATCGGAGTGAGAGGTGTCTGCGGGTACATACTGGTAGTCGTGGTTAACGACATGTTACCTGATAACCCAGACCCACCCATTCCAAAACCTGAGGATGGGACTTGCAGCATGTTGGGGTTCGAGGATTGACTCTGGCCGAGACGTTGCTGTTGATGATCATCTTGGTCGTCTGAATGAAGCTGATGAGGCTGCATCAGCTACAAAATTTCGTTTAAAAAAGTTGCATTTAAGAAACAAAAACGATTGTCGTGCCAAAATTTCAAAGAGGAGTACAGGGCCCAAGTTAATGGTGCAAGTTAGTGGACCCAACTAGTAGTAGTACGAGTTACTGAACCAAACATTCTTGGGATTTGCACAATCTGCAGATGGCGCTCTGAAGATTAAACAGCTCAATCTCAAATCGTGTGCAATCTGCAGATTGTGCAAATCCCAAGAATGCGCTCCACGAATATCAACGCACAACAGAGATTTGCACGATCCAATTTGGATATCGGTTCAAATTTTTAGCCGAACAAATTTTATTTTATTTTTAATTTTTTTTGAGAAATGCATAAGACACAATCATACCATTATATTAAGCGGCAACATCTGTGTATTTGTACCTCAGGTAAGTTAAAAGTATTTTATTAACAGGTCGTTGATGGATTTTTGAGTTCTTTATCACTCCCTGTTTAGGGGTTGTGAATCTTTTGTAGGGCATCTGTACAATTGGTACCAATTCACTCGAACCTTCAACCACAAATCATCAATTTAGAGTACAAACAATTATCGTTAGTACAACTAAATTATTGGTGTTGCACCTTAGATGTATTGAGAATACAGTACAGTAGGTGAATTTTGAGCCATTTTGTTTGGTCTTTTTGTCATTTTGAGGCATTTTTTATGGCTGGGTGCTGTGAAAATCATAGCAAAATGATGACTGTACGCTAAGTTAAGCGTGAGAAGATTCCTGGGGCACTACATTAGTACGACCGAAAATGCCGAAATATAGCGACCCAGTTACTTTGTCTACTTCAGGAGGTAAAATCATTTTTCGAATAGAAAACTACATTTTTATGCCGGATTTTTTCCCCCAGTTGTCACTTACTCATTACTGTAGCTCATTCATATCATTTGTGGAAGGCACATTGACTTGCAAATGTGCGTGCTCATTTTGGTGTAATTTTATGAAAAATCTCAGAGCTGGCAATCACTCGATAAACATCAACGGCGAGCGAGGGCACAAACATTTCAAAGGTGCTTTATGTATCAGCTCTGCCCACAGCCCGGCCGTCTGGTGACGTCATAAGTAATTCAGAGGAAATAGAAAAATTGTTTCTATCTTTTTAAAACTTTATTTATTTAAACATCCAATACTGTAGCTCATTCATATCATTTGTGGAAGGCACATTGACTTGCAAATGTGTGCGCTCATTTTGGTGTAATTTTATGAAAAATCTCAGAGCTGGCATTGGCAATCGCTCGATAAACATCAACGGCGAGCGAGGGCGCAAACATTTCAATGGTTGTTTTATGTATCCGCTCTGCCCAAACCACAGCCCAGCCGTCTGGTGACGTCATAAGTAATTTGGAGGAAATAGAAAAATTGTTTCTATCTTTTTAAAACTTTATTTATTTAAACATCCAAAACACCCAGGTCAAGCTAAGAGGTGAGTGAACACATTGAGCTGGTTTAAACTGCCGACCCGGACGTGTGGCCAAGGATTCAGATTGGCCACACAAGTGGGGCTGGGGAACTTGGCTTTAGTTATTTTACGCATCTTTTACCTGCATTTGGTTTGGCTGCATTCCAATTATATTCTGTTGGTTCGTGTTTCCATAAAGTTGTGGCGGCCGTCCTGACGTTCCTCCTTGATACTGATTCATTGTGACAACTTAAATTGCTTCTGAAACCTGCATGAATTGATAATGAAAGATAGTGTGCTGAATTCAGAAATAATATACAAACGAAAATGGTGAACTGAACATGTTGGTAGCGCTACATGTTGATGTTGAAAAGCGAGGGAAAATTTACGAAAGAGAAATTTACGAAGAATACTTTGAAACACAAACGAACTACAAGTATCAAAAAGTTGCTAATACTGTACAGCGTTTCGTCGTTGCAGATAATCTTCATATAGTAAAGAGTTGATTACCTACCTTTCGAAAAACGACAATGTCACGTTGCTTATTGCACCGCAGTCAAGAAAATTGGAGCAAACATTAACAGCAGCAGAAACACACTCGAGATGTATAGCGCCCTCTTTCGTTCTAAATGGCAAGATATTAATTTTTGACCAATAACAGTTAAACTGTGCTCTTGACAAATAAAATATTGCAACAGAACAGAATGGTCGAATTTTGCTGCCCATCCATTGCGTTGTGTGTCGGAACTGGTTTTTTTTTTTTGCATGAAACTATTTCGTCAATTGTTCAAACCATTTTCCAAACTAATTTAAAATTTGAAAAAATATAACTCCTGTTATACCACTACCTATAGAATTGAATACCTATAATTGAATAATGAATTGATTTACCAAGCAAAAACACAACAAAAAACAACAAACAAACAAAAACAAAACACCCCCAATACAAAAAAGAAGAAGACAAAATAATAATAAATAAACCCAACGTAACACAAGGCCACCCTTAAAAACAATAATTCAAATGTGTTATTTTGCCTTGGAAGATATCTTTCCCAAATGAGCTTTAATTGAAAGTTTAATTGAAAAAAGAGAGAAGAAATACAAGTTAATTATCGTAAAAGATGAAAATGAAATAAAAACACACACAAATAAATTAGTTTTCAAAAGTTTCACTTTAATAAAATATAATAAGATTACAATCACATATTTTTAGAAGGCCATTGTTTTATTAACAATCCATTTATTAACAGGAAGGGAGACATTGAAGTAGATTGCTTGGTTTGTCATGGTAATGCCTATTTAAAGGCAAAATTATCAAGAAAAGATACAACAAAAGTCATCTGTGAAAGTTTCAGTTGTATGCCTACTTATTGAGAAAAACAGCAAAAAACTGTCATGATATTTTCAAGGTGACACCAAAGAATCCATCCACATTTAGCGAGGTGACAGCGGAGACCAACTGCACACCTGTGGCTGTATTCATGGCAGCATTCAAAAGAACACCACAGAAATTGCCATAAGTTGCCTGCGGGTGATCGTTGGAGATTCAAAAATCAATCTTAGCTCTTTGTGAAATGAAGCATTTATAACTATTTCACATTTGTTTAAACATGAAAATATAATGAATAAAACAAAAACACTTTCTGTGAAAATTTATTTTACAACAATTTATAAACCCCTCAAAAATATTCAGATTTTATTGTTTCAATCACCTATATTTATCTGGTGATTGTCTTTGACATCACCAGATTCAGGGAACGTGACTTTTAGTTTGGTGATGCTGCTACGGCTCACTCCAACTAAAGCTGCAACTTGCTTCTGGGGGAACGCCAGCTCCAACCTGCCTGATAGCACAGGCCTTCTTGAGATCGGACACACGTGGCATGACAATGTTTGGAGTATTGGCTCCAAATTACCACTTTGATAAAGTGAGCATAACTACAGACTCACTGTTTGTGAGACTGGAATAGCAGTCAGACATCTGCTCTAGCAATGCAAAGTCGTTGGTTCGAATCCAACCTGAGTGATTTGCCTGTGGATTTCTTTATTGATTTTTTTTCTTTACAGAACTCGGGAAAGTACTGAGTATACACATTAATGTAAGGGTAAAACCAAATTATATTATTTCTCCCCGTTGCAAACATTAACATCTATGGAATAGCAGTGTTTAGTGCTTAACCATGCATGAGTAATGGCAGATTTGGCACACTCTGTTTAAGACCTTCGCATATTCACAACAGACCTGATTTGCTGAGCCCTCCAAACAAATAATTTTGACCAAAACTGGGTCTCGTTTTGAAAGGGAAGGAACAAGCTTTCCACCCATCGGTATGTGCCGTGATATGAACAAATCACAACCAAAATATAGGTGATTGGAAAAAGTTTTCATCCTCTTTTCGAGGGGTTTAGTATGTTTTATTTACAAATGATAACTTCCTTTTCTTTAAATATCAAAATATTTGCAAATACCAAACCAATGCAAAGTTAAACTGTGGACGGTTTCCTTTACTCAATCAGTTTATTTATAAATATATATAGTGGACAGTATATATACATCAAAAGTCGAAACTCCAAGGTCATTTAAACAAAACAAAAACTTGTTAACAATTATAAACTAATTTAAGATTTCAGACCCCCCCCCTTCCTCCAACTACAGCTGTCTCATTTAGATCATTGATTAATTTGTAGGCAGTACATTGCTCTAAAACCACACTGTTTATCTGATCAAGATTAGACTGTTGATGTATTTATGATTGCAATATTTTGCAGGGAAAAGAAATCTGGGAAAAACCTCAGAAAACCTCAGGCCTGGAAACGGTACCGGTATATTTATTACAGGAAATTTGACGAACTTCTCTGTGTTGTGGTAAAGGCACAGTTGCAGTAAGGATTAACGGAATCAGACCATGCCTGGCTTAGCGTACATCGGAAGGTGGTAGTAGTTGTAGCTCAAGAAGCTGAGAAGTCTTGTCTCCAGAGATCTCTTGTTGCCGCTTGTCTCGAATTCCTCCTCCAGGTACTTGCGCTCTTTCTTCTCCAGCTGTTGAGGAGAGCATGAAAGAGATTGAGTTGAAATATACCTGTTTCATTCATTTTTCATTACTTATTCTTTACTTTTGCTCCATTGTCAATCTGTTATTCTACCATAAAATGTGAATATTTGATACCGTGTAAAATAAATTGACACTGAAGTTGAACAAAGTCACAGGGATGAGATATGACGAGTGTGAAATTCCTGAAAAAAAGCTTGAAGGCTTTGGTTCTCCCTTCTTCTAGACCAGACTTCCCATTTGTTAAAATTCAGGCTTCCAGACTCTGTGCATCACCAGAAATACAAAACTACAGGTTTGGACACAACGTGGACCATTTCTTTCTCCCTTTGGCGACAGCTTTGCTTCTTTCAAGAAGACCCAAGGTCTGAGAATATCCTGAACTTTTGAAAAATCCTGAGAATACGCGTGCCAGTAGTCAATATGAATATGGTGGTTTGTTCCCAGGGTATGAATATGAGCAACAGTAAATAATAAAAATAATAATAATTACAAAGTCTTATAAAGTGCACAAAGCCACCAAAAGGTGCTCAAGGCGCTGTAACAAAGGAAGAGAAAAAACAAGAGGGGAACGGACCAAAAGAAAAATTCAGTTAAGAGGAACTAAATGCTTTTGACACGAGGTGTGTTTTGAGAGACTTTTTGAATGAGTGAATATTATTTGAGGTTTTAATGTGAAGGGGCAGCTGATTCCAGAGATGTGGTGCTGCAACAGAGAATGATCTGTCTCCCCAGGTGCGATGAGATTTTACTTCTTGAAGAAGATATTTATTTCTGGATCGAAGGTTGCGGCATGGCTTATAGATGTCGAGCATGGTGTATTACATATATTCGAGCCTGATACTTTGTTCCTTTTAACCAGTTCTTTTCAGAGGGCACAATAACTCTTGTGCATCATGCAGCAGCGGTCTTATAAACTGGCGGTGGTGATGTGAATACTCAACACGTGGTGAGGCACTGTGGCCGATCACGCATATACAAGCGACTGTTTCACGGAGTTTCTGTGGTCATGGTTAGGTGGCCTGGTCAAAAGGCACTGCAAACTTTGAACGGATTAACTCTTTGGATGGATTCGTGCCTAATGCTTTTGTCAAAGGCCTGTTCCTTTCAAAAACAAGACAAGATTTTGTAATAAAGACGGATTATACTGCAATTTAATGAGGCCTTGAAATCTCTCTTCAGGATGCTGTCTGTTCGACCGGGCGTGGGTCGTTGATCTGTCATTACGTAAAGGCTTTCCATTCTCTGATTGTGCTCCAGAAACACAACCGTAAAAAAAATACGAGGCATTGAAATCTCCAAATAATCAATGAGAACATTATTTCTTAATATTAGGTGTCCAAACTAAGTTTCATTGACAAAAGAAAATATTAATGGCTAGGGAAAAAAAAAGAAGCTTTTTGACTGAAAATAATAGAGCACAGGTAGCAGGAATAAGTGTTCTGGGTTCTTTTAAGTGCACTACCAATCCTAGTAAACAGGACCTATGGCTTAATGTTCCATCCAAAGGACGAAGCAATGATGTTAAAGCACCTTGCTCAAGGCCACAAGTGCCACGACCAGGACTTGAACCCACACTCTGCTGATCAAAAACACCAGAGCTTGAGTTCGGACCTCTCAACCGCTCAGCCATGATACGCTAGACCAAACATTTTATAGTGTAATTTAAGAACATCTCTTTTTTTTATTACAACACCAACCTGCAGGTCTTGATCAATCAACTGTCTGACTTTCTCCTCCAGAGCAGCAACGCTAACAGCCTGAAACAAAAAAATCAGGTAAAAATCAAGTGTATGTTTAATAGTTAGTAATGATTTGATGTAAATCTAAGATAAACTTCAAGTCAACTCAGTCAAATCAAACTAGTCATGTATATAGAGAAAAATAACAACTTGAGTTAAATATTTGTGACACCCATGCCACAATCAAGCACACCTCACAAATAGTGAAATGGCCTTCAAAGTGAAGACAGCTAAAACATCAGCCATCTCCCCATCAGCCACGGAGGTCAGCCAACGAAACAAGATTGACCGACAACAATAGACAGCACAGACATGACAGATGATCTGGAAGGAGTTGCTGGGCATTTTTCTCCTTAAAAAAGTGTTTTTCCCCATTATTTTAATAATAATAATAATAATAATAATAATAATAATAATAGTGGCTTCTTGTATAGTGCTCATATCTGTCACTCAGTGACACACATGGTGCTCCAACATTCAGTATTTTCCTGCAAGGTATTTGGAGCTCCTTTTTTGAAGTATGAGACCTACTCCTTTACATAGCAGCATGTAATGGTTTACAAGGTGCTGTGGTGCAAGATGCAGCCAATCAAACCAGGAACACCGGGGCCAACCACTACTCTTTTCGATGGGTTCTTTTGCATGCATTACACAACACACGGGACTAACGGCTTTACGGCCCATTCAAAGGACGCAGCAATATTGGTTAAGTGTCTTGCTTAAGGACACAAGTGTAACGACGGGGATTCGAACCCACAATCTGCTAAACAGAAACACCAGAGCTTGAGTCCAGTGCTCTTATCTGCTCGGAAACTAAATTTCAATTTAAGTTATTTCTTTTGACCCACCCACCCACAATGTCAAAAAAAAAGGTAGAGATTTCTAAACAAAAAGGAAAACTTTGAGGTCTTACCGGTCTTTGGACCAGAAGCTCCCTGATCTCTTGTCTGAAGTCTGGGAAGCGGTCATGGAAGACGGCCAGGGACCAGGTCTCACGGAAGAAGCTGTAAAGGTCTGGTATCAACCCCTCCTCAAAGCGAGACACCAGGTTGTTGAGGAAACGCTCATGGAGGTTGTAGAGGCAGAGAAGATTGCTGGTGTCGATGCTCTGTCGGGTTCAAAGTGGGGTAATTCAACCAATGTCAATTTCCCTTAGGATTTATTCATTCAATTGAACAGTACTTTCCCACAGGAAATGTAAATGACAACCCTGACAGTTTGTGAAATTATTTCAAGCACTTCTTTATTAATAATAATAATAATATTAATAATATTAATAATAATAATGGCATCTTATTTAGCGCTCAACTGTCACTCGGTGATGCTCATGGCACTCCAACATTATTAACCCTGGTCACTGGGCCATGTATTTCATTCCTTAAACCATCTCAGCTCCCTGGGGAGTATACAGCCTGTGCTGCCAAGTATGTAGCGCACTCAGCTAAATCAATCACAAGAACCATCTCTGCTCTCACACATACCCATTCACCCCTGGGTGAACAGAAGCAATTATGGTAAAGTGTCTTGTGTCATGACCAGGATTCGAATCAACACCTTTACCCTGATAACTCAGCCACCAGAACTCGCTCGGGAGTTCATGGTTTAATCACAGTTGTATTCTTGACTATCAAAACAGCCAAATGCTCAATTTGGTTATTTTATATCACTGTATACACATGGTCCATTGCTTTTCTATTACTTTTTATCTACATGCAAAGGTTGCTATTCCTTATAAAAGTATAGAAATAAATGTGAAGTTGAATTAAATTTTTATTTGATTTGTACTGGTTCTTAAAAGGTAACTATTGAACCAAACATTCAACGACTTGTCCAATGTTTTAACCAAAATTTGAATTCAAATCAAAACTGTTTGTAACTTCCGGGTTTTGATTTTCACTTAAAACTTGTCTGAAAATAAAAAATTTAAACAATATTTATCTAAGCTGCTAGGAGTAGCCCCTTTTCAAGTTACCAGCAATGACGGGTACAGTAAAACATTTAATTACTGACATAAACTTCCCTTTTGGATAAAGTTTCTCTATGAAACGTGTTCAACCGAGATTCTAAAAGTAGTAGGTACCTTTCGAGACAGGCAGGTGACAGTCTGAATATTGCTGTACTGGTTGATATGAAGCCTGAAGTAGTCTTGTGTTGAACCTTCCTTGTCGCCTGTTAACAACACTTTCCCCTTTGGTACAAACAGAAACACCAGCAAAGTTATTCCGGGACACCTTTCTGCTCTGTAAGGCTCGTCCAAAGATTTCAAAAATATTTCTAGCTCAGAGAGAACTATTTCAGTATATGCAATAAAGTCTTGTTAATGAGAGGCTTCAAGGTCAAATTCAGTTTTGTGATGCACTCATTTTCCAGTAGATAATGTCCAAATGAAAGTGGGGACAACATTTCAAGTCTCTATCCTCAGGTTAAAATGGTGTGAAATGTCATTTTATTTGATACTCTTTCAGAGAGAAATTTGAAACACGAGGCCATCGGACTTCACAAACAAATGGGACTGTACATTCCGAAGAGGAATTTTTGCCCCAGTCAAAAGGTCATACTCAATGACGTTTTGATTCATCATCATCGAAATGCTGGAATGAAATAAAAATACTCTGAACAAAAATAAACCGACCGTATATTTTAAATGTGACGTCATCAAAGGTTTTTAAAATTTTGACAAAATATTGCACTTGAAGGGTATCAAACACAGTGGCATTTTACATCATTTTAACCCGTGGTAAGAGAGTTGTAACTTTTTGCCCATTTTCACAAGGACCCTACCTATTGGAAAATGAGTGCATTCACAAAACTGAATTTGACCTTGGAGCTACTGTTTAAAGGATGTAGTTAACGAAAATATAGGTCTACCTGTTACTTTCTCCTTAACATATAATTTTTTTAAAATTATTTCATTTTAAAGAATGCTCTCTATGGGGTTTCCCCAAGATGCAAAACAAGCTGTTGGATTTTGAAGGGTTGTGGTTGGTTGGGGTCCTTTCTCTATGGGTAGGATTAATCACCCCTACATCTTATAAATGGATATTGTAAATGATAAACCAGGTTGTCTGATGACAACATTGTTAAGGAATGCCCAGAAAAACCAGGCCTTGCTCATGATGTAATACATGTGATGTCGATAGTGGTATGAGAAATGTGCAGAATCGCAATGCTCACACACCAGTACATGCCTGCATGGTAGCAATGAAGTTCAGACGCTTTGGTTACGTTCCTTGTTCCACTAGTGACATCACATCAAGAGCAAGGCCTGTTTTTTTGTTTGTTTGTTTGTTTGTTTGTTTGTTGTTGTTGTTGTTTTTGGGGGGTGATTCTTTTTAAGAATGGGATAGTAACAGGTATACTTTTAGCTAATTGATTATTTATTAATTACAAACTTGTACGTGGCATATGGACAAGGTAGAATGGTGATTGCATGTTTTTATTTATTTCTTTATTTATTAATTCTGGTTATGAAGCCAAGGTTCTCAGATAAGCAAACTTAAAAACTATACAAGAACCTCATGGAGAGAAGACAAGGAAGGACGTTTCAGTTTTAGATTCGGATGGAAAAACCCCAGACATTTGTTCCAGGGCAAACCCAGGCAATAAGTTAGGGATGAAAACCCAATCAACATAGTGTTCCCCGGCAACATTTCCTACCAGGGTCCTAGATGTGGAAGGCGAAGAAAGATACCACCACACCAACCCAACTGCCCAATGTTGACAAGAGGAATCGTTTACTTACGTAGTCAAGCTGTGCCATATCAGCATCTAGGGGCGTGTCCAAACTCGGCTTGCCAAAGTGAAGGTACAGCAAACCACCTGGTAGGTGTGCCCCTCTGACTTTAGCCTCCAAGTAGATTGGGATCAGTGGAACGGGCTCGATGGGAGGACTGACGTCTGTCTCCAGGGTGGGATCGAAGAGTCTCAGCATGGTGGACGCCAGGGCACTGCCAACTTCCTTAGAGTTGAAGTTTGCATGAGACCTACAGAATGGTTCAACACTGGTTTTTTAGAAGAGTGTGTTGCTTCAAACTATTTAGGAAAGTTTCTTTCCAATCAGTGCTCTAGTTTTCCAGGAGAAACAAAACACCGTGACAGTAACTGTTCAATTGGGTTGTATTTATATCCCTACAATGGTGGCATGTCCTTTGATGATCACTAACAGTGTTACTTTTTACACTTCTGATTAATTTTTGTCACAACTTTTTCATTTGTTTATTATTTTGTTTATTCAAAATACAGCCAAAACTTTGTGGTCTAATGACTGACTTATATTTTCAATTAAAAACATGAAAATCATGCAGGAAATAGTTTCTTCGTCAATGTTGATATAAAACCACCATTGTGTTGGCAAAACCTTATACTTGATATTGTAATAACAATGATAGTATCTATGACATTCCTCATGATGATATTTGGCCAGTAAGGCCATTGTAACCACAATTTTCATCCACGTAAGATTTTAACCCTAGCAACGTCCCAGGCCGATGTAGCCACCCCAAAATCTGAAGTGCAGGATAATGCATTTGTTTTGGTTACAACGCACCCAGTGAACTTAAATCAACATTGCGACCCAAATATATTTTTTTTAAATAACTATAACTAGTAAACTTGCGGGTACATGTCATGTGTAAATCTCTTTTGAGAGGAGTTTGGCTCTGAGAAGATGTTGTGGTCGAAGATAAAGAGTACAGTGTACTCTGTTCATCTTCAGGAGAATAAAATAAAGTTGGGGAAACCAGCTTGGAAGTTGTGTATGCCTTCACTGCAGTCATCGTTTCTAGAATTTGTATTTGCAATTTTCTAAAACGAACATAATTTAAACCTTACACATAATACAGGGCACTGCTTGGGTTGAATACTTATGCACTAAAAAGAATAGATTACAGCATAGCATTGTTGATGAAAAGACAAAGAAATAACAAACAATAAGCTAGTGTACAAATACTGACTGCGATGAGTGGAACATAAATATTATTAAAGGTGATCGCCTAAGTGGTCTGTTGCCCTGAGGCGTCGTATTTTGACGCAGTGAAAAAAATGTGTAACATTTGCGCTTACAGTACTAAGCTGTGCGGACATACTTGCACCACTGTACAGTAATAAGCAGACACCTTTGTACCATGTCTCCATGCAATAGTGCGCTTGTTGCTAGGGTAATAGTCTTTTTTTTTGTGATAGGATAGTCTTTTACAATTTGCACAATTTGATCGAATATCATGTGACACGCTCTCAACCAATAACACGAGGTGTTATATACCGAGTGAATCAGCTGCATCAGGTAACGCTACTCACCATTGGTCAGCGTGGTATTTACGCTGGAACTTTGTGAGTGGTCCCGCCCCTCTGATGGCCAGATCGTTGGTGTGGAAGTTGGCATCGATGACCAACTTGCCGTCGAACACTAAGCAGGTGTCATTTATTGCTGTGCAGACAGAGAAAATACCAAGGTTTGATATAAACAGTTTGTGGTCATCAGTTACGCTCTCCAAGTCCATATTTCCATACAAAAGGTAATGTATTTTTGATTTCCTCACTGGCTACTGGGGAATCAATGGAATCATTGACTTTGATGTCTCTGAACTTTAAAGCAACCTTAAATAATAATAATAATAAACCATTCTTATATAGTGCATATCAACGTGAGTTCCCTATGCCCTGTCAGTATTTTCCTACAAGGTATGTGGAGCTACTTGTTGAAGTATGAGACCTACTCCTTTACATAGCAGCATGTAATGGTTTATAAGGTGCTTTGGCACAATATGAAGCCAATCAAACCAGGAACACCGGGGCAAACCCCTTCTCTTTAAGATAAGTGCACTTGGTTCTTTTACATGCATTACACAACACCTGGGACCTATGGCTTTACGTCCCATCCGAAGGACGACGCAATAATGGTTAAGTGTCTTGCTTAAGGCGGAAAAAATGTCACGACCGGGACTCGAACCCGCACTCTGCTGATCAGAAACACCAGAGCTTGAGTTCGGCGTTCCTATCCGCTCGGCCACGACACGCCATTGAAAAGGTGCAGTGCAATTTTTGTTGTTGAAATGTTGGCATAAAAAAAAAGGTTGCATCTGACAAGCACTTATTCAAACCTTGACAGTTCTTAATGGCCCCTCAGATATCTTTGATGTGATTATACTAAGAAATTCTGCCACTCTTACAGCTGTACCTTTGAATGTGTCGTAATCAACCGCCTTGTTGTTGAAACAGAAGAAAGCAGAGCACTCCAGTTTGAGAGGTTTGGTGTCGCAGGTGAAGGAGGCGCAGTACAACTCCTCCCCTCCTTTACCGTCATTCCACTGGGCAAGATAATAACCTACAGAACCAAGATAATAACAATAATAATAATAATACTTTTAGAGGCTAGTCGTCCTTACTTGCACCTGAGAAGCTGGACTGCGAAGGACGCGGCTACCATGTTGTCGAGTCCCAGGCAGGTAACGGCAATCGATTCAGCGTCTCACTCAAAGACACAAGAGTCATGACTTGGATTTGAATCCACACGTCGGTGGCTCAGACACCAGACCTTGACTTTGATGTGCTGCGGCCAATCAGCCATGACTAGTAAAGCGCATACATTAAAGCGTACAAATAATGCATCGATAGGTGGTGGAGTCAAATTGCTAGATTTATAATTCAAACTTATCAGTTTTATCATAGCCACATCCCCTCGACTGTCCGGGATCGCTTACCTTCAAACATCTGCACGCCCTCGGCCTCAATGGCCTTATGCACCGTCTCCTCAACCATGGCGTTGTTGAAACAAGTCACGCTGTACTTGAGAGGAGGTTTGACGAAGCAGATCCGTGAGCCCGGCAGACCGATAGCAAGCAGTGACTGAACGGCACTGTAAGCATCCAGGGAGCTCCCATAGATGATAGCTTTACCTGTAACAAGTGGGAGAAAAAGATTCATGGGGTTTTTTGTTCGACCACTGATGGTAGAGAATTACTTATTGCAATTGGGATGATAGCAGAATTATGATTGTGTTGACTCTGACAAAGGCCAGCAGTATTCTTGAAGTACGTGGTTCACATTGGTAAATGTTAAAGACCAATATCCCAGCTTTGTGTGACCCAACATATACATAAAATAACAAGCCTGTGAAAGTTTAAGCTCAATCGGTCATCATCGTCAGGAGAAAATAGTGAAAAGCCCCATTATAAGCTTTCACCGTTTTCAAACATCAAGTTTGGGTCTCGTGAGATCAAAACTAACTATTTTACTAATTTCTTAAAAACTAGTATTTAAATATCTAAGTAAAAGAAAAAATGCTATCGTATGATGCTGTTTAAGATATGTATTCCAACCAAACGATGAGAAAGGTTTGCCAGGAGTAAGAACTCTAGATCAAGATACGTACCCTCACTGTTCAGAAAGTATTTGTTAAGCCACTTGAGTACCCGGCAAGCATCGTACTCATCATTCACCGTGAAGACGTTCTTGGGTACCCGGCCCTTGTAGTAAGAGTTGGGACTCTGCGGGAGGGAGGCGTTGGTCACCAGCTTGGTTGAAACCTCTGCCCCCGTAGGGCAGCTAGTCTGGTACTGCTGACCTGTACACAGGATCAGGTGATCGTAGGGTACCCTGGCTCCTCCTGCAACTTTCACGTACTTGCTGCCTCTGTTTTTTTAACAAAAGTCAAATGGATTCTTTAAATCATGATCACAAACATGACGATTGTGGTGTGTTGTGGCCGAGCGGTCTAGTTCACCAGACCCTAGCTCTGGTGTTGCCAGCAGTAGAGTGTGGGTTCGAATCCTGGTCATGACACTTGTGCCCTTGAGGAAGGTACTTAACCATAATTGCTTCACAAAAACTTGGCAAGGTAGTGCATTCTGCTCTACCAGTCAGGCTCCTACCACCAGGAGTAGGTGGCAACATGCTCTTGGTGGTAGTTGATTTGGGTCAACAGCCCAAGTCAGTTAAGTGTAGCCCTCAGCTTGAAGTGACCATCTGGCCTTGTGATGCTAGGCGATTTCTCGTAATTGTTTTATTTTTTAAAAGTAACACCAATATGTGATAAACACTGTAGAGTCAGTGCTTTCCCAAAGTCCTGCAAGACAAAAAATCCAGAAGCATACTACTCGAGAGAGATTCAAACCCACAACCCCTTCATCTCGAGCAGATGTCTTTAATAACCACTAGACCACCGAGTATATCCATTGACTGTGTACTGTGTAGATGCAGTCACCACATGATACAATACAGTGCAGGCTGGCATAAATTATTAATCATTCAAAATCATTCGGGATGACATTGATTGGTTAGACAGTGGGAGGGTTAATATGTCGTTAAAACAAAACCTTAATTTCCCCTTCAGCAATACATAAATCATATAAGTCCAATGCTGTATACCTGTTGATGGCCACCATCTTTGCCTGGACTACGTTGACCCATGAGCGGAGAGACGCCTGAGACAGCTGATCCTGGGTATAACAGTGGCTGGTGGAGAGGAACTTGGCTCGGACGGCATCGGGGGCCAGTTCCCCAGGAAGACCGTTTGGTGAAATCAGGACCAGGTTATTGAACCGTAGATGGGGGCTGTCAAAACAAATATTATGATGATAAACTCGTGTCAAAGTTTACTTGTTTTATCCAGGGCCCATAGAGCTGCGGAAAACATTGCTTAACGGTTTCCTGCTAAGAAAAAGTGAGCAGGATACCAGTCACAGATGGTACATGTGACATGGTATTTTGGCTGGCAACTTTATTCTGGTCAGCATAATTTTGAAGAAAGTTTCCACTTTACAGACTTCATGACGGCACTTCCATACAAAATCAATACAATTTTCCACTTTATACAGATATTTATACGGATAATTTTTAAAGTTTGATTTGATTCATCTTTCTGTAAAGGTTTCTTTAAAAAACTCACCAGAATGCCAAAGTTTCTAGGAAAGCCATTCCTATATCTGAAGCTCCAACAACGACCACACGTGCATTGATTGTGACCTTGGGTTCAAGGGTCAACTTCCGATTCATGTGACTCAACGCATACTTCTCCTGTCAAGAAACATAACCACACACACAAATTGTTATCCACTTTACGTCGGGTGACGTGTACAGCTGCCAACCTTTTTGGGACTGACCTACGGCAGATGGTTTGTTATGAACGGAACAACTTCAGAGCACCCCCATTTTTTTTGCTAGCAGCCAAATGGCTGATGTAAATAATTATTAATGTGGTAATTAATTAAAAACTAAGAAAGAATTACTGTCAGGATCTCAACATTATCTCCTGTCCACCAGCCATGTACAAACAATTTTCCATGTTACATTTCTGCATTGTCAAAAAGGTTTCGACATATGCAAAAGCTTTTGTATGTTTTTCATTTTTCTGTCAAATTTCTTACAGAGAAAAAGTTCTTTTAAACAAATGTTTCCGGCGAAAATCAGCCATGCAAGTTTAAATATTTAAAACAGAACACAACACACTGCTGCCTCAATTTGTTTGCAAGTGAAACTTACAGATGTTTACGGCGCATACAAAAAGGGTAAGGGTTTGAAAGACTTGAAAGTGTACCTGCTCCTTCAGGACTCGATCAGATGGAGCATTCCCCCCAAGCTGCTCCACTGGGTAAATAATCTGCCTCCTCCCTCTCACTGGTACCATGTAGTTTAAGCTGGTAACCAATGAATGCTTCTTCTGCACCTTTCATACAGAAGATGTTGATAAAAGGAACAAGTTGCATTGAATCGGAATTAACATGCCAAGAAGATACTAAGCATCTACTAAAAACTTTGAAAGTCTTCCTCTAATTAAGAAACTTGAAATAGACTCAAAATACCACCTTCGCAATAAAATTGAAATCTTAATCACCAAATAAGGAGACAGTAGTAATAGACATCCTTTTGTACAACGAGGCAATCATTTTTTAACAAACCATTACACAACTGAACATCATTGAACGGGAACAAGCAAAAAAAATAAAATAAAAATGTTCCACTGGCAACCAAAGTCTACAAAAACTAACATATGGACTGGCAATGAGGTCATTAGTGCACATCTAAACACCCCAAGGGACTGTGGGTGACCGGAAAAGGGCATTATTCCCTCGAGGCCGAAGGACCCTCTTCTGGTCACTCACAGGCCCGAGGGGATATGGACATACACTAGTGACCAAGATGCCAGTCCCTATGTATTTTATAACACACCTCTGTCCTGAATATGAAAAACAAATATACGTGTAGCATTATTTTTTTAAACTGTTTTAATTCAACAATTAGCTCAAGATCAAGTCAACCATTTCAGCAGTTCAACAATCAGAGGACTTCTTTTAGTTTCCCTAGTCTCAGTTTAGAACTTTCTGATCACTTTTCACATCATGAGAGGGCCAGTCATAAATTATGAGTATAATTCCTGGTCCAAGAACTATTTCCTGCAAATTTCCCATACGCAATGTACTGTGCAGATGCATTAATAACCACATGATATCATGTAGGCATAGTGCATCCATCAAAAACCACAGTAGATGACGTTGAATAGTCAAAGAGTAGGTTGAATTAAACTTGTCCCACTGTGCCATGTCTCAAAGATTTTATACAGTCCTCTCACCTCCTCCGATGCATAGGGCGGGTACACTGGATAGTAGAGACACGTAAAGTGGGCCTGGCGTAGTACCTCTTTCATCACGTGTTTAGTCTGATGCTGGAAAATGGGATTCAGGGCCAGGTGGTGAAGGTGACCATGCTCGTCCCGGCGGTGGTGATTGAAGTAGATGAAATCTTCGATGTTGTAGTGGGAGCGGATGTACTCAATGTCCTCCTCCTGACGTGTGATGGCCACGCCCACCACTTGGTTCAGACAGGTAGCAACGAAGGCTTGGATTGGTGTCCCATCCTTGATTTGTGAAAGGAAAATAATCAATGAAAACAAACTCTACTGAAGAGGGATAAAGGTGACGTGCACCTTGGTGAGAATTTTATAACTTTTCTCAATTGCCATTTGGCTATTATCACCAACTGGATAATCAGGACAAAAGCACCATAATTTGGTATCAGAGATGAGTCGTAGAACTGTTGAAATGTTGCAACCTGTGTGCCAATTTGTCTGCCGGTGCTGCATACTCCAAATGAGTTGAGATGGTTTCAGGAATGTTTAAAGCCCAATGAACAGTGGTAGTAATAGTGTAAGGCGGTTTGATACAATGTTTAAAAGCACTTAATAAATGCCTATAATCACATTAATCGTTCAATCGTTTTCAAAATTGCCAGAGACACAAATAACGCCAAGGGCTCTGTAAGGCCTACTTGTACCATCCAATTACCTGAAGGAAAATTATCTGTGGGAATTTGAAACTGGTCTTAAAACTTGTGATTTGTATTTTATCGTTTGAGTTTCTAATCTTTATCACCAGGATAGTTAAAGTTGATGCATGACATGAAAAAACCCACCATCTTGGAACTTCATTTTGGTCATACAAATTAATCCTTTTAAAAGAAAAAAAAACCCAGCTGAATACACATTTTGTCTTGAAACTTTCTGTCAAAATGTGCGCCGCCATATTGAAAAAGTCACGTGATTGCACTTGTGTCTACGCCATGGAATCAATACAACTGGTTGATAAAGGGTGACCTGCGCGTTGGTTGTGTTGCATTGACACGATTCGGATTTCTCAGTTACAGTGACCCGAGCATCAATTTTCTGCTCAGCGTTGCCAACAGTTCCGTTGTGGCACAAGCAGGTCGATCTGAGAACAGCATTATAGGACCGATACATGTCTATTTTATTCACATCAATACACTCTATTCTTACAGGATCTCTTCTAGCCTTGTTGAACTGTCTCAGATCGGTCATCAGTCCGTCCTTGTTGTCTACATGCTGTACCAAGTCCTCCACCCCTTGCTCGTCGCTGGTACAGGCCGGCCTGACCTGGAAGGATTGCAGAAGTCCGCATCTGTTGAACACGTACAGCTCCTGGGCAAGGATGCTGGGGCACTTAGGAGTGACTCTCTGTTGGTTGGAAAACATTTATTAGGAATATTAAACAGGTACAGTATTCTTACGTTTTCTTACTGTTTTTAGTTATTTGTAATTAATTTATGAAAATTCAAACCTTAGGCAAGTTATTTGTACTTTTGTCTATTAGTAATGATGAGAAGCAGCTATCACCTACGCCAGGAACTGACACATAAATAGATATTAGTAAAAACTAGCAATCTAAGAAAATGGCGTCTAAAGTTTAACACTTTTTAAAACGTCACCAAAACTTCAGACTCTTTTCAACTGGTTTTCTCATTGTGGACACTATATGCTTTGACTGTTTTACGTCCTAACTCAATAAGCAACAAAGGAGGAAAGATGAGTGTCAGTATTGTGAACCAATTAAAAAGCAAAACAGGACAATTTCCGTTTTTGTAGTGACACATTTCGATATATTTCAATGTATTTCAATGTATTAGGTCGGCATGCATGTGCGAGCCCACAACAAACAAGGATCGTGTCACTATGTGAAACCGTTTTTGTTCACATTGAGCAGAGTGTGCGCCGTGCATGACAATAATAAATGGAGACTGTGTGGTACCTTGTGAAAACGAAAATGTTCACTTTCATGCAAGGGTTACATTGCATAATATTCGTAATTTAAAAAGAAAAGTTCTTAAAGGTTTGAAACTTTATGAAATTGTAGGCCTTGAGGATTTAAGTATAAACATCTAAACAACTGATGAGCACTAAACAAAAATTTGTTTATACTTTTTAAGGCTTTGCATGGTGAGGTATCAATATATATTCGGTTTGCGGTAACACCATGTGTATATCTACTATGTAGATTTGTTCTTATAGAACTAATCTTACTTTTTATTCTACTGCCGCGGAGTAGACTTTGGAAAATCGGGAGACTACTTCAGGAGACTTCTTAGCTCTGAAAAGAACTGTCCAGCTTATTAGCTACTACCTGGGCGGAGGGTAGGAAATCGGCTGGGACTACTACTTTAGCTTAATAGTGGATCGGATCGTTATTCACGTTATTGACTTCACTGCCGTGGAGTGAGTTCTTAATTGGTCTCAACATTTCAACTAGCTTGCTCTAGCCATCGTCTAGTAGTCACTTAGATCACTAAGTAGTCTCCCAATTTTCCAAAAATCTATTCCGCGGCAGTAGAATAAAAAGCAAGACCTAGTTCTAGAACAAATCTACATAGCTAGTAGATATACACATGGTGTTACCGCAAACCGAATATACAAAAATTTGTTTTGTATAAAATGTGTAAGTTTATGACGCCAGTGCTGAAGTATGTGAGACAACTGAAAGTGGATCACACATCCTGATATTTCACATGAATGCTTCACTTGGCATTGAAGATGATAGAGCAATGGTTCTATTAAATACAGCAGGGCCCAATTTCATAGAACTGCTCAAGCACAAAAAGTAGCTAAGCTCAACAAAAATATGCTTACCAGAATCCGCCGCCAGCCAAAGTACCATTTCACATGTACCATACCTGTGACTGGTATCCTGCTCATTTTTGCAGAGCAGAAAATTCTTAAGCAATAATTCAGTGCTTAAGCAGCTCTATGAAATTGTTGTTTTTTGTTTTTTTTTTCTGTTTTGAGCTTACCACAAAGCTCTGGAGGAGAGGAAACTCTGGTACCATGTGGGGCATGGTGAGGATACAAAACTCCATATCCGGGAAAAGAGAAAATGCCATGGGTAGAAAGTCCAGAGATCTGTGGATAAAAACATTCTTTTTATCATGAGCTTAAAGCATTGAAATATCTTTTGTAAATAGAGAATACACTCAAGATAACTGGTGGGGTAGTTACACCATGTGGTGAAGATCTCTGACAGCAATAACCAGAAGATGACCAGAGCATGCTGGTTGAAGCATCGAGTGCAAACCAGCTCAAAAGAGGCACCACCACTCAAAACAGATCTTGTACCACATGGTGTTACTTACGACACATGAACAAGAAAGTGGCTCAGCTGGGGAGGGAAATAATGTATTTGTCCCCCTGCTCCCCCCCCCCACAATGAAAATGTCTGGTTACACCACTGGTACTAGGTATAACACTTGAGGAAATAGGTACCTGGGGCTGGAGAGCCATGGGGCTGGAATACCCAGGGGCTGGAAAACCCAGGGGCTGGAAAACCCAGGGGCTGGAAAATCCAGGGGCTGGGAAACCCAGGGGCTGGAAAACCCAGGGGCTGGAAAATCCAGGGGCTGGGAAACCAAGGGGCTGGAAATTCCTGGGACTGGAAAATCCAGTGGCTGGAAAATCCAAGGGCTGGAAAATCCAGGGGCTGGAAAATCAAGGGGCTGGAAAACCCAGGGGCTGGAAAATCCAGGGGCTGGAAAATCCAGGGCTGGAAAACCATTGGGCTGAAAACCCAGGGGCTGGAAAACCCAGGAGCTGGAAAACCAAGGGAGAATTTCCAGTGTTTGAAATTATCTCAAGAGTCCTCAGAACTGGGCCCAATCCATCTAAGTTAGTTTCCATTTGTCCAGTGCCATTGTTTTCCACCGTTAGGTGCAGACTTTAACATGCATCGCGCTGGCGTGTTCTATAGATAGTTCAACATCACAAAATGCCTGTGGTGCTTTAAACAAATTAACGTCAGGCTAATTGCCTACCAGGAATGATGGAAGACACTGTAAGGACTTCCACTATGGTTTGTTCTTTTTACTCTGCAAAAAGAAAGTTCCTAACTTTATCTCATATCATACACTTGTAGAGCCCTGGTTAGTAGTAAGATAATTCTCACCCCCCTAAAATTTGAAGAGCCCATAAACTAACCCCCCCATTTAGTCAACAGCGGATCTCCACTACCCCCCAGCGAGGAACAGCTTAATGAATTGGTGTGGTTGTGTGTGCCCTCATGGACAGCCAGCCATATTCTGGATGACTGTTAGTGAGTGTGCACACAATAAATATCAGTTCACTAAAGTTGTTGTCTCATCCATTCTTTACAGGTATGTGGATTTTCCTTATAAGTTTCTTCCTAGTTCATTATTATATAGATCAGCTAGATATCATTTTTGGTCACTTGCATTTTATTTGAAAGGAGAAATTTCTATTCTTATACATTTCCAAATCTTTCAATTGTTTTCATTGCATTGAACTGAATAGGTTTTTGCCAAAGATGTCATAGAAAGTTCCATGGATGGAGTATTGGTTTTCTCATTAGATTATCTTGTTTTTCTATTGATATGTTGATTAGTTAGTTTGGTTATATGAAACACCAATGATTATCAAATTTACTTGTGTTAAGTTTATATTCAATGACTTTTCCAATAATTTGTAACTTGGTGAGGAAAAGTCATGATAGTTTAGAAGTTTCAGTGTTCCTTTATACATGTACATGGATATAGCCATAGAACAAGGCATAGCAGTTAAAACAGTCCTGACCAGCTCTCTGGCCTGTGTGGCACCACTGTGTCTGGCAGAGAGATTAACAAAGCCCTGGGGCTATGGTCAGTGGTGGCAGGCAGATAAGATTAGGTTAGTTTAGTGCTTTGTTTATAGAACCACCACCAGAGCTTGCCAAGATCCCCCAAGGAAAGTGGGTTTTTAAGTTAATGTTTTTCTTTATTCTGCTATCTTATGTTTTTCTTTGTTTTGAGTAACTTGAAAAAGGACAGCAAATTACCCAGTTATAGAGTTTAGGTTCATGGATTTTAGGATTGTTTAAGCACACTTTAGATCAATTGTCTACCTCCATGCCTTGACTTTGTTTATATTGTTTACATGTAGTTTATATAAGTTTGTCACTTTATATTCTGGATGACTGTTAGTGAGTGTGCACACAATAAATATCAGTTCACTAAAGTTGTTGTCTCATCCATTCTTTACAGATAATGTTTATAATGTAACGAACGAGAGGCGTTACACACTCATGCTGCATCCACCAGTGCAGGCCAAGTCCGACACAGCATTCTGCTGATCAATTTCATCATAAACTTCATACCACACTTACCTCATTTCATATTTTTCATCAATGCAGAAAAGCTGAACGGTGAAACCGTTAGACTCTCCATGATACACCGGATCAAACCTTGGGGTAGGGAGAGTGGGTTCTGGGGAGGGGCTTGGCTCCGGTGCTGGTGGGGACACATCGGTATCCCCTTGTGCCGAGACTAGTGACTCACTCTTCGGTAGAAAAGAGAAATGGCTTTTAGTTTGGACCGTTTTCCCTGATATCCACTAGATGGAGAACATTTGTCTTTTATGTGCTTTAAATCTTGCTTTTTTTGTGTCAATTGAACAGACAGCTTTCGAGATGTCTTGTAGCACATCTTAGTAACTGTCTATTTTGTAATACCTGTGTGCATTTTAAAGTAATAGACCTTATGCACATGACGTCGCTGCAGTGTGCCGCGCTCTTGTAGTGGTCAAAAGGAGGTTGCTCATTGGCCCATCCTGTGCGCCGCGCAGACATAACTGTGTATTTTTCATTGTTTCATCATCATTTGAATTGGCGGCAGGATGATGTCAATGCATAAGGTCCATTGTATATTAATGTCTTAATATTTGTCACTGTTATATTGTGCTTATGCTGGGACCAACTAGTACATTATAAGAAATAAACAAATAAATAAATAATTGGTATATAAATAATTGTCATCTGCTACCAATAAAAAAGTGGTTCAAATACAGGTAACACTGCCGCGTCATCTACAGCCTTCAATGTTAATTCAGAGGTCTACTCTCTCTCCTGTAATGAAATTTCTTGGCTCTGCTTACCAACAATTTTCACTACAGCAGCAGAACAATCCTCGCTGGTGGAATTGTTGGCGAGTCATTGAGCAGAAGTGCCATTTAACAGGGAGCTGTTCCACACAAGTTCATTTCATTTTTAGTTTATAGTAAATCCATGATGTAAGCTTGTTTGCGTTCAATCTTAGATGTATACTTGTTTACATTAAATCAATATTGTATAAGTATAGCTGCCGTTTCATTAAAATGTGAAAAACCCTGAAATTCTTGGAGGTTATTGATTGTGCAATGCTTATTCAATTATTAATGTTCTTTTGGCATTTCTAATCTGCTGTCACAATATTCCATTTTTGTGTGTAGCAGGCATTATAATTGGTCCTTGGAAAAAATTAAGAACATTTTATCGAGTACAAAGGCTGACCTACATGTACACATGGTGTAAGCTATAATAGAATTTGAAATTTTCCTGATTTTTCCCAAGGGCAAAAAAATTGGGAATCGGAGTAAAGTAGGAAGAATATAATGCCTGGACTGTGGGATGTTTGTTAGCCTTGGTCTGATTGGAATGATGCCAGGGTCTGCTCCGCTTTAAACGCAAGCATATTTCACAGGTAAGCAAGAAACGTTGCTTCAGCGCATGCGTACTTTCTGTTACTAAGCACCCTTTGCTTACACGGCTAGCGCAGAAATTCAGAGAGAATGGTGACTGTAAGCGGGGAATTCTGTGGTAAGGACGGAGAACCATGCAATTGAACCCTGGTTACCTTTGACCCGGTAGACTTGACCGATTCTGCATCTTCGCGTTCACTCATCAAGGAGGCAACACTGGTAAGAAAAATACACAAGATAATGACTTGGAGCTCGTAAACTTCTCAACCGAAAACAAGAACAACTTTATAAAAAAAAAAAACCTTTATGAATGTCAATGAGAAATTTGTCGTAGCATCATGACAATATCTCTGGCGAGTCGGTACAAAATTGGTTCATGTCAAAGAGTTATAATTACGATCTAGAGGGAGAACTCACTATGTAGTGCACAATTCTCCTGACCAGCCATGGGCACAAATCCCTATGGGTGATATTCCATAGGAATGGGGGCTTAAACAATGATTGCTGTGTAAGCTGATGAGTGACCAAAACATTATGGGTCAGCAATATTTTCTCATAAGGCAGAAATGCTTCTTGTCTGGCCGTGTCGCATGGTTTAATGGTTTAAGAAATCAACAAAGACAACCTGAGAATAAGACTTAACCACCATCTATGGTAAACAATTCAGAATTTTGCCCAACTGTCGTTCATGCTCTTATGTTCTAATGTTCACACAAATTTGGGCGTGATTGGCAAATGGGGTTTCAAAAAATAAACATCCTCGTACAAAGTTTTAATTTTGTTCCAATTTTAGTTTTTACAAATTGTTTGTATTTGTACAAATTGAAACTGTATGCTAATTAAAAAAAAATTGCTATGGGTATTTTTATTTTCAAGCATTTTGTATAAACAGAATTTAAAAAGAAGATTTGACTTCATAGAAAAATTAGTCTCTGTTCAAATTGATTTCTCTTTTTCAATACGCACGAGACTTTGACAGTCTATGAGCATAATCACCTGACTTGCACCCGGCATTGATACTCAGTTGTGAGTCCTGCCAGTATTAGACCAGAAATGGAAGCAGAACGACAGCTTACCTTGCCATGTGCACATCACTTAACTTGGATTGAATCTTGACATCTGCTGACTCGACTCCACTGGCTGAAAAAGGGAACAAAAAGAATATGAAGCTGGTGGTGGACCGATGATTATGATCGACAGAACATTGAAGATGACCTCAGTCTTGGCAAACACTGTTTGACAAAGATACTCACTATTTCTTATTGGTGGTTAAGGGTTGGATTGAAAATACGAAAAATTGAAATATTCATTACTGTTAAGATTTTCAGCAAATTTCAGGACCTAACATAGCCTCGTAGTTACACTAATAAGCATGACCGATGTTTCACTAGATTTGCTATGTTGTGTTTCCACAAAGTGATGTATCGTGATCCATTGAAACACGTAGGGCAGGAATGGTGACAAACACACGTATAACAACATTAAAATTACGTTTATCATTTTCACAAAGCGACAAATGCTTTGGTTTGTGCACAGTGCTCTGCATGTATGTCTTGTTTTTTTGTTTTCAGGGAGACTCGTCAAAACAGTTGCAAGATTGAAAACACATTGCCAGTTCGGTTTTAATAAAGAAGTCAGCTTTTTTCTTTGTATTAATTTCTTTTTTAAATAGTCTCCGAAAGAGCAATTTGAAATATAGTTCAACTTCAGATTTTGTGTGTGTATTAATCATGATGGGCAAAGACGATTCCGGCGACATGGGGCCCAATTTCCAAGAGGTGATTAATTAGGAAATATTCAAACTTAACGCCTGGACAGTCGTTATTGTTCATGTCTCGCATTGTACCGTAAGACTTAGTAATTAACAGATCTTCATTCACAGTCTGCCGTAATAATCTCCGAGATTGTGGCATTCAACCCCAGGATGCAATGCCCAGGCATATTGGAAGCACTGTGCTACCTTAAGATGTCTTCCAAGTCGGACTGCCAAAACGCTCCGTGTCACACTATTTCTTTGGGGCAATAAACCAAACCAAACCAAACATATAAACCCCTTGCATATGAGGCCGCAAACTCAAACAGCGCCCTCACTGAGGCCAATGCTTACCACTGGTTCCAGGCTTAGGCTGTGCAGGCGTACTCAGTGTTGACGGAAGGGTACCGGCAGGTGTGGCTTTACTACTGCTTCCTGGTCTTGCTGTAGTGGCTGGAGTTGGTATGGTGCCGTCACCTTAAGGAAAAATACCGATTGAAAAACTTACTAAACTTCTACGTTGGGGAACCCCATGCTTGAGTCTTCTCACAATTTCTTTGTCAACAGGTTTGTACTTTATTTAATCATTATATGTGTAACCGAAAAGTGTTTTCATAATGATTATTTATTAATTTTTTTGGCAGAGACAAGGGGGGGGGGGTCTACAATCTCAGTCAAGAGTGCGATCCTCTGACCACACCTACAACCACCTTGGATATCACAAAACCGACCACTTCCGGTCAGTTTCCAGAAAAAGCGTAACCAGCTGCTGAAGATCAGCTGCTTGTAAAAGCAGAATGTTGCCTAGCGAAAGAGTCATCTTGTTATTATAGTCTTGCCAAAAAGAAGGGAAAAAAAACGCCATTAATGTATTTTTTTAGAGAACTAATGAAACTCTTTATGGAAAAGTGTATTTACTCCTGATAGTAAGAAAACATCATCTCCTGATTATGGACAGACCATGATCAAAGTCTCTATTCAGTCAAAATAGTGGCTTCTTATATAGCGCTCATATCCGTCACTCAGTGACGCTCAAGGCGTGTGTTGTGTTGTCATTTAGCCTTCGAGAAAGACTCAGGTAAGATCAAAACATTAAGCCAATAACTATTTTTTGCATTTACCATAGGTCTTTTTAGCTAATTTGATTTTCTCAAAGTGGAATGACACACCTCTATTGGTCCAACACTCACCTTTCTTGCTAGAGATTGAGCTGGATCTGGACATGGGTTTGTCTGGTCCAAGCTGACTACCTTCATGCTCATTAGCTGTGACTGGTTGTTCAGCTAAAAAAAGAAGAAGAAAAGAAGGCTAGAAAGCTCAGTTGGTAGAGCGCTGGCACATTAACCTGGAGGTCACAGGTTCAAATCTCACTCTAAAGTCAATTCTTTCTTTATTCAAACCCAAATTAATTAAAATTTACCCAGTCAGTTTCCATTGTCGTTTATTACTCAATTAAAAAAAACGTCCGATGATGTGAACTTTAAGGTGGTAGCATACTAAGGAGAATTTCCCAATTCAAGTGGAATATCAGACTAGTTGGAAGCATAACTGATTTCAGATGTTTAAAGACTATCCACATCATGTCAAATAAATATCCAAAATTGTTTTGTTCTTGTTTTAGTTTTTTTTTTTTTTTTTTTTTTTTTTTTTTGTGTTTTGGGGCGTTTTTTGTTTGGTTTTTTTGGGGGGGAGGGGAACCTGTCACATAATACAAACCTGTAGAAGGTGGTGTGGGAGCCACAAGGACGTCATCAGGGTGTGGTTTGCGCAGACCATGAAATGGACCCAACTCAAAACACCTACTCAGTAGATCCAGGTTAATAGTTCTAGAGATACTCATGAATCCAACTGCACTGCCCTCCGTCTGGTAAAATCAACGCAATAATCACACAACATCAACTGAACCGCTTTTCTGAGTGCACGAGGGCACTTTCAACGGCAAGTTTCCTTGCATCACAGTTCCATTTTTATCAAATTTTTGACTGCCTAATGTTGTTTTCTTGTATCAATGGCTAAAAAAGAGAAAGCCTTTGAGACACACTCTGCTATGAGGTTGAAACGTCAGGCCATTAACTAAAAAATAAGTACGCACACTTCAACTAATGAAAAGGACACGATTCAAGATTCAAAACTGGTCGTGTCATTTAAGTGTGGTCATTGTAGTTAAACAATATGAGATAACATAATCTGGGAGTTTGATGACAACATTTAATGACAAGTAGAGTTGGATATCAACATCAGCTCACCTCAACAATAATAGCATGGTTGTCCTCATCTTGAGATTCAATCAACTCTGCTAAGAAGTAATCCCCATACGTCGTCTTCAACATGTCACTCTGACGGTTGAAAATAGGGGTCAAGTCATCATGGTCTTCCACCCTGAAACAGAGAATAAAAAAAGGACCCAATTTTGAAAAGCAACACATATTTTGTTTAAAATATACCCAGTCAGTTTCTCTTAGGGTTTATTACTTGATAATGGAAAATAAAAAAGTTGCACCCCCTCCAAGTGATCCGTGTACCAACACTCATCATACAGTTGGTTGTGATTGTGATCCCTGGTTATATGCCAGTTTAAGGTCAAATGGCTTCTGACTGGCACCCTCCAACAAAGATAATGATAAAATAGGGCCATCGCCATCATAAGGCTAGATGGCTCAGTTGATGAAGCTCTGGTGTATTAATTTGGAGGTCACAAAATGAAATCCTATTCTAGTCAATTTGTTTTTGTTCAACAACTTTTCTATATTCATTCTTGTTTTTAAAACACTAATATTTAGACGAAAAGCTGAAAACCCAGCTATCTAGCTCTTCTAATAATAACCTTCGCCATACAAAGATAAATTACAAGATGATTTCAAGCGACAATTTATCAAACATTATAACAATAACTCAAATACAAATTTCATAAAAAATGCTTCTGTTATGATGACGAATAAATAATATCAATATTATTGTGAATTTATGAATGTTCTCAATCATCCAGATAAAAGAATAATGATATGAAATACCTTTTGCCGCCACAAGACCAGTCGGTCTGAGGATGAGTTCAGGATAAACTGTGAAACTGTCGTCACAATTAAATACTAAGTCTAGACGACTTGATTACAGATTTGATATCAGTAATAATGTACCAATATTAAGGTGCAATGTTGGTGTAACAATTCCCCAGGGTGATGGGTAGGTTCCTTTCCCAAAAAATAAACCAAGAAATTAATCAAACCCATAGTACCTGGCTTTCCTAACGAAGAGAACTGGACAATGGTCATGTCTGTGGCAGACAAATATGGAGTACTTCTCCAGAGGTTTTGCTCCAAACTTCTTCTCCAGCGGCTTGAAGATGTCTGCCAAGGCAGGCTCGGGGAAGATGCCGTTGGGTACAATGAGATACAAGAAGTGAATGTCTGGTACTGCATTGAAGACAGTGCTGCAAAATGAATACATTCTTAAGGTTAAGATTTGTTTTTCTTTTCTTCTTTTTTTGACACTGAATTTTGGAAAACTACAGGTGCAACTTGGAGCTCCATGATAACCATATAGCTGTAACGGTTTAATTTCATGAATCTATTAAACTTTCCTAGGAGTGCATTGCTATTCTCAGACGGCATCTGCTTGTGGCACTGTACCCACACACCCCAACCAAGAACCTTAAAGCATGTGGACAACATTGGTTAATGTCAAAGAACAGTATCCGCACTTTATGTGACCAATGTGACCCATGACTGCAAAGCAGTAACATTTAGCACTTTAAAATTATACACCACGAGTATATATATATATATTCATATGAACAGTCATGTTACAAGTGAAGTAGTTTGTTTTCATACAGCCAGCAACGGCAGTTGTCATCCACTCTGCTAATGTCGCCTCTTATACCAAAGAAGTGGCAGATTAGCACATGCTGTGGAGTTTGTATATATCGCCACATTCACACTTGTTACTAGTGGAGAGTCCAACTTTTGGGGTGAAGCTAACAAATCGTCCATGTCCAGATCAAAACTGATTAAAAGTAGAACCCAAGGGTAGAAAGTGAGACATGACCATCGAAATTCGCATACAAATACATACAGACATCGAGCGGTGCGCCATTGGTCCCATTCAGTACCATTTTGTGTTGGTCATAATGCAGCTTATATAGGTGTGGCTTATACGGTGGTGCGACTTCTACGTTGACACCTAATCTTGATTTGCCGATATTGGTGTACTGTGGCTCATATGCCGGGCGGCTTATACGCCAAAGATTACGGTACAGTTTACACCATGTGCTTACCGAATGATCTCCCTCGCACTGCCGTGTGAAAACTCCTGCTTTGCTGCAAAATAGTGCATGAACAATGTGTTCATCGACTGTAAATAAAAACAAACCACAAAATAATAACAACAATAATAACAGTAATAATAACAAGTAATAATAAAAAAAATTTGTTTTAAACAGCACTTTATCTCCGGTCGTCTGTTTTTCAAAGACAGGTTTTTGAAGTTTTTAATTATGAGACCATTTATGTAGCACCTTATAAGGGTTACAAGGTGCTGCGGCGCATCCAGCAGCCACTGCCAGAAACAACGTGGCAAACTCCCCTTTCCCTTAGCGAAAAGTGTAACTGGGTTCTTTTACATGCATCGCACAACGCACAAGACCTACGGCTTTACGTCCCATCCAAAGGAAAAGCAAAAGGTTAAGTTGACAAAAGTTTCAAGACCTGGACTCTCAAACCCACACTCCCTCCGCTGACCAGAAAAACCAGAGATTGAGTCCACGACACGCCACACCATGCAAGGAAGTATATATTCCATGTACCATTTGTACAACGAAAGCCAGTCTTTGTGTTTACTTTTCGATGCAGATTTGACCTACATGTCCATTGTGTTGTACTTACAGTGCATTTATCACAGTCGTAGTAGGTGTTGAGCCACTCTTGCCAAGTGGCTGGGTCGACCTCAGGAACATTAGGATAATCAAAGAAAGCAGAGTGAGCCAAGATCTCTTCTTTGTCGTTGTTGAGCGTCACAGCCAAAACTGCCTTCTCACTGAAAAGAAACAAATTCCAAGAATAAGGATTTAAAATGGACACTTAGACTGGCCTGTAGCTTAACCCGTTTACAGACCATTTAAATCTGTATAACCATCACATTACGTCAAGACATGGCTTAAGTTTTTTATCCCTTTTTCCAGTAAAACTTTTTTTGTGAATACTGTAATACAAAACAGGCATTTTTTTTTTTTTTTTTTTAGAAATGAAGATAGTATGTTGAAGTGGGTATTATTTGAAAACAATAATGCAGGACTTGGCCTTTGATTAGTGATCTTTCTTTTTGATTGAATGGAACTTAGAAGGTCAAACCTCCCTGTTGTTTGCGGATATAATGGGCAGTTTGGTACAAGCTGCTTGCAATTGCTACAGTCTCTACAGGGTTAATGCTTGCAGTTGCAAGTTGATAGAAGAATATAAAATGCACTCCTCTTTGGACACTGTTTTTCACAAAAAGATAACGAGAACAACTTACTATGGTCCTCAAAAAAAAGGACTTCTGTTTTACCGAGTATTGATTGATTTTCTTCTTACATTAAATTGACAACATTAACAAGTCCAAACTGAGGTTCCGTTGATGGTCCCACTAGTTTCAGAATGTTTGGTGCATCCAGGGATTCAGTACGCCGGGCATTGATGACTTCAGCTGGACCATTGCTTGACATCAAAACTGCAGTCATTGTGGATTGTTGGTAACCTAGGCAAAGAATAGGAAAAAGAAAATAAAATAAATATAATTTCAAGTCTGCCAGGCCTTGTTTTTTCTCCCCTTTGGCTGCCAGTAGAGTGTATTTGACTATCAAATCATCATCCTTCTATCTTGTTGTTGGAATGTTGTGGTCTACCTGTCAAGTCCTAAAGCTAGATACTTAAAGCATTTGCCTTGCCCCTTAGGTGGGACGTAAAGTCGTGTGTCCCATTTTTGTTATGTAACTTTAACGCATGTAAAAGCACCCAGTACACTTTTTGTTTTCGAGAAGGGATTTGCCCCTGTGTTTCTGGCGTGGTTGGTTGGACAGATTGCCTCGTACTCCCTTATAAACCCTACATGGTGCTATGTGTCTCGCAATTCAACCAAACTATGCAAACAAAATGAGCACTTGTCTTTGGACTTTAAGATGCCTGTCGGTCGTTGATGAAGAGCTATAAGAACTGCTTAAATATATCATTGGGGTTATTAATATTACTGTATTTAGTGCCTAAAACATACACTCTAAGCCCTAATGCCACACTATGTCATAATTAAACATTAACATTGCAGTCAGTCTCATTCTCACTCAGGCCTGGAATTTCATCTTTGAAAGGTCATTTTCATTTTGTAAAGGGCTTTTCCATGGAAAATCTTAAAGTCTACTTTGGGAAACTTTTGCCCATGGGGCACCAAGCCCAAGACCAGGGCAACAGAGGCCATGGCCTCCTGGGCCTCTGTGTAGGTCAAGGCCTGCAGTCTGTCACTAAACTCAATTGTGTTTATACCATTTAACATCGGATGACATGTTTATCTGCACATTTTTTTTGACAAACTTACAGCGGACATTCTTCAAAAACTTCTGATTTTCCACAATTTTTTGGCTGACAACCAGATAGATGGCTGACGTTTTTCATCCTCCTGGACTTTCCCATTGTGCAGCATGCATAGGCAAACACCTACGTGATACACTTTGTTTCACCTGTACAAAGAGTGACAACAGGCTCTGGAAAACTTGCCTTGTATATTCCCTTTCCGGGGGTTAGTGTGCAACCCCTAATTCTAGACCTTTTCCTTGTGTTATACAAATGTGTAGCGTACATTACAAGAATGGACAAGCTGCCACCATTGTTCAACATGATACTCGGCTAAATAGAACTAGGGTAGGAGGCAAGTCCGAGTGATCCAAGATTCCAGCATACCATGGCAGATTTTTGGACGTGGCTCACGGCCAAAGAAGGTTTCGCTAATCATGGTGAGTGTCTACTCAATTTTTTAACACGACAACATCATAACATCAAATCCTGGAACTAATTATGAGAACCTTTGTCGTCTCTCCTTTGCAAGTCGGGATTTCATTGTGGCAACAACAATATTTTCAAAGGAATGTTTTTTAAAATATCGACGTGACGGTGAAGTGGTTAATCAAAAAGGTAAAAGGGGTAACTCAGCTCAGACTGTTACCCATCCATCCCCGACAATGTTTAATGAGCTCACTTAGTCACTGACTGTCACTGTGTTTAGTCATGGCTACTATTATTATTAATGGAAAATTTATTATTGAATATATGGTATTATTAAATTGTATATTTTTAAAAGTAGCATTGGATTGTTAATGATTGTAAAGACTACACCCACACTAGTAAAAAAATAGTAGCAGTGTAGCACTAGAGTAGCAGTTAACCGTTAACGCACTGCAGTAGCACTACCTACACTCTGCACAGTACACAAATTTACAAAATATTCAATTTGTATTTTTATTTTTTTGCTAAAATTAAAAAGATCAAATATTGTCCTAACAGAAAACCAAAATATATATAACAACAACAAAATCAACATTTCTATCATTAAATTATCAAAGTATTATTCTCACCAAAAAGGTTACTTTTCAGACTTTTTTCAAGGTAAGGTGAATCCACAGATCAGATTCTGCAGGCTGCAGACTACGCATAACCTCCTTGGCAACAAGACGGCTCGATCAATAAGGTTTAATTTTGACGAAAGAAACGTAAGAATAAAATTATAAAAAGATACACAAATTTAAAAAAATAAAATAAACTCGAAACTTCATATAAGTGTTTTAGTTGTTTGAATCTATGAATAGTATTGTTAATATATGTTATATAAAACAATAAAATTTATACTATTTTATTTTCTGAAAGAGCGCCCTCAAGAGTAATCATTTATTTCTGCGTCCTGCAAAGGCTAAAAAAACTTTGTCTTGAAAAAAATAATTATAAATATTTTGTTTTTGTGACAGCTACCTGTAAAAATGGCAACATCTACTATTAAAACGAAGGTGCCAAAGGTGGCAAAGGTAAGATTGGAAACTTTTATGCCAGAATAATTCTGTTAATTATACTTTTTATTTTGATGTGCATTTATAATTTCCACTGTTAACAATGCTAAGTCACCTATTTCCGACATAATTCCCCGTGAGGAGGATAATGTTTTTTAAACTTGGGTATAAATTAAGAATAAGAATAATTAATATAAAGGTCAGGCACACCGTACATTACTCCCTGTACTACTGTATTGTACCGTTTAGGCATACTTTGTTCATTTGCTAAACTAAGGTTCATTCAATCATTATAAATTAATCAATCGTCAAGGTATTTCTTCCTTGTGTCACACAGTTTTCAGCTCTCTTCAAAGTTCAAGGTGGCTCACGCTTTCCATAGACAATCTTAAATCCTTATATTAACTGTAAACATACACGTAGTTTGCAGTTCAGCTTTGACAACTCACCTAATTTATTTTTTTTAATCAGTGAAAACAATTCTAGTGAGTACTCTGTGCTTTTCTATATTCATTTTTTATTCTTTGTACAGGTGAAGAACCGGATGCCAGCAGAAGTCCAAATCACTGCCGAGCAGATTCTCAGAGAGGCTAAAGAGCGAGAATTGGAGCTGGTCCCACCGGTAAGGACCATACTAAGTGTGCTGCGATTTGTGGCCAAGCGGTCAAGCACGACAAATTAAAGCTCTGCTGGTCAGAGTCATGGTTCGAATCCCTGTCCTGACCCTTGTGTCTTTGATCAAAGACACTATAAATTGCTCCTTGGCATAACATCCTGACGTTGCTCAGTACAACGTAGAAGTGTGTTCTGCTCTCAGCCTAACATTACAAGGAGTAGTGGTGATCAAAAATAATTAAGTTAAAGTGTGTTTGTCCAAAGGTTTACTTCCAAATGGATTAATAGTAGATGTTAAGAAAAAGCATTGATTGAACAATCAACCAGTGATAGAAGCTGTCCTTAAAGTTACTGCCAATCAGACAGGAGTTTGTGGATCAAGATGAATCCTCAAGAAGCAATTAGGCAAGGATAATTGAGTATATTAACCCGTTCCCACCAAAAGTTTTTCTCGTCATGTCAGTGCAAAAATGTTGTATTCCTAGAATGTCACTTGCGTTACGCACGAGTTCCAAACTGTCAAAATGTATCTCGCTTAAAATAGCCTGGATGTGTACACAGAAAACAAGTACGTGCCGAATTACAACGTTTTTGCTCTGAGCTTTTTTGTGCGAGATACTTCGTTTTTACAAAGTAATGATATATTGTTTTTGCACTGACGCAACGATTTATTATTATCGCCTACCCTTTGATATAACAGCCTCCTAAGCAGAAGATCACCGATCCCGAGGAACTCCAAGAGTATCGTCTTAAGAAGAGGAAAGAGTTTGAGGACAACATCCGTAAGAATCGCTCAAGCGTTACAAACTGGATCAAGTATGCCAGCTGGGAGGAGAGTCAACGAGAGATTGACAGGTAGAGAATGCCGAGCAGAAAAGTAAACACGTACTGGAAACATGTAGTTGTGTTTTATGCGATTCCCCCACTTTTAATGCCAGCATGAAACGCAACTACATGTCTAGCTATGTTGGTGGTGTTGCAGCCTTCTCCCTTAATAGCAGAGCCGAAACTGGGGTAAACTTTAAAGGGGGTGGGGCTCAAGGTGTTACACCATTTTTTTTTAGGGGGGGCATTTCTGGCCAATTAAAACTGTAGTTTCCGTTTGCACTTCTCTAAAACAAGCCAATTTTCAGCACTCGTGTTATGCCATTTACTATTTTAGGGAGACCGCCAACATAGGGCTGGATAGCTCAGTTGGTAGAGCGCCGGTACGTTAATCGGGAGGTCGTTGGTTCAAGTCCCGCTCTAGTCAATTTTTCTTTGTTCAAACCCAAATTATTTAAAGTTTTACCCAGTCAGTTTCCCTTGTGGTTTATTACTTGATATTTACTATTTTTGTAAAAACAAATACACTGTCTTTGTGTAGATGGAAATATAGTTTTAAAAATCATTGAAATTTTCACATTAAAGCTTATAAAATGTATTATTTTACAGGGGTAGCTTTTACAAAAAAATGTCCAGATTTCATATGGGGGGGGGCACTTCCCAGTTATGCCACTGTTTAGTAGTGGCACACTGGCCTGAGACTAGTTAAATCACTAGAGGAGCCGTTGAAGCTCTGCCCAAGTAGTCAGGCCGGCCAGATTTTGGCTTCCCACTGCTGATGTAAAACACTGATTGTTCATATTTCTTTAAGCTTCAGTTGCCCTGCCAAATTGCCATATCTGTGAGAGAAATCAAGAACTGGAACTATACACTAAGGTCAGCGCGCCTTTATCAAGGCTGCACCTGGGCACACTCCACACTCCATCAATCAGCATCTTTGGACTTCTTCATTAGAGAACTGAAATCACTCCTCGCTACTTATTTCACAAATTTTTGTTTGTCACACTGCTTGTTTGAAGTAGGCATCTTGATAATTTTTCCAGATAAGTGCTTCATTTCAGTGTATGTTATTATTATACCAATGGCAGTGGTGTATGGACCAGTAGTTTTTTATCTCTAGACAAATAAAGGGCAAACCCTTTCATGTCTGGCAGTATTTATTTTTTGTCTTAACAATTATTTCCGTAAAATAAATCCATTTATTGTGTTTCAGTAATTTTATGTACCTATTTACTAACGTTTTTGTTCAAAAAGAACAAACAGGGTTCAAAAGACAATGATCGTCAAATCAGAGCAAAACAAAACACTGTTGAGTTTGATTTGATTTTTCAGCTCTTGTCGATCCACTTCAGGATGAAGGCCTCATCTCCAAATGTCTCAATTTTGTGCTTGTTGATACCAATTGACTGTCCCCCAATTTTTTTGCGACACTGTTGACAGAACTGAGTTGTTATATGTCACATGCTGTTGTTGTTGACTCTTGAACTTTTGTGACATTATCAAGAAGCTGCCTGTTTCTTTCAGAAAGAAACTGGTTTACCAACTTGTTTTCATTTTGTTTGACTTCTTCTTCTTCATTGCAGAGCACGATCTGTGTATGAAAGAGCTTTGGATGTCGACCACAGGAACATCACACTATGGCTGAAGTATGCAGAAATGGAGATGAAGTAAGTCGAAGGGAAGGTGCAGCGGAGTTAAGTAAATAAGTAATACTGAAAGAAATTACAAATTTTGTGAGCAAAACAGTTTTGTGAAACAAAAAAGAAAAATGTGAAAGGTTATCAATTCGTTTTAGGATGAGGTACACATTTCTTATATAGTGCTGTATCACACCTGAACTAAGTTTAAATTATGAGAAATATATAGCACCTTGTAAGGGTTTACAAGGTGATGTGGCACAATCTGCTTCCAGCCATGGCAGAAACACCAAGGCGAGCCACTTCTCTTGACGATAAGTGTACTGGGTTCTTTTACGTGCATTACACAACGCACGGGACCTTCTGCTTAACAGTCCATCTGAAGGACGAAGCAATTATCGTTAAAGTGTCTTGCTCAAGGACACAAGTGCTGTACCCGGAGACCCGAACCCACTCTGACAACACCGCAACTTGAGTACGGTGCACCAGACTAGTCAAAGTCCCTTTTCAGAAACTAATGGACACTCTGACAACATCGCAACTTGAGTACGGTGCACCAGACTGGTCAAAATCCCTTTTCAGAAACTAATGGACACTCTGACAACACCACAACTTGAGTACGGTGCACCAGACTAGTCAAAGTCCCTTTTCAGAAACTAATGGACACTCTGAGAACACCATGACTTGAGTAGGGTGCACCAGACTAGTCAAAGTCCCTTTTCAGAAACTAAAGTTGCATTTCTTACTTCAATCGTACTTCAGACACAAGCAGGTCAACCATGCCCGCAACATCTGGGACAGAGCTATCACCATACTTCCCCGCGCCAAACAGTTCTGGTACAAGTACACCTACATGGAGGAGATGATCGGTAATGTGGCCGGGGCAAGGCAGGTGTTTGAACGCTGGATCCAGTGGGAGCCCGAGGAGCAGGCCTGGCTGTCCTACATTAAGATGGAGCTGAGATACAAAGAAGTAGACAGAGCCAGGAACATCTACGAAAAATATATCCTTTGCAAACATTGATAGATTCCAAGGATTTGATTGAGTTTGATTTGATTCATTTGGCAAACTCACAAGGAAAGATACAACACTTGGATGTTGCACAAATAAAGATGATATAAAATTGCACATATAAGTTAACATACCATACCCAATATGTGGCAGAGGGACCCTGCCCAAAAGGCTCCTATACTCCAACACACTCTTCCCCTCGTGTACAGAAGTACGACCCCCCCCCCCCCCAACCGACCCCCTCAAAAATCCTCTAAAGAAGTCCTGAGACTTCATTGAAGACACAATGGGAGAAAGGGGGGTACACCATTTCACAAATCAAGCACCAAATCAAAATTAGTGTTTAAATAGTTGGTTGCAGAGAATCAAACAAAAAAGTCAAAGATTTTTTAATACATTAAGTTGAACAAGAAGTAAGGACATGATTCAAAGGGGCACATCTAAAAAAATCTGCTTACACGTCGTTTTTGACAAGGCCCAAATTTATGTTGAAACTATAACACAAAATGTAAAACTTCCTGTATCAACCTTGTTGTATCTTTCCTGCCAAGAATTTCAGGAAGGTATATCCCCCCCGGAAAAAAAGTCATGGTAGAAAAATTTCGATGTTTTAATGAATTCTCAGAACCGACTGTTTTCTCCTTGACTCGTCACACTTGTCATTTGCCACCCGGAGGTGAAGAACTGGATTCGCTTTGCCAGCTTTGAGGAGCACAGCAACTACGTCTCCAGCGCTCGGAGGGTGTACGAGCGCGCCGTGGAGTTCTTCGGGGAGGAGCTCATGGACGAGAAACTCTTCGTAGCTTTCTCAAAGTTTGAGGAGAGACAAAAAGAGGTAAGACTCTTTTTGCATTGAATTGAATGAACTTTCTTTCCTTTGTGCATTTCTGCCTCATTGCCAAACTGTTGTGTTATTTAAAATTCATGTCATATCTGCATATAATTTCCTTCTTGTCATTGTTATTATTACCTTTAATATGTAGTATTATTATTATCATTATTGGTCAACGTATTCCTCTTTAAGTCAAATTGTTAACATTTGTTTGTTGCTTATGTTTTTTGCTGTATATTGTGTTGGTTTGTCTTTATCAGTAGGCATTTCTATACAAGCTTACTTTTGGCTTCTAAAAAATACCCCCCATATTGGTTTTCTTCTTAAATCCTTTTCATTATTTTGTTTTGTCTGTTTTTCCAATAAGTTCTTGACTTCTTGATTGTATTTGATTTAAGTAGTTGCTCTAAATGTGTTGATTGTTCTTTCTTTTTCACCAATAATATAGAAATAAATGTCAAATCTAATTAAAAATTGAAAAAACTTTGCGTTGAAATGGTTTTAAAAAGAAGTTCAACCTGATTGTAAGTTCTCTAGGAAGGTCCACATGAAAGAGAATCTGTGTGAGTAGAGAGAGCGGAGATCAAACAGACTGTGATAACAATAAGAGTTTATTCCTAGGACCAAAGTGAACTATTTTATCATACTAATAATTTAGAATTTTTGTTTAAAACCTTCATTAACCATCCTACTGTCTGACCATTAAATATCATCGACTGGTTCTGAATGAAAGATAAACTATGTCGGCCTGCGATTTAATATCGTGTGGTGAATGCACCTACACAGCACAGTCAACCGTCTTACTGTCTGACCATTCAGTATCATCGACTGGTTTTGAATGATAGATAAACTATGTCAGCCTGCGATTTAATATCGTGTGGTGAATGCACCTACACAGCACAGTCAAGCGTCTTACTGTCTGACCAGTCAGTATCATCGACTGGTTTTGAATGATAGATAAACTATGTCAGCCTGCGATTTAATATCGTGTGGTGAATGCACCTACACAGCACAGTCAAGCGTCTTACTGTCTGACCAGTCAGTATCATCGACTGGTTTTGAATGATAGATAAACTATGTCAGCCTGCGATTTAATATCGTGTGGTGAATGCACCTACACAGCACAGTCAAGCGTCTTACTGTCTGACCATTCAGTATCATCGACTGGTTTTGAATGATAGATAAACTATGTCAGCCTGCGATTTAATATCGTGTGGTGAATGCATCTACACAGCACAGTCAATGTACAGTGCTCTGTGTGCAGTTGTAACACTGTACACAACCCGTACAGTTGAATATTCTCAAACAATTTGTCAGCTTGGCTAAACAATTTGACCAGTGGGATGTCATCGATCTGTGGGCCGACCAAAGATGCGCTAGGTGGACAACATCCGAGAATGGTCAGGTTGTGATACCAACCGAAACTCAGAGCAGCAGCACTGGAAAGACGGGCTGTGGTGGGAGCGACACCGGTGATTCTGTGGGAGCGATACCGGTGATTCCAGTGGTGAACAATTTGAGGAGGAGACCTCGGGCTAATGCCTATATCTAATAGAGAGGCAGAGAAGAAGGTTAAAAGCGCAAGATACAGTTTCACTTGACCAGATTGATGATTTTTCAAGAAAGCTCATGCAACTTAGGAACTCGTTAAGAGGTCTGACTCCATTTTGTTTTGTCATTGTTCTGTTAACAGCACGAGAGGGCCAAGGTGATCTACAAGTACGCCTTGGATAAGATTCCCAAGCAGCATGCGGAGGAGCTCTTCAAAGCATACACAATCCATGAGAAGAGATACGGTGACAGGGCTGGCATTGAGGACGTCATCGTCAGTAAGAGACGCTTCCAGTATGAAGAGGTAAAACCTTCTAATCTCCCATTGTTGTTCTCATTAAAAGGGTCCTTTTTAAAGGTCTGAAAAGAGTCCACTGCTTAATTTTCTTGCTAACCTGTGAAATATGCTTACGCTTCAGCAAATTTTCTCTGCTATAGTTAGCATGAAAATTTGCTTACTGTTAAGCAGATTGGTCCCTGGTTTAAGCACAGAAAAATTGCTTATTGGTAAGACAGCTTTATGAAATTTTGCCCTATGACCAATTGTTTCTATCTACAGTGGAAAATTGGCCTTCAAACTCATTTTGGGTAAATTACTGAATATGTCTGCAATCTTTTACTCATCCCTCATGGTGGGAAGTAAACTGTTATTTGATTGATGCAGCAAAATGACTTCTGTACCTGGACCCAATTGTTAGAGCTTCTTAAGCACAAACAAATAGCTAAGCACAGTAAAAAGTTTGCTTACCTCAATAAGGTTACCAGCCCCCAAAACTGTGTCACATGTACCATCTCTGGCTGGTACCCTGCTCAATCCTGCTCACTCTTTCTTAGGAGGAAACTGTTGAGCAATGTTTTCTGCTGAAGCAGCTCTATAAAATCACGCTAAGCAGAAAATGTAACAGATGTAACAGTAACCCCCCCCCCCCAAATACCATTGAATCTGTTTCCTTTATCGTCACTCTTTGTACATGTGGACAGGAAGTGAAAGCTAACCCGAGCAACTACGATGCCTGGTTTGACTATCTGCGCTTACTGGAAACGGACAGTAGTGAGGACACCGTGCGTGAGATATACGAGCGAGCTATCGCCAATGTTCCTCCAGCCCCCGAGAAACGCTTGTGGAGACGCTACATTTACCTGTGGGTTAACTATGCTCTGTATGAAGAGTTGAACGTCAAGGTGTGTAGTCATCAGCTGCATTGTAGTTTTCCCTTATTTTTTTGAAATAGTCTTTTAAGGCAGAAACGAAACACAATCAGATCGGCCAAGTCAAATCTAATAAATGGACAGATGGTAGCGGCGCATGATATCAGTGCGAGGATCAATAAGCAAGCATAAACTAGATATATAGCTTCTTACGATTATTTTGAGGTGGTTTTTTTTTCTTCGTTATATAACTTTTTAATTGTGCGTTTGCCATCGTTGTATTTATCAGGACATGGAGAAGACACGGCAAGTGTACAAGGCGTGCTTGGACATGATCCCGCATAAGAAGTTCACTTTTGCCAAGGTCTGGCTCATGTTTGCCCACTTTGAGATCCGCCAGAAGAACCTCAACTTTGCTCGCAAGATTCTGGTGAGTTTTAAAATTGGAGTTAATGTTGCTTCTTGAAGGGCAAGACTTTGTAAAGGAGAAACCTGTAAATGTGACGTCCTCCCTTAAGATGAGAATAAAAAATGTGACCAACTCTGGTAAAGCTCCAAACCCGATTTTCAAAGGAGAGATTTGAGTATTTATCGGTAAAAACAATGTTTTTAACAAATCATCATGACACATTGAACACTTGGTCTTGTTTCCTTACCAGGGCAACGCCATAGGCAAGTGTCCGAAAGATAAGGTCTTCAAGGGTTACATCGAGTTGGAGCTTCAGCTGAGAGAGTTCGATCGCTGCCGCATCCTGTACCAGAAGTTCCTGGAGTTCAACCCGGAGAATTGCACCACGTGGATGAAGGTATCTCAAACAGCGATGAGAAATGTTCACCGGGTTCTCCCTGAACGGTGGTTCCGCTGGCCAAATGCCAGTGGAAAAACCTGACTGCCAGTCAAAATTCACTGCAAGTGGTCTGCCTGGCTAGCTCAGTGCTAAAAAAAGCATCCCTGTTTTTATATGAAATATGGACCAGTGAACAAGCTGGTGGACTAGTGAAATAACAAACTAACTGGTCCTGTTGGCCAGTCATTAACAGATTTAAGGGCAAACCCTATGTTATACTCTCATTTTAATTTAGACATTTTTATTTTCAAGTAAATTTTTCTTTGTTCAACCCTAATTTGTTTCTTATTGATATAGTAACATGTTTTGCTTATAACTTTCTCCATGCTTATAGCAGCTACTATTTTAAATAGACTCCCTTAAATATGAAGTTTTAACATTTTCCAAATATCTCTGCAAAACCTGAAGAATATAACTAGACAAAAAGAGCACTCGTGAACTTATTGGAGCTATAAGTTGACATTTTCTTGTCATTTTCCTTTGAGTAGTTCACCGAACTGGAAAGCATCTTGGGTGATATTGATAGAGCGAGGGCCATATTTGATCTGGCCATCAACCAAACCAAACTGGACATGCCCGAGGTGTTGTGGAAAGCCTACATCGACTTTGAGATTGAGCAAGAAGAGTATGACAGGACGAGGGCGCTTTACAAGTGCCTCCTACAGAGAACGCAGCATGTCAAGGTAAATACGTTATATGTAGTCTTTTTGGTTTATGGTTGAATGGGAGACTTTTGGGGGCTCAAGGTGGCAGCAGACTTACCAGGTCAAATGCATTGTTCTTGGAAATGTGAGCATGCTCAGGACGACAAAAACAATGGAAATTTACCTATTAAATCTGCTGCCACTTTTAATGTCTTAAAAGTCTGTTTTTGTTACCAGGTTGTATCTTGCATTTCTTTGGTTTCATAATAGCTTTTAATCTTCATCAATTCCAGCTTTCCACATTTTTATAAATTTGTATGAATGTCTTTGCTTTGAAATCCTTTATATGTACAGGTGTGTCGTTCAATTCTTGTTCTTTGTGCTAACTTTTACTTTTGCTAGTTTGTATTTTGATCAGAGTAATATTTGGTTATTACTTATATCTGGCTGGCCCGGGTTTTTGATTGCCTTTATAATACTTAGTGTTTTATTTTGTAAGCATGTTATTTTTTCCTTGTAGTACTACCGACCTTGTTTTGTGTTTTTAAAGCGAATTAATTAAATAAATTAAATATTATTATTGTGACCTTAACTTCTCACAATGATTTCAGTATTAGGCTTGTGTTCAATTTAAACCTCATATATGATCGTTCTGCCCCATTCTGGCTAGGTATGGATAAGTTTTGCTAAGTTTGAGCTGTCAATCGGCTTGGAGGGGTGTTTGGAGAGGGCAAGGAGAATCTACAGGGATGCAAACAGGGGACTGAGAGACACTGAGGAGAAGGAAGAGCGCCTGATACTACTGGAGGCCTGGAAAGACTTTGAGGTATAGACTTGTAACTATTTTTTTCTCTCCACCTTTTCACAAAAATGTTTGTCAAAAAATAGTTAGTGGCTTGATGTTTCAATCCTAACAGAGTCTTTCTCAAAGGCTAGAACGAAACAAAGATAAAAAATGATTGAATAAATTATTTATATCTTTAAAAAAGATAATCGGCACCTTTAGAACAAGCAAGTGTGAAAGACTGATAAAGTTATTCAATGGCAGCTGTACAGTATTTCAGATTTGGTAATGTACCTGACTGGGTAAATATGTATCAATTTTGGAAAAGAAAAAAAAAGGCACTTTGTGTCTGCTAAACTTTGCCCCAGTATTCCTTTAAAAAAAAAAGTTTTTAACATGAGCTGCCAGATCGTACAAAGCTGTGGCAGTGTTGGTGTTGTTGCATATGTCTGGTACCTGATGTTGTTGAGTGTGATGGTTTCACTTTGTAGGAGGAGTGTGGTGACGAGGAGAACATTGCAGAGGTCAAGAAACAAATGCCAAACAGGGTCAAGAGGAGACGGAAGATACAAACCGAAGATGGGGTAAGATTCTGTGCTGATTTCTTCAATACTCATAGTACTTGCATGATTCATATGTCCATCAACTTGCCTCAAAACAAACCCACCCAACCCACATTGAGACTTAGGCGTAGAGAAATACAAAACGTTTAACGATAAGGGACCATGTCAAAATTAGTCCTGGAAAACCAGCGGATAAAGACTGTCCAGGACAAAGTTTTTTACCCGCCGTTAATTCACCTTGTTTGGATTGGAGAAAACATGGGAGAAGTTCACAGTGCCTGGGGCTACATTTGTTTACAAACTGCACAGACTTGGACCGCTATCTACTGGCAAAAACAAGCAGGGCATCTCTACATGTCTCACTGAAAAATCACACTACGCATCTTGGTTAAATATAATAACCACCAAACCTTTCAGATCGCTCCAAAAACTGCAAGTTTGTTTAGACTGCATAAAATCAGCCAGTCGAACCGCAAAGTGCTCTGCGGGGTGCATTGGCACAGGGCTTGTCTTGAGTGCATCGTAGAGCTGTGTGCCTTTCAGCGAGTAAAAAACCATGTCTGTTATAGAAATACAGTCCGATGGAAATCCAACAAAAAATTGACATCGGAGGATTGTTATCCAATTACCTGCCCTGGATTAATTTTGACAAGACCCCCCCAAGAGGTTGTAGTGATGATGCCAGGTCAAGTTCTGTCAAATGTCAACGTTTTGATTGAAATGCTTAACTGATTCATTTTCCCTTCCTCTTCCTTTTACCTCTTGCCCACAGTCCGATGCAGGATGGGAGGAGTACTATGATTACATTTTCCCTAATGATGAATCCAACTTGCCCAACCTCAAGCTGCTCGCCATGGCGAAGAAATGGAAGCAGCACCAGCAAGAAGATAACAGTGATGAGGAAGACGATGCCGATAATGATGAAGGCGATGACGACGACGACGATGATGATGATGACGATGATGATGACAAAGAGAACTTGCAAGAGAATGCCAATGAGGAACAGGAGGATGGAGTCAAGAAGGCGGCGGCTGACTACAACGATGAGGACTATGATGACAGTGACGATAGCAGTAGTAGCGATGACGAGAAGAAGTCCGGGAGGAGGAAAGGGACTGAGCCCAAGGCGAAACCTAGCGATTCTAGTGACTCGTCAGATTCTGACGGATAACACAAAGTGCCTGATTTGGAATCTCAAAGATCATCTCGGGACGATGGAACTATCAGAAATGCACAGTGAGATCACTACTACGGAGAGCATTAAAGACAGTTTCACCTGAGGATCTCTTTGCTATTTTGACCTAGAGGGGTTTGACATCCTTTCTGGTCAAATGGAATGTTTCTCCAGTGAACATCACGGTGACCCCCCAACGCCCACTGAGATGTTCTCAGTATAGACCATGCCACTTTGTTGACCCCCCCCCCAAAAATGAACTTGTACATTCCAGAGTATTTCCTCGTAGGCAAAATGCTACACTGTTTAATTGAGAAATTTTTACATTTTGTTCATCGTAGTTGCCACATTAAATCAAGAATTGTAAAAAATAACAGCTGAACGACTTTTGAGATGTGACCCCCTCTCTTTATATCAAGAGGTGATAGAAATCATATCGTGCAATTTCCACAAAATTATGATTTTATGTTTTCATCCTTTAATTAAGCTGTGTACAACTTTTGCCTGCAGGAAGTCAAGACTGTTACTCTTTTATAAACAAGTCGTGATGACACACAAATGATGGTCTTTATTGGCGAAACAACTTTTATTGAAACTTTTATATAATAGTAATAATGAGTGTACATTTATAACGAGTCTTGTCTGTCATTAATGACACTCCTGGTGTCGAACTATCAAATCTGTTGGAGATTAAGAATGTTGGAGATTAAGAAGATTAAGAATTTGAGAAATATGCTGGGTTCTTTTACATGCATTACAAAACACACTAGACCAACAGCTTTACGTCCCACCCGAAAGACCAAGTAACAATGATTAAGTGTCTTGCTTAAGGACACAAGTGTCCCAACCGGGACTCTAACCCACACTCTGCTGATCAGAAACACCAGAGCTGGAGTAATCGTGTGCTTGACCACAATTCCTACAAAGATGACATGACCTGGGCTTAATAAGACCTGGGTTCGATTTCACAAAGATAGTCCTAACTTAGGACTAGTCCTAGGAGTTATTAAAAACTTAAGGCTAGTCCTAAGTTAGGATGAGTAACTCGTCCTAACTCGAGATAAGACTAGTCTTAACTCTTTGTGAAATCCACCCCTGGGCTTAATAAGAGCTACTTAACTGAAAATATTGCTTACCAAATTCGTTAGCTTTCCATAAATAAAGCCACTCCTAAATAAAGTACATTATACAGTGTACAAAGGTTATTTACTGGTTATCTAATTTTTTTTTGCAAATTTATTTGACAGGTCAATGAAATAGACCTTTTATACATTTACGTCATCCGGTCGCCATCTTAGCGGTAAATCGCTGATGAAACAATTGAACCGCACAGCTCTGTATGCGCCGTGCACGGAATGGGCAAATGAGCAGCCCCCCTTTTGAGTTCCGAGGGCACCCCCACTCCAGTGACGTCATGTACCCAAGGTCAATTCACCAAGGTTAAGTTTGTTTAGAAAAACAAGGTAAATTATTGCATTTAGATACTTGTAGTGGTAAAGAAATTTTCTTCAAAATGCATAAAGGTCCACAAGTTTGTCACTGTTGGAAGACCATCGCTCTTTGCCAAGGTTCATGTACATAATAAATATCTATCTTGGTTTTTTTTTTTTTAAGGAGCTTGTTTGTCGTTGAAAGAAGTGTCATTCATTAAGACGTTCTGCCCTCCTTCAATAACTGTATCAATCAAAATGTGTTATAACCAATCGGGGCCAAATGTCATGGCTCTGCTTAAGCAAATAATATACGCTTATGGAAGCAGGGAATTCTGCGCTTACGTCAAGCGTATTTCACGGGTTAGCAGAGAATTGTTGCTTGTGTGCGTGCGCACTCCACATTACTACTTACTAGGCATTCTTCGCTTACACAGCTAGCGCAGAAATTTTGAGCTTGCACAGTAAGCGGAGAATGGTGATCGGCAAGCGCAGAATTCGGCGGTAAGCAGAGCCATGACATTGGGGCCAGGTCTGATGTCCCATGAGGGGGATGTGTCGTCATGATCAAATCAGGCCAGTGGTTGTACATGTACATGGAATTATGAACTCTCACCCAGTTACTGCCTGCGCATTTACTGTCTACTGGTGAACCTTGGAACAAAGGAGACGTACAAACAAAAAATAAAGAGGTGGACGTTTAATATGTTGGTTTTTAGCCTTACACCGCAGGGGTTTCCCTTAAGTTTTTTTTTTCATTCGCCGGCCGGATGAGTCCACCAAAATTTTGCGTGGCCCGCAAGTTTTTTAACTAGCCAACATGTAATAACGCAGTAGGATTTTGAAACTTTGTATGGTGGAAGTATAACTAAGTGAGGTTTGCGGTAACACCATGTGAAAATCTCTTTTGAGTAGTGTATGTTCTGAAAAGAACCGGTGGTTAACGACTCAAAGTTTCTATCAGTATGCTCTGATCGTCCTCAGGGGAATGATGTATTAAAGCACACATTTTTTGAAGCGCCACCCCCAAAAAAACAAAACAAAACAAAACAAACAAACACGGAGGTGCAGTTAGCAAACTTGCGTTTTGGGGCATTCTGTTATCTATTAATGTTGTTAATGATGCGCACTCAAACAGACTGGGCCTAAAGAGAACTCAATATGCACTCAATAAATAAATCAATTAGTCTATTGTTACACTGTAGTGTAAATATCGTGCCCCAAAAATGCAAATAATTGTCAGTAATGTCATACGGTGATCAACATCTGGCAACTTGAATGCATTAAACAATTGTGTTTGCTACGGGAATCTTACCGTAAATAATAAGCTGGAACAGGGGCAGATCCAGGATTTTCCAAACGGGGGTGGCGTGAAAATTTACCAAGCAACAAAATGGTGAACGCAATTTGTGGTGCCTGCGAGCGCATAACGTGAAGCTTTAACGGCATTGGTTCCGGGGCGCGCTTAAATGCATCTGACCACTTTTTATTTTAGCAGGGTCAATATTTAAACATCATTTTCGAGTTGGGAGTCATTGATTCAGCCATCTTGAGTTATACAATCAAAATACAGGCGACAGTTCATATTTATTCAGGGACAACAAAAGTGTTGGGTGAGATCAATATAATTAACCAAAATTAATAGGGTCTTTTTGTATATTAGTTTTCATACAAATTCAATTTTATACAAATTCAATTTTATAAATCATAATATTAGGCTTAGGAATACTTTACAGGTCTCGGCCTAACCTTGGGTTCATATGATAAAGTTTAGTATTTAGGCTACTACAAAGAACTAGGAGTATTTAGTTGTTATTAAATCTAATAAGTAAAATATAGGCTTAATCTTTCTCACGATCAACAATAACAATAATGTGCGACAAGGTGAGGATAGGCTTCCCCCAGCCCTCACCCTGCATAGGTGTACTAACTGCACAATTGATAATTACTAGTTTTATAGAAACACAAAGGATATATTTACCCTCTTTCTTTAATATGAAAAAAATCTGTGATTTTCTTAGCAGAGTGAGACTCCATGATTTATAGACCTTTCTTTTGCAACGTCACAGCCCAAGATTTTGCCAACCCAGGCTGGAAAACTATGAAAAGCCATAAATGCAAAAAAAAAACCAGATAGCTACAGTTTGTAACAATGTTACACAAATATTCAAAAATAGTGTTGAATTTATTGGAAACAAAGCAACCGATCATGGAAGGTATTTTATTTAATTAGAAGTTTGCCGAAAATGTTGAATTTTGTTAAAACATCTGTTAACACGATTGAATGTTTTAATAACAATCGGCGGTCCATGCCAACCAGCGCGGTTTGTTTATCAACAATGGAAAGGTCTATACAGTCCAATGTCTTCACTAAGTAATATCTCTCATACAGTTTCCGTAAAAGTTACATTGTTTTGCGAGCGGCCGAGCGCGCGCGCGTGCTGACCTTTCAGACAGAAACTTCTTTGCACAATGATTGTACACACACAGGTGGCATGTTCGACTCACGCTGCGGGTGAGTGATCTTCACCCCCGGACCCTGTCGATCAATATTTCGATACCAAGCGGATACTTTGGAAAGTTAAATGATATTTCGTTATCAAAAGAACATAGCATAAGTACTTCAGCAAAGAAGTAAGGAGACGTACAAACAAAAAATAAAGAGGTGGATGTTTAATATGTTGGTTTTTAGCCTTACACCGCAGGGGTTTCCCTTAAGTTTTTTTTTCATTCGCCGGCCGGATGAGTCCACCAAAATTTTGCGTGGCCCGCAAGTTTTTTAACTAGCCAACATGTAATAACGCAGTAGGATTTTGAAACTTTGTATGGTGGAAGTATAACTAAGTGAGGTTTGCGGTAACACCATGTGAAAATCTCTTTTGAGTAGTGTATGTTCTGAAAAGAACCGGTGGTTAACGACTCAAAGTTTCTATCAGTATGCTCTGATCGTCTTCAGGGGAATGATGTATTAATGCACACAATTTTTGAAGCGCCACCCCCCCCCCAAAAAACCAACAAAACAAAACAAACACGGAGGTGCAGTTAGCAAATTTGCGTTTTGGGGCATTCTGTTATCTATTAAATGTTGTTAATGATGCGCACTCAAACAGACTGGGCCTAAAGAAAACTCAATATGCACTCAATAAATAAATCAATTAGTCTATGGTTACACTGTAAATATCGTGCCCCAAAAATGCAAATAATTGTCAGTAATGTCATACGGTGATCAACATCTGGCAACTTGAATGCATTAAACAATTGTGTTTGCTACGGGAATCTTACCGTAAATAATAAGCTGGAACAGGGGCAGATCCAGGAGTTTCCAAACGGGGGGGGGGGGGGGGGGGCGTGAAAATTTACCAAGCAACAAAATGGTGAACGCAATTTGTGGTGCCTGCGAGCGCATAACGTGAAGCTTTAACGGCATTGGTTCCGGGGCCCGCTTAAATGCATCTGACCACTTTTTATTTTAGCAGGATCAATATTTAAACATCATTTTCGAGTTGGGAGTCACTGATTCAGCCATCTTGAGTTATACAATCAAAATACAGGTGACAGTTCATATTTATTCAGGGACAACAAAAGTGTTATATTAGTTTTCATAAACTAATATAACATACGACTCTGTAGTGCAATAAATTATAAAATTCATTAGACCAAAACAAAAATCGGCCAGGGGTTCCCCTACGGGTGGTAAACCCTTTTAATCAAAAAGATAAAATATTCATGAACTGATTTAGAAACTAAATCAATTCATATTTTATAAATCATAATATTAGGCTTAGGAATACTTTACAGGTCTCGGCCTAACCTTGGGTTCCTATGATAAAGTTTAGTATTTAGGCTACTACAAAGAACTAGGAGTATTAGTTGTTATTAAATCTAATAAGTAAAATATAGGCTTAATCTTTCTCACGATCAAGTTGTCTTCAGCGACAGCGCGATCGAGCAACAATAACATTAATGACAATAATGTGCGACAAGGTGAGGATAGGCCTCCCCCTGGGCAGCCCTCACCCTGCATAGGTGTACTAACTGCACAATTGATAATTACTAGTTTTATAGAAACACAAAGGATATATTTACCCTCTTTCTTTAATATGAAAAAAATCTGTGATTTTCTTAGCAGAGTGAGACTCCATGATTACAGTCCGATGTCTTCACTAAGTAATCTCTCATACAGTTTCCGTAAAAGTTACGTTGTTGCGAGCGGCCGAGCGCGCGCGCGTGCTGACCTTTCAGACAGAAACTTCTTTGCACATTGTACACACACAGGTGGCATGTTCGACTCACGCTGCGGGTGAGTGATCTTCACCCCCGGACCCTGTCGATCAATATTTCGATACCAAGCGGATACTATGGAAAGTTAAATGATATTTCGCTATCAAAAGAACATAGCATAAGTACTTCAGCAAAGAAGTAAGAAAATTTAAATTAGTTCCTCTCAAAAAATGTCCGTGTCTTATAAAAAATGTGAAGTAAAATTAACTTCAATCCCTGCTGGATAAATGGTACAGTCCAACATCGCACTGTCGCCAGCTATCTGCAGATCCCGGCGGAATTGAAAGGATTCATGAGAAGAACAATTTGTTTGGGCGAAGGTATGGGTATGGTTTCACCAATACTCTTGAATGACCAATCAAAATGAAGCTTACAACAGTAAAGTATTAAGTTAGCTTTTTTCGCGCCAGGCATGTGCAGGTGTTTCGCGCTTATGTTCAGTGTGTGAAACACGCTGTCCACACACACAGATTCACGTGTCGTGTAATTCCTTATGAGACAATGTCTGTCAGTGAAATAATAGTGGTCCACAAAATGAAACAAAGTGTACGAGGTATGGATTATTAGTAGCTTTAAAAAACAAATACCAGGTAAGGCCTATGTATGGTGGCCCTGAAGGGACATCGCATATCGCAAACGTGTGCGCATACGTATGCGATGTCGCGAAATAAATCGCGAATATGTGCGCACACGTATGCAATGTCGTGAAACAATTCGCAAATATGTGCGCACACGTGTGCAATGTCGTGAAACAATTCGTGAATATGTGCGCACACGTTTGCGAATTCATTTGCAATGTCGTGAATTTTATTGCATACCTTGTCGCATACCTTTCAATAAAATTCCTAATGAACTGGGGAGTTGTAGCAGCTAGTCTGGAATCGAGACGTACAAATAGATCAAATAGGGTCTGACTAATTTACCTTCAAGCGCACGCTGTTCCTCACGCTTTCCTAATAAGTGAATAACTATTATACTAACCATTGTACCGGTGCTCATTTTAGTGAGAATAGTCCGACGATTGTTTGCATGGACCTTTTGTTTAGTGATACTATGCTGTACCATCACCATGTGGCTGGCCGGCTAGACATGGCCACACTAAAATGTACCTGCCTGGTACCCAAGCTCCTGCCTCAGAAGTATCTTTGGTATACAAAATGGGACCGGGCCACTTGCGTACTCCCTAGGTTACTAACAAATTGCCCGCAAAATGACACAACCCCAAAGGTATGCGACAAGGTATGCAATAAAATTCACGACATTGCAAATGAATTCGCAAACGTGTGCGCACATATTCGCGAATTGTTTCACGACATTGCAAACGTGTGCGCACATATTCGCGAATTGTTTCACGACATTGCACACGTGTGCGCACATATTCGCGAATTGTTTCATGACATTGCATACGTGTGCGCACACATTCGCGATAAATTTCGCGATATCGCATACGTATGCGCACACGTTTGCAATATGCGATGTCCCTTCAGGGCCACCATACCTATGTCTTTAATTTTGTCTCTCCTTATTTTTCCCCTTGAGTTTTTTTTTCCCAAGCAAAAGGGGGGCGTGTGCCCCCACGCCCCCTGTATCCGCCGCTGTTGGAATAACCGTTTATAAGTGAGAGTGTTTATGATTATATTGCATAGCGATTATCGTTTATGTACCGTACCATCATTTTAAAGTTGTCCGCAAATATTATGATGATTGTCTGTCAATCATGCTGCCCGGTAGCTCACCTTACAATTACTGGCATATTTCAACGAAATTTCTCTACAAGAGAGAACCAAGCTACGTTACAAAGAGAGCGGTTTTTTATTTTATTTTTCTTATTTTTAATTTTTTTTATTGCAAGTTTGCCCCAAACAGGGCTAAAAGCCAGTCTTGGTAAGGGGGCTCATGAAGAAAATATTAAGATGAAAATAACTCAGGGGAGCTGAAGGTAAGAATTTATATTCCTCTTAAAACAGTCTAGATTGTAGGATGGAGAGAAACAAGCGCCAGGCAAGGAGTTCCAAAGAGATGCAGTGGAATTAAGCTGTAGAATGGCTCCTTGTTCTACATCAAGGCAAGAGTGTATGGGTCAGAAGAAGCAGAAAGCCTGGTGTCACGCTCAAACACACTGATGGGAGGAACCGGGTCGGACACACTGGTGGCACATTTACCATGGAAATATCTGTAGTAAAAACAGACTGAGGCTGGCTGCAGACCTACGATGGGAAAGAGAGTGTATTATCCTCTTCCGCTAGTGAAACCGTCAACCTATACTGAAGGGCAGCTGGTCGACCTACCTTTTAAAATGAGAGAAAACAGCGGTGTATCCAGAACTTTGTCAGTGGGGCATAGCTTGGGGAGGGGAAGGGTAGTACGGACGGGATGTTTTTGTCGGTGGCAGGGGTTCACGCGTTTCTTTGGTGTTTTTTTTTTACACAAGTACAACAATTTTGGGTTTTTTCCTCGTTAAATCTTATTGTACACGAAGGCAAACAAATCAAAAACTTAATCGGGTACTCTACTTTTTACAAACTTAATTATTGTTTGGGCGGGTTTTTTTTTCCGTGGAGAGGGAGGTGGCCGCACGATGAGACTCACTCATGGTTTAGAAAAAGCATTGTACCGTGAAGTATTTTCTTGAATGATCGCTGCTCAAAATGTTTAGTATTCACAACCTAAACAATTTAAAGTAGTGAAATTAGGTAGCTGCAGAAAAAGATGAGTCTGGAGAGTCGTGACTCGTTTTCCTTTACCCTCCCTTCATCTGACCAAGGATGCTCTGAACCGCCTTGGCCTTGTTTTTTCGCCCGGGCTGGATTCTTTGTCTTTAGCCGTAAGGTGAAAAGAACACAATGCCTTCCGAATGGGCGCCTTTTGGCTATAAAAAGCGTTTATTACGAAATTAATATGGTAGAAAAATATGTTTTAAAAGTAGAATATAATGATCCACACAATTATACCTCGAAATAGTGTGGTATTTCCCTTTACCCCGTGAACCACAGTCCGCCTTTTGGTAGCACCAAATTTTTGACAAAATGGCGGACTATGTTAGTTCACGCCGGCAACAAGTCCTGATGCGACAAATCTATAATAGGCCTAAAACAACACAATTTCGAGGGATATTTTGTGGCAACACAAAATACCATACTTATTTCATAACGAACCCTTTTATAGTCCAAAGCACCCAATTCGAAGGCAACATGTCCCTTAGACAGGCACTGGTCGCACAAACCCAATGGATGGACATCCTATATATAGAGAGCAATGACACTATTGATAAGTGTGTGTAAGTGAGTGAACACAAACAACAATAGCATAGGGTCAAGTTCGATGAAACGTTGGTATCTTGGCCCAATTTCACAAAGCCCGTAAGCACAAAAATGTGCTAAGCACAGAAAACCATTGCTTAGCAAAAGGCTGTGTCTACTCAAAAGTCGCTATTTAGGGAATAACAGTGCGATGAGCCGGTCTTCACTGCGTGGTAATGACCGGGTTGGTGGTTGGCCGCTGTTAATGGACCTCGCCTTCGGCTCGGTCCATTAACAGCGGCCAACCACCAACCAAGGTCATTACCACGCTGTGAAGACCGGCTCGTCGCACTATTATTCCCATTAATAAATTGCCTTATAACGAAAAAAACTGTAAAAATCGTCAGAATTTGTGATTTTTCTTTCGCCGTTATATTTAGAAATGTTCTACTCATGTTCAAGGGCCAATCGTTTGGCTGTTCAACTTTTGTGTGGTACCTAATCTCTTACACATAATTAACTGTTTATACATATTTTCAAGAACCAGACTATGACTTTGCATTATCTTTGTTTCATGCGCGTACCAGCTACCCTAAATTGATACATTGTCTGCGCGTTCACGCCTACGCGTGGTATGTTTCCGCACGCGGCACTATCTGTCCCTGCTGAAAAAAAATAAAAAAATAAATACGCACAAAGAAATGAGTTGATTTGATACCGGTAGTTTGCCGCGCAACAAGCACATAGTGCATAGGATTTTACACAACAGTGTGCTTGTTAAGGGGCCATTTATTCGCTCGTTCACTGAGCCGGTCTTTATATCGCCCGTTAATACACCCCCACGTGATCGGGTTTTGACCAATCAGAGACTTGAAACTGTCCAAGGTATTTATTAATATGAAATAATATCCTGCATATTTTAAAGTTCTACTGCATCATGTCGAACCATTTATTTAACCACAAAGGTGCAAACCAAACAGTGAATGTGCACTTGTACGAATTCTCGCCCAGCTGTTTAAGCAGAAAATATCGATAACTTGACAGTCTTAGCAGGAACAAAATAACCGGTTAAAAACCAAAAACACCATCTGACTAATCTGATTCTACTCTCAGCATTTGCGTACGTGCTTGACGTACGGCTTTTAAAATTTGCCGTAATGAAAATCACCATTTTGGACTCGACTTCTCGCCCAGAAGTTGCATCGGTAGCCTAGTGGTACAGAAATCTCCGGAAGACGTATAGAGCGCTGTTTGAATGAAAAGCTGAGAGTTATCTCACTTTCGGTTTTCAGTCTCAAAACCATTTCCAAAAAGTTTCTAGTGCGTCGTTGTTTCCTGTAGCCTTTTTTTTATTACTCACTTTCAACACCGGCAATCAAGCTACAAACCCACATAAATTAAACCACAACTTATTTATTTTAAAAAGAAAAGAAAAATGCTTAGATCGACTGTTGCAGTCGTTCGGAACGACTCCTTGAGGGTCTTGGTTTCAGAAGTCGATTTTGTCATGAGCCGAATCTGATGAAAATGTTAGGGCCTATGTTAAATTCGCCTGTCTAAAACCAACATTTATTTGGGTCGACCTAGAGTCGCTCCTAATCGATTTGGTTCGGCGCGACTCTGGAACACCTGTCTGAACCGGGTGTTAGTCTACTTGTGACCAATCCTGCTGTTCACCTGTAAGAAAAATAATTACTATCAACTATTATAGGGGACTCTCTAGTTAATACACATTAGTTAAAAAAAAATTGTACCACTACCAATTTTTAATATATAATATCTAAATAATATAGGGTTAGGGTTAGGGTTAGGGTTAGGGTTAGGGTTATCTAAATAATATAAATACAGTTACTGTAAACAATCTGTTCTCTCCACTGGTTTATTTTTACCCTTCTTTCTCTCAAGAAGTTTTAAAAATCAACCCGTTAATAACCTATTCCTTTTGCAGAGGATATAATAAGCCGCTCTCTTTGTAGGTTCCTCTTGCCTATTTTAAATTTCTTACACTGATTCTGTTCTTCTATAATTACCTTCCTTTTCACAGAATCATCGTGTTGATTAGTAAACTCTCTTCACTAGTTATTTTATCCCGCCCCCTATTGTTAGTTGAATTATCCTAATGCGGCTTGCCTTCTAATCCCCTTTCATGCTTCCCGCATTGTGCCTACTATAGAATGCAGTACCACCTGCAGTACCACCTTCATGGCACTCACTACTGACACAAAGTGCATTTTCCATAAGCTATATGTAAGCTGAAAGAAAAGAACATTCGCTACTTGTCACATCTTGACAACTACCGCTTTTACCGTTTGTCTCATATTCTCCCTAAAGGACTACAGATCAAGTGTGCCCCTTTCTTTGGGGACCTTGACCCCTCCTTTCTTAAGAAATGGATTAAGACACTCACTAACACGTCTTTCCATCTGCTTACACTGCTAGAAAACCAATGCCAACAATACATTGATAACCAGTTACTTGAGATAATAGACATTGAAAGAGTCGTGCTTGTATATGAGCATGTGTGAACATTTTACAAGATATCCTACTGTCTAAACGTTAACCACATACGGTCCAGCCTAATGGACAAACATAAAAAGAAACGCATGAATGCCAAAGCTGACCGTATAATCAGAAATACATCCATTCCTTTTGGAGCGTATTATATAACCCGCTCTCTCTGCAGGTTCCTCTTGCCTATTTTAAATTTCTGTGGAGCAGATACGCCTTATGCGCAAGGCCTGACTGTAAGCAATTGCCTTCTACAGTGACTAGTGTGCTAACTGTTGGAGAGAAGGTACTGGTGGGTGTCAGTTGGTTTGCTGTATGGTTACATCTAGAAAGTTCACACTTGTGAGAGAGTATTCAGCAGTGAACTTTATGGTGGGGTGGAATGAGTTTATATGGTCGATAAACTCATCCAAGCTGTCTTGACCGCCACACCAGATAGAGAAAATTTCGTCAATAAATCTCCACCAAACTAGTGGGCGGCTAGGGGCAGAGGACAGAAGTTTTTCCTCTAAATCAGACATGAATATGTTGGCATATGAGGGCGCCATTTTGATACCCATGGCAATACCCTGTATCTGTAGAAAATGCCTGTCAGTAAATGAAAAGTTGTTCTCAGTGAGAATGTGGCTAATGAGTTCCTTAATATGTATCACTGAGGGGCGGGATTGTTTGTTGCCCCTGAGATCATAGACACAAAAAACAGTGATGAGACATCTAGAGTAACTAGAAAAACAGAGTCAGGTACTTGATGTTTGACATCCTCTAATTTACGGAGGAAGTCTGTGGTATCCTTTATGAAGGAAGGTATACTGGGGACTAAGGGGTTGAGGAAGCTATCTGCAAACTCAGAAATGCGCTCTGAAGGGCTACCATTACCAGATACAATGGGTCGGCCTGGGTTGTTGGGCTTGTGTATCTTAGGTAGAAGGTAGAAGCGTGCTGTATGTACAGGGGTCCTGTGGAAGGAGATAGTTAAGGGTATCTTTGTCAATACCGTTGGCATTGTGGATTCTAACCAAGGTGTCACTGATTTGTTTGGAAAATGATTGGGTAGGGTCAGTGTCGCATTCAATATAATGATCAGTGTTACTGAGTTGTCTGAGGCCCTCAGCTAATATAGTCATGTGTGTTCATGACTACAACTGCGGACCCCTTGTCAGCATGTTTAATCACTATGTCTGGTGATTGGCGGAACTGTGTTAGGGCGTGGCGTTCAGGGAGGTTGTTGGGTGCCCAGGTGTACAATTGCCTCTTTGTGAAAACTGCGTGAACGAGGTCTGTGTGCATTGCGTCATGTACAAACCAATTATTTACGATGGGGCACGACGGGGCGTAAGTGGCAGGCGTTTTGTGTTATACGGGCAAATAGCCGTGTTTGGGAGGGAAACAATTCTCTTTCTAATGGTCTGAACAGATGATAAGAAGTTCCTGAGACATACGCACACCAAAGATTGAAGTATTCTGGCAATTACACATTGATTCATCACTTATTTGCAAAAGAAAAAGTACATGTCGAAATTGGTTTTTTTTACACGTTTCAATGGGGTTTGGCTGAGCCCAATTTCCCCCACAGTACATGACGACCTGTGAGTGACCGCGCCCCCAGCTATCTCAAATGGGGGGGGGGTCATTGAAGTTCCAAATATATATATATATATGTACATATCAGCGGAATTGACCCACAGGCAGTGTAGTCATTTAAACAATTAAGAAACTTTGGCTTCTCTATTGGTTAATAAATGTGATCTCAGTATGCCCTATATAACAGGAATTGGTGGTGTGTGGAGTGCGTTATGCACAAACGAAGCTGAAAAACATTTTGAGTTCTTCACGTACAACAGATTGTGGCATGTGAATTATATTCTCATTGGGATATGCCATGTTCATATCCCAAACTGGTAAGAACCACACCCCGATTCCACTGAACGTTTCCTGGTTTATCAGTCCTATCTGCCGTAACAGATAATCACTTGCGTAGATAACAGACACGTAGGTACTATGCTCCCGGGGGTGGGGGCCCTTGACAACAATGGTTACGTCTGGACACCGCCGTCGTAGACGAATCATGGCTTCTCTTAAGAGTTGGGTTCTCTCAACGTAGCTCTCCCGGGTCCACTGTGAGAAATGTGCCCAAGGACTGACCACAACGATGTAGTTGCATGCCGAGTCTATGAGACCGTCCAAGACGTCTACTTCAAATTGGACGTCTTTGAGATGGACGGTGTGGCTGGCTAGAACATGAGGGTGTATACTATAAACCATGGTAGCGTTCAGGGATTCGTAAACCCTGCGAAAGTAGCAGCAAGAAACATCGTCTGCCTGATGCTGTCCCCTCACACCAATCAAGGCGTGAAAGATGTGAAACCATTGTCGAGTGGTGGAATCCCCTAGTAGAACTATGTTCTTGTTGCTAACACATCTCCTGACTTGTGGAGCTTCCATCCACTTGTCGTCCACGGCGCATATTCTAGAGTGCCAAATGCCCTCATACCAGTAACCTTGAAATGCTGGAATGGGTTGATCGGGGCGACAGCGTGGAAGTTCTCCTGATGAGAGTGATTTGTTCCCGCCTGAAATGGTGAACGGACGGAATGGTAAATGTACATCACTGGTTAATTGCGTATGTTGACAGGAGCATCTTTTATTTAACGGAGTTACTGGTAGGGCCTACACAGCATACTCGGCCGGATCAATATAACATCATCCCAAGAAATAGTGCAGACTAAGAAAGCAGATTGAAACATAAATAAAACAAGAATGAAATAAGGTACTGTCATTATCCTGTCCGTTCATGCTGCCTCAATCCGCCGGTTCGTAGTCCCTAAACCTCGAACTACACACTAAAATGTTCGTGCCTTCTCACACATTGCACCAGTCTTGTGGAACTGGGCTCGATTTCACAAAGAGTTAAGATTGATCTCAACTCCAAATCACTCCTAATTGCTAAGCAAAGTGTGATGTCACAATACAAATCACTATGGTAATACTGAAAACTCATCTTAGTGCTTTGTGAAATCGACCCCTGGTCTTGTAGCCCAGTGACATTGGAAACAGTCCCTGGGGTGGATTTCACAAAGAGTTAAGACTAGTCTTATCTCGAGTTAGGACGAGTTTTATACTCGTCCTAACTTAGGACTAGCCTTAAAGTTTAACAACTCCCAGAACGAGTCCTAAGTTAGGACTATCTTTGTGAAATCGACCCCAGGACACGTTTAAAACTCAAAGAACGTTTTGTTAATAGACCTTATGCACTTGACGTCATTTTAAGTAGGGTGCCCTCGGCTAGAGTTCAAAAGAAGGATGCTCATTGGCCCACGCTCATTGTTTCGTCATCGTTTTACCTCTAAGATGGCAGCGCGATGACGTCAATGCATAAATTATATTGTAAGCAATTAATATTCATGCTATTGAGTGTCATTTTCTGTAAAGAGTTTTGGTGTTTTGTAGAATCTTGTGTAGCGCTATTTTAGAAAGTGCACCTTGTGTAGTTCGTATTATTATTTTTGTTATTAAAAACAAAAACAAAAATACTGTAATACACGTAGGCCTAATCTGTAAAAGATCAATTACTGAGGCTATGTATGACCACAATGGCATTCTTTGAGCCACAAAAATCATTCGTTGAATATCTTGTTTATTTAAACGCATTGAAGACCTTAAACACTCACCTTTGATGGTTAAATTAGCGTCGGGTATCCATACTGGGTTCCAATAGTTTGGGCTAAACATTTTAAGATAAAAAAATACAATAATGGATTGGTCAATAACAAAAAAACAAATCATTAAATTTAACACCTGGCTCATTGAGTTTCATTTGAAAAGGAATGCTCCGTTACATCAGCATTCAACAGTAAAAGGAGTAATTCAGTTTCGACAGTTCATTTGTTAAATAGGCCCTACACTGCAAAAGCGTTGGTCAAATCGGTTGGGCAAAGTGATTTCCACAACTATTGGTCGATGATTGCCCAACGAAAGCAATAATTGCTGACGTTGGGCAAACATTTTGTTTGCCCTTTTTTTTCATAAGAAGTGAAACAAAAGTTGGGCAAATGTTGGGCAAATATTTCGCAATCTGAATTCATCATAATTGTTGGTTACACTGTTGCCCATATATTGGGCAACTTTTGGGTAATTTTAATCAATAGAAGTTGTTGGTGAAAATGATGCACATTAGTTGGCCAAAATCGTCCGATCATGCGCACTACGATCAAACATTTGCCCCAAAACTGGTCATCAGGCCTGCGAGAACTAATTTTTGCAAAGGGGTGCTCATTTTTTCAAGGACAATTGGCGTGAGCAGAGTGCAAAGCCATTATGGCATATGGTCCTGGCCCGCTTAAATGCTCTGTCGTACAAGCACAGACACGATTTGGCACATAAATAACATTATTATTAGTGTAATTTGCAAAATGATTACCCCAAAATGACTTGTTTTCACGAGGCAAATGAAAAGATATTTAGTTTTCAAGACTCTTGCAGTACATTCCCCGCTTCAAATTGAAAAATATTTCCAAGGCTAGTTGTTTACGTACATTTATCGTCCTTTTTCGTTAATATTGTCATTTAATAGGATTTGCATGTGGAAGTATAACTAAGTGAGGTTTGTTGTATGCGACTCAACGTTTCGATCAGTATGCTCTGATCGTCTTTAAACGGTTCGATCAGTATGCTCTGATCGTCTTCAGTTTTTACTGCTTCCCTCCTTGCATTTATTTACGACTTCACTCCTTGCATTTAATGATCACTTGTGTTTGTACCACTTCCCTTCCTTGCCTTCATACCTTTTCCTTCCTAGCGAAGACGATCAGAACATGATTGCCATTGACTTGACCAGCGCGAACCAATGACTATGTTTTATATTTTGATGTGGGTTTTTTCTACAAGCATGAGCTGGTGAGAGTTTTTTCCCACCGCTTGTTACAGTGTATCGCTTTGGGCGACTGGGCTGTCCAGTGGTTAAAAGGTAGCCACTGGACCGCCCAGCCGCCCAAAGCGATAGGATGCTGAGCATTAGTTTAAAATGTAGCCACTCCACCAAAGTGTTTTTGGTGTGCAAACAAGTGATGGAACAAAAATAAAAATCATCTAAAATTGCACCTACTTTAATCTCCCTTTAGCTGATGGCTCAAAGGTGCCCGGAAGCTCAATGGTGACCTTATTGTTGCCAGACTTGCACGGTCTTTTGAACGTGACCACAGGGCATCCAGTCAACCTATTGCTTACCCCGTTATGGTCCAAAGACCTTTGTGGTCTGGATATTTTTGACCCCATTCCTAACGCTCGAGTTTGCTGAAAAGATATAGTTTTCGAGACTCGTGCAGTAAATTATACTAGAGTTGAGGTTAAAGATGAAAAATATTTCCAAGGCTTGTTTACGTACAATATCGTCCCTTTCGTTAATATTGGCATTGAATAACATAATATGTCAGGTTCAGAAGTCCCAAGGGAACAATAATTGCCTCTCGTTAACAGCTTCCTGGTAATTTTTATGTCGATTTTTATTACAAGCATGAACAAAATATTTGCAAAGGCTTTGATAGATCATTACTAATTTCCCCCTTCACAGTTGACTTGTTAATGTTAATAGCGATGAATTTTGTTAGCTTGAATGTAAACTTATTTCGTCATCATGACAATGTCAAAAACTTATCATTTCATCAGTGAGCATTTGATGCCGGGTAAAAGTGTTCGAAAACTATTGTGTAATTATTGGTCGGTTTAATTCCGAGGTTGGTTTATTTCCGAAATATTCGTTTATTTCTGAGTTGTTCGTTTAATTCTTAGTTGTTTGTTTATTTCGCTAAGTACTGTGTTGTATGGCGCACAGTGTGTTCCTCGCTCACGGTGTTTTCCCATTTTCAAAAACTGCATTGTAAAGGCAAGCTTTTGATTAATATTTATAAAGAGTTTCTATACTGTATACACAGTATTATTATTTTTTATTGTTGAATTATCTACATCCTTTATTTCGGCTTGTATTTATTTTAATTTTATGAAGGACTCAGCTTTTTAAACAGGTAGTTTTTTTTCTATTAAAGTATTTCTTACTGTCTTCTTCTATTTTTCACTTCTTTTTTTGCATATCACTTTGTTTTTTGAAAATGTTTATTTTTGTGTAAGTGCCTTGAATATTTGTGGTTTAATGTATGTTTAAGTTTTTTGTTTGCTTATTTGTTTGCTTTTGTTTTTGTGTTTTCTGTTTTGTATTTTTGTATTTTGTAATTTTTAACAAAGGCATGAGAAAACCGCCTCTTTTGAAAAATAGGACTATACACAGAAAATCCCTGCCACTCTCATTCAAGACTGCATCGTACGCATTTCTTTTACGGAGATTATGTACACAGTCAGTGCCGAATATGATTGTTTTAAATAATCAATTATACATGTTACACGTAAGATATAAACTGTTAACTTTTTCAAAGATTTCCGTTCATGAAACATATTTACTAAAAGTAGGGGGTGCTTTCAGTGCTGTAGTCGAGTCCTGTTGTCCGAGTCTGAGTACTCCCAACCGAGTCCGAGTCCTTTTCGGTCCGAGTCCGAGTCCACAAAAAATGGACTCGAGACCGGGCTCGATTCCCTCACCCTTGGGTGCTTTAGTATATCCCCCCCGGTGCTTTAATATATTCCAGCACCCCTTCCAAAAGCTTGAGGTGCTGCAGCACCCACAGCACCTCCCCCCCCCCCCCCCCCACTCTCGCGGGCCTGCTGGTCATTATTTTCCACATTAGTTGGGAATTGTTCGCGCCACAAGCCGTTCGACGTGCATGCATAAAAGCATAAACACGATCAATGGCGTACGGTGTTCTATAATGGACACTCAAACGGCGCTTTTTTTGTACGCAGCGCCTTTTTTTTTTACGCGGCGCCTTTTTTTTTACACGGCGCTTTTTTTTTTACGCGGCGCCTTTTTTTTACGCGGCGCCTTTTTCGGGGGCGGCGACTTTTTTTTTGGCGGCAACTTTTTTTTTTGACGCGTCGACTTTTTTTACGCGGTACCTTTTGTTTTACGCGGCGACTTTTTTGTTGGCGGCGACTTTTTTTTTTTGGCGGCGACTTTTTTGGGGGCGGCGACTTTTTTTTTTTACGCGGCGACTTTTTTTTTACCGCGTCGCCTTCCGGGTTGTGATTGTGTGTGTGTGTGTGGGGGGGGGGGGGGGAATCCTTTTTAAACAGCATCGTAAACAGCTCTGGTACTACAAGAAATATGAAAAGAGTTGATTATATTCGTCAGTCACTGCCTTGCCACGTGGCATTGTCTTTGGCCCCATTAAAATCAAAATACATAAGTATTCCTTTAATAATGGGAAAGAAGAAAAACAAATGGATGAGCAAACTACAAAGCTTAAACACAGAAATGTTCATAATTTTCAATACATAAATTAGGGACGTTTTGACCAAACATTACAGTTACCAAAGCTGCAGTTTATCTTTAAATTATTATTTGTTCATGTCATCTTTTAATTCTGGTAATGAAACTACGAATGCCTCAAAGGAAAAAAATATTACTTTAAAGCCCCAAACCATTAAAACAATGATAAGGAATCTCATTAACAATCTATATTGTGCCACAGAAACAAAATCGAGAATATTTCGCAGTAAAATATCCGGCTAGTTATTTGATCCATAATTATTATGTTTCATAATGTCTACCGAGGGTCTACACTCAACCTTATTTTTTTAATGTCCTCTTTATCACATGTTTATTCTTAAAAACATGAAAGTAGCTAGGATACAGTATGCATAGATGTATGAATAGAAAAGGATATTGTCTCTCTTGTCGGGATTCAATGGATTAAAAAGATTGTAGTATTTTCAGTTATGCGCTTGCCAGCATAATGGCGAGTGGAGCAGTTGCTGTGACCGTGTCGTCTCTCTTAAGAGAGCGGGGTTGCCCAGTGGTTATAGATCCTTTTAAAGGTAAGTTTTCAACTAAATATTTTTTTTTCCTATTCAGTTGCATAGTCGTATAGCAAGCAGCACGTGATACTGCCAATTATTTTCAGTTTTATCATGCCATTCGTGCCTTTACATGTATTTTAATGTTACAAACATCCTGCAGGCAGTGCGTTGTATGCTGTAATGGTAATATCATACATGTATAGGCCTAGACATACAACGCCGTATGTGTATATGGGTGTTGTATTGTACACACATGTACATATACGTGTACACATATAAATTTATTGCTATCTACATGTATGTGAGGACTTTCCTTTGTCCCTCTAACTTAACACTCTCCATAGACTAAGCGCATGAAAAAATGTGAGGACACAAAAATACAAAAGATTCCAATGTGAGGACAGCATTGTCCCTTTTGTATTCCTTTGTTCTACTGTCCCCACTCTGATGGTATTACCATTACAACAATACACGAATGGCACTATCACTGCATCGCTTGCACTGCAACTGTCACGACTGTGTACAGCAACTGAACGGAAAACAAACGTTATTTAGTTAAAAACTAACCTTCAGAATCAACTATAAACCACTGGGCAACCCCACGTTTTTGAGAGAGACGCCAAGGGCACAACTCTCCACCACTTGCCACTGTGGAAAAGATTGTTTCGATGCCTGGACGTACGACGTATCACAGGAGGAACTGTGAACTGTATTGAACAACTTTTATTGATAAAAAATCCCCAACACTTGGTCAAGTATAATTGCCCAACTAAAACATCAAACCTTTCTATCCAACAATTGGTTAACAAAAATTACCAATAAAGTTTGTTAATAATTTTGACCAACAGTAAAGCCATATCATTAGACCTATAAGTTGGTCACAATATTTACCCAACAGTTTAGTGAGTTCATATTAGATCTAACGTTGGTAAAAATGTTGGTCAAAATGTAACCAATATTTTTTGCAGTGTAAGATCAATATTCATAAGCTTGAAAAGATCATTAAATTGTGTAAAAGCCGGCAGCAAAAGGTCGGTCAACCATTTAATTTCATTATTTTGTAATTAGGAGCAGAAACTCAACCGAAGAATGGGGAAAGTGTTGTCTTAAACATTTATTAATGAAATATAATGACCTTATAAACGAACCTCCGCGAGAGGATCGAAATCATTGTGTGCCACGAAAACGTAATTGAATGCAATAAGTAGCTTAAAACAGACCCCACAGTTGGAATGAATTAGAGATCGTGCGTGAACTTGAATGCGCGTTAATGAAATGAATTAAATTTTGCTGAAATTGAGGGGGAAAACCTGCAATTATAAAAAATAATAATAAATAACATTAAAGTACATGTATAGAATGAATGGCTCGGCTAAAAGCCAGACACTTTGTGCAAGACTGTATGATTCTTTCATAATGCCAATGGGTTTACGGTTTCCTACGTCGTCAAATAAATTCGGCTATGTGGCTTAATAAAAGTTGTCTGACAAAATTTATTTGCTAACGAAAGTATAGCACACACTATGTGTGTCTATATTGTTCATTCTATGGATGGACTCTTTCAAAGCATGGGAAAATTTTCAGTGTTTTGTTTCTGATGTACCATTGCATTTAAATGTAGGGCCATACTTTGGTAATGAACCGAAAATAATTTTTATCCGGAATCCTATTGTTTTAAAAACTATAATAATAGTGGGCATCCTGCGGAGGTATTTATTAATCTCCAAAATTCACCTGCTGGTGACTTCTGAAAATGTCTGTCATGGTGTCCGTTAGACTGGTCCCCTGCCTCCGTAAGACTTTTTATCCGCAAGGTTAAAGACAGGCACTGGTTTCACAGACTCAATGATTTCATTGGAAACAATGATTTTATTGGAAAAACGTTCCGTGACGTAAGCTTTTTATATCTGTGGTATGATTGGTCCGAGGTGATGTAATTTGTCAGCTTGCACTTTCGGTCGTCTGCATCCACCATTATGCACACATAATGGTGCTCTCACTTTCGGTACCTTATGGAGACCAAGGACAAAACAAATCAAGGAAAATAAAAGGACTCCGCATGGAAATTCTAAAGACCGGGGTGCTCCACAAGAAAATTTGTGTACAATGTCGATGAGACACTGTTAAGTGCAGGGACAAAGGAAAGAACAAAAGAACGCTCCACAAGGATGCATTTTTGAAAATGGGTGTGCACATCATGAGTGGTGTGTGATTTCATATTCACTACCTTATGGAGACCGAGACTAAAACAGAAAAGGGAACACAAAGGGTCTCCATATAGGGAAATTCTAAAGACTGTGTTGCTCCCAAAGGAATTTTGTGTACAAAGTCAATGGGAGGTTCTTAACTACAGGGACAAAGGAAAGAACAAAAGATATCTCCACAGGGATGCAAAAAAATATAATTTGTGTACTGTACGTGTGAATTAACTGCAGAACTCCGTGTGGAATGAATGCGAGGTTATTAAGGTAGGCTGCACCTGGCAAACATCCGGTCAGGCGTTATTCGCGAGCCAGATGTTCAGGCTAGAGCAAGTTCGGTGCTAACCGAAATCACGCATGCATGGTTTGTGGTTCACTCGCACGCATTTTAGTCGATTGATTCGTCAAATATGGCAACTTATAATATATTGGCTCGTAAAACAATTACTTGCGAAATACAGGGCAACGATAATTATTATCTTAATATTTGACATTATCTTTTTAGCAAAAACATACCATTTATCGTTAAACCACCTGTTTGTGTAATTTCCGCCACGAAACCGAACTGCCGTCTTAACAAAGTGACGTAACTTCGTTAGTTGACTAGAGAAACAGTGCTCAGAAGCTAGGTTGATCCAGTTGGACTAGCTAGTTCAACCATGCAGCGTTCGAGTGACATCTAGATCGACTATGGTTAAGTCTAGTCGACTCTAGTCAGCCAGGTGTCTGTTTGAGTTTAACTTCAATGGCGGTCAGAGATGCGGTTGATACCCGCTGTCACCTTGCTAAACGTGGATGGATTTGACGTTTCTCAATCGCCTATGCACTGTATTCAACTGAAACTTTCACATGTGACTTTTATTGTATCTTTCTAGATAACTTTCCCCATAGTATCAAAAAACCAAATCATGACCCTGGTTTACATACCTGGTGAAAAGGTAGTGCACGTTTTTGGTCAGCATCATTGCGCTACGTGCAATCGTCTGAGAGTGTCCCCACATGGAATAGAGAGTGTCACACGGTACACCATCGACCTTCTTACATATTAAAGTCGTGATACCCATCGCCTTTCTGTGGGGATACTCACAATATCCCGACCAGTTGCCTTGACGCCTCAAGTAGCAGACACCATGCGGCATTTTCTTTACGTCAGTCTGGTCGTTTGTCTTGTAGTATCCAGAGAAAGCGAGTCTGTCCTTGGCAGGCCAAACTATATTTCTTAAATGGTTAATAGCCTCGCCAGTGTGGACGAGAGTTAGTTCAAATTTGGCCGTTCCCGCCCAAGCTGCGGTTACATGCACATCGTATGTGCCATTGCAGTGATCGGTTACAGACCCTGCGCAACTTGCCTTCGGATTCTGCACGGACGTCAAGACAGCATACCACAAGTTACCACCCGAAACACACTCGACACTTGGGGTTTCCACTATATTCGATTCAATTCGATAATGGACATCATCCCCGATTGTTATATTATCCAATGACGGTGACACTAACGTCACATTCGGGGGAACAAAGCTCATCTTGCACTTGTCCCACGGTGTCTCGCTTAGGTTCGAAGTTTTCTGAAAGCAGATATCGTTTTCTTGACTGTACTTGGGTTCGTAGGGTATGTTCCTGGGCTGGAGCGGTACTTCCTTATGAGCAGGAAAATGAACCGATTTCTTCTCGACAAAAGTCATTTTGTGAAACTCACCAGCATACTGTATTCCAAAAGATAAAAGGAACAACAAAATCTTGATATTTCGGGTCATACCTTTTCCTACAGTGCGTAACGATTGCAATCAGTGTTGGTTATTTTGAAACATACCTTTGCTTTTATCGAAGGAAGTTGGTCTTCTAAAATACCGATTCTTGAAAATGTGTTTTTGTAATGATCTTTGTTTTCAATTGCATCTTTCATGTAAAGTTGTGTTCTATATTCTTTTTGTGTAATTTTGTCAATGGAATTTTAATGAAATGCGCCCTCAAACAGGCTGTGCCTGGAGAGAGTGGAACTAAATCCAATAAATAAATAATTCAATTAATTAATTAACCTATAGTTACACTGTGCTATTGGCCCTGCCAAATTATTTATCGCAAAATTACTGGAATATTTCAACAGTATATACATTCCCTGTATACTTAGAAGAAGATAACTACGTAACGTTACGTAGAGAGCGCTGATACAGAATTTACAACACGTGAACAAAACTTAATGCTTTACCATGAATTACTGAATTATTTGTTGCATTGAAAAATGTGACGCGGTGTGATTTTACTCTTCAACCAAAAGTCCCTAATAAATAAATAAATAAATAAATAAATAAATGAATATATGGGAGCTGCCGTATGTTGTCGGTTTTGATTGATATAAAAACAATAGTTTTGTGTGATCTGTGATAGGGGTCGACTGTTTTACGGAAGACTTCTACAATACCTGCATGTAGGATACCATCGAAAGAAACACCACGGTGAATATAATCAGCTGGAGGGTTTTTCTTGATGGAATGAAACAGCGCAGTTGATTATCCTTGACATCACGGGGAACTGATGGAGGCGGCTTCATCGTTCGTTGTTAATGTTGTCCTTAGGCGTGCGTGGATACGTACACACAGCCAATTATCTTAGAGCAGTGACAGCTCTGTCCTTGCCCTATGCATGGAGAAAGGAAGAATTATCAAGCAACAATTAAGTATTTTGCTGAAGAATGTCTTTCCACGTCATTAACTTGGGAAATGGTATAATAACAAACGTTATAGGCCCCCACATAATTATAAAACCAAGATGGTGTATTTATGTTCTCATGTTGTGATGTTGTGCCTGCCGACAGTATAACCAAATCACGTGACGGGTGTAACCTCCACCATTGGTGGAGCAGTGATAAAAGCCATTATCAGCACTGCATCCGTTCCCACCCTTTTAACATATTCAGAGACCACCTGCACAGCACGAAGAACTCCAGTATCGCTTGGAAGTGTTTACCAGTGTTGAGCGCAAAAGCCCCATTACATGTTGATTAACGGTATATAATCTAATGTTATGTCAGATTGTGGTAGAAATTATTCACATTTTTATGTTTTATCATAATAGCGTTATAAAACGTATAAAGATCGTGTACGTACACGACAAGAGAGATGTTTTTATTCATGTGGCGGCAATACGCTTTCGAATACTAGAGAGCAACGGCACACCGTTTAATAGTGCACACAGACAGTCTGATAAGAGTGTGTACATGAACATAAACAACAATAGCATGCCGGCATAGTAATCATTAAGCACAAAAATGTGCTAAGCACAGAAAACTCTTGCTTAGCAAAACAATGTTAATATCTGGGCGTTGCTACTCAAAACTCGTCATCATGAAATAATCTGCTGCATCGACCGCATCGTGTCGACCCATTTATTTTACCACCTCGCCGTTTTAAGCATGCGTTGTGTTTCACTCGTACGGAGCTCCTTAAAGGGACAGGTAAAACAAACATTGAAAAGGTAAACAAAAACATACTAAAATTATCTCAATCCCTCAATGCTTCTCCAAAATGGAATTGTTGGCCTATTTCGCATTTTGTCTACCTTTTTTTCCCATGGGAAAGGAGTTGCCCTATTTTCTTTGCACATACCTCTTACATGGTGGTTTTCTTTACATTGGTTTTTCTTTAGGCATGGTTTTGTTCTTTCCTGTTGCAAAAAGGCCCAGCGCAACTTCCAAACGCACATCGGGAATCAACAAAATATGTTAACTACATGTATTTGGAGCACCATGATCCAAACTTAGAAAACCACTCTAGGATTTACCGGTAGCAAAATTCCAACAAAACCAAAGACATAAAGTGACTAAAGAGAACCAGATTCTCTTTAGTCACTGACTCCACCTTTTGTTATGGATTCATTCACCCGTTGCTTTCTTGTATATATACATGTACTTGGCTTGTCCCCTTCATTTCTGATGAAGTAGTTGTTGCTACGAAAGCCCATGCAGTTTTTTTAAATGTAATTAGTTAGTCTTTAAGTGCTACCGCTACCTTCCCCATAATTATGGGGAATTAACATGCACTGAAGGAGGATGATTCAAAAGAGGGCGCTATCTCGGGGGGGGGACAGAATCTCCTGGGTGCACCACACTACAAATAAACTCCCATAGCAACCAATGCTAAATGCTAAATATTCAAAAATGCTCAAAAAATATTTTAAAGTTTTTCAGCCTCTTGAAAACCAATTAACTATATTTTCAGACCACTAAACTCCAGATTTCTTTTCAATTTTTGGCAAGTAGCCAACAAGCTTCGGACTTGAAAGACACAACCTCAGATAATTCCAAGGAAGATGCATATCTTGAAAAGCAGTCTGCTGCCCAACAGGAAGAACTCAAACAATTATACTTGTTTGATATGTTAGCACCTCATTTACAAACAAATGACTTGCAGGAAATGGAGACAATAGTTGACACTAAAGTGGAAGTCAAGCAAACTATACGTGATCTTGATTCTGTAAGACCACAAGGTTCTGGATCGAAAAGACCACGTTATATTTAAAAATATTTTGTGGGTATGCAAATTATGATAATCAGCTTGGCGCATGAATTTAGGCCTATTATAGTGTGTTGCACCCTATAGCCACACCGGCTCCGGCTTGGGCTCCGTCATCAATTTTAAAGCGGTGTACATTTTGTACGGTGCTTCCCAACATCGCACGAAGCGCGGAGCCGGAGGAGGGGCGTGAGCCGAGGTTTGGAAAAAAGGAACACCGCAAACATGGCTGCCATCCAACATGGCAGAGCTGCATATGCATGCATGACAGCACCAAAGAGCTATAATTGTTATCATTAGTAGCTTGCCGAGGCCAGAAGGGCCAAGGATAGATTTACCAACAAAAGATTTGTGCCGAATTTCCAAAGGACAATCACGCAAATTATAGCAAGCCTGGTGGTGTTTTGTTGCAGTTCTATTGTTTTGCTCATTATCAGCCACCGTCAACAAAATGTGCTACAATTTGAGTAGCTGTTTATGCCTGCAAAGTGGATATAGCCTTTCATATATGTCTACAATGCATTACATGCCAATTGGTTGTCAAATTTACTACTAAATCAACCAAACAATAATACTTTTGTTTGGTGATCCCATAATCATATTTGTATCATTTTTGCTGGCCTACTGCCACCCCTATATTATCTCCATAGAGGGGATCAAATACAATTTTGTATTCCGGCACTGCATTTAAATTTCCTGCATAGGTGGAATTTGGACAAAGGCATAATTATCAAGTATTCACTCCCTTCTCGGGAAAGCTTGTGGGCTCTCAAGGTCAACTTACAAAGCTAAATACAATGTGAAATAACACCAGACACCCACATGATGGGAACAAAATACTATTTCTCATTAAAGTGTATATATTCTGTACGTTGCGATTTGGCGCGTACAATTTGTTCGACGTAACAAAATTGTTGGTGTGCTCTTAAATTGTGCATTGAATGACATTGCGCTAAAATGTAGTATGAATAGATGTATATGTAATGTACAGGCTTTTGAGCAGAAATTTTCGATAACCTAATACAGTCTTAGCAGGAACAAAACAACCGGGTAAAAACTACAAACACCATCTTTGCGGATGTGTGATGTAACAAATATCTTTGTAAATATCTGCGACATTGCAAATTTTGTCACATATTGTGTTCTTTCTGGGTCGTAACACCACGATCACAATGTCTCTGCATTAACTGCACCCGACTACTCTTCCGTAGATACGCATGATTTGGAAATGAAGTCTGGAACTCAAACCACTTAAAGACCCTCTTGTTTCTCAAAAAAATAGCACGTACAAAATATGCAAACTACGCGGCAAAAAGATGTGATAAAGTTTGCGTCAAAATTTGCGACATCACAAATAATGTTGGCGATGTCGCAAATTTTGACGCATGTTTGCCGCATAATTTGCATATATTTTACGCGCTATTTTTCAAGATACTGAAAGGTCTTTAAAGGGTTTGAGTTCTTATTTGCAAAGTGATTTGCACTACATATTTGCGATAACATTGGCAATATCGAAAATATTTGCAAAGATATTTGCGATGATATTTGTGACATCACAAATATTTGCAAAGATTGCGGTAATAATCGCGACATCGCAATTATTTCAATTTGCAATAACATTTACAACATCGCAAACATTTGCAAAGATGTCCCTTCAGGGCTACCATACTTTTCTTTCACTCTCTTAAAAAAAACCTTCAAATTTCCCTTTTCCCTTTTCTACTCCTTCACATTCCTCTTACTTTTTTCAAAACCCACCCTTCTGTAAATAACTATAGGCCTCATGACGCCAAGACAATAATTAGCGCTGTATCCGGTGACCACCTTGATAACATTTTCGGAGACACCCACAGCACAAAAAGCACCAGTTAGCACGAAAATGGTCACCGGTGTTGCAAAAGGCCTATCACAAAAAGCAAGGTTTGCTTTACATGTTGATTAAGTGTATTCGTAGTATAATCACTATTGTAGGCTCAGATATAGACTACTGGAACGTGGACAACCCCGCACACTGGTGTTTCATGCTGTGGCGGAAATATCATCTACCAGATTCTACCTGATGGTTACCTTTGAAGCTCATCCACTGAGGACGAAAACGGACTGCGTTTTTTTTTCTATTTACGTGTTCGGGCAACAGCCGAACACCTAAATTGTTTTTGTTCGTTTTTTAAAAGTTGTTCGTACTCCTGGCTTAAACCAAGCGACGGTCTTCCAGATAGCTTGACAGGTTGGAATTTTTGGGTTGAGTCCAAAAGTTCTCACCCGATATTTCAGAAACTTTGAAATGATCATGTTCACCAAAAATTAATTAACAAGCTAATAATAAAACAGTCAGCTGAAAACATTACCATAGTGTAAGCGTGTTTGTGTGTGTTTTTCCTGGTGGCGTTTTCCCTGATTTTCCGGACGCTTTGAGCTGTAAAAAGGTTTGTAATTAAATTAATATGGATGTAAGGATGTTGTAGAATATAATGATTCACACAAATATTCCTCGAAATTTGTGCGGTTTTCCTTTTACTTCGTGCACGGTCCGCCACTATATGGAGTAAAAAATGTTGTTAAACAAAATGGCGGATCGTGAGAGTTCACGGGGTAAAAGGAAAATTATACCACACAATGAGTTGCAATGAGCTAGTGTTTAGCAAGAAGTTTTGGCCTAATTGGGACTTGTACATTCTTCAAAAACTCTATAGACCTTCTCATTAATATAAGTTCTGTCGTAAGAAATGCTTTCGAGGTGAACGATGAAATGATTGATTTTTGGTAAAGTATTACACACAAACGTATGCTAGCTTTGGAGCCGGTGTCTCAGCTAGGGAAATCTGTCCCCGGGAGATGCTGAAGGAGGTTGATTCAAAAGAGGGCGCTATCAGGAGAAGTTGGTAGTTACACTTCGCCATGGGGGACTGTATGTGGCCGCAACTTACTGAAGCCAGAAATAGCTTTTTGTGGCCACCACTGTATGTATCTTACGGCCGCAACTTGTCAATAAATCCCATTCTATGTCGCAAATTCTCCCAGTCTATCTTTCAATCATAAGATACTAATAAGTTCTGGATGCAAGATACTATCTTCCCCGATAGACCTGCTAGTTGCGACCTAAAGTTTTATGAGTTGCCGCAGCAAATTAACGGTTGCATACCGCAAGATTGTGGCTTTAAGTTAAAACAAGTTTCGGCTGCACAATAATAATTTGCGCGCGCAACTTACTAAGTGGCGGCCGCATGATTATAAACTTGCTGCCGCAAGATAAGTTGTAGACTTGATTTCAAGTCTGAGATCGCGGTTATTTCTCTGCATCAGCGACGCAAAACTCCCCGCCGATTGTCTATCACAGGTTAATGTCGGGGGTCAATCCATAAGAGGGCACTATTTCAGGCACTACTGTATTGCTGTCAGGTAGACGGAAAACCACGATCACAGACTAGGAACCAAGTCTTGATAAGTTGCGGCTGTGAAATCACATAAGGGTGCACCCCACTAAATAAACTCCCATAGCATACAGTGCAAAATGCTAAATATACCACAACAAAAATACCACAACAAAAATACTTAAAAGTCTCACAGCTTTTTGCTGTAAAGGAGAAATTATCCATTGACTCGAACTTTTATCCTCTGCTCAATTTAATATGGTGAGTCCCTCGGTCCGTTGGTTGTCCCCCTCCAAATAAAAATACCCCTACACCGATGTAATTTTTCAACCGTTCGAGCATCAATCCTGAAAAAATTTCCCTACACCTCTCACCTCAGCAAAAAAAGGACCATTTATTTCAGGAACTATGGTGTCATCCAAAATACCTCCAGTTGGAAGTCAACAACTCCCAGGTCACAACTGGGAACTTTTTTTCAACACTGTTTCCCTTTATCAGGCTCTCAAATCTGTCTCCCTATTTAGTGGGGGTGCACCCATAAAGTGAAACATAATGCACTAGTCAAGTGGTTTGAACGAGGTGTCATTATTCAACAGTGTTGAGTCGCTTTTTGATGATGATCATCCTTTGGTAAAATAACAACAAATGAAGTAGGCTATAAAAATGATGAATATTTCAGTTTTTGATGTGGGAGGAAAAACCTACAGGGCCGGGGGGAGGGGGGGGGGGGGTTGCACACGTAACCAGGTAAACCAGGTATGGTCTGAAATTCAATCTATGTGTGAGGCTGTCTGAGGTGGAATTGGAACTGGTGTCAAAAGGGGATTTTTGTCCCTGGTGGATGTGTCCCCAAAACGGTAAATTAACATAGGTTGGAAGAAGCATATTCAAAAGAGGGCGTTATATTAGACGATTTTCTACATGATTTGTCGTCTGGGGGGGGGGGGGTTACAGAATATAGGCTTGGGTGGGGTAGAATCTCTTGCCGCACATTTTGCCCCTGCCCCTGAGTTGTTTTCGCGAAATTTTCGACTATCCCATACTCACTCAACCCAGCAGCTAGTTATCTGCTCTGATCTTGTAAATAAGTACATAAAATAACAATGTGTTCGCTGTCACAATAATGCTTTAAGTAAGTATGATTTAAAATTGTTTGTTAATAATCGTGCTCCTTATAAAAAATAGTATGTATTGTAGAGTTTAGTAATTAAATTCAAACTGTTTGGGCATACTATGGGTAAAGAAAAGAAATACATAAATATGCCTAAGTAAGAAATCGTAAGTGAGGAATACTCAGTACCGTGAAAAAAAACCCCACATGCATATTACTTAGGTAGGATTCGAGCCCACGACCTTTGCCATTATATAGCAGATGTCTTACCTCAGACAACATAGATTGCCCGTACGGTTGTTGCTATGCTTTCGCATTCTTCCTTCGTTTTGCCTTCTACCTCCTTTGGTTTTTCTATTATTTTTAAAAACATTTGTGCTTCAGCTTTTTTTTTTTTACAACTTCCCTTTTCTATCCAACTCCGTTGGCTGCATCGACAACGTTGGAGGAGTTTCTGTGTTCCGGCCATAGCTAGCCATTGCAAACACCCCCCCCCCCCCACCCACTCCTCTCTCAGGTAAAATGAATAGCGCCCTCTCTTGATATCCGCCCATCATCAAATTGTCATGTGCATGGCCGACTACCATAAACACAATAATCTTACAAGTTACGTAACAAAGTAGTTATTAGGCCAAGGTATTTATTCCCCTACCACCCCATAATGAAGGCTTAATGCACGAAATTTGTCGCACCGCGAATGTACCTTCACTTCCGTGGATGGTGTCATTTTGCAACAGTTCATCATGCACTACTTAGCGAACAAGCAACTTTCACTTTCACCCAAGTCTAAAAAGTAGAGTCTATGTAGTACTACGTAGAGTTGAGAGAGTATTTGACGACTTGGTCGATAATACTAGTTCGACAACATATATTTATATTTACAAGTATAGACAGCACATAAAACCATCAAAAAACTGTTGCACATAATAGCTTTCAAGTGTTTATTCCATACAAATCTAAGTTTCGGTATGGAATACATGTTTTAACACAATTTTCTCGTTTAAAATTAATTAGTTTCCCATGGTCACGTGACCGCTCCGCCATATTTTTTCCCTCTGAGTTATGCATTAAATAGAAATGGCAGCGGGCAGCGGTGCCGATCGGACAACCTGGACAGGACAGCGAGAATTTACACACCGTTGCTTCTGTCTAACAGCACGACACTGCTGAAGTCTCTCCCTGTATTTAAAGAGGGTAATTTGTCTGTTCAGAAAGGTGCACGACCATCACGAAAAGGTTGCTAAATTTTGTGGATTCATCGCCAGAAAATGGGGGACGAGGTGACGAGTAAAACGTCGAATGCGGGCAGTTCGGTGCCGTGCTTCTCCATTCAGATCGGTTTTGTGAGGGATACGTTCTCAATACCGGACGATGTTGGCGAAACCAGGTCAACTATCATCAAGGAGAAAGTCTATGACATGGTCAGAAAGAGGGTAAGTAACCATCTATAATAATCGCACTGTCTTCCAAAAAAAGAGGACAAAGTAGTGTTTAATCATAAACAATAACATTTTAAAGTTAACGTTACAATTACAGTTTACAAACCATCAAGTTAATGTCAGTTAATTCGTTATTGATGTTGTTGATTGTATGTTTTGTTTTATTTTATTTGTTTATTTTTTATTAACTGAATTGCTTATTTATTTGTGCATTTACAAAATAAAATACAAACCATGTGAAGACCCTGTCCTGGTGATGTACAACTTAATTCTACATCACAAAAATGTAATTTCGTAATTTGCTACAAATTGGAAATTGGAAAATTATTGTTGCTAACACAGTCATGACAGTAAATATTCAACAAGTAAGAACAGTGGCTGTTTGTTGTTTATTTTTTATTAAAGTTCATGTAAGAACAAGTTCAAGTGAAACGAAGAAGCTTTGCTAATTAAAAATAAAATAAAATAAAATCAAAACATTGAGCCGTACCGATTTGCAATAGCCGGCCCCTGGGGTGGAAGCCTATAGCTGCACTCTTTCTCTCCTGTGCATTTGGGGGGAGGGGGGGGGCAAACGGGGCAAAGACATCGCCATCAAAGTTTTCGATAAGAATACCTTTCCAAACCTCGATGACGTAAAAGTATTGGATTAATTGGTAAGCTTCTCTGGAGGTAAGATCTCATCTTGATAACGGAACGGAATTGTCTGCCAGTGCCATGGAAATGATCAATACGCTATCCAAGACGTCACTGTGGTGAAAGTTCTGCAGGTCTAGTTTGAAAATGAACGTAAATAGACCTGCAATTTCTTTTTTAGTTTACCCTTTGCCAGGCGGGAGCACTTACATTTAAAAGTACAGGAGGGCATGAGACTTTTGCAAAGGCATAGGCCTAAGGAAAGTTTACATTTCTACATGTACTTGGGCAATTTAAGGGGCACCGGGGCAATGACCAGGGGTAATTGGAGGCAAGTGCCTCTGTTGCTGCCTGGACATATGAAGCCTGTAAGATAGTTAAACAACCCTAAAATTTGATACAATAATATCTCATGACTACGATGAAATTTTACGAATCGTTTTTAAATCAATCAGTAGATATTATTTTCAATCATTATGTTATTTGAAACCTTCCCTAAAACATAATATAAATATTGAAAGAAATTTCTGGTTATCATTAAAACATCATGCACACTCTCCCGTTTGATGGAATTTTTTTGTAGGTGGGCGGGGCAAGCCAGTAATTATCCGTGCCAATATAAATTCCACTTTCGGTCAAAATTGTCAGAAAAAAAACAATTGAAAGACATCTTAGATATTCCAAAACATTATTGTTCCATGTAGCTCAGATAACATCAACATCTGTTATAATAAATGCATGTTCAGCTGCTGTTGGAAGCTTATCATAAAATCTGATAATATTACTATTATTATATAAAGGTGTCGTATTTGATCAACCCCACATCAATGACGGCAGATTTTTAAAGGTCAATTGGGTAGGGGAACCACTAGTGTGACTCATGAGTTTGACTCTACACAGAGCCCAAACTTCCCATTATGCATTTTGGAGCCATGAGGGGTCATTCTGTGTTCCTTTCATTGCGTGCACAATTCACACAGTTAAACCTAAAACCAAAGAAAAAATTGAGCTCTGAGATCGTTTTTGTCTGGGGCACCCTTCTGCAGTGTATAGTAAGGCCAAGTAAAAAAAAGAAAGAGTTGACCGTCCCTGCCCTCATCCTTTTTGAAGCCGCATCCAGCTTTAAATTTGTTTACAATTGTGTTATTGTTTCCCCAAAAGAGACAATTTTTCATGTATTTTCGCTTCATCTTTGCACCATTCTTTCAATGATTTATTTAATTTACCCATCATAATGAAGTTCTACATGCCAGCAAATTTGAAAACAAAAATAATAAAAAGGCCTTCATCTTCATCTTTCTGAAGAAAAAAAACCCAGGACGATTAAACTGGCACATTTATTTATTTGGCCTAAATTGGCAGTGCACATAAGCGCTGTTATTATGGTTGTCATTTTAACAAGAACAGTCTAATAACTGACTGTATCTGAGTTATGTTCATAATGCATTTTTTCAATCCTCTGCAGGGTTCTCCCCAGGATTTTTGAAAACTGTGGGGCTTTTCAATCTGGCTAAGTTACAATCCAAGCATGCGAGCGCGAAGCGCGAAGCCCCTTGCGGCGTGGGGTCCGGGGCCCGCTTAAGGGCCCCGGGAAAATTTGAAGTTCTAGATGCTCTCTGTTGCATTCTGGTGCATTTTAGAGCCTTTGAAATTGCTACTTTTACAAAATTTTATTGTTGGAGAAAACTGACAAAATGACTTACACAGTTTACATCATCTGATTACCATTGGTTTGATTTTAATGTTCTATGTTGAGTAACGAAATAAATGAATATAAATGTGTGACCATCAGTCATTTTTATTTTATATAGCATAAATAGATGTTTCATTTTTTAAAAAAATGGCCAGGGGTTCCCCTACGGGTGGTGAACCCATTTCAACTGATTTATTCTGATTTATTTTCAGTTTACACTGAAAATAAGATTCTCTGTAAATTAAAAAGAAGTCAAAATAAGCCCCAATTAATATAATAAAACATAATAAAATAATATATTTAATATCAATAAATAAAACAAATAATGGAACATTATCTAGAAATAAGCCTTTCTCATCTGGAGTCACGCTCAGCCAAATGGTTGTACCATTAGGGTCCACTCCCTTCTTCCTTTTTTTAAAGTTTTTGATTCGGAACCCTGCGTTTGATCGGCGCACTAAATCACTTCAAGTTCAATACAATAGCCACACCGTCGGACGCTGGCTTGAATCAAGACTAGCTCTAACGCCGCTCTAAACATGTATGCACATGTTTTTTTGTAGTACGGATTACGCATGTGGGATTGAGCGATCAACGTGCTTGCTCTTTTGGGGTCGAGAATGAACATGGTTTCGCTGGTACCCGTCTTCGGAAAAAGTGCACGCGGCATCGAAGGGAAACAGTTAACTGACTTCAGTGGCCGGCCATGTGTGCATGCTTTCTCGATCGTTCGCTATACACACACGTAATGGAAAGGAATGTCTTGCTTTCTGTATGTGATCGTGATTGATTTCAGCGGCCGGGACGGCATATCGTAACGTAGATCAAAGACACACACGAAGAAAACATTACCGATGGATTATAAATTACGTTGGCCAAGGCACTGGACAGAGACTGTGATAGTATGACCGTTTGCTGTGGTCAATGAAAAAAGGTATTCAAAAATTGAAAAGCGTATCGGGCGGAAAAAAATGTGCTCGGCCTTTTTGCCGGCGTATCGGCCAAAAAAAATTGCGTATCGGGCCGATACGCTAGCTTGTACGTGGGGAGAACCCTGCTCTGATTCTTTGGTCAGTCTAAGCATAGAGGTGGAAATCCCAAAATGTCAACATACCTACCTCAACATTTAGCTCCTAGTTTCCTTATTTGAAATTTGCACAGTCAGTTCCCCTTCTGGTTTGTTACATGATATTTTATATAAAAAAAGTCACATCCCCTTCAGGTAGTCCCTCTAACCGCCGTTTCCCAGGTTGTATTGTAAACTTGGGTGTGATCCCTGGCTATACGGCAGTTACAGGTCGAATGGCTTCTGACTTGCACTCCCCAACAAAGATATTGACAAAATAGGGAGACCATCAACATAGGCTACATGTAGGGCTAGATAGCTAAGTTGGTACAGTGCTGGCACGTTAATCTGGAGGTGGCAGGTTCAAGTCCGACCTTAGTCAATTTTGCTTTGTTCAACCCAAAATTATTTAAAATCTACCCAGTCAGTTTCCCTCGTGTTTTATTGATTACTTGATAAAATCTTAGACATTCTATAAAAGTGTTAAGAATCACTTACCACAAGCCTAAATGCGCGTTAAGCTTAAAGTTCTTTATTCCTGTATTTGAGGAGCAAATAAACCGTGATTTGAGTTTTGTCAGGAAGTGCCTGGTCCTGTCAGGAAGTGCCGGAATGTTACATTATTGAACATTATGATGTGTTGCTAACCGCGGTGCAGGTAACGTTGCTCAAAGGGTTCAAACCATGGAGAGTGTTTCCTTATCAAATATTACCAAACGTGATACGGCACCAAACAAACCAGATTCAAATCAAACTGTTTGAGTAAAGCTCTCTCCTCCATCTTGGTTTAAAAAGACCTTCATTGATTGGTTATTGCATTGCAGCCATTTTTTATTCCTTGAATGCAATCAATGAACATGAACGAGCAATCATGGAGCTCGGTATTGGATTGGGATCCCAAGTTCTACCACAACTTCAACGTAATATGTACATTAATTTAGGCAGTTGATAAGGTCAGTGACTGTTTGATTCCTAAAAGGCAACAATTAGTAGGAAACTGCATGTTTCCCAATTAAATCACTTTTAAAATGAGTTTTGTAGCATTTTGAGGTACAAAAGCCAACAATCTTTGAAATATAAATTCATCTCCACCTCGACATTGTTTCATCGTCGGTTTGCTGTGAAGACGACTTCAATGTATGTAAGGTCCATTTATTTTTAAAATATAAAGCATGTTGCTGTACGCGTGGACGTAATGATGTTTTGATCTATTGATTTGGAAACATTGAAAAAGAAGTGAACACGTACATGATGTACACCGTTTAAATGTTATGAGCAAAATGTGCCAATCAAGAATGACTGGCATTCCTCACGTTATCATCCTGCATGTCCTAGCGATGGATAGCAAAAGGTCACACATGACATCGCAGATCTTTTAACATTAATGAATATGGTTCAATGACCAGTGATTTATAGGCCACGGGGTGCATAGCCAAACAGCATAACCATTTCAGAAATATCACAGTGTCCAGATTGTTCAACAATAATCAAGTTTCCATATTTTCTGACAAATATAGTGTACATGTTCATGCATATGTACAGTATGTATTGATGTAATTATATCTGGATCATAATTACATTGCATTCAATTAACAATCCTTGTTTCATACGAAACATCTGCGCAATTCTATGCCCCTGCTTACCAAGGAATTCTGCGCATACTCCGGTCCAAAGAATAGCGTAGAGCGCCATAAGCGCAGAGTTCTGCGGAAAACGGTGCCATAAAATTGAGCATTTGTTTGTATTCCATAAAAAGTATTAATTGTTTAAAAAAAAAATCATCACATGACATTCAGTGCACGCCGATTTACAAGTACAAGGAAATCTTACATAAAATGTCAAATGTATGGCGCTTTTTACACCCAAATGGCATCCCAAAGTGTTCTTTTTTCCCCTACAGATGTGTGCAGTGCATTTTACAATAATATGCAGTGCATTTGGACACCTCTTTGTAACGGTTTACAAGATGCTGTCTTGTGATTTGAAGTTTGGTTGAAAAAAATCTTGGTATTTCTGAACTTGACTCTGGAGGGACGTTTTGTGTTTTTCTGTGATTGAAGCAAAACCTGTTGTTTAAAATCGTGAAGTGTTCCGAGTCCTCCAAAATCCTTAGCAGGGCCCAATTTCATAGAGCAGCTTCAGTAGACAGTTCTGCTTTCAAAGTTTGTGCTTAGCAAAACTAAGCAGGATACCTGTCAGAAGTGGTGCAAGTGACATGGTATTGTGGATGGTAATCTTATTCTGGTAAGCAAAATTGTGTTGCTCTTAGCTACCTTTAACCCTAACCATGCTAAATGCAACAATATGCACCAAATGGTAATAGTTGTTGTGATCTGTTGCATATTTGGCAGTCAACTCAGATGTCATTTTTTGACTGAATTTGTTGCATTCAGCAGTGAAGTGACCTCTTTAGGTTTGGGTGCTTCTATTGTAGCTGAACAACTTATAATGGGTATTTCAAAATATTTTTTATGGGAAAAGTATCGAGAAGTATGATGTAATATTAGGTAAGAATCATAATTCAAATCATATTCAAAAGACTGTATAATAACAGTTAAACATTACACTTATGTGCATACTGTTGCATTTAGCAGGGCAACCACCATTGCTCAGTCCTAACACAAACAACATGCCTGCACAATGCAACAAAATCCCTTGTTGCATTTTGTTGCGTATGGCATGTTTCTCATTTCAACTGTGTTGCATTCTGTTGTATTTGGCAGGCTTTGTGGAGAGACCCTAATGGGGGTTAGGGTTAATGCTTTAAAAAGCTACTCTATGAAATTGGGACCTCGAAGCTGTCTGACTTTTCAGGACGGTATGGTAAACCGTGGCCCAGTTTCATGAGCATAAAACAGTTTTGCTTACCAGAAAAAGGTAATCAGCCAAAAATGTCATCTAACATGTTTCCCCTGTGACTGGTGTCCTGCTCATTTTTTGCTTAGCAGGAACATGTTTAAGCAGTTGTGTGTGCTTGAAAGTAGCTCTAGATGAAATTGGGACCTCTGCTGTACTTTTAGGTATAAACTTTTAGGTCTAGCAAAAGACACTGGGTTAGGTACAGTGTGCCAATGTAGGCCTACACATTCATAGTACATGGACATGTGCATTGGAAGTATGCATGGTCATGATGGTGGGAGAAACTACGTAGATATTTTATTTTTATGTACGTCTACATGTATGCATGGAGGTTAAATTGAAACAATGGCTGTAAACCTTTTTTTGTTATCGTGCTGAAGCCCGTTTTTTTCTTTTTGAATCATTGTAGTCAAAACAATTGAGGACCTGTTTCGGTACATGTAGCTATTACTATAGAATCTGCCAGTCACTTTTGTTATTGCTAAATTACATACAGGGAAGAAAACAGTCACATCATAATCAATTTCCATGGGTTTTAATTGCAAGCTACAATTAACGAGTCTTGTAGTGCAGTCTATCAAGGCTTAACTCAAGCCATGGTCATCTGCAAGATGCAAGAAAAGTTCTGTTTGGAAGGGGTCCCAAGCAAGCCCCCCTGCCTCCCTCAAGTTATTCTTGACACAGCGTACCACCAGTTGCTCGGAGCAGTTGACTTCGTCCAATCCTTGTCATGTTACATTGCTGGTTGTAATCGGAATCTTTAAATTTTTTGTATTTTTGATGAGGCCCCCAATTTGTTTCTACATGTACGTCTTCTGTGGTAGTTGAGCAGACACCCTTGAGGGACAAGGCACTGTTTATGTGTGACCCTTGACAAGATGATGAATACATACCATGTACCAGTACTTCAGTAGAGCTCAACTGTATCAGGGTTTTCCCTAGGTTTTTTCAACACTGTGGGGCAATCGGGACCAAAATTGTTTGATGTTTGGCCGAAGCACGCTACATGTAAATTGAAACAACATCTTCGGAATGTTTCCACTTGGTGTTTATCTTTGTTTTAAAAGCTCTGCTGTGCAATCTGGAGCATTCTTAATGGTTTTTGAGAATAAAATGTTGTGCGTATCGGCTGAAATTTGCGCGTATTATGCAATTCGCGCGTGTCGGCCTGATACGCTAGCTTGTACGTGGGAAGAATCCTGTTTGACTAAGGGTAGTGCATGGAGGAAGGTAGCTCCATTCAATGGAGTAAGGAAGATTTACAAAACATCTTTCTTTCTTTTTTTCTGGTTGTTTGTTTGTACCTGTTGTTTGTTTGTTTAATTTTCTGAACCAAAAGATACATATTCCCAGTCTCTATGCCTTCAGTAACATATACTGTATATACGCAAAACAAACAGTAGATGGAATAGATTTATATAAATGTAACACTCATCATTTATACAGTAACATCCACAACATGTGTTTATTATTGATCTTTAACCAATGAAAATATTTCAGCGATTAATCATATCAAATTATATGGATGGAAAGAAATTGTTGGTCCACGAAGTTTTCAATTTACCAATGTACTTTTAAGGAATCTCAAATTCTTCAGGAAGATTTATCAGAACCGTGTTTTGTTGATTGCCCTTCGATTTGATTCACCATAATGGCAACTCATTATTATCTTTTTTTTTACATTATAATTTGACCAAGCACAGCAGAACGCAATAGTTTTTTACGATTGTGTGTGCATTCTTGCTGGGGGCCATAATGTTCAACATGTTTATCGGCCCGCACTGGGAATAGAATGTGCCATTTCTACTGGCCCATAAACTGAGGATCTGTATGACCTGTGAGAGAGAGAGAGAGAGAGTGAGAGAGAGAGAGAGAGAGACAGTGAGAGATGAGAGAGCATCTGCGAGTTCACTCAGCCCAACTTGTGTTATCATAATATGACATAAATTTAACTGTACATTGTACATGTAACACCAAGGTCATGCTTGGTAGAGATGGAAGATGACTCATGAAAGCCCGCACTCTTAACAGGGCTGGTACAGTTTAACGTTGGCCTATTTTCATTAAAGGGGGCGACAGTGATTCCGAATATGCACTAGAAATATCTAATTAATCTCGGTTGAACTCATATGGGAGTCAAGTACTCTATGGGTTCTCTCTTGGGTTTTTTCTCTGTGATGGAAAATCGGGATTGGGATGCGATTTTTATGAGGTGTTTTTTTCTTTGGTTAAAAAAAAAAAGGATTTATTTTTATTTTGGGGGCCAAAAAAGTGTTTAAACCCAATAATTGCTCACTTTGCAGGCGCAGATTTGCACCAATTGCTAAATGTCTCAATATTTTGTAGTCATCACAGGATTTTGGGGAGGAATTTGTGCGAGACTCGTAACATCAGTAAATTTTAGTATTGTGGTTCTAAATCAACGTTAATATTTTCTTAATATTACTTCACACATTCTGTAAATTTGTTGCAATGATTTTCGTGTGAAATCTGTATAGTACATTGATGAATTTTCATTTGTTGTTCTTACATGTGATGTAGTTTTTAAAAATAAATACATACTTGGGCTATACATGTATTGTACATAATGCAATAAAAAATTATCTGCTTAATCGAATCAAACTTGGTATTTTCAGTCCGCTCATGAACAAAAAAATATGCGTAATGCAATAATTTATTTTGTTAACGTAATTATTTATAATTATGATGTCAATCTTGCTCTCAAATTTGATTTTTATTGGTTTTAGATACTGAGCAGAGAGACAACAATCTTGAAAGAGGGATTGGTAATGTCCAAATCAAAAGTGTCTCCTCCCATAATTCAATTTCTTTGTCGTATCAATTATTATAATAGCTTATTACAATTTTCATGATCATCATCATCCCCTATTTGTCCTGTTGTTGGCATTTGGGTTGTTGGATAAATAAATGAAACAGTTTAGCATCGTGTACATGTACCTTGCGTGCGTACGTGTATTGTACAGTGGACCATTTCCCTTGTACATGTATAGCATTGCTACTCAACATAACAGAGCTCGAATTTGGGGGAAAATCCACAAGACCCACAGGGCTTGTTGCTCAAAATGTTTACGGGACCAGAATTGTTTCGACAAAACCAGAAATGAAATGAGAGAAAAGCTTCCTGACGTAGACTTTAGAACATGCATTTAACTGTTTTTATTTTAACACTAAGACATGTAAGAAAAGATTATTTCATTTGTCTTTATGGATATTTAAAGTTTACATGTACTTCATTGCTAAATCAGGCCTGGGAATCCTCCGCTTTAAAGCGGATTTCCGCTTTTTCCTTGACCGTGACGATTTTTTATTTCCGCTTTTTTTTCTTTCTTTTTTTTACGAATTTTTTTTAAAGCCTAATATATGCTTGGCAACAACAATGTACAACTTTAATAATGTGAAATAAGCCTAGTGACTGGATCAATGAGGTGCCCAAATTCGACCAGCGTACATGTAAATGCGTGACGCGCGCTCACTTGACGTTCCACAATCATTCTTACATCATGTATAGTGTTTCAGCTCTTTTTTTAAGGGTCCATTCACAGGCCTGCTAAATAGAATTGAAAGGAATCTTGCCAGACTAAAAGTCAACATTTGAACACGATATTACACCGAGTGAGGTATAATTATTCCATTGAAAAACACAAGACAACCGGACTTGCCCCGTCATGATTTTACTGGCCCGACACTAAAACTACTGGCCTCTGGCATCTGGCCTGTGGTCCAGTGTAAAAAAATTCAAGCCCTATATTAGTATTCAGTGTGTACAAAACATACTCAGTCTAAATACTGCTGTGCAAGATTGCTGGACAAAATCATTCCCTTATGTATAACACATGCATGAATTGTTTGTCAGATGCTGTTTTTTTTATGGACATCTGTCAAGTAAAAGTATGAAAGCGATGTTGGATGACGCGTATATCCGCAACATAGACAATGGCCTATGGTGGATGGTTTATTACGGCTGGAACAACTTCAAGGGGCCATCAACTTTTTGCTAGCAGCAGGTCGGCTGACGTGAATATCCACCAGGACATTCCATTGTGTAGCATACACAATCTAGGCATTTACTTAATGTGCTACGCTTTGTTTCACCCGTACAAAGAGGGACAGAAGGTATTGGAATTCATGCCCCGTAATATCCCTTTTTCTTTGGGTTATTTTGTGTTCCCCGATTCCAAATTTGGAAGGCTGCCATCATTGTTTATCAGTGTATTTGGCTCAATGGTCGGTAAGTCCGAGCGCTCTAAGATTCAAACATACCATGCCAGATTTGGCCGTGGCTTACTTGGATAGAGTATCTGAACATTTTCAGACTCTGTGCACAGACTGTCGGGCAAAGGGATTGGCGCAAGACAGCCTTGCAATCGAGGCTAGAAAATAACGGGCATCAATTATGTTGTTTGTGAGAACACATAATGTAGAACCAATCCGAACTATACAGTATACACAGCACTGTACACTTTCTCAACTGCCCTCCCAAATTCAGTCAAAACAGTGGGAAAAATTCAGGCACAGCAAGAAGCTACAAAAATCAAACAGGGAGAGCAATACAATTTTTTTTACCCAGTTTTAGAAAATACCCAGTAGGGAGAGCAAAAAAGACTCTTTACCCAGTATCAGAGATAGGTACATTTCGGTCAAATCAACACCTCTGTTTCCCCCCCCCCCCAAATGCCTGGATGACGTCACCATTTCTTTTATCCATACTACTTTATCATGTACATGTACTAGGTATATTGATGTTAAAGATAAATCCTTTGTAAATGGAGACTCTTGCGAACATGTGTACATGTATCCAATAATGTTGTGTACAACGTGTTGTACATGTACTTGTGGATGTAATGTATGTGTACTGTACATCCAAGGCTACAGATACATATCATATGGATATGGATACGTCTACACTTTGTGTGTTCTCGTGACGCGCAACCGCGGCTTCCGGGTTTTGCGTGCATGTTAAAAACGGATACGTTAGCTCATACACGTGCCTTAAAAAATGGATACTGTTTTGCTGATTTCAGTTGTGTTTTTTGCCCTAGATTAAAATTATTTTCGCCGTTATTGCTTTTAAAGGTGTCATGCATGATTTAGACAGAAATGTGTTAATCACCTGTAAGCAAAAAATTATGAAAATTCAGTGTAAACAGAGTCTCTATTTTGCCATGGTTGCTGGAAACCTTCTTAACAAGCGTGTAACTAATGGGTTTGAAAATGAAGTTAAACATACTTTTCAATCAAATTCTCATATGTATACAAAATATTTTTGGATTTTTTTTATTAGCACGCAAAACTTATGCCAACGTGTGTGTATACTTTGGCCTAGGCCTGACACATAACTCTATGATTGGGAAACAAAATCTGGCGTGCATCCAACGTGAACTGATACGGTTATCGTATCTGTGTATCCGTGTCCGTACGCTTGCGAAACCTTTCTATTGTATGTTGTGCACATGGATGCGTGCACTGTACATCCACATGTTGTGTGCATGCGTGTGCATCCATTATGTTGTGTACTGTACTGTGTGAGTACGTATCTACTATGTTGGGTACTGTACAATGTATGCAGTGTACATGTGTGCATCCACTATGTGGGCGTGTGTGTACATGTACCTGAACAACCATTAAATAGTGATGAAAATTTGATTGAAGGCTCAGTACACAGCACATACATGTAGTTTGTACAGTGTACACTGTATGAATTGGTCAAAATTCTCTCCTCAAAAGTCAATGACTTTACAAATTTTACATGTAAACGTGTACACGTATGCTACCAACCATTTAAATTAAAGTGCAATGTGTTGTTATACCATGGTAATAGATTGGAGGGGATCTGTTGTCATCTCCCGACAATTATTACAACGAAATTTGCACACCAAAAATCCAGACAAACAGTGCCAGTGGCAAACAAGTTGTATTGTTTCACAGTTCCCAACGGCACATTACATACATGTTGTAGGAGTGTCAATCAATTTACCTAGTATCAGCGTAATTACAACATCATACCGAGGGTCGTTTCTAATTTTTCTACATGGCGAAACAACCAACGTTGAGCACAATCAAGGTTATGTACCCTGTGGGATACATCAATCATGTTGACTTGGAGCCATGATGAATGCGTCTTTGTAGCACGTCATGTGATTAGTTCTGGACCAATAAAATTCACTATCTTTTACCAGGGTATAACACACAGGATGGTCTCCTGTGTAGTCCATGTAGTATCGATACTCATATATTTCTATTCAGTAAACATGGTAAATAGAATGTGAAACTTGTTGCCTCTTTAAACATTGTATTGCCATGAATGCCTGTAAAGACCTTGATGATACTCGTCAAAACATGCATTCCCTTTGTACTTATTTACTTTTTCAGTTCAAGAGCTGTGCACTGTTCGAGTGCGCTTTTGTGCACCGTGTAACATGTTCACAAGAATGACACAAGTACCTACTCTAAGTTATGTGTGGGGAATTTTTTTGAAGTGTGATTATCAAAAGGAGAATGGCCGACATTGTCAAGCATTTAACCTTGGCAATAGTCTGCACGTTCATATCTTTGACTTTTCAACCATGCATTGCGATAATCCTAGACACATGAAGGCAAGTTTAAACAAATGACATGTACTGAAATGTACATACTGTACACGTATCTTCCAAACATCAGTTCATGAGATTTCAGCCGGAAACCTGTTTTTGCTAATCATGAACGTGTGTGTATGAAAAACTTGACCTTCCCTTAGAGAGAGATTATAGGTCCTTTTCAAAACAATGGCTTGGGCGTTGGATTGAGCTTAGGTACTGTCAGTTATTTAGAAGGCGTGCGCTTTCCTTATGTGGCTTCAATCAGGTGGACAGAGCCTAAGTTGGAGCCTAAGCCAGAGCCTAAGCCGGAGCCGAAGCCAGGCGTGGTTTTGAAAAGGGCCTATCAAAGGCAAGGGAACAGTATTCATACAATGTACATGTACTATCCATGTAGGCAGCAGCCTATTGGGTTATAATGTCAAGCACTTTTCATCAACCCTGACGCCTTAAAAGCCGTCGCAGAAACCTCCTTAAATTTGCCAGAATTTCACAACATCTCAACACCCAACAAACCTTGGATTACACGTATGACGGATGGGTCTGTATTAGGAGTAAGATCAGTGCATCTGATTGCATGGCACCCCTGCATGCCAATTGTGTAAGACTGCTGGTCGGGCTGTGGATAGTACTGAATCTATGAAAATCAGGCATTTACCTGTGGAGAAGTTTGGGAGAGATTTGCCCACTGTGTTTAGCATTACGGGTTCACCTAGATAGAATGATGTTGGTCCATTCCTTAAGTTTAATGATCAATAGTCTGCAAAGTGCTACTCTGTGTCATGAAATGGCTACACCCAATGGTTTCTATACACCTCATTCTGGGGTCAGGGTATAAGCTGGATTCGTAAATAAGGCCACCCCAAATTTGCTGTGAATTATACTAAGTACACAGTAGAGAACTATGACTCTTTAGCATATTTTATTTACCTAAGTTGTTCTCTTTTGTATTTCTCCTTCACAGATGCTGTTGTCATTGCTTATAAATAAACAGCAAATAGTGTCATACTTATTTACACAGTCGTCACATACAATGGGGGCCTTCAAATTCAAAACAGCATTTTTAAAAGAAACCCAGACACTCCCCTCTTGCTGACATGAGTCAGCGTTTGTACATGTAGTTACTGAAAGCACGGCTTCATCAGAAACTGTCCAAACCTAACAATTCCTGCAATCAAAATAATAGGAATGAGTCACTTTGATTCCAACTATTTGTCCTTTTTTTTAATATTAAGTCCTTTTGGATGTATGAATAGTGTTTTTACTTATCTCAATGTCTTTTAGTTTTGACAAAATCAAACCTGTGTGCCCATTGTATATTGTGTATGAACAATATTACTTTACTTATAGTTTTGACAGAACCGGACCTGTGTGTCCATTGGTGCATAATGTACAAAATACAAGGTCTGTGTATGTACAATTATTTACTTTACGTTTGGCTTTGACAAAACTTAACCAGTCTGCCTGATTGTACAGCACATGGTGTAAGTTTTATGGGCTAATAAGCTGACCCTGAACGCACCTGAAGTGGAAAGAAGTTACTGTACAAAAAATGCAGTTGAAAGTGCTGGTTTGGTGTCCATGTAGTACAGAATTTATAACAGTAGATTTCTGACATGTTTGGAACCATGACATCAAAACATGATCACGTTCTCGTTCCTACTTTTAAATCGGTTCCATCTATTTGGGAACGCTAACTCAAATCCGATGGCATTTCTGAGGGACAGCAAAATTCATTCTAGAGGCAAAAATATTTATCCGACACTCTAAAAAACAAAAAAATTCTCCACATATTCTAGAGGCTTTGGATTTTCAAAGTCATCCCTAGTTGTTTTCATCGTGTGGCGTTTTTCACGGCCCTCATTTCTTTTTTACGCTTTTAACATTTTCTGCCAAGTTGATGCCAGTCAAACATCAATTGCTGCCCAGCGGTAGTAGCTCAGTGGAGGAAAATTACAGGCTGGTGAGTGGAACAGTTTATCCTCACACAAGCGAAGTTTGGTACTTTTCTGTTGATATTAAACAAACATTTTACGTGACGGCGATTCAGAATTTAACGAAACGATCCAGAATTAGGACTGTAAAATGTTAAGTGTGTCAAATTGCTAGTTAAAGATGATTGCTGTGATTAGATTGATAATCTTTGGCTATGGCTTATGGCTTAATCACAGTTTTAATCAGCCAGTGCTTAAAACTCAAATCAGAATCTGTCCGCTGACTTAGTGGCTTGTGTTGTGTAAAGCGCCAGTTAGTAGTTACTGGCTTTTCAGTTAAGATGTCCTTTAATGTACACATGTACAGATGCCTGGTATAAGGCATGTACATCATGATTTGTCCTGATTTCAGGGATTTTCACTGTTCTCTCTGGGCCATCATATTTTCTTGGAAGAGGCAAACTTGCCATCACAGAGATGAAAGGAGTTACCTTTGTTCTGACCAGACCATCAGTTTGAAATGATGTAGACAGTCTGTGTGGAACTTCAGAAATGTAACATTCTGTTCATTCAGGCAGCTTTATTTCCACACCAAGAGAAGTTGTTTATCCAGTGTTAAGGGTTTTTCTTTGTCATACAACCTCATCCCTAGTAAGGGTACATCAGAGATGTGTTGCGGTTGTCTTGATGGTAATTTGATTGCATGGGAGTTGACCCCACACTTTTGGTCATGGTGATGTACATGTACCACATCATCGCTTTGTAGGGTCCATTAAATCAATGTTCAAAAATTTGGCAATTTTGAAAATGTCGGTGGGTGGGTCAAAGGAAATAACTGAAAATCAAAGTTTAGGTTTCCATTAAAGAAGAAAAAAGGTGGGGATATTAGAATTTAAAATATCCATTGGTGGCCTCTTTCATATCGTCTGTGCTGTTTCATTGTCATTGGTCAACCTTGTTTTCGAGAGGCCACCTCGTTCCAACAGTAGATAAAACACTTTGTACACTGTTTCATGTGCTTGACACTTTTTTCATTTTTTTTAATCAACTGCAAAGTTCCATATCTGATCATAGTTCTCTAAAACTGTAGCTGAAAGCCTGGAAAAACCATTGAAATGTTTTGAGCTGGGAGAGCAGGTTGATCTGAAATATCTGCTTCATTTAAGGCATCACTTTGTCCTTTAGTATGTTGGATATATTGAACAGCGTTCTCCATTAACAGCTGGTCCGCTTGCCAAATGCCAGTTAAAACACAGGAAGACCAGTCAAAATTCACTCTAAGTAGTCCAGCACCCCCATTTCATTTCAATATGGACTAGTGAAATATTGGTGGACAAGCTAACTGGTCCTACTGGTCAGTCACTGAAACCGTTTCGGGCAAACCCTGTTGAACAGTCGGAATATACGTGTAGGCAACTGCATGCTGAACAGGAACATTTGGAAAGCCATCACAATGTCCGATGGAAGCCGTATGAATGAATGAACTGAAAGAAAAGTCAATCATTAACATTTGTAAAATTTTAATTTTGGGTTGGGTGGGTGGTCAAAACCATTTTGTTTAATATTTTAAAAATATTTTTTAAATATTTGTTAATTTTTTTTACATTCATTGGTTATTCTGAATGCCCCCTTGTCAAAGCAAATGCTTAAGAGTCTCAATTCAGTCACTGCCCCCTTGTCATTGCAAGAGCTCCACTACTCACATAGATAGCAATAAATTGATGTATGTATACGTGACAAAAGACCTGCCACCACACAAACAGCATGTAAACTGTGCTGCGTTCTGATACCTGATGGTGCATGCTGCATGTAAGGCAACACACATTATCTGCATAGTGGTGAGATTCACTGAAAAAGCACACAAAAGGTAAGATACATTTATAGCATTTTGTCAACTCTTTGATGAAGGGGGGGGGGTGTCAATGCTTGCATTGTAGTTGAAACAGCATATGAAAGTGCCAAAACGTTTCAACTATAAATTCAATTGAAAACTGGATTTCGATTTTCAGATATTCTTCGAGATATTTCTTTTGACCCGCCCACCCACAATTTCGAAAAAAGAGATTGAAATGGTTAACTGCTGAGTATTGTGAATGGCCCCTTTGTCTATTCAACTGGTCATGTGGGTTATGGTGGTACAGGTATTGCAGGTGACGGGACGTCTTTTGTAGCTGGTCTCTTGCTCTGTCTTCCACCTCTGTGGACCCTAGTTTGGTTTCTGCTTTGAGCAGAGCCTCCCATTATGGATTGAGTTTCCAGTCGCTACTGGGGTTTTCTTCCCACATCTAGATCTTAACATTTTGTTCATCGTCTTCTCTACATAGGTACCTTCAGGCCTTCAAGTTCAGTGCTTGTGTCTTTTTTTGTGTGGATTTATTGGTTACATTACTGAAAGATGAAACAAAAAAAACCTGAAATGAATTAGAAATGCAAATCTTCCCAATTCAAAACAAATTTGAAGTAATAAACTGACAGAGTATCAATTGCAAGAAAAGTCAGACTTGATCTAACACTCCTAGATGCTAGATACATGTAGGAACGATAGTACTGATAAAACAATTTAACATAATTCAAATTAGAAAGGTTGATTGTGACAGAAACAGACCAGCATAAGTTTCAGGTTGAAATCATACTGTCCAGTCTGATGAGTGTAGACAAATCATCCTTGAACAAATTTAACCAACTTCGGATAAACAAAGGAGATTTGGCCTAAGGTTTGGGGTAACCTGCCACCAAGCTTCATACTTTCCAAGACCCAAGACCTTCTCGTAAGAGCGGTTCATGGATGATAGCACCCTCTCACGTGAAAATTGTGACAAATCAAAAATCAGATTTTTTATAATCTGCCTAGTAAACAAAAATGCTGTATTTTTCTCCAAATGACATAAGTCAGGCTCTTTGATTTACTTCTTTTAGTGCCAAGGAGACTGTTCTCAAAAGCTCCTTGGAATCTGTAACTTCAGGGGTTACCAAAAGGTGGAAATGCCATCATTTCAGTGCCGGCCTGGAATGGCATGGAGGCCATGGCCTCTGTTGCCCTGGTCTTGGTCTTGGTGCCCCTTTCAAAAGTTTTCCCAGAAGCCATTTTGAGATATGGTGGACACACTGCTATGACACTATCAGGTTTGGGTAAATTTGTCTGTAGACACTCAAACCAAACAGTGCACTCCTGTAGTGCCCACCATATCTCAAAAAGGCAAATAGACTTTAAGATTTTCCAATGAAAGTGTCCTTTGCAAAATGAAAACGGCCTTGCCCTCTCCAAGATGAAGTTCCGGGGCCTGCAATATGTACCTCCCAATGTTTTAGCCAGGATTTGGTAAAAGGGTGTCCAAATTTGCTGGAAATTTAAAAACTGGGTGTTCAAATTATTCACTTGACAATACATTTACGTGTAAATGACAGGGTGTCAAAATTTAAAACAGGGTGTCCAAAAGACACCCGGACACCCCGGTGGCGAAACACTACGGTACCTCCTAAGATCTGTATCCCAGTTTCTCACCTTTTTTCTTCTTCAGAATTTACTCTCACTCCAGATTACATAAGAAACCAGTTCACCCTCTGGGGAAAATGAAATCCTGGCGGTTCATTTATAATATTTGAAGACACACGTAGACAGTCAAGTTCAAGTGGAGGGCTGCTTGCGTGAGCAATTAGTGTCCGCGCGCACTTTGTACCCAATCTTTCCATATGCTGCCCATTATCTCACGATCGATGTGCAGTAATTGTGTTCCTCATATTATTGCGATGGCACCTCGTGCTGTACATTGTATGTAATGTGGGTGCCACACTGAACATTTTCCAAATGGTTACCTCCTAAGAGGTGTGCTTCGGAAAAAGAATTTGCAGAGTTTTTGAGTTTCTGTCGTTTTCAAGAGAGTTGTACTTCTCTATGAATTACTTCTCTAACCTGGAAAAGCAGGCGAGAGGCTAGCTAAAAAAGATGTAGGAAAAATACAAAGTTTCAAGCTGCCAAAACTCATTCCTATGAAATGTTCACATGTTAATTTTAGTGCAAAAACTCATGTTTTAACCCACTTAAAGCAGAGTCTTTTCCACAGGTCATTTTGGTCGGTAATGCTAGCAGTTTGCAAAAGCTAATTCTGTATTGTGGCTAATTTTAAGATAACACATGAACAGGCCTCGAAATAACCCACGGCACCCACAGCAATTGCCTTGGTGCCCTTGGCAAAGTTCCAATACAAATACAAATTTTCCTCATAGAGTGCCCCTTACCAGAGGAAAATTGCCGTGCCCCTTCAAGAGTGAGAGGAATCCTTAAAAACTGGATTGGAATGAATGTGCTCCTCCAAAAGAAAATTCTGCACCATCCTTTTGTCAAAAAAAATAAAACAATGTGTACATTTTACAATACATGTACAAGTATGTATATTATGTATGTTTATGTATGCATGTATATTTACATGTGTATTTTGTATACACGTTTATATTTAATGTATGTAAATTTTCCCTTATATTTATTCATCTTTCAACTTTGATTGTGAATTTTTAATGAACTGCTAGTTGTGACCTCTTTCTGAAGTTTTAATATTCTTATTCTAGCTGCTTAGTACAATTTTAATAAAAATTAAATCAATAATAATAATAATATTATTAATGCAGACTTGAAAGAATGTTAAGGCTTAGGCAGAGCACCGCACCCTTTTTTACTTGGGTATCTTTTAACAGACATGTTGAGTGCAGCATGGTGTACGGAATGCCTACAATGCTTGCCCCATGCTGTAGAACTAGGCCTCGGTGAATGCTGTCTGGACCTGAAGGGAACACACATACTACCTCCGCGCTCCGATGCTGAGCCGTCTCATTATGACTGACCCCCTTTCAAAATATTTGCACTCGTAAGGGAGTCCCACTGAACCTGAAGTAGACCGACGCATGAGCCGTGCGGTTGCGGGCTACCGGCGAGCTCTTGGGTTTGTTTGTGTAGTGTTGTTATGACGATGATACATCAATTAGCCGTAGATTCCTGGTATCACAGCTGGCTATAAGGAAAGGTCGTGTCTACAATAATTTCTGTCAGCCAAATGTTGGTGGACAGTCTACCGAGACTTCACTGTTGGAAATAAGCACATTGCATGTGCTTGCACAATGCACATGCTGTAGTGCAGGCTATCACATCAAATTTCTGGATCCAATTGACTTTTAATTGTATATAAACATGTAATTAATACAGGCCCCAAACTTTGTGTTCAAAAGGGCATGGTAAGAATTGCTTAAAGATGCTAGGTCCGATTTTTGGCTAACTAGACCCGGGAATTTAGATTAAAATTTTAAATAGCTATTTTTGATGGATTCAAGAATGTTAAATCATTCGAGGAATGGCATGACAAAAATCCGCTAACGATAAGTGGTAGTTAATTAAAAACTAAAAATGGGTTGTTGGGACCCAATATTATCTCAAGTTCATTGGCCATGGACAAACAATTTTACATGATGTATTGAAACAGTATCATCTGTCAACAATTGTTCATTCAGAGAAAAAATCCTTTAAACAAATTTCTTTCAGCGAAAATCAGGTCATGCAGCTTGAAATACTTTCACATTAAATCTATCATTTTTCTATATAAAATTATTAAGAATCTAAAATCTGCATGAATTTTTTAGCTGTAAAAATTTAGTATTTGCCAAATTAGAGCAACAAATCAGGATGAGTATGTACATGTATGTACTGCTTTCAACTGGGTGTAAACTGTGATAAATTGTATGATTTCTGACTGGCGCCCCCATCAATGTTATTTACAAAATGCAGAGACTGCCAACGTAGGGCTAGTCAGCTCAGTTGGTAGAGCACCGGCACGTAAACCTGGAGGTCTCCGGTTCAAATCCCGCTCTTGCCAATTTTTCTTCGTTCACCCCCAAATTGAGACTACTTTTAACATGACCCTTGTGTGTTTAGCGTTTGATGTATGGTAGTGATCTTCAAAATTGTAGCATCGTGAAATATGTTTGTTGTTCATAGCACACTAAAAGGTCTGTAAACGCAGTGTAGTAATATGCATCATCATCGTCTTAAGTTAAATAATAACAAACAATAACACTGGGTTCTAAGCGCACTTGATCACACCCGTAGGGGCGTATCAAAGCACTCATTATTTGTTCTCAACAGGATAAGCAGAGCTACGTGTATGTTTTGAATGATGAGCCCCATTTATGTAGCACCTTCTAACATGTCTTTAAGGGTTTACAAGGTGCTGCAGTGCATTCAGCAGCCACTGCCAGAAATACCGTAGCAAACCCCCCCTTCTGTAACTGGATTCTTCTATGTGCATTTCACAACACACAGGGCCTACAGCTTTTACGTCCCATCCGAAAGACGAAGCATCTTAAAGATGCAAAAGAACAAACTTTTTGAAATCAATGTGGGTTCAGCTTGCTCACAATTTGTTATAATGCATGTAACGGATTTGCCCATCTCGTTGCCAGACAGAATGCCGAACTCTCCTGGTAATATTGATGAGCATACCTGAGCACCAGTGGGAGGTATCCAAGGAATGAATACTTCTGGAAAATTTATGGCACAATAATATATCATTCATTTCTTCACCGAGTGAGATTGACTTGGTGGCACTTGTACTCTCTCGGCATTCTTTACTTGAAGTGTATACCTGTATCCAACGAGTACAATAATATAAGCAAGGCGAGAACTTGTCATCCATCATTTCATACAAATGTCCTTACTCGTGAATATTTACGTGCCAGATATTAATTATTAAGATCGCGAGGGCACTTAGTCATGTTGAGGGGAATATGTGCCTGAAGGAGTCGTCGAGGCCCAGAGCAACGGGAAGAATTCCTCTCTTGGAATCAGTGAGATTCCAGGGTGTAGGGACGATGAGATATTGCTGGTCACCTTGAGTTCATGGGGTAACAGGGGCTGGGCGAAAAAACAAAATGAAAATTCTGTTTAATAGACCCAGTGTTCTCCACAGACTTTTTTTTTGGGAGGGCGGCATGACGTCATCAAAATGGCGCCCGTAGATATGACGTCATCAAAATGGCGCCCGTTGGTATATGACGTCATCGGACGTGAAAGCAAAAACATTTGAGATATTCCTTTTCGTAAAAATAATGTTATTAACCCCCTAGCCCCGACACTATCTAAGGAGAATGATTGACATATATTTCGGTCCAAACAACCTCATTGTAAAACTACTACAACTAATTCAAACCTACAATTTGTTATACATTTTGCTTTGTGCGCCGCGCTGAAAACATACACACAGGATGCCGCACAGTGTGGGGTTTTATTATTTTTAGAAAGCTGGCTATGCGTTGTAAAGAAACGTTTTAAAAATTGCATTTTTGGACGATCTTATCCCCTAATTTCTGCCCTAAATAATACTTTTTCCATCAACAATCATTTTCATGGATTCATTTTTTTAGGATCGGTTGTTTAGAACTTCGTTTGGAATAAAATCATCGAGATTAATTCAACGACCGGTCGACAACGCAAGTTGAAGAAATTCCATGAACTTTGCCCCGCATCGCCCTCATCGGCAAAAGTTGTTGTTGTTTGTAACAGCCTTAATCCAAGGCTGTACATGTTGTACCAATCTGCAGGCGTGCGGCACAATGCGCGGCAATTCTTTACTTGGCCCGTGAACGTGTACTGCGTTGGAGACTAGCCAAGCTCTCTTATGAATATGGTAATTACAGCGGCCATCAGCGGCCAATCACAGCGTGCGGAATGCTGGTTAGATTGGACTTTGGACCCTGCTGTTGCAGACTACATGTATACACGTTGTGGGGCCCGGGCCGATGCACGTGCGGTGGACACTCGGCAGTCAGAACCATGTGGTTACATGTATGTGCGTCGCGCATCGTGCATCGTGCATAGGATACGTTGTATACTGAAATGAACGATCGCAATTCAATGCTGCGGTTTAGAAGTTGGCCATGGCTCGTCGGCTACTCGTTCGATCGTATTAAGTGAGGGCGAAAAATAGTCTGTGTGTGAAGGAAGCTTCGGCGCTGCCATTTAAGTTGCTTTCGTTCCGTGATTTGTCATTTTTTGGCAGGGCGGCCAATTATTTTAGCAGGGCGGCCACTTCTTTGGCAGGGCGGCCTTAAACTTTGGGAGGGCGGCCCGCCCTCCCAAAACCTATGTGTGGAGAACACTGAGACCCTGTTTGTCTGCATGATTGTACATGTTTGTACTTCGGAGTGAATACTTTTCTTCATTAACAGTTTCCCTTTATTTAAAAAAAAAACAAATAAGTGCTTTCTGTTGGAAACAAATCTCAGTGGCTGATATTTAACCGATTTCACTTTTGTTACCATGCTGATTGAAATTATTCAATGCATGTACTGCTGTGCAGTTTGTGCCTGTCTTTTTGTCTCCTGTTTGGTTCAAAGTGTGCGTAATTCAGCAATCTTATACTTCATTGGTGTTTTTATACCCTGGGGTTGGCGAAGTATGTTTGCGTCATGTCCTTGTATGGGTACCCAATCACTGTCCAGACGATAACTCAAGAAGGACTTGGCGTATCAATTCCAAACTTTGTGGATTGGTCTTGGGATCCCCTGAAACTCATTGGTTGTAGACCTGAGGTCAAACGTTAAGGTCATTATGGCTAAAAACAAAAGAAATGTCAAGCGATCACCTGAGGCGGACTTGGCATATTATCTCCAAACTTGGTGTGGGGATTGGTCTTGGGAATCCCCCAGAAGCCTATTCTACATGTATTTGTACCACCTAGGTTAGATATCAAGAAAGGGACTGGCTTGTGGGGCATTTATGTTCACCAAACGTGATACTTCTTGGGTTTTTCTACACAGTTCACATCACAGGGAGTCTCTACTTGACAAGCTTTGCTTCTTGTAGACCTCTACCACTTGATTACCCATTCATGTAGTTGATAACAGTAATGTATACGGGCTACTTTTGATTGAGTGGAAACAAATTAATCGGTTGATTAAATGATTCATGTTTGGATATTGAAGCACATGTGGATGTACATGAATGTCAGCTGTGAGAAGGCAAGTTACATTGTACCTGCACTGTAGGAGTAGGTCATCACCTTCAAGAACATAATGCACCAATGTTATACGTGTATGGAACAATTATAAATTATTACACTTCGAAGAGAACAACGGAGATGGAGAAGTGCACATATTTTAAAAAATGTTTTGTTTCATGAACTTGAATGTGAATAATGCTTGAGTTGGTTTGCATCATCATTCATGTACTTAAAATGAATTAAACACAGCAGTTGGTGCTATCAAAATGCGCACTGCACCACCATTTTACAATGTAAGGGGGTCAGAAACTAATGTAGGCGCAATATCATTAAATGGTGCTTAGCAATTTTTAGAAAACAATACTAAGCAAAAGCAAAGAGTTATAGGGAACCAGTCATAAACAATATATATTAAACTGTATTTTGGCTGGTAACCTGTTTCTGCTAAGCAGGATTTTTCTTTTCTTAGCAATTTTTTGTGCTTTATGAATTTCGGTCTTGATGTGTGTTTTTATGCATTGCTTGCATTCACTGATAAAGTTTTACACTCATTATATGTTTACCTTTTTCATGTGGTTCAACCCCCAGAAGAGTAGACAGAAATACCATCCGATGACATGTCCACTGTACATGTACTTATATTGACTGTTGTTTCATTAGTGTGGATTATATCATTTTTTGAAATAATGAACACTTTTTTTTTTAAATTCAGGGATTTGAACTAGTTTTAAAGTTGTGCAAAGTTGGTATTGTCTACATTTGCAGAGTAACTTGATCTCTGAGAGTTCTTTTGTTTGCTGTTGACAAGCCTGTGAACAGAAGTAATTTCTCACTGTGGGTTACGGGTACAGCATGGTGTTGAACCAAAAAAAGAGCTGTTCATGTTTTTTTCCATTTACAGTGCTCTAAAATTGTGTTTATGTTTATAACTTTCTATAAACAGTTTGTGCTCATGAAAATGTTTGCAAGAGGCTTAAAATGTCATTCCTTGCCACCTATTTTGTAGCCCAGTGGTCTGTAAACTGCACAGTATCCTATAAGAAATTTTCTATGAACATGTAGCGATGATGGCAATTTAACTTCTATTACGTAGAATGTTGCATTTTGAACTTGTGAAGAGATGTGAATGAGCACTTAACGTTGGGCGTGCATTTGATTGGATGGTACATGTGTATATCCGCAGTGTTTCGTCAGGAAGCGGGCAGCTTTTTACCGAGGCCCAGGGAGAGTTCCACATGAAGGAGCAACAACAGTGCACCCCGGGTGCAACTTCCCTGAGACCCTTCCAGCAATGAGTATAGCGGTAGTATACTGTTGGCAATTTCATGTTGGCCCAAGATAGCGTTGGGAGTCTGGTGCCATTGCCTCTCTCACTCGCGGCTGGGCAGCCTCAAACAGGATGCTAGACCTTGACTTGTTATTGAAAATAACCACAATCAATAGGAAAATGAGTGGCATCGTTATTTGATCAGAACAATATAAATTGACAAACGAATACATGTACATTTGTATGTTTAAACAAGTGCAGTTTCAGTTCTGTACTGTTTTGTTTTGATATAGGCATACACTACAGGTGTAAATGTACGTAATTCATATATTTACAAAATAACGTTAATCTGGTCCTTGGTGCAAATCAAATCTCACTCTAGTCAATTTTTCTTTGTTCAACCCCAAATTATTTAAACTTACTGAGTCAGTTTCCCTTATGGTTTATTACTTAATATTTGATATAAAAAAATTGTACCCCCTTAAGGTCTTCCTCTAGCTGCCGCTTCCCAGGTTGTTCTGAAACATGGGTGTGATCCCTGGCAGCACGGCTGTTAACGGTTGTATGGCTTGTGACTGGCGCCCTCCAACAAAGATATAACAAAATAGGAAAACCGCCAACATAAGGCTAGATAGCTCATTTGGTAGAGCGCGGGCACACTAATCCAGAGGTCGTTGGTTCAAATCCTACTCTTGAGTAAATTTGTCTTTGTTCAATCCTTCCAAAATTAAAATACTTACATAATATTATACTTTCGGTATCCATTCATTTAATTTTTTTGGGGGAACAGCTTTGTTCAAAGAAGATCTGACTTATCTTGTGCATTTTGTATCCATCATACACAAGCATAGAACTTAATTTACCCACAGGCCTAACAGCATTATTTCAAAGGTACATATTTATTTTTTTCTCCCATCCAGATGAAAATGAGCGAGTGGGGAATTTTTTTTATTATGAACAATTCAAAAATCTTTCAACACTGGATACGAATCAGAGAGTGTTTGCCGCCTACACAACTGTCGGGAAAATCAGCACTAAACTCGTGTTATTCTCATCTCAATTTCCAAATGAAAAAAAATGAAGAAAAAAAGACGCTAAAATCATCTAAAGAAATCTTCAGATTTCTGCGTCTGATAGCATCAACATACAGGTTCTTTTTACCCAAGACCACTTTACATCTAGGGCTCTTCAAGCTGGTGCTGTTATGCTGTACACCTGATCTTGTTATAAGGACGTAAACACAATACAATACTGGCTGGTTGGAGCACTTTTTTGTCACATCGAGAAGGGCTGCACTCACACTAGGTAACTGACCTATCATCGGTCTTCAACATCGACCAAGCATGGTGCTCGTCACCTATCACTTGATCACCAAAATCAAACAGAGGAACACGACATATTTTTGTATTGTCCTTTTTAGTACAAGAAATATTTTAATGTTTGACATGAAATACGTAATGCTCAACAAGTATACAGTGTGTTTTAACATGTACGCAAAGGTTTAAAATAATGTTTCTGTTAATTAAACGTTCAGGCTTATCAGGTAGAATTCGTATTTGGGTCGAAATATGTGGCAGAAATGTATGACGGTTTTTATGTTCATATTTCTGATCAGACTGGTGTGCACGTAATGCACAGTAAATTATGGCAGGTTTTATGTGAGTAACTGCCATGAAAACTGGAAACTGTCGTAGAGGTGTGGACATGGTGAAATGGCCAATTACTGAAGGTTGAATATAATGCCCAGTTGCTTAACACAAGTTTGTGGATAGTTAGAGTAAATGTGTACATGTGATACTATTTGATATCTATGTGTTCTATATTTGGTTTTATTTGGTTAGGGGGGGGTTGGTATTCCTTTGGTAATTACTCAACAAATTTAATGATCATAAAAACTTACTTGGTAAAGATTACTGGAGAGCTGTTGATATTATAAAACATTGTTAGAAATGATACCCTTTTGAAGTAATGTAGTTTTAGAAAAAAGAGGTAATTTTTCACCAAAAAATTTGAATCTGAGAAAGGCTTCAGGCATGAAGCCTTTCTCAGTCATCTGAAACCCTTCACTCCGCAGCAAGGGTGTTTTTTGTTTTTCTTCCTTTCATTATTTTCTTGCAACTTCGATGATCAAATGAGCCCAAATTTTCACAGTGTGTTTTTATGCATGTTGGGATACACCCACCAAGTGAGGATACTGGTCTTTGCGATTACCACAAGTGTACCCTGACTTTAATTACATGTACGCACAGCTATCAGTCATAATATCAAAATAGGATTATTGACAATACACCAGCAGTACAATTAATAATAATAATAATAATAATAATAATAATAATAATAATAATAATAAAACATACTTATTAAGCGCCTTGCGAAGAGCCTCAAAGCAAATAGCCAAAGAAACAGTACGAATAACACCAACGAAACAAACATTATATTAAAAGTAGGCCTACAAGAAGTCAAAAAGTCATTGAAAATAACAACAAAAGAAAAAAGGAGGGAAAAACAATTGGCTGAAAGGACTAGAAAATAGCTTGCCATTCAGGTCCAAGTATGGATCCATCCCAAAGGATGCTCTGCTGCTACATTGATTATGCAACAATAAAACATATGTTGGGTTATAATAAGGATGACAAATTGGAAACTGTCCTAGGAAACAGTACTGAAAGTTTCTTGCTAAATCAGAACTCTGTTTCTCCCCCCCCCCCCCCCCCCCCCGCACCAGAACACTGTTACTCAACAAAAAAGATCTTATGTAACAAGGGATGCAAGGGTGAAGTCATAGATCCCAGAAGTTTGAGATCTGCGGTACAACTTCGTCAAACTTGCCAGCTACCGACTAAGTTAGAAACCTGTGAATGTAACATAACAATGTAACGTCCTGGGCAAATTAAATAATTTTGTGTGCAATAGTGTAGGCCCTATTGATCCGTTTCACGATTTTGCGAAGCCTTGTATTACACGCATATCCTGTCGGACATTTTCATTTCTCGGAAGTCAAAATATATGCAAAGGAATTGACTCCCAAAATGGCGGAAATGGCATCTGGGAATTCTGCAGAGGTGTTTTCCATGCTGTGCACGGGGTCAATACCTTTACAAAATGATTGCCGTTTTCCCCCACACTGTATTTACTTGCACTGTACATTACAAGGGGTATCTGGTCTGGTGAACTGTTGTTACATTTCAGCCTTCAAGTCACAAATAAGATGTCACATCCCCATACATCCTAACGCCCCTAATCCATTAGTAAAACAGTTGAGTTAACATACTCAGTCAGTTTCTATATCTGGACCCAATACTTGTTGCCGCTATGTTCTAATGCTTACAGGGTTAGCTTTCGAATGCTTTTTACAGAGTTAGCTGTGACACACTGCAAGCAGGGAATCTGTTAGTTCAGAGAAGTGCCATTTGTTTTCTGCTTACTGCGGATCTCTGGATTTCAGGAGTGCATGGGTCAGAAAATAGTGCCATTGTGTCGATGGGCTGAGGTTATGGTTAGACACAAAAATCTAATGTGGTATTGTCATTTTTGCGAATGTGTTGTCATAACGGACAAAATTAGGTTTTTGAGCAAGTGCATCATCAAAATAGCTGAATTGACAGGCAACATGGAGGCTCCCAGGCCCAGCTAATGATATGTGTGTAATGTTTGACTTGATTGAATATGATTAAGGTGTTATGTGTGGTTATGTCTGATGCCCAGCTGCTGGATTACTCATCTTGGACAGATAACAAGGTTGCATCCTGCTCTGTGAAAACATTCCGTTCACACTAAACACTCGCTCACCACTGGGGGGGGGGGAACACCCCCAAACCATCTCCAAGGAATCCATGCGTGAGTCACTTCTTCACGTGTGCAAGGCACCCTCGTCACAAGATCCTCTCGTCCAACTTTCTTAGTCAGTCTTTGTTTGCCAACTCTTTGGGAAATGTTGAATGAGGAAGTCCTAAGACCGCCGTCAGTGGCGGAAATTGCCAAGGCTCTGCTGGGGGCGGGAATCTCCATTCTCTATCAGGCTTGCACACTCGGTGGGTTACAGAACTGATAACTGCATCATGCACAATGGTCCCTGACAGTTTGTATCTTTTATCATCGAGACTTAAGCATTTGATACTTTGCTCTTCATGAAAAAAGGGCTTATCTACACACACACAAAAAGAAAAAAAGTGAAAGCCAGCTTCTTCTTTGATAAAGAAGTTGAATCAATCACTGTCGCGGTACAATACAGAGTGATGAAGTTTTATGCAGTTTAAATTTGACGGTTTAACAAGTACGTAGGGACTCTCCTCTCAACATCAACATTTGTGCCTTGTGGGTTTTGTTTTGGGTAACCTGAGCAACCTCTTTGAAACTCAGAATTGTTTCCCCAGAGGAGCAGGCCCGGATTTACACGGAGGCCATGGCCTCTGTTGCCCTGGTCTTGGTCTCGGTGCCCCTTCAAAAGTTTTTTCATAGACTTCAAGATTTTCCAATGGCAATGCCCTTTTCAAAATGAAAATGGCCCTGCCCTCTCAAAGTTGAATTCCAGGCCTGTAGGAGAACTCGTTTTGCACTCTGCAAATGTGTGCACTTGACAGGGGGCTATGAATGCAGGGGTTTGGGAGCTGTGATACAGTAACTCTGTAAAACTATCTCTGTTGGAATTTGCGTTTCTGTGTACAGTACTTCATCTTGAGGCATTGTATTTCCTCATTTATGTTGTTACTTATCATTTATTGAAACATTTGAATTTATGCAAGAAAAGTAGACCAAATTCTACTTAAAATATTTGGGTGGATTAAGGTGTGGTTCAGGTAAGGGATGAAGTAAACGTACTTGCCGAAATGTAAGTGTCAAGTTTGGTTCTTACCCATGTAGTATTGTACACAAGCAGGCCTGGAATTACATGGAGGCCATGGACTCTGTTTCCCCTGGTCTTGGCCTTGGTGCCCCCTGGTCTTGGCCCTGGTGCCCCTTCAAAAAGTTCCCATAGGATTTAAGATTTTCCAGTGGAAGTGCCCTTAGCAACATGAAAGCGGCCTTGCCCTCTCAAATGTGAAACTGACATTCCAGGCTTGCAAATGTAGAGTACGACAGAGGAGCTATGTACATGTACACACAGTGGTTGCTTTGCCAGAGGTTTGTCGAGGGTTATGGGCATTTTAGGACACATGCTTTTTTTATATTTGGATTCCCTGGTTTATGCGACATTTGCATGGAAAAGTGTTGGAAGTGAACACAATTCAGACACCCTTTAAGTTTTTTTAAAGCAAATTTGGACGCCCTGCATTTCCAGGTTCTAATGTAACACTTTGCTTGGTTACCATGGTTATGTGTATGTAAATTTCTCTCTTCCACAGCATCATAATAATTTAATCTTTAACATGTATTATACAGTACATGTATGTGTACATACACGCTTACGTACCATAGAGACATGACCCATGGATGTACAGGTACACGCACGGAGCCTCCATATCAGAAGCTAATTAGCTGAATACCATGTGTGTAGGCTACGTACACATTCCAGGGTGTAATTGTGCCTCTTGTGCTATAATACTTAAGGCAGGGTTACCAGTGAGTTGACTAAAGATGACACATGGTAGAACCCCAGGGTAGTGCTGTAGTACCGTAGTACATGTATTAGAAAGTGGTGCGTTAGTCAACTGGCATTTGTTCCTGTTGCCAAGGCATTGACCTTGGGGAAAACAAAATTAAAATGTGATAAATTGAAGGAACGTGTTTCACAGAATGTAAGAGGTGACAAGGAGCTGCCTGTTGGCTCTTCTTGCATCTCTAAAAAGACCCCCATCGCAACGTCATTGATTGTGAAAGACTTCATTCTTGCATGGAGAATATGAACGTTAAACATGGTTTGCCCTTTACAGATGTAGAATTAAGACACTGTATGTCCGGCAAGATGAAAAGGGAGAAGGGGGGGGGGGAACCCTACTAAAAAATCTTATTAAGTTTAGATCAAGTTTCTTCTCCAGCAATTAGATGTAAAACGTCGATAACTTCACAGTCACACAGTTGCAGCTAACATTGAGCTGGAATGTCACTTGGTGTAAGTGTGGTTCAGGTTGAAATCATTCCGAGAACTGTTCTTTTGCATGATTTTCCAGTACGTAAGGAGTTGTTACTCAAAAGCATAGATCTGAAAGCTATCCAAACATCTTGATCCATACTGTATTTGGAGTCAAATATTGTATATGTCTGCAACTGTCAATGTTTTCTGAAAACTTGAATTATTCGGGCTCGCGATTCATCACGTTTTTTTTTTCATTACTTTTATGATTTTTTAAAACTTAAAGTTCCCTTAACCTCTTCACATTGGAGGATGTGTAATTCCGCCAAAGTTTTCTGGCCTGGCCTTGCCTGTAGAGGGTGGTTTATTATGACTGGAACAACTTCGGAGCTTCCTCAATTTTTTTGCTGGCTGACGGAAATATCCACCTGGCACAAAGAAACCATGACTTTAACAAAAACCAAGTAAACAAAGATTCTGTTTGAAGCACTATTATTTTTTTGTTTCTCTTTCGAAAAAAATACCATATGTGAACCGCAAAACGTTGGCAGTGAGACACAATCGCCAATTGGGTCCATGACTGGAGCCAAGGCTGGAATCTCGCCCTCACGGTCTGCTCGGACTTACCTCCATTGAGCCAAAATACAATGAATTACAATGGTGGAAGTGGAAGCTTCTCGATGCCACATAATCCTCTTCTTGGAACAATAGGACAAAGGACTGGAATCTGGGATTAAACAATAACTCCTGCACAGAGAAAGAATTCAGCATTATTTCCGATCCCCATCTGTCCGCTTTGTGTCAGTGAAATCAAGTGAGATAAAAGTATGGGCGACCTTTGTTCTGGTCATCCAATGTGACACAACAATACAGAAGTCGCCGCGGCATACATCTGGGGGAATATCGGCATGTCAACAAAATTTAAATTGGGTAATCTTTTTTTAAATTTTACAAATTTTGGTGTATATTAAAATGGAGAATGGTCGTAGCATAAAGTTTAACTGAAAAGAACCCAGTCGTTCTGGTTTACCTTTAAATCATAGCTATTGAAATCAAACAAACGTCGGCAGAAGTAATAAATAATGACAACTCCACATCAGTAATAAATTATGCAAACATTTCTTTCGATTTGATTATAAATTATCAATTTCCAAGGTTCTTCTGAAGCAATTAGCACCATGAACCCTTTTATGATTATAGTAGAGGTTCTTGCAGTTGTCAATCCACGCTGGTATCTCACCCGGCAGGACTATAAAGCTCTCTTTCATGCTTTTGTTTTGTATTCGCAAAACAAATTGCACAAATGAAATTTAATGACAAACTAGACATAATTTTTTGTTCCATAACAAAAACAAGGTGTTCGGTATAGACATTTTCGAGTTAGCAGAGGTAGTGTTTTCAAAGCAAAAACCGAAAAAACTTAGTACGACAAATTGATACGTAAAGTGAATGGCAGAAGATTTCGTATTTGAAATAAAAAACTTTGATAAATTAAAAAACTGATTAAATCATTCCGTTTTCATAGCTCATTTTATTATCAAAACATTGAGATTCATAGTTATTGTTTTGCTGGAATTGACAGTCCTATGGGTAAAACTGTATTCGATATAGAGGGACCATCTGATTTCAAGATCATATTGTTTGCAGGCCTCAAAACGAAGACCGGGAGTGATTATTTTCACTTAAGCTCTCAGTTTTGACCAGAATTGAAGCTCACAGGGAGACACAGTTTGTGTAATCATTGGGGATGGTGCAAGTTATGTATATACAAATTTGGTTCTCCAGATAAAGGTTAATTTAATGTAAGGACGCCATCGAGTCGTCATCATCCCGAAAATAACTGCAGTTTCATCTACACACTCGGGTCTAAGTATGTAAAGTTGTAGGTCTCAACCCTTTTTTGGTTAATGGGATATGAAGTTTTTAAGTATGGAATAAGCATCTTTCAGTTTCGACCAGAAGTAAAGGTCACAGAGCTGCATAGGGTCACACTTTGTGTAAAATTAAAAAAATACACTCCATGGTCTTTCACATGGACCAAAGATCTGGTATGTAGCAGTTATAGTTTTCCAGATATGTTTTTTTGTAAAAATTAAACATTGATTCAATGTTATGACGTCATTGGTGACGTAATCATGCCGAAAACCTATGTGGTTTCATTGACACACTAAGGTCTAAGTACATGGTTAGCATAAAGTCAAAACCCTTTTTGGTTCAAGAGTTATGTTTTTTTCCATACACAGTACATATACATAATATACCTGAGCGGGGATTAGCATCAATTCAATCCGATAGTTGAAAATTAAACCATGACAAAAATAATGATTTTTGAAAGTAAAAAAACAAAATAAAAAACACTAGGCAAGTTCATGGATATCAACATTATTGTAGACAAAAAAGGAATGCCCCCTCTTTTTAACGGTGATTTTGAAATAAAGCTTACCATTTTAATCACCGTGTCTGAAGGGCATACTCAGAGGGCCTAGAGCGCCTTTGGCAGGCATGGTCACGTCGATCAACGTGACGTGGGTCTCGGTGTTTGATGAGAAACAAACCAATGTCGTTCTTTTTCAGTTGAAGTTTTTGTCATTTAGTCAAAGTCATACAAATCCCTAAAGCAGGTGGACATCTCAGTAAAACCTCCTCTTTTATTCCTTGTTTTCCATTAAGCCATCAGACGAGCACAGCGGAACTAAATTCACACTGAACTTTGAATGAGTTTGAGTTTTTTATGTGCGGGACATGTGTTGTTACAACGTACAAGAATAAGCAACGCAATGATACATTTCCGTTGTGTGGGACTGTGTGCACAGTCTAATGGACTTTGAACCTTATGAATAATGGAGCGGCAGTCAGTTACAGCGCTTTTCTCCATACACACATAAACTGCGGTTAATACTAATTTTGGCTGTAACACCCATTTAGGACCAGAAGTTAAGGTCATATTGGCATCATTTCTGTGCAAAAGTTTCGGAAGGATCATAGATCTACAATCTGATGTGAAAATTGTGACGAAACGATCAGTAGTTTTTGAGATATGAATTTTTTAAATATTCAACTTCCGGTTTGAACCGGAAGTCAAGGTCAAATGAGGTCGCGTTCAGTGTAGCGTTTTTAGAGTCATACCAGGCCTATCCGATGATGTATAGATTGTGAAAATCCATTGTGTAGTTTTGGAGTTATGATTTTTTCAAATATTAAACTTTGATTTAACGTAACTCGACACCTGATGACGTCATCATGACGTAACTGAAGCGGTTTCATCTCCTAATAAATATCTAACTAAATATGAAGTTTCAAGTTCATATGAGCTTGGAAAGGGTGCTTTTGTTAGCGGACAAGGGACGCTGAGAAGAAGAAGAAGAAGAAGAAGAAGAAGTATTAAGAAAAAAAAAAAAAAACCGAACAATAATAAGAGGTGTTCCGGGCTGAATGCCCGAACACCTAAATAATCGTAGGTTGATTTTTGTTCCCGGAAACAGTTATTATCTCGGAAGGACGGCTTTTTGTTTCACTTCACCTGCAGAATTCCAGCAAATAATGGGTGAAAAGGACACTTTGCAGAAGAATAAAGTCAACTTGAAGGTTACATTGTGCAGTTCTTTGTGTATGTGATTGCTGGTTTTACTAATGGAGCTTGTGGTTGCTAAAATGGTTTCAAAAACTGTCCGGTTAAAAGCCAAAGCATCTCTCGTAGTGATGGTTCTTGAATTGTGAATCTTTTCAACTGTTCAAATAATAAATAATAATACAAACATTCATTGAGTGCAACAACTTCAAAATAAAAGCTATGAGGCTTTTTACAAAAGTAGTGTCGAAGAGATTAATACAAAAATACTTAAAATACTTTACAATTTCCTTGCAGAGTAAAGCATACTATGTGCCTTCCCTTTTATGAAATTTAAATAAATATCGTAGAAATGAAAAACTGAATGCTAATATTTGTTATCAATCATATGAAATACAGAGTTTAAACATACCTGTTACGTTATGAGGAATAAGAAAAGCAAAGAAATTACTTGGAATGTTGAACACTGGAGACAGTTTCGTGTACAGCAGGTCATTTGAAATGTACATACATCATTTGTACACACAATTCAAATGGAACAAAGGGTGGTTTATGTTAAAAGTTCAAATAAATGTTTTACTTACATCGTTGTAAACTATACATTCAGTAAAACAAATTTTCATAAAAAGAATGAAAAAACACAATGACTTACATAAATGTAACACACACAAACAAAATCTGATGTAGGAGTATGCAAATGCATGCCTGCCCCAGAAGGTTTTGTAACTTTCAGTGGGTAGGGATACATGTTAATAGTGGGTGTAAGGCGCACAGACTTCCATGTAATTCATCAATTTGTCTTACAGACGACAGACCGAATTGTCCATGTGAAGTGTCTCTTGCCGTACACGATATACTTTGGGAGTTGTTACCAGTGAGCTCGGTGTGATAAACTTAATGTACGTGCAGGTCACCTTGACACAAGAGATACCTTACACGTTACCTGGTATTCATCTGCCGTGGATTGCACGCCCGGCGTTAACATTACATATCGTAACTGTACACAAAATTGCAAAGTGGGATTGGTTTAGTAATGTCACACAATCTGCCCCAAGTGTTTGGTTTCGCTGAGGCAGTCTAATGGTTCATACTCTACACTCGCTGGCCCTTATGGGATTCACACAGTGTGCCCCCTCAGTCCGAAATCTCTGCTCGCTCTTGTTATTTTATTATTTTTTTTTATTTTGAGGGGGGGATGGATTGGGTAATATGATAATGATTAAATTGAAGTCAAATGCTGTGGTGTTCTTTAGACGGGTACATGTTGTTGTTAAACTTGTTGGGGGGGGGGTGTTGAGTAACAATTCTTGGATGAATCAGTCCAAGCTTTACAGGTAACATGAAAAGTATTCCATACTCGAGCAATCTGCATCACACGTGAAATTTTATGCCGTCAAAACTTAGGTCTCGCTTTTGATGTCGGCGGACTTTGTTAATTTCTGAAATGCATCTTTGGCATTGAGGAGAAAGCATTTAAGTGAGTGAAGCTTGAGGAGACGGTGTGGATACTGTCGTGAGAATGGGTGCAATGTCTTTTGCTTTTACGGATGACACCTGTGTTTGGTGTGGGGGTGGGTGGGTAGGTAGATTCGCTCAAGCCGGGGACCTATAACAAAAGAGGATCTCTGTTGCCCCTGGTCTTGGCCTTGGTGCCCCTTCAAAAGTTTCCCATTAGATCTTTAGATTTTCCAAAAGAACCGCCCTCTGCAAAATGAAATTGGTCTTGCCCTCTCAAGGATCAAATTCTAGGCCCGGGACTCCAAGGTCAAATTCAGTTTTTGTGAGGCACTCATTTTCCAAAAGTTAGAGGTCAAATGAAAGTGGGGGAGGGTTAATACTTGGTTCTTATATAGGGGCGTATCAAAGCGCTCAGTATGTTTTTCCTGCAAGGTATGTGGAGCTACATTTTAAAGTATGAGACCTATTCCTTTATAGCACCATGTAATGGTTTACGAGGTGCTGTGACGCAATATGCAGCCAATCAAACCAGGAACACCGGGGTGGACCCCTTCTCTTTACGATAAGTGCACTGGGTTCTTTTACGTGCGTTACAAAACACACGGGACCAACGACTTTACGTCCCGTCCGAAGGACGAAGCAATCATGGTTAAGTGTCACGACCGGGACTCGAACCCACACTCTGCTGATCAGAAACACCAGAGCTTGAGTCCAGTGCTCTTATCAGCTCGGCCACGACACGCCAAGGGTTGAAGTTAACATATCTCCAACCTCACACTTAAATGACGTAATTTGTCATTTTATTTGATACATGTACTCTTTCAGACTGAAACTTCAGGCATGCAACTCTTCCGCGTTTCCGCGTTTAAAAAAAAATTATCGTAAAATTAATTGTTTGTAATTTTCAAAATTCTTCAAAATTCTGGCGATAAAGTCTCTAGTCTTGATATTTACTAGCCGCGATCGTTCATTTCAGTAAACGAATGTAAAAACACGCATGCACATTGTTAGTCTGGCTCTCTCCTCCGTGTTCCTACTACAATACGTAGGCGAGTAGGGAAACAAGCAACTCGATTTTCCAGGGGTTAGAAGACGTGCTTCTGGTAATATATTATACAAAATTGTAACCTCGTACTCATAAACACATCGCTCTCGCCGCACAATTTTCCCACTGTGAATTGTCGACCGATCGTTCGACCTATCGTTCAATCGAAAATGTATTGCAAAAGAAGTTTTAAACAAGCGATCCTTTATTCACGAATCCATGGAAATGGTTGTTGATGAAAAAAATATTATCATGGAGGTAAAATAGACCTCCATGGTATTATTAAGGGCAGAAATTAGGGGATAAGATCGTTCAAAAAATGCAAGTTTTCGAACTTCAGTTTCCGTTTTGGGGGTTTTTGGGGTTTTTTTTCTTTCTTTATAGCTTCGACAATTGTATGCACCTTTGAGTGTTTAGATAAATAAGTATCAATCATGGGAGATTTTGAGGATAAAGTGTCCAGTGCACAACCAATTGTACCTTCACGACAAACCCGGAATGGTGTATTGTGTGGTATTGTGGCTTCGAAAATTTTCCTCTTTTTTTTTCATCGGGCAGTTGCATGCCTGAAACTTGAAACATGACATCATTGGACATCAACAACAAATGGGTCTGTACATTGCCATTATTTCAAAGAGGATTTTATGCATCAGTCAAAAGGTCAAATTCAATACCTTTTTGATTGAATATCGTAACAATTCAGGAATGAACTGAAATAAAAGTCCAGCACAAAAATATACCGACCCATGTATTTGAAATGTGACGTCGGGATGTTTTTTGAATATTGATTAAATTTGCACTGGAAGGATATCAAATACAATGGCATTTTACATGATTTTAAAGTGAAGTTAGAGACTAGTTATTTTTCCCCTACATTCATAAGGACTCCAATCTATTGGAAAATGATTTCATCACAAAACTGAACTCGACCATGGAGCCCCTCTTAAACGCAAAGTATACCTTTGGCTTTTTGTAACCGTTCAATTGTTGTATTCCTATATAAATGCAAATAAATACAAATAAATACAATAAAACTAACCTGTGAAAATTTCATTTCAAAAGGTGGTAGCATTTTTTTTTAATAGATACTTTACAAAAAATCTGGAGCAGTTATTTCCACGCAGGAAGAATAATCCACAATTGGGATACACAATCTGAGGAACGCTTCATGCAGAAATGTTTCTCAGATTGAGACGCTCTCTAAAATCACATTCCTTTGAATGGAATTGTTTCTCAAAATGTTATACATTAACAACAGCTGCAGTGCTTCTTTCCATGTGCGTTTTGTGGTCATTAATTTTTTGAGTAAATACCAAAGTTTTACCCCCCCCCCTTTAAGTAGAAACTACTTGTAGGTTACATATTCATATGATGTTGATGTCATGCTTTGAGCAATGTCTTCTTTTCTCCCTGTCCCTCAAAATAAAAATTTAGTGCAGTTTATAAAACAAATTACATATATCAACAAATTTCCCCTTCCTTGTATTTTTCTGCATGGACATTTACACCTTGTTATTTGGTCTACATTTCAAATGGGAAAACAAGTCATAATATCTTTTTCACTTGAATGTCAACCACCCACATGTATGCCTTCAACAAAAGTCCTTACATTTATGGCCTCCTGTTGTTATGGTTTTAAGTTTCGTTACAGAGTTATGAAAATTGTCAGAAAAATCTATCAAGAAATTATCACGAATTAGAACACCTCAATGTGATTCTATACAAAGTAAAACAACAACAATAATAATAATAAAAATGTTTAAAAAATAACAATAATTATAATAATAATAACAACAACAGTCTATTTTAGGCATTTGTTAGGCATTTTTAAATGGCGTATCGAAGTGCCTGACACAACCCCTGTTCAATGGGCGCTAAAAGTTTCTGAAACCATCTCCAACTTCTTTGGCGTATGCAGCACCGGCAGCCAAATTGGCGCACAGGTTGCTAATCATTCACTCCGACCATTTCCACTTTCGCAGGTACCCTTTTTACTCATGGGTGATGAGAAGCAAATATAGTTACAACTATATTTGCCCAAGAACACAAATGTCACGACCGAGATTCAATAGCACACTCTGATGACTCAGCTATCAGAACTTGAGTTCGATGCTGTAGACCACTTGGCTAGAACATGTTTTAAAATATATATATATTTTTGTTTTACTTCTGAAAATCAAGATAGTTTGAGTGAAATGAACATATATGTACACGCTTTCAAAAATATACTGCACCGACTTATTCAAGACAAAGTCAGTCAAGAACTACAAAGATGCACTGTGCTTTCTTCAAAAGAAAACCTACAAACTTCAGCTTATAGAGTGTGCCCAACATTGCTAAAGAATGAAAATAGAAATGTCCGCAGATTTGCACAGTGGTGTAAAGATGGTCATCACGGTGGGAAAACTTCCGTTGAAATATTTGTGCTTGAAATGCTACAGTTTTTGAGAAATGAATCTAACTTCTTGTTTTGATCCCGCGGGGGAAAAAAGAAAGAAAGAGGTTTGATAACAGTGAAAACATGGAATTGTTCACTGTTTCTCTGATGACCGATGGAACTTTAACTTTCTTTCACACATGTAGGTTTATTTCATGTTTGTTTACATATGTTGGGTCACATAAAGTGCAAACGCTGGACTGTGACAAATGCCAATGTTGTCCCCCGTACTTTCATCATACATTAACAAATAAAACACAGGCCATACACCCTCTGAACATAACACATTACTCTTCTGTGTCAAGCTCCACTACATAATGCAATCAATCAAAACATTTTAATATTTTTATTTTAGTTTGCCTTGATGTTTTCCCCTCTGTGTTTAGCACCATATTAGATCATTATCTTTAGGTCGCTGTGATACGGGACCACTGAAAGTGTTCAGTAATGGACTGATACCAAAAAAGACACCTGTTTTCGAGAGATATCAACAACAACAAAAACGCACATTTATGAACAAGGTTTTTTTTTTACTTAAAGGTCTATCTCAATATATGAATCTCAAACTCCACCCTTCACCTTCAGCAGGTGAATCACCTTGTTCAGCAAATTTCCTTTAAAATGTAGAATGCAGGATTTTTAAAAAGGCCTAACGAAATATTTTCTTTCTTTCTAAGAAATACTTCAACATAAATTCAATACCTGTTTTCCGGCAAGACTTGAACCCTAACCCCCCATTAGGGTCTCTCTACAAAGCCTGCCGAATACAACAGAATGCAACACAGTTGAAATGAGAACCATGCCAAATGCAACAAAATGCAACAAGGGATATTGTTGCAATGTGCAGGCATGCTGTTTGGGAAAGGACTGAGCAAGGGTGTTTGCCCTGCTAAATGCAACAGTATGCACATAAGTGTAATGTTTAACTGTTATAATACAGTCTTTTGAATATGATTTGAATTATGATTCTTGCCTAATATTACATCATACTTCTCAATACTTTTCCCATAAAAAATATGTTGAAATACCCATTATAAGTTGTTCAGATACAATAGAAGCACCCAAACCTATATGAAGTCACTTCACTGCTGAATGCAACAAATTCAGTCCAAAAATGACATCTGAGTTGACTGCCAAATGCAACAGATCACAACAACTATTGCCATTTGGTGCATATTGTTGCATTTAGCATGGTTAGGGTTAATAGATGATTTTTCTTTTAAAATCCGGACAATTGGATTGGTTGTCGATTTTCTGTAGGTTGTTCCCTTTCCTTCCTTGGGTGAAAATTGCCTTCCCAAGAAATTGAAAGATTTAAACTGAAGCAAGTTCTTTGAAAGTTACATCATCTCAGAAAAAAAAAAGCGTTTGTAAGGATTTCTACTAGTGCCAAGCAAGCTTTCAGAGTAGAAAAATTGGTAATTTAATGTTCTGCTAGCCACCAATTCAATCCTAGGGTACAATAGGTGTACACTGGCCTTTGGCTTGTTTTTTTAAATATTAAACATGCCCCTTGGTTACAAGTAGTTTTAATGTAATACGGGGAAGTTAACAGATGATGTGACAGCTGATGTCACATAGCCAATAGTCATCCATCGTCGTCTCCACAGCACCTTGCCACTTGCAATTTCTCACAATTTCTTGTTGACGGAGTCGGCGGTGCATGAGACATGCGGGGCCCAATTGCACAACAGCTGTGATTAAATGTATCTATTTATTTCCTAATTTTTCCCTCTCTTTTTTTTTCTCTGTCTCTCTCTCTCTCTCTCTCTCTCTCTCTCTTTTGAACCCCTGTGGCAGTTCCCTGAACATGATTTCTACGGAGTGTCTGACAAGATTTTACTGTTCAAGCATACCCCGGGCGACACCTATGCGCTGCAGCCCATCACCTGCACCAGTGATATCCCAGATGGCTCACTCATCGAGGCCGTTCTATCAGGTAAATGTAGGACCAATATCAACCTCATATTTTGAACCACAAATAAATAAAATGCGGTTACTACGGAAAGGGAGGGGGTGTACAAAATGTAGTAGGAGACATGTTCATGTTACCTCATTTAGATGAAATTGGGATCTTGGTATGGTGTATTAATGTTGATCTACTACATTTCCCAATTGCTGTTCCTTTTGGGGGTTGATTACGCGGGCATTTTCCGGAGAAAGCGTGGTGATGCTTGATGTACGTCTAGTAAGTTTATCTCTTTCAATTTTGACTCTTTTGGGCAGTCTACTGTTTGACAATGTGTGCTTTTTAAATGATTGGTAAATGTGGAAGTGTTTGCAGTCATTTCATCTCTTTGTTTTACCCAGTGAACTGCGTGTAGGTGGAATTTATGAAGGCATACAGCAGGCAGCAGACTTTTGTTAAGTACACAAACCTACGAAAACAAGCTCAGCATTATCTTGTGGTGGTTTCCCTTCCATTCAATTCAGCTCGACACCTATTTCCATATTGCAAAATGTACTAACGCGTAATTATAAAGCAGGTCCATTGAACACAGATGTATAAAGAACTTCCAGAATAATAATTAAAGGAGACACAATGAAACAGAGGCAAATATGGAGGCATATTCAAAAGACAAAGTCTGGTATAGAAATGCCTTACACAACAACATAGTGGACTTCTGAACAGAACTCAAAGTTACAACAGAACGATAGACAGGGACTAACATAATATCCCTTCAACTAACCTATTTATCCATTGGAACTTGAGAAAGTTGTGTATAAACTAACATGAACAGGTGTTTTAACATCTACACATGAAGTACCTACATTAAAGATTGCACACTCGTAACCCTTTCCTTACCATAGGTGACTTTAGTCGACTGCACTCATACCCCCTCTTCCTTACCATTTGCGACTTTAGTCGACCAAGCTTGCACACAAAAAAGCACTCAGTCCTGAGCACAAAGGCCATTTGTAATAAAGTTGTAGTTTTGTCCATGTTCACCCTCCACACCCAAGCTTACCATCATTGGAAAGAGAGAGATCGGACCTTTCCAATGGTGGTAAAATAAAATAAGGTTGCTATTATGCAATCTCTTCAAATTGGAATAGGAAGATCCGAAATGCCAAACACCTACGGAGCGCCATATGGTTGTGTACAAAACAGTGTTTGAGATTACAGATAGCACTGAGGAAAGAAAGACCAAGAGCTTTGACATTTATTGGACCAATCTCAATGAGTTTTAGATTATAAGAAAGGGAATTCAATAAGGAAGAACTTTTTTTATTACTTATTTTGCTGTAAAACAATATCTTCAAGGAGATAATGGGGTTTGTAAAAATGGCCTTTGATCGAAAGCTTTCTGTTGTGCAAGAATGTGTACTTCACGCTTGAGTGGTCAAACAATGCGGTCACCAGCGGTTGTTTATGTCCAAACAATTCGGTAACGAAAGGGTGAAGAGGTCATGATCCGATCAAAATGTCTGTAGGATCTATGTGTTTCTCTCGTCGGGAGATGAACATTTAGCATTTAGAAATATTTACAATGTTATTCCCCGAGTTCTTGTTATTGACGTCTGAGTTGAGATGCGTACCATGGGATGTGTTGCTCAACTGCACTCCAGGCGAGCTGAACCACTGCTGGAGAAGTAGTGCTTCTGTCGAAAGGGGCTTCTAAGGCGGCGGAAGAAACGAAATGCTACTTCCACCGGGAGGAGAGTCTGACATTTTAACCCGTTTGATCTGGCATGGTGTAAATAGAGACCTTGCGGAGGGCTGTTTTTAATTGGGCACCATTTTGGGAGTGATTCTTGTCTCTATTCATTAAATGTGCAGTTCACAATAAGTTTAATGACAGTAATTCGTTCATCTAGTTTTCAAGAAACGTCGTTACACACTAACGCGTAAAAGTTTCATTAACGTGGATGCTACATGTAACTTGTGGGTAAGCATACGAACATGTATTTGTCTACTTTTAAAAATATGCTATATGTGTACACTTATTTTATTCACTTGTTTTGTAAGGAAGGATAACAAAGTTAACCACTACACCTCTGTATTAAAATGAAACCCAGACTGGACAAAGGACAGACAACAATGGTTCTCTTACTTAGCTCCAGAATTTGATGTGGTCGTGTGAGACATTGAGTAGATTCGCAGAACCTTGGCCGTGAGCCATGGCCTAAAATCTGCCATGGTATGCTGGAATCTCAGAATGCTCAGACATACCTCCCATTGAGCCAAATATAATGATGAAAAAATGGTGGCAGCCTGTCCATTCTTGTATGCCACATTTGTACGACAACAGGACAAAGGTCTGCGATAAATAGATTTATTTATTTTTGCGTTTATTTTGGGACATTGCATTTTGGATTCCCTATAGAAGCATTTGATCACTGGTTTCTGTAAACCCCGTCGTCGTCATAACATCTCATCATTTAATCGATGAATACCAGTTGTTCACCTCGCATTACAAATTGACAAATTCAATTTCAAGTTTGTGGGTGTAACAAACACCCCCAATCCCAATCCAGGGATTCCTGGGTTGCCCCAAAAGTGGGCGTTCGGGTTAACTGGTTAAGGGCAGTGGGCGTTTTTGGGGCGAGGGTGGATTGGGTGTTTAATGTCAGTCTTTTTCAACTTTTAGGTACACAAACCTTTTTGATTGTATTTATTCCAAGAATTACCTTCAAATAGACAGGAAATGGCTTCATGATCGGGAGGCCGGGGGAGCGTTTAATTTCTTTCGAGGGGCATTCGTCTCTCCAAAGAAATCCACAGACTTAACTCTTGCAAAAACTGTTACAATGCTACAAATCTTGATGCATGCAATTTCCTCAATAACCCCCTGGTATTTGCCTTTGGTACCGCCATGTTCCAATTGAAATTGACAACTTTCTCATGGGAGTGCTCGTCTTGGCTAAAAGCCTGGTATCTAAACGGTCACCCGTTGGAATCTTTCTGCACATAAGTAACTCACAGAACCAAAGCTCGCACAAATATGTACTTGATGTTGATGATGAAATGCCTTGGCTAGGGACAGGGAGCGTGTGTGCACTGCATTCACATAACGTCATAGTTCATTAAGTGTACAGCACATCCATATATGCAGTTAAGGGTGTTAATTGTTGTCATCACGTGGGTCTGTCTCACAATGTCTAGCAATATGGGGCAGTGTAGAGAGCCTAGGATTTGGCTCTGTGGATCAGGGAGGCTAAGGACACAACCACCTGGGTTATTTATGGGTGGGTGAGTGCCTTAATAGACTTGTGGGTGGATGTAATGCTATGTTGTTGTTTTTTTTTAAATGTCATCAACCGGGCGGACTTACTCATCTATATAGTATAAGAGTGACTGTTATAAGGTGGACTGGTGGTTTTGATTGTGTTTGTTTTGCTGTTCCTTCTGATTCAGTCGTGCGTGGCAACGATACTGTGAATATTTCATGCAAGGTAACTATGAAGATAACATCTTCACCAACTACTGTGCGTATGTAATGCACCACCTACGTGTATGCGATCGTAACCGCAAGCGGGGCCGAAGATACGTTTACGTCACACGGTTATTGCCTTGGTGCCCTTTGAAATGTTCCAGTACAAAGAGCACAATAGCATCAAGGCAGCTCTAAACTTCAGTCACTTGAATGACTCCAAAGTCAAAACTCATTTAACTAATTGCTGTTATCCCTAAATTTACCCCCCCACTAAAAAAACAAAACAAACAACAACAACAACAACAAAAACATGCGAGGGAAACGTTTATGTAAACATTTCCATTATAAACCAGCTTAATCAGCAGTCCTTACACTAGCTTTATAAACCTTTCTATTGTTGGGAAACAACGGCGCTGGTTGGCACGGATGGCCGAATGTTAGCAAAACATTCAATCTTGCTAACTCAAAATTGGACCAAATTCAACATTTTTGGCAACCTTTCATAAAAAAGAAAATAACATCCCATGATTGGTTGCTTTGTTTCCAACAAATTCAACACTGGTTTTTTTGGTTTAATAACTGTTTTTTTCTTTGCATTTATGGCTTCCCATAGTTTTGCCATACCTTGCAAAATCTTGGGCTGGGATGTTGCAATGGAGATGTCTATCGATTTCATTCTTACATTCATTCAGCCCATGAGTAGTCCCCAGGAAGTACTTTTGAAGTCAACCTGGTCACCCAAACTTTGCCCCGGACCAGCATTTACTGATAACAAAGGAATACATGTAGGAAGCATCAAGAAGAAAGAAAAAGGAGTAAAAAGAACCAACTAGATTAAGTGTTTGTCTCCTGACAAACACTAGAACACTAGGTTAAGGTTCCGAAACACCAGTTTTAAATGATTTCCAGGAGTGTGTACCTGTTATCTTTTAAAGTTCACTTGTAAAGGAAATGTGCAAATTGCAAAACTATAACAACATCACGAATGCCATTTACTTAAGAAACATTAGTGCATCGATTATGAAAGCGCATAAGTGTTAATAAAACACATGTTTACACAAGGTAGCCAATTCATATTGACTTTATTTAGCTGTACTTAGTTGTACTTCTTTGAGGTTGTCAACAGGGTTTTAAAGTTGGATTCTCTTGAATATCGCTTTCGCATCAAAACCCTTTTGGGAGACGGGTGTCCTCCTACAGGAATATATTATGTCATCAGCTCAGTTGAAGGCTACAATTTCATCCCTGTTAGTGTGCTATGTCACCGTACCACAGCACGTGCGTTGCATGTCCTTGGGAAGGAGGTTGGTAGTTTCACAAGGCTGGCTGTGGAAGCGTTTTTTTTGGATTGTTCAGATAATGTTTACAAACATTGATCCAAACAATGCATGTCCGATTCTTTCATCTTTGCTCCCTTCCTGTGCTATGAGTTTGAGCTGTTATTGGGAATTCAGATGTCAACTTTAATGTAAAACTCCAAGAATTTTGGCATCAACTGCGGAGAAAAATGTAACATGCAACTCGACTGAGAGAAATAAATACAGAGATGAAATCAGGACTACAACTGACGTCAGTTACATTCACAAGAGAAAAAAAAACACTACTAAATTCCTTCTATTTGGCTTAAGTATAAAGTTTCACTTATAAGTTGAGTTAGCAGTGAAAATTTTTCACTGCTTACTTTTGGATTTAGCAGCGAGGCTAGCCGTCTTTTGCATTCACACAGACAACAATTTTCGCTGTTCGCTAGCAGCAAAGTTAGCTACTCATGTAAACATACCCTTTGTGGTTTCCAGCCCCCCCCCCACCACCACCACCACCACCAAATTAAAGGTCACTACTGTAACCAGAGGACACGTTACAACATTGGTGTGGTCTTCAGTAGATGGCACTCAGTTCCCCTTAAGTGCGGGAGTAACCCCAGGAATAATATAAATGCTGGAAGGTTCCACTAGTTACCGGCTTCCCAGTAAGCCAAAAAGTTTGACTGGCAGGGGAGGGGTGTTGGAAACCTCAGAAGCTAGCACAGGCTGTGAGCAAGACATCTGGAAGCCTGCTACAAAGAACAGATGGCTCCACTTTATCTGAGGGTTAGATCTGGGTAGGTCTGTTACGTAGTGGCGTGTCGTGGCCGAGCGGATAAGAGCACCGGACTCAAGCGCTGGTGTTTCTGATCAGCAGAGTGTGGGTTCGAGTCCCAGTTGTGACACTTGTGTCCTTAAGCAAGACTCTAAATCATTATTGCTTCGTCCTTCGGATGGAACGTAAAGCCATTGGCCTCGTGTGTGAAAAGAACCCAGTGCACTTATCGAAAAGAGAAGGGGTCCGCCCCGGTGTTCCTGGTTTGATTGGCAGCATATTGCGCCACAGCACCTTGTAAACCTTTACATGGTGCTATGTAAAGGAGTAGGTCTCTTACTTCAAACGTAGCCCCACATACCTTGCAGGAAAATACTTAATGTTGAAGCGCCTTGAGCGTCACTGAGTGACAGATATGAGCGCTATATAAGAAGCCACTATTATTATTATATTATTATGTCTGTCGAATTTTGTACACGAAGTATATGAGTGAGATTTTTCAGCCCCCCTAAAAAAAATTTAATAAATAAATACACACAACTCTGGGTCATGATCCCCTTTTGATATGTGGAATGGTGCAGCCTATGATATCAAGGACATTGACTCCTCCCACCCCTAGGGCATTGCACTTTGAGGAAAACCAGGAAATAAATCAAATGTCCCATTTTATGTTACCAGTGTTCACCTAAGGGTTGAAAAGTCCCAGATCAAGGAAGCATGTTATGGAGATTTCGAGTGAAAGCCTGAGAGATGATTTCGGACCATCTAGTAGTTAAATTGTTGTGTCTTATTAAAATCATTTACCCAGTCAGTTTTCCTTGTGGTTTATAACTTGGTATTTGAAATTAAAAAGTTGCATTCCCTTAAGATGATTTCGTGGCTGCCGCTTCCCAGGTTGTATTGTAAACTTGGGTGTGATCCCTGGCTACACAGCAGCTAATGATTGTAGGGCTTCTGACTGGCACCCCGAACAAAGATATTGACAAAATAGGGGGACCGCCAACATTTGGTCTGCCTTTGGATCTTTTTCCTACTCTGGGTTGCCATTCTGTGGTTCTTATTGTGCATCTATTGTCTGTCATCCTTGCTATGTGTCCTGCCCATTTCGATTGCATTTTGTGGACATATTTTGTGGTATCTGTACTTTCGTTTTGTGAGGTATCTGGTCTCTCAGTGAAATCCCTAGCGATTATTCTGTCTTTTGCCCTCTGATTGGTAGCCAATTTATTATGCATCGTCTTAGTTATTGCCCTTGTTGGGCATCCATATTGGCATCATTGGAAGTACCTATGTACACATATTGGTCAAGCACTTTTTTTCTTTAGTGATATTGGTAGATTTTTGTTGCGGAAGAATTCTCTGTACCTTCCGAAACCACCCCATCCTGCCTTTATTCTGTTAAGCACTTCCTCATGTTCCTCAGGGTTTGTGTCTTGCATCTATAGAGTCCAGCCTAGGTATTTGTATTCATTTACCTTTTCTATTGATTTATTTTCAATTTTCTTTGGAAGAGATGTTGGTCATGAATGTTGTTTTTCATTTGTACATTTTAAGTCCAGATCTTTTACATTCTAGGTTGAGCTTGTTTAGTTGTCTTTCTTGACTTTCAGTGGAGTTTGCGAGTATGGCTTTGTCATCAGCAGATCTGATGTTCGATATATAATCAAACAAATGTTGGTCATTTTCCGATTGAATTTTCTCAGTCACTAAAAAGTCGAACAAATCACTATAAGCAGGTGCACATCTCAGCAAGACAGCCTCTTCTATTCCTTACTCACCATCAATCCATCAGAAGGGTAATAAAGGAAACAGTATCACGTTAAACTCGAGACAAATTCATTTCCGCCATCGTTGATACAGCAACGCTATGAACTTTGACAGTCCAAAGTCCACACAGGCTTTGAGTCTGCAGTTCCTCACACCATGTGCTACAGTTGCCGCAACCTATACAGATTTTGAGCTTGACAGAACTGACTTATCCCCTTCAATGTTAAAATGTTCTTCAAGGGATTGTGGGCTTTGTGTAGGATTGCAGCGTTTCTTTAAATAAAGCGGCAATCATCTTGTGTGTATAAATAGTCAACAAATGACTTTTTTTGTATGTGTTACAGTCCTTGTAGGACCACCCTTTGCATAGAATGGGCTGGAGAAATTATGGCAAACATGCATTTAAGTGCCTTCAAATGCCTACATATCAAAAATTACCTTCTTATTGTCATCTGGTAAGTTTTTGTTACGTGATGAAGTTGAAACTGTCCAGTTGTTTTCATACATAGATTATTGATATCCTAAATTTGACAAAACTCTGACCTATACATTTTGAGACGGCAAAGTATTTTTTATATTTACCCATGCTAACTTTTCACAGTAATGTAGTGATGACATCATTGATCTTAGTTTTTATGTGTTTACATTTCAAAAAAATGTTTCATCCACTGAAACCATGTTCGAATTTACAACCGCTTTGGCTCCAGAGCTCAAAACGAAGCTGGGAAACATTTTTTCACTTTAAATTCTGGTGTCTCATCCAGAAGACAAGGTCAAATCGGGTTCATGTTTTTGTGATGTTTGTTCACCTTCAAAAGACCTTTCATATGACATCTAGATCGATTGTGAAAATAGCGAGTGCAGTTAAGAAGTTATGAATTTTTTATTTATATTTGATGTATATCGACACAATATGACATCATATGACTTTACAACTTACTCAGCATCTACACATTATAGTCTTACTACATGAACAGTTTTCAAGTTGATTCAAAACTAAGCATTGGCTTGCAGTCAAGGCGCACTGAGAAGAAGAAGAAAAAACTATTTGAAAAAACTAGATATTTAGAGTTTGTCTTACATCAAACTCATTTGGGCATTGAGAGTATGTGCCAAGTTTTACAATTTGTTAAGGGGTTTTCAGCAAAGCAGTACAATTTTAAACTGGTCACAAGTGGGCGCTGTAATTTTCTTTATAATTGGCAGGCCTACATGTGTACATTGTAGGTGTCTAATGTTATTTCATATACACAGACACCATGTCCAAATTTCAGTTCATATTGTCAGACCTCAAAACAAAGCCAGGGAATGTTCTTTTCACATCCAGTTCCTATCAGAAGACAAGGTCAAATTGGGTCATGTCAGTGCAACTTTTATGAAGTATGACACGTATTACATGCTTTAGATCATGAGACTAGCTTGTGTAGTTCAGGAGACATGATGTTGTGAAACGTTAAACTTTGAATTCCTGTAAATCAACACCTGATGATGTCATGATGACGTCAAGGTGATGTCACTACAGTGTCTACAGTGTCTACAAGTGCAGTTCTAGCTGTGTGTAAAGTTTGAAGGTTATAAAGCATGGGAACTGTGTCATTGTCAGCGGACAGCAATGCTCACAAGATTTCTATAATAAAGACTAACAAAGCGCAACGCTAAATCTGGTTGCTTGCACCTTGAACGGAGACTGTATACACTGCATGGTCATGGTTGAATGCATCCATACGTGTAGGTACATGAACATGTGTAAAGTAAAATTACATCAGGGAATGATTTGGTCCCAAATGTTTGCATAGCAAAACTGCTATGCAATATTTTTTTTTGCATAGCAATCTCAAAATATTGCATAGCAGTCCATAAATTTTGTATAGCAAATTTAAAAATGCCTAAATATTGTTAAAAATTTAACCCTGTGACACAGGTTTATTTGTGGGTTTTTAAGGCTTAATTTCAGGCCAAGGCTACTTTCAGAATGTCTATAACTAAAGAATAAGACGCTCCAAAACTCAATATAAAATAGGCCTATTCCCTTAACTTTTTTTTCACTAGAGTCAACTAAAATTTTGGGTTGCCCACAAGTTTTTCCACTAGCCCACGTGTATTAATGCACACAATTTTCGTAGCGTCAAAAACAAAAACAAAACTATATGAAAATTTGCTCTTTTTTTTTGACGATCTTATCCCCTATTTTCTGCCCTAAATAGCACTTGTTTTCATCAACAACCATTTTCATGGATTTGTGATTTGAGAATCGGTTTTATAGAACTTCTTTTGCAATGAAATTTGCAATGAAATCTTCGTGTTAACGATCGATCGATCGACGAACATGGAGAAAAAATTCAACGAACTTTGCCCTGTAACGCCCTCTATCGGCAAAAGTTGTCAATGCTTGAATAGCCTTAACCCAACGCTGTGTATAGTACAGAATCCGCGGGCGTGCGCCACATTGTGCAGCAATTCTTTACTCGACTCGTAAACGTGTATCGAGTTGGAGGCTAGCCAAGCTTCCTTATGAATATGAATTTATTGACGGGCCAATCACAGCGTGCGGAATGTTGGTTAGGATGGACTTTGGGCCTGCTGTTGTACTGTACAATACACCATGTGTTGTGTGCATGCGTGCGGGCATGCGAACGTTGGATACTCACTACCATTACCATGTGGTTAATTGCGTGCGTGTTTTACTATGATTATGAATTAAACGATCGCGATCGCGATCGCGGCCACATTAAATCTAGCAAATATCAAGACTTGCTAAACCATTTTATGAACTTAAACATAATCTCTCTTTGGGATTTTACAACTGTACCCCTCATTTATTGTGAAAAGGAACAATTTTTTGACTAGCCCGGCGGGCTACTAAGGGAAGGGTTTTGACTCGCCCGCCACTGTTTTCACTCGCATTTGACGACCATCATGTTTGGGGGAATGTTGATCACAGCGCGGCGGCGTGCGCGATATGATTGTTTCCCTTGCTCTAGTCTTAGGTTGTCGAACGTCACGCTAAACAAAAGTCAGTTCCTCAAACCCACCGCCACAGCTTAGGTAAATGTGAATCCGAACCCTGTGGGTGTAAACTTATTTTTATAACTCAACAATTTTGTAACACTTGTATCGCAAATTGCATCGCAAATTGTGTGATGCACTTTGTAAAATTGCATCGCAAATCACTCCAATGGCATCGCAAAATGCGATGCGATACAAGGGAAATCGTTCACTGTACATGTACATGTACTTGATAGTATAAACAATTCTTTCGGTGAAAAAACAGGCCATGCAACTTTGACAAAACTACAAAACACTTTTGTCCATATTTGCCGAAACGTTCATCACATGGCAGTTTCCTGAATGAAATGTGTTTTTGTTATTATTTTGTTTTTCATGGAACTGCAATTTGTTTGCGAACACCAGACTAGTCAAAACTCTTTGCACAGCGAGCATAGTGTAGAATATATTATTGAATGTAGATAATAGTCAATAAACCTCTTTTCATGTATTTTCTCTTTTCAGCCACTGCGACCGTGGAAGATAGACAAATCCGGCCTCACACTCTCTATGTGCACTCTTACAAGAGTCCAACCTTCTGTGACTTTTGTGGACAGATGCTCTTCGGTCTCGTTAGACAGGGCCTGAAGTGCCACGGTAAGTTACCATTGAAATACCAATGTTTGAAACTAAGTTTCCCGGGGAAATATCACAATTTGCTTGCTTGTTTGTTTCGGGTGTTTTTGTCGAAGCAGTGTCCTGGGATTTGATATCAACTCAGTTTTCGGACTGTGTATTTGCAGTGTTGATCAAATCAGCTCTATTATAACACTTTGTATTAGTTACAAAACACTGTGTGACCTTAAAATGACCTTTGTGAAAGTTCAAGCTGTGACCCCAAGAAAAATCTGGCATGTGGGCTTTGAACTCAATTATGTGGCTTTGACTGCAGCCATTGTTTCTAGAATTTTTATGAACAATTTCAAAATCAAGTTCTAGTTTTACAGCTTACAGGCCTTGAACTTCGCTCTTGAAGAGGCACAGCAATTTTTCTCTGGTAAGGGGCACTCTATGAGGAATAATGTAAATTTGTATTGGAACTTTGCAAAGGGCACCACAGCAAAAGCACAGGGCACCGCGGCAATTGCTGTGGGTGCCTTGGGTTATTTCGAGGCCTGAGCTTAAAATGCCTAAATGGAACATGAATTAAGAAGATTTGGGGCTAAAATGTCATGCAAGCGCCGACGAGAAACTGTTTATAGAATGTCACTGGTCTTAACGCCAACCAGAATTGTGTTTCACTGGTGTGTGTTTTGATACAATATCAACTTCTTACAATCAGATCAGTTAAGAAAAGTTATTTCTCTGTCAGTTTTAATGCCTGGTAGATAAATATAACTAGTTATTATTAAATTTTCTTTCAATTTCTGTTACCTGACAATCAATAGGTGAGCCATTTCATTGAGTAGGTCCCTGGAACCTGGGAGTTAATTCAAAGTAGATGTGAAACCGAAGTCATGTGTAATGATAAATTGCATCCAATGTCATCATTTGGGGAGCGGCACACTCACTTTGAAATTGTAAACACGTGCAGTTAGTATCCAGTGGATGGCCTGCTTCTTTTTGTTCATCGCATCTATTTCCTTGTACTAAACACCTGCAAGCCTGGTCAGAAATGTACATGATGGTCTGAACCTCTGCAACTGTTGGGTGTTTTTGTTTTGCTTTGTCAACGTCCTCGGGTTTAGTTTTTCCTCCCGCTCGGTAGACCTCAAAGTCATTGGTCCCCGGAATTAGCCGCAAAGTATACACATTACAATGACATGTGTTCAATTACCAGGATTTTAAAGTGCAAATGAGTAAGCCACATGTATTGTGTTCAACCATAAGATATGTACTTTTGATGGAGTTTTAAATCTTGCGTGGAATTACATGGAGACCATGGCCGCCGTTGCCCCGGTCTTGCTGCACTTTCAAAAGTTTATCCCACAGACTGTAAGATTATCCAGTGGAAGTGCCCTTTGCAAAATGAAAATGACCTTGCCCTCTCAAAGATAAAAATCCAAGGCCGGCAGAATGTTAAAGTTTGTCTGCCCTCGTATTTTATACAAGCAAATATGTCCATAGGCTTTCATTAGAAAACTCACTGTTAACGTCTGATGAACAGACATATTTAAGTTTCTAAAATAAAAACATTGTTGTTGCTGCAAATTTTTTTTACATTTTGAAAAATGATAAAAATTCTGGCTAAATGTTGAAGCTTGTTGAGCTTTTTACCAGAAATGTATGGCATCCCTAAAATGTGTTGGTTGTACCAGCTTAGTGATGTTGTGTTTGATGTTTGTTTCTGTGCCTGTTACGTTTGTTTAAGCTCAATTTTGGGGGTCTCATTACCTTGTTTTTTACTGTCTGTTCTTTTTCTGTTGTATGGCTTCTGGCTGGTACGCCGTACAAAGATTGTGGTAAAATTGGGAGACCTTTAAAATCAGGGCTAGGTAGCTCAGTTGGTAGAGCGCCGGCTCATTAATCGGAGGTCTCATGTTCTAGCCTGCTCTAGACAGTTTTTCTTTGTTCAACCCCAAAACTATTTGATAGTTATTATCTTATTTATTTATTTATTTATTTATTATTTCTTTCTTTCTTTCTTTCTTTCTTTCTTTCTTTCTTTCATTCTTTCTTTCTTTCTTTCTTTCTTTCTTTCTTTATTTATTTATTTATTTATTTATTTATTTATTTATTTATTTATTTATTTATTTATTTATTTATTTATTTATTTATTTATTTATTTATTTATTTATTTATTTATTTATTTATTTATTTATTTATTTATTTATTTATTTATTTATTTATTTATTTATTTATTTATTTATTTATTTATTTATTTATTTATTTATTTATTTATTGATATTTATTTATTTATTTATTTGTTTATTTATTTATTTATTTATTTATTTATTTATCTATCCATTTATTTATTTATTCATTTATTTATTATTTTTTCAAGGGGGCTACAATGATCAACTGCATTGATAAATCTCTGTGAAGATTGTTGCAAATAAATATATTTAAATATAAATAAAAGCTCAGAGAGATTTTCAAATCCATGGACAGGCTGATGAATGCGAAGTTGAAGTGATGAAGAAATTTCTTTTCTCACTCATTTTGTTAAAAGAATTGGGAGAAAGAATGGTCAGAAATTATGCTAATTTTGAGCATTTTTAACATAAAAATATCAAACAAACAAAACACGCTGCGAATATCTGTTTCAAGTTTAATAGCAAATTTAAGTTTTGTTTAAGACCACAAGAAATGAATGGGCTAATGTTGCTTAGCTAGACAAATTTGGTGAGTTAAAAAAAAAAGTGTTACCAGCCAAAATGGCATGCGGTATGATGTTGCGTAGACTGCGAGTGGTCCCCCGCTTGTTACTGCTTGGCCACTAAGTAGAATTTTCTGCTTAGCGGATTAGTAGCATTGGGTGCATTTTGTGTGTGTAGGCAGTATATCTGCGGAATATTTGAGACCAAGTCATTGATCATGTTGTTAACCCCCATGCTCTCCATCTCTCTTTCTTTCTGTAAGGTTGTGGCGGTAATTATCATAAACGCTGTGCATTTAAGATTCCTAATGACTGTACCCTATCAAAGAGGCGTCCTTCTTCGGTGGCCTATAGTTCAGCCAGTCTGCCTTGGTCGTCATCGGAGATGAGCCTTTCAAGTGATGGTAACGATCCGATGGTAAAAAAAATCTCTGTTATCTCCCTGACTTACACTTTCTTGTTATTTTTGCAATGTTATGTTAAAGGTAGGGTCATCGATTGGTTTGTGTCAATGTAATGTTGATTTATCAGGAAAAATTCTACAAGTGAAAGTTTCGGGTGGATACATTGTCTACTTGCTGAAAAAAAAAACACAGCAAAAAACTGTTGCAGCATTTTAACAGGAACGCCGAGTCGACCCGCAGTTTAGCAAGGTGATAGGCCGCAGCATTCGCAAACAGACACCAACCCTCAGAAATCCAGGAAAAGATTCATGCAGGAATCGTAACTTGTATTGAAATGTTTTTGGGTGAAAAAAATTATCCAAACCATATTACTTCAAAGAGAATTCTTAGTTTATACTCTGTTTGGAGTATTTACCAATCAACTTCAACTTCAGATTGGTATTTACCAATCTGTGACTCTACCTTTAAGCCTCTTTCACCCAAGATGAGTTTCTGTCAAGATGAGACACTCCTTGGAGAATTTATTTGACCTTTTCGCATTGCTAACCCTCAGTAAAACTCCTAGGAAATTCCCAGGGGGCTACCCCTGTTTGGGAGAAGGGTAAAGGAGGGTAACACCAGGGGTCATCATTCTGGGTGCTTGGTTTTTTTTTACAGGAAAATTTCAGGTAGTATGAATTGCATGTGGGGGTGGCAGTGGAGTCAAACTTCCCCAGGAATTACCTGGGGCTTTATTCCATGGGAAATGGTTCTGTAGTGTGAACAGGGCTTCTGGTGTGGGAAGACAGGGATACATTTCAACTTCCCCGTAGGCCGAGATACCTATTTTCAGCACGGCTTCTTTAACAACTCATTGAAGTTGTAAAATGCAATAAATAGATCATTTATTTGGACTTCTTTAGTCTCTTTGCTCGTTTATGGGTCCTGACAATCAAGTGCGTCTGTTAGGTCATTTCCAAGGTGCATCAAGAAAACTCAAATGTATTTAGCTTAGTTTTTTAATTACTCGTTGAAGCTGTAAATGCTTTCCGAGTGATTTTCTGTAAATAAGTTATAAACAATAATTGCTATTACAACCAACAATGAATGCTTAAATATATATAATTTTTTTCTGAACTCGAAACTCCTAGAAGCTCTGTGTTTTGCTTCTTCTTTTTTTTGGGAGAAAGATAAGAACTTTTTCATATACTTCAATTATCACATCAAACGCACACGGTGCTTTCTGAAGTGTTAAAAAAAAATTTTTTTTTAAATGAATTTAAAAACTGCTGGGAGGTTTTTCTGCAGGATTCAGAAACCACCGAGTATGTACAGTGAGTACGGTACGATAGATCAGTGCTCAGTGAAAATTAAACCTGGTGTTGTTCAAACGTGCTTCACACAATAGAATACAAAAACGTTACGAGTCACTGTTGCAATCAGCGAGCTGTTTAGTTCCTCTTTAGAGAACAGAGCACATGCGTTAGTATTTTGTTATTCTAAGGTGCCTCGCATGTTCAAAAAGATCTTCATACTAGATAACACAATGGGAAGTTGGTTGTGAAAAGGACAATAGAACAACAAAAATCCAGAGAGTCGAAACATCATTGTATTGAAAAAATGCCTGTTTTAGTTGTAAGACAAAGACTGGCTTTGTAAGACGGCATTGAGTGCAAATCTGTATGAGGAAGTGATACTAAGTGTGGCACGAAAGAACTTTGGCCAACAAAATAATCCCATTTATCAACAGAAAGATGAGCGAGTGGTAAACAATGCTGTACTATAATGTAGGAAGCAAGGAAACATCTGCAATTGTTTGAACAGTGAACAATTTTAAGTAATGTTTGTGAGAATTGTATGCTAGGTTTCATTGAACTGAATAGTATTTACTCTGGGTTTTGCATTCACAAATTATGAGATGAATCTAACTCTGAAAAACTTCCTCCTCCCCCATTTCTTGCTAGTCGAATGCCCTGCCCTGCCCCCTTGAAATTCTCCGATTTTTGTTAACATGTTCTTTGTAATATGTAAAATGAAACAGAGCTTTTGTTTGGTTTTAGACATTTTTAGGTCAGTACGGTAACTTGTGAAACACGGAAAACTTTTCACAGTTTGAGACGTGACCTTTACTTTATAAGTAAAAATTTGCGGCCATTTGTGAGACCACTAGGGACGTGGAAAGGTTGATTACCTAAAACACTTTTCCCGACTAAAAAGACGAAATTGATTCCCAGTAGAGCGTATAAATGAAAATAATTTTAATTTGCTTATTACAAATGACACGCTAAGTTGACAGTTTGTAAATGTACATGAATTGTGTTCCCTTAAAAACGCGGTGTTGTCATGATTAAAGCAGGCCTACGAACTCTCTCCCAAGTTACTGCACGAGCGCGCCCTCCCTCCGTATCGTGTCTTTGGCGGGTGTGCGCGTGCGTGCAGTAACTGGGTAAGAGTTCATAATTCCATGTACAGCAACAGCCCCTTTAACTTGATCAGGGGATTGAAGTCTGCTATTTTAATGCTTCAATTAAACTTGTTGCAGGATGTGTTTCCTTTTTAACTGATTGCCAGCAAGGACTTTTTAAACATTATTTGTTATTTCTTAAATTTTGTAAACAAATTGTCCTACTGTGTTCAACAAAAACATGTCCCCTATAAAAACTGTAAAGAAAATGTTTAAATAATTATGTACGTAACAAAATCCTTCACACCATTAACGCAAATCTTCAGTTTGATTTCTTCTCCATCAAAGTGGTTACAGTCTGGGTAAAAATTAATGATAAAGACTTTTGGTCTCTCCAATTATGTAATCAGCGATGGCCGTGTGGGTAGTCTGGAGGCCAAATGCCAGTCAAAACACAGGATTTCTTTCCTATTGGTCCTGCCTAGTTAATTACTTCCTATTGCAACATTTAAACCACTGTCTGACACAGATTAATCTGGTGGCTTAAAAATCGACTCATACAAGCAAGAATATAGACCAGAGAGGAAGCTTGCAGTCTTTCGAAACGACAAGCTATAGACCGTGCAAGTCCTGGTGTGTATTCGGAAAAAAAAGAAGTTGGTCCTACTTTGGTCCCACTTACTTGAACGTGTGATGGAAACAAACTCGCGCACTTTAACTGGTTCCTATGATCGACTACACGCGAGACTTGCACTGTATATTCTGAACCTAGTGGCTAGTTACTGAACAAGTTCAGAGCAACCTCCTGTGTAAACTGACTTCACACAGCAAACAGTGAAGCGTAGTTTAAGGGGATCTTTTCATTTATCATAGGTGGGTGGAGGAACTGGCCACGGTTTCGTACTGGATAACATAAAGTAGAAGTCGAAAGAGGCACCTGCTGCCGATGCCTTTAGGAAGATGAAATCGTCTGCTCAGAACTATCATTACTAGGTCATTAATGGCAATTTCATATCAGTAATGATCAAAAAGTCATCTGTATTAAATAAGAAATGAATATAAGTTTGGAAAAATAAATCATCATTAACAAGTGAATGTTTTACTTAGAAAATAAATGTTTCGTTTTGCCAAACAAATACTTTGAAGACCATTCTTTATCAATGAACCCCTTTACCAGGAGCTCCAAAATATGCAGAAGCGTTTTATATGAAATTGCACTAGTGACCTTATAGTTCTGAGCAGACGAATTGATCTATTATGCAAACATAAAGTACAGTTTCCACCCAAAAATACCTACGTAATTTCTGTCATTAAAGTTTCTTCAGTAACACCTCAAATTTGTGGGTTTCAGGAATGTTTTTGACAATACTCCGTTTTTATACTTTTAAAAATAAAATGTATGTATTTACCAGATTGTAATCGGATGTTATGCTTTTTGAACAATTACATCTTGTCTGGTATAATATCAACTTCTCTGGTATTTTTGTACAGTTACTGGCTCCCACCTAAAAAAACAGTCAGACTGTTTCTGGTAAACAGTCTTGTACATCTTTGCAGAGGTTGTGGTGATTGTTGGTTTATTTCTCACGTAGATAATGTTTTACTGCAGTGAGAAGCTCACATTCTTCCCCAACCCTTCCCACTTTGTTATTTAAGAATTGTTACTTTAAAAAAAAAAAACGCTTAAATTTGAAGATATTATATTATTTCTATAAAATCTCACATCGAACTGATTTTGTTTACATCCCTACCCTCCACCTTCAGACGTTGCTTCTATCAAAGACAGACAGCTACAAGGACAAGCGGTCGCCGTCGTGTGGAGGGCGCCCTCTATGGGTAGAGAAAGCAGTCGCAAGCCGGATCAAGGTGCCACACACTTTTGTGGTGCATAGCTACACCAAGCCAACAATATGCCAGTACTGCAGGAGGCTCTTGGTTGGGTTATTCAGGCAGGGAATCCAATGCAAAGGTGAGTCACCCAGGTTTGTCAGTCTGGAGCCCGAGACTGGGATGCAAAGTCTAAAGTTACCCTCGCAGCTCGGGACTTGGGGAGTTACTCATGCGACTTTCCAGGCTGATCAGCTGATTTCCTCGTTGTTGCTCTCGCATGTGTGCCATTGACAAATTGAAAAACACAGTGTAAAGTCTTGCTGTGCCTTGCCTTTCCTCTTTTTTTTTATGACAAGCTGTAGTTGTGTTCCTGATTACTGGTGCTCCTTTAGACACAACATTAAACCCAGGGCCCAATTTCATAGCGCTGATTAATGGTAAGCAATTTTTTGTGCTAACTATAGCAACAAAAAATGCGTAAGTGTGAGCGTATTTCACAGGTTAGCAAGAAAAATAGGCAGCCATCTTGCGCGTTCACCATGGATTTGCATTGTTACGTCATTCATTTTCATACAGTAAGCACCGGAAGGTTAGCATGCCTTTTCATGTGCGTACGGTTAGCAGCGCTATGAAATGGAAATCGCGCAGTAAGCACAGAGTCGGCCGTTAAGCAGCTCTATGAAATAGGGCCCTGGTCTGCCTGAACCCTTCAAAATAAACCAGAATATTTGCAGAGTTTTAGAGGATCGATGCATGTTAGACATTTACCTACATGAAGGTACTGGGGATTCTAAACAAACTCATATCGATTGATTTTGGAGGAGTGGGGCACGAGGCACCTTACATTAATCTCATTAGTTGACTTCGGAGCTGAGTGAGGCAGCAAGAATCCTACACCAACTCAAATCAGTTGATTTGGGGGGATTTAGGCAGTGGACATCCTATACAACTCAAATCAGTTGTTTTTTTAAGGATTGAAGCAGCAGGCATCCTATAAAATTTCACATTTAAGTTTGTAGGATTGATGCTGCAAGCATCCTACATAAACTCATATTGGTTGATTCGGGAGGATTGCGGCAGTAGGGATCCTTCATAACGTCATATTGGTTAATTTTGGAGGATTAAGGCAGTAGGCTTCCTACATAATCTCACATTGGCTGGTTTTGGAGGATTAAGGCAGTATGCTTTACTACATAATCTCACATTAGTTGGTTTTGGAGGGTTGAGGCAGTAGGCTTCCTACATAATCTCACATTGGTTGGTTTTGGAGGATTGAGGCAGTATGCTTTACTACATAATCTCATATCGGTTGATTTTGGAGGATTAAGGCATAAGGGATCCTACATAAACTCATATCGGTTGGTTTTGGAGGATTGAGGCAGTAGGGATCCTACATAAGCTCACATTGGTTGGTTTTGGAGGATTGGTGCTGTTTCCAGCTGGGAGTGTCAATGGGATTGTCTTGGGGATCAGGGTTAACGACTTGGAGATATGGACATGCTGATCTTGAAGACCTGAACTTTAGTCCCTCATGCTTACATTCACTGTACACGTATACCCCCCACATACACACACTTTCTGGGGGTAAAAACAAACCTGCTCCCCTTGGGGGTGGGGGACCCAAAACCTGAAAAACACAAGAAGTTTTTTTAAACTAATTAGCGCTAAGCTACAGAAATTACAAGTACACATGACAAACAATAACAAATCATTCTCCACTGACATTATTCACTTATTTTTGACAAGCAATATATGTTATCAGCATACTGCTTTATATTGTGTTCTTGAGGAATCAGCGGCGTTGAGTAAGAGATTCACGCAAGCCTTCGTAATCAACCCAAATAAGTGCACTGAAAAATGCAGAAGTTAGATACTGAACCACTGTTTATTGTTTTGAATTTAATTGTGAATCTCACACCTCAGAAACAGGCTTCGGAAGTCCTGTGGAAAAGCAGATGCTCTTAAGTTTGAACTCGGAACGTCTATAAGAACTGCTGTAAACAGATGATCTACTCTTGTTCTCCGTCGTTGGTTTGACATGTTGTGGTCTTGGACTTTCTTTTCTGTGTCTCTTTTGTCATTGGTCTTTTGGTTTTGGGTTTTTTTTTCTCCAGAGTCTTTCTAGAACACTTTTTTGCCCTTTTTTTTTATTGCAGTCTTGGTGCCGGACTACGACACATTTCATGCTCTGTGATGATCATTTTGTAATATGAGAAGGGTTTTTACCTCTTCTTTCCCCCTTGTTGTGTGTGTAAATCTTTCATCTATGATGCTGTAATTCGCTTCACATTTGCGTTGAACTTTGAACTGAGAGGAACTGTTGATGATATACATCGGGGATGAGAAATTTCAGACTTTTTTTTTTGTAAACGGAAAATGGTTTTTTTTAAAACTCAAATATCACAGTTCATATGCTCTGATCTACTACTCTAGCACTGAGGATACTGTTCCCAAAAGCTCCTTGGAATCTATAACTCCAGGGGTTACCAAAAGGTGGACATGTATGTCATCATTTCAATGTACCTCCTAAGATCTGGATCCCAGTTTCAGACTTTTTTGTCAGCATTGACTCTTATCCCTGATACATGTTTATCTGATAAACCTTTCAATGTTGTCATTTCCAGACTGCAAATTCAACTGTCACAAACGATGTGCGGAGAAGGTTCCCAAAGACTGCTTAGGTGAAGCCCCGCTACACGAACGTAAGTTTTTTCAAAAAGCGAGATATCCGGGGAGTTACAAATATTGACATTTTATGGGAACATGGGATTTTAATGATTAGAAGATCCCATATGTTGGCAAAATCTGAAATGTCCAAGATGACCTCCATCTGCCCACGCTTCACTTGTATGTTTTACTGCTTTTTTTCATGGTAAATGAAGTTAAGCCACAAAAACAGGTTTTTACAACATTCATGGCCAAAGTTATGGAGAAAATATAACTTACATGGCGGCCATTTTGAAATCCAAGATGGCCGCCATCTGCAACACTTATATATCTAGCTAGGTCGGTGGGATCTTCTAGTCATTAAAAACCCAAGGAAGTCCATAAGCTCCCTGACTTAAAGTTTTACTGAAATGTCATTCAATAATATAGCACTGGCAGTTACGGAAACTCTTAAAGTAAAATAACATATATCCTATGTCATAGAATGGGTATGTTTTCACCACTGGATGCAAAAATTATTTTCAAATTTTTTTTTTTTATATTTAGAAAAACTTTGCAAGATGTGATCTAGAGGCATTAATCCAAAAGATGATGCGTCTCCCATCCTTCACAGTGAAGTAATACCAGGGTCTTATATAGGAAACCATTTCTACCAATAAGGTGCTCCAAGTGCTTGAACAAACAGAAAAGCTTTTGAATGGTAGATTGACGTGATTGAAATCATAAGTTTCACGCCAAAATGTACCGTAAATGTTGTTTTTGTGATAAAAGGATCAGGTTGGCTTAGCGCTTTCCTTCCCTGCATTTCACCTCTGGACCCGTGTTCGAATCCTGCCTCGGACCAGGGCCTTGCATGTGAATTGCACGGGTTTTCCATATTTGGGGTTTTCCTCCCACATATAAAACTGAACTTTTTGTTCTGGTCTCATTCATCCTGTTATCAGCTGACACTGTGGGATGTGTAATGAAATAAATAACACAGAATGAAAATTAATCATTAATCCTTGGTATATTTTTTGTGGATGATGATTTTCTCAGGCGAGAGGGAAGACCAGGAGAAGCTAAACGAGAGCGATGAGAACGAGCCAGAAGACAACGACACGTCTTCAAATCGAGACAGTCTAGGAGACAACCCAGATGAAGATGTCGGAGCTGAGGCCGACAGCCCCCCTGGCCCAGATAACCCACTCAGGTTGGGATGTTATGAATAAGGCTTTGTCCTCCTGATGGGGCGTTAAAACCCTAAAGGGCTGAGATAGTGCATCTCTCTCGAGGGAGCAGACAGAGAGATCATCCCCCTTTTCAAGGCCCCTTCCTTTCCATGAATTCAAATTGGTGTTTTCTATATCAAATGCCTTGGTCCTCAAATTCTTTGCGAAAATTTTGTAAAAGCAACGATTACAAAGACCTTCAAATCAGTACCAACCATAGTATGCAACAATTGACTGCGTCGGGTGCTATGGTTAAAACGACGACTCCCGAGGTGACCCTTCGGAGCATTCTAATTTCACGAGATGAAGCCTTCGCATCGGGAAAATAGATTGGTCCGGGGGATCATCAAGGGAATAATTGTTTTAACCATAGTACCCGAAGCAGTCAATATTTATTTGACAACACCCCCATACAATACACAAACATAGAAGTGTATGTATCAATAAGCTGCCATGGGTATGGTACAATAGTTGCTATGGGTATGGTACCACTGGTTGCTATGGGTATAGTACACAGGTCTCTATGGGCATAGTACACTGGTTGCTATTGGTATATCATATTGGTTGCTACTGGTTTAGTCCTTTGGTTGCTATGGGTGTAGTGCGTTGCGCTTGCCTGGCTTTCTAGTAAAAATTATGCATTATTTGATGCACTCTAAACCAGTCACAAAGCAGAGTCCAAGTATGGGGTGTTATAATACTCTGTTAAACTACTTCAGTGTTTGTATGTCGACACTCTTCTGTTCAGCACCAATCTATCTGCAGTTAAGTAGGATTTGAAACTTTGCATGGTGGAAATTCTGAAGACATTTCTCCTGAAGACGACCAGAGCATACTGATCGAAACGTTGAGTCGTTAACCACCGGTTCTTTTCAGAACCGAAAAAGAGATTTTCACATGGTGTTGCCGCAAACCTTACTTAGTTATCTGCAGTTAACCAGTTAACCAGTTAACCAGTTAACAAGTTAACCAGCTAACCAGTTAACCAGTTAACCAGTTAACAAGTTTCCCACGTGTTCAAACAGTTTGAAGACTTTAGTTGGTTTGACAAACATTGCTTTATACATGTGAAGAAAGTTTGCAATTTAACATGTCCCGATGTCCAAATGCATGCGAGATTTGCAGCCAATTTTTCCTTAGCTCTGCCATTAAAGTGAGTTGATGCTTGCTCTGTAATGGAGGGAAGCTTTTTAATTCACTCTAGACCAGTCCATTTTAGGCCAATTTAGGCCAACATCATATGTCCTGTACTACCTGTTTACGCCTTTCTTGGGACTCATTACTCACAAGTACATGTAGCGCACACTGTCAGCTTGGTTAGTTAATGTCATTGGTCAGCGATGCCTGTAGTGCATATTTGCATCCCAGTAATTGCGCAAAAACACAGGTTGAGAACATCCCCAACGGACTGCATTGTTAAGTTTGTCAAATACATTCATTTTGATAACGATGCTGGTTTCTGATTTATGCATTGAAAAAAAGGTGTCCACAAATCTTTAGAGGCAGGGTGTACTTTTGGTAATTGTCAAAGACCAGTATCCTCACTTGGTGTGTCCCAACAAATGAATAAAATAACAAACCTGTGAAAGTTTTGGGATCAATTGGTCATCGAAGTTGCAAGAAAATAATAAAAGAAAAAACACCCTTGTTGCATAGAATTGTTTACTTTCTGATGCCGGAGGAAGGCTTCATGCCTGAAGCCTTTCTCAGATTCAAATTTTGAGGTGAACAAATTACCTCTTTCTCTAAATCTACATATTCCCAAGGAATGTCGTTTCTTAAAATGTTTCTAAAATATCAATTATCATTCCTTTTTGGAGTAATTACCAATAGTACACCTTGCCTTTAACTCAAAATCCTGCTTTGATAATGAGCGGGAATAAATCGCAAATGACTGATTGGATGGATTGCTGTATAGAAACCAGTTAGGTCACTATGTTCAAGCAATAGTATTACCCTTGTGGTACCGCGCACCAAAACAGTTGGTTATGGTGATAGACATTTCAGAAAATCTGCTGCCACATTTCCTTAATAGCTTGTGTAAAGTGCCTTGGAGCTTGTGTTTTTTTTCATATAAATGCTCTATATAAATAGTGTATTATTATATTACTGTTATTCTGATTCTTTGACAGCCCCGTACAGAGTAATAACATTCCACTGATGCGTATCGTTCAATCCGTCAAACACACCAAGAGGAGAAGCTCACAGGTTCTGAAGGAAGGATGGATGGTCCACTGTACAGATAAAGATAGTATGGTGAGTTGTCAGAAGTGTTCATGGGGGGGGGGGGCGGGGGATGAGATTCATGTACAGCAGGGTTTCTACACAGGATTTGTCAAAAACTGGGAGGCATTTGTGACACAAAGTTTGATGTTTTTTCGTCTGCACGCTGAATTGAAACAAGGTCCCCAGATTGTGTTTTACTTGGGGTTTGTCTTTGAACTGAAAGGTAGGGTCATAGATGGGTTTTTCTAAACGTGTTGCTGATTTATACGAAGGTTATAAAGAAAGAATGAATAAAAGTCACATGTGAAAATTTCAGCTGATTGCTGTGTCTATTGCTGAGAAAACAGAGAAAAAAAACCAATGACATTTAATTCATACGCGTTTAGCGAGGTGACAGTGGGTACCAACCGCATTTCTGGCAGAGCAGCATTCGGGAGCGGACACCAACCCTCAGAAATCTGAGAAACAATTCATGCTTGAATCGTTTCTCAGATTCAAATGTTTTGGGGTAATAACCTATCCAAACCAGATTACTTCAAAAAGAAATCCTTCGGAATAGTACCGAAATACCAAAATGTATAATGCGTGCTGCGTGACCAACAATCCTCCAATCAAATGACAAGGATCTACGTGGATGTTATAGAATAGTGAACACATCATGGATGCTGAAACTGTGTTGACCAAGTTCTTATTCGATGGAGAGTTTGTAGCCTTTTATCTGATTTCAGACTTCAGTTTTTTTGAGCAGAGCACACTTTTTGAAATGTTCAGACTATTCATTATTTTTTCAGATATAAAGATGTCATGCTTTTGACTGACTTCTCTTGTGCCCTCTGGTGTGATAAAGCGTTGTATAAGAACTGCATATTATTATTAGGATTACTATCATTCTTTACCTTTGTGTTCTTGCAGCGTAAGCGGCATTTCTGGAGAATAGATACCAAGTCTATCACCTTGTATCAGAGTGATAGTAGTACCAGGTATTATAAGGTCAGTACCAGTTATGAATACGTACTCCTTAGGTTACTAATAATTTATCACCTTGTATCAGAATGGTAGTAGTACTAGTTATGAAAACGTACTCCTTAGGTTACTAATAATCTATCACCTTGTATCAGAGGGATAGTAGCTGTGGTGAATCTTGGTGCTTTGTGAAATGGAGTCCTGGGCCCAATTTAATGGCTCTGGTTACCGTAAACAAAGAATCGACGCTTACGGAAGCAGGGAACTCTGCGCTTACATCAAGCTTATTTCACGGGTTAGCGGGGGAATTTTTTTTTTTATAGGTAAAACAGTCACCAGTGGGAGAAAGATATACTCAACATTGTGCCCAAACCTGTAGTTTTGCATTTCTGGGGATGCACAGAGTCTGTAAACCTACCAAATTTTTACATCTGGAAGGTTCGGGATCTAGAAAAGAGAAGCCCAGGTCTCCATGTCCTCTTCAGGAATTCTCACATTTGGCAAATCTCATCCGTGGAGTAAGGATCAAGTTGTTTTGGCTACGGCTATGGTCTTTGAGGAATAACGCTTCTCAGCGATCTGGCCGTAGCCACTTCCAAAGCCGTTGATTTAAATACGTTGTAATTACTCACTGGAATCTCTGTAGAATCTGTAGCTCAAACTAATTGTTTACAACTTTTTAAATCAGATTTGTAGCCTGCATTAACTCATTTAAACGCTTCACTTCTGCCAACTAGGAAATCCCTCTTTCTGAGATCCTTGCTGTCAAGACCGTCTCCAGCGATGACGAGAAGTCCATGCACTGCTTTGAGGTCCAGACAGCGCGGACCACCTACTTCGTCGGCGAGAAGAAAGAGGTCACCATGGCGACGCTAACCGTGGACGGGGAGGAGTCGCCGACAGAGAGTGGGATCGGGACAGAGGTGGCCAAGATCTGGGAGAAGAAGATCCGGCAGGCACTGATGCCGGTAACCCCTCAACAGAGTACAACAAGTGTGACCAGTAGCTCTAGCCCGAGTAAGTCCCGCCCTTCCTACCTCATTACCGTGACCAAAGTCTCTACAATGCAGGCAAAATTCAATTGTAAAGCTAATCGCGGAATGCTTGAGAATCCAACAAATACTTGCAAGAGTTTCAAAGCCATATTATACACTTTTATTGATAAGAATTTGTCTGGGAATCGTTAAACCGTGTTGGCCCCGGCGGAATTATTTGATGAAAAATCAACTTTTCGTCCATCTGCAACAAAATGAAATGATTGGTCTAAACTGGTGCTGTATGAATGTCACAATGAGCTTAGACGAACTTCTTAGATTTTTTTTTTTTTTTTAAGAATACATCTACAGGGCTGCTCACTGTTATTTTATTCACTCTGATTACTTTTTTTCCTGATTTATTTCTATGTTTTCCGCTGGGTAGACGATGACATAAAATGATTTTTTTTTTGCATCCACTGCATTTAAACCTTACAGTAAACTTGATTGAAAAAGTATGAGTAGTTACAAGGAGTAGCAGGCCTGGTACTTTGCAGGGGTAACAGAGGCAATTTGCCTCCATGCCCTTGGTCATTGCCTTGGTGCCCCTTGAAGGCCTGGTACTTCACGGGGGGTGGCGGAGTGCCTCCGTGTCCCTTGGTGCCCCTTGCAATGTTCCAATATAAATGTAGATTCTTCTCATTGAGGTACCCCTCACTAAGGGAAACAAACTGCCTTGCCTTTACATAAGGGAAGCATTAGGCCTGAAGTAGAAAATGCATGAACAAGTCTGTCATTCACACTGACCATTTAATTTGCTGTTTAGTGGCATTTTGTAACAGCTTCATCTTAAATTCCAGGAACCATCATAATATTAAAAAAAAACACATAAACTTTGACATTTTTAACACTTTAATATTTCATTCCTGCTGTCAAATAAACTGGCTTAGATTAGAATAGCGCATTTATTTTAACAAAAGAAAATGTGCACGATACTAAATTAAAATTGGCCCCAAAATTCCATCATAAATTCCTGGCAGACGTTTGGTGTTGTGGGACTGTGCACGGATGGAGCTGTTAAGAAGGAAGTTATGTTGAAACGAGCTAGAGTATTGCTTTTAAAAAATATTACCACTTAGTACAAGCCAAATATCAACTTTATTGTGCAAGCATTGCCATCATGTTGGATTTGAATGAGTTGAATTTCCAAATCAGATCTCTGGAACGTCAAAAACTGTTCTGTTTCACACTTTCCAATGTATGACTGAAAACAAATGAAGGATACTTCCATGCGCTAAATCTACTGCAGTCAGATTAGTTGTAATTGCGTGGCTTTTCCCGCCTCTTTTTCTTGTTATTGCATGAAGTAAAAAACTAGCTGTGGATGGGTACAATTTGTCAATTCTTCTTGATTTTTTTTCCCCTTCACTTTTCACTGTTGGCTTCTCTACTTTTTTTATTATTATTATTATTATTTTTTTGCTTTAAGTTTTTAAATCACTCAGTTGCGGTCGATCATCACAAGTAATTGTACCCTTATTTTTTGTTGATCTTATTTATTTATGTATGTATTTATTTATTTATTTGTTTATTTATTTTAATTTGTGGAAAATGCTGATTGGTTAATTACTGTACGTGTAGGTCAAAGGTCAAGGTGAGTTTTAAGTTATTTTGGTTCAGAGCAGGTTTTCTTGACGACGATGGCATTGTGTGTAACACATACCATTAACTGAGTTACACTGAGTTTAAAAGTGAGAAGTGCACACAAGATGTACCTCACCAATACCGGACTTTTCCCACAAACGATGACTAATTTATGATGAATACCTTGTCCATATTTTGACTTGCAAATGAAACACACTAAAAGTTTTAAAACACTCTTAACAGATTGACTCAGTTTTGGTGTGGCAATCGTCATAATAGTTCTTCCTTTTGACAAATTTTTAAGTAGCCATGTCTAATCTGTAATTGAGGGCAGTAATTTATGAATGATGATGGTCAATTGTCATGCTTCTGAAACAGATAAGAGAATTAGTTGAATTGTGCGGAATTAGCTGCAGTGTAACTTAGCAGATGGTGAGTCCTCATCAATATTTTGACACCAGTGATATCCACCCTCATCTTCTTTTCCATATGCCTACTCTTCCCCCCCCCCTCCTTACCCCCTCCCTAATCTCCCTAAAACACTCCTGATGCCCGATGACGCCCAATGACGCCCAATGACGCTCGACTACTATTGACGGTCATAGTGGAGCCATCACCCGAGTGCAACAACCGGTCCCCACACTGCTACACCCATCACCCCCATCGTTCCTCTTCTTCCTCGTCCATTCCTCGCAACGTGCCTTACATGCCCGGCGCCCCACACAAGAGCCAATCCATGGGTCACCGCTACATGGTCATGCAGCTGTCCCCCCCAGTCGAATCGCCGGGGGCGGGCGGCGAGCAAAAGCCGCCCCGGGTAACATCTGGAACGAAGCCAATAGAGAAATACCAGCAGAAGGGGTACACGCCCCCCAAGAGGACGAGCCAAGGGAGCTATACAACAGTTGGTACATAATCTCATCCTCCTACTCCTCCTACTCCTTCTTTCTTTTCACACATCACCACCTGTCGTCCTCTCTGACCCCGCCCCCTTCCCTCCCCCTCACCACGAGCCAACTAACACAGTTAGAATGCTACAATCACTGTCTCTGTATCACAGCTTCTTAATTCATATAGCAAGCCGCTCTAACCCCCCACACACTAACCCCCAATTGACAGACTTACACCTTTGACTAATCCATGGTGTTTATCGCTTTCTTATCCTGAGATGTTTTAACACTGTAGCCGTTTTGCCTAAACGGTCTAATTGTTGTCGGCAACCGACTCCAACGATCATACCATAGATAGTTTCATTGTGTGTGATCGTCGTTGGGACGCATCTAGCAAATCATCCTCACCTACAGCTGAGTGGACAAACCCAAATTCCCATAAACTCACATAGCTAATTTCTGCCGTGAATTTAGTGTCTCGTCAACTGTTGAACTTAAAGCGTAAGCTTAGAAACTGTCCCATAGTGAATTTAATATAATATATGCTTTGCTTGACTGCTTATAGCTGTAGCTATACAAACAGTGTTCAGAACTACTACTAATTTGCAAAGTTTCTACTGTTTGAAAAATATCGTCTTAATTTCAGATTCTTGATTCTGACTGTGACATTGGCCCGTGTGTACGCGGGAAACAATTGTATGATAACTAAGCACAGTGAAGATATGCAAGGAAAAAAAGCAACAGGAAAATGGCTGATAACGCAACTGCTTCTGTAGTCGGGTTCATCTTAACATGGCCTGCTGGACTGGGGTTTTTGTTTCTTTCAAAATGTGGAAATATGCTTGAAAAACTACACTTAGATCTGAAGTTTGTGGAATTTTAACAGAAACAAATAAGCTAGCTACTGAAATATACTCAAAAGATGACTGATAAAAATGGAGGCTCTGGTGTATTTCCAGTGAGGATTCAAATCTTTGATGATTTCGATAGACCCTAGTTCTGATGACGTCACAGTTTGTTTACCACTTTGCAGATGACTGGGACACTATTGTGTCTCTCCTCTACTGTCAGAAACGGAGTACCCAGTAACGGCACTGAAGCAGTGCAGTAAACAAACTGTGGCTTAGTCAGTACAGGGGTCTTATTATGTTTACTTGTTTCTAAAACAACTCGAACAAGTTTAGATTTTTTGAATTTATTGTGTCTTGGCTGGTTTCCGGCTGGGGGTGGGGGGTTGGGAATTGAGATGAAAGTGCAGCCTGTTGAGTTGAAGCTGAGCTCATTATACACTCACGCATGCTTCTGCAACACGTCAATGCCGTTTTGAAGTGCAATGCTTTGCCGTTTTGAAGTACAAAGCTTTGCCATTTTGTCATTGACCTCGTACATGTAGCTCATTAACACGCTTAGACGACCAGCAGTGCTTGTGGAGCAAGTTGACCTTCGCTGTGTGTACAAATTAACATAGATTGCTGTTTCAAATTGCTTTTCTTTTTTAATGTGGATGTCCCTCGCGCACACATTCAAATCTGCTTGCCCGTATGAGGGGCGGAGCCAACCCCTCCACCGTGCACTTATGTTTAACATTCTGATTGTCAATGCAGGGGAGTGGACGGGATTGTGGTGGGGGGTGGGGGGTCAGAAAGATTCTTTATCCTAATGTGTACCTCTTTCAAAAGCAATACATTTATTATTTGGGTGAAACATAATGTGGCCACTTACAATAGATTATCCACTCAAATCTAACTTGGAGAGATTGTTAAACATCGCTAAAAAAATTAATTTTAGAATTTGTTCAGTGCGTCTTGCTTTGAGAAACATTTCATCTCCTTACTCCAAAAAAAATTAAATGACCAGGAAAATGGAAAAGAATGTACGTAGTCATAAACCAATGTTGTTTCCATTCTTAAAGCTTTTATTTGTTACATGTACATGTAGCCATGTTCACAATTATATTAGTTTGTGTTCACTTTCTAACTCTTTGTGTTTTATTTTTGTAGCTCAATGTAAGTCGTTAACATACTAGCAACCAGAAAGAGAGATTACAGTTTAGAATCTCTCTAGAGCGTGATTGTTTTTATTGCAACGTAAATATTTTGGTCACTTTGAGGAAAGTAGCTCGAGCAGAGAAACAGCGAGACTGAGCTTTGTAGGGACCGGGGTGAAGGAAAACTGTTCGACTGGCGATTTCTGTCCTGAAACATTTTACGAGCCAGTTAAATTTGGTTCATTTATAATTATTACCAATCATTAATAATTGAGAAGAAAATAGACACAACTGTCATAAAAGAATTATTTAATTTTGTTCTGCATCAGTTGTGTAAAATATCATGAGCAATAACATTTTGAATTTTGTTTTAATTATGACAATAATAATTAAAAAAACACCTGCTGTTAGGAAATGCTTAACTAACGATCATCACCTACTAATACATCTACTTTTTATTTGCAAAACTGACAATTCTACAACAATTAACACTCATTAACATTCTCTGTGATCATTTTAAAGAGACTAACACAAGCTTTAAACACTAATTTTCCAGTATTTTGGGCAGTGAATTTGGTGTAGAAGTTGACTACTCTCACAAAATTGTAATATTCTGAAAATTTGTGAAAAGATGTACATGTAGCTAGCTGCACATGTTTTTGGTTTAAAGGCACATGTCAGAGTAGATTTGGTCACATACATATGTTGAACCTGTGTTTGGCATTTTGGGGGATAAAAAATAACCCAAATTAGTTAAGGGAAGCTTGGTTAAAAGTAATAGTTAGTAAAGAGGAGCCGGAATGATTGGGAGACTTTTGGGGACACTAGGTGGCAGCAGACTTACCAGGTAAATCCATTGTTTCTAGGAAATGTGCGCAAGCTCAGAACTACGTAAACAATCGCTATTTATCTGATATGTTTGCTGCTACCTAGGGCCTTTTCCAAACCTCGCCTTGGGCTTGGCTTCTGGCTTCTGGCTTGGGCTCTGGCTTCTGGCTTGGGCTCTGGCTTCTGGCTTCTGGCTTGGGCTCTGGCTTCTGGCTTGGGCTCTGGCTTCTGGCTTGGGCTCTGGCTCTGGCTTGGGCTCTGGCACTGGTTAGGCTCTGGCTTAGGCTCTAGGCTAAGTCAAGGTTTGAAAAAGACCCCCTAGTGTAAGAAGTATCCCACTGTTTTATTCTTTACAAATACATTTTGATATGACTTTCTGCTATTTGGCAAAAGTAATGCCTCCCTAAAGTGTTGTTTTTTATTGGATTTTTTCAAGTCTTGTGCCAAAGTTGATTTGCTGTTACAGCAAAAGAATAAAAACGGGTGAAGAATTTTAAAAATAGGAATATCCCCTTCGAATGAAAGACACCTCATTTTTTTTATTTAGAGTTTATTTTTAAATCTTTGTAATAAAACACAAATACTAATGTTGTACGGAAACCTTTTTATGGACATTGTGGACAGGCTCTGGTGCAACGAACGAGAACGGCGATCATTACATCTTGGATGAGACGGTGAAACAAGAGAAGAATGACATCAGTCAATATTACCAGATATTCCCCGATGAGATCTTGGGGTCGGGACAGTTTGGCATTGTCTACGGAGGTAGGTTGATTTGATCAATTAATAATACACAGTTCTTATACAACGCTTTATCACGCCTGTCGGGCATCTCAAAGCACCTTTTAGTTTTTTTATGACAGGTATGTAAAGCTCTGTTTGAGTTACATGAGACCCATGTATAGAGCACCTTAAAGGGTTGACCAGGGGGTTACAGTCTGCAGCCAATGGGGGACTTTGGGGACGTAAACAATGGAAATATGCCGAGGCAAACCCTATCTCTTAATATTAAGTGTACTGTGTTTTCTCTTTTGTGCATTGCACAGCATATGGGACCTATGGCTCAACGTCCCATTCGAAAAACAATTATGGATATGTCTTGCTCAAGGTCACAAGTTGTATGACTGAGACCGAAGCCAGACTCTGACAACACCGGGGCCCAATTTCATAGAGTGGCTTAAGCACAAAAATTTGCTAAGCACAATAAAATGTTGCTTACCAAAATAAGGTTACCAGCCAAACTACCATGTCACGTTTACAAGTTGTGACTGGTATCCTGCTCATTTCTGCTTAGCAGGAAATTGTTAAGCATTATTTTCTGCTTAAGCAGGTCTATGAAATCGGGCCCTGAATGCTATGTCTGGGGCATGAAACCAGTTGGCCAGACGGCCGTGACATTGCGTAATATAATTATTAAACCCACCAAATTTTAACTAAGAAATTTATTAAGGTGCAACTGCAATGGGATCCCATGTCAACAGTTGGGGCTACCACACCAGTGAGATAGTTTGTCTAGAAAACATCCAGAAATCTACCACTACAAGGCTGTAATTGTATGAAATTGACTTGTGTTTGTATATTTATTTGTTTTTGTTTATTATTGTTATTATTATTATTTTTTCAACATCGTTTTGTGTGACAGGTGTCCATCGTACCTCAGCCAGACAGGTTGCCATCAAAGTGATTGACAAGTTACGCTTTCCTACAAAACAAGAAACCCAACTCAAGAATGAGGTCTCCATCCTACATGTAAGTCTGTACTCCAGTGAATCTGATCAAATTGTATTCCGACTAAAGCCTGGCTCCTACTCAAGCCGAAAGCAAATGCAAACGTGGCAAATGCGCGAGGCGGTTTTGAAAAAATTTGTCGATTCGCTGAGGACGGGCAAATCTTATTCGTAACGAATGGTCCCTGTTGTTCAACTTGTGAAATTGTCTTTAATAGTTTGCTCATCGCTTGCCTGTTGGCTATGTCGTAAGAAATTACGTGGACACAGAAGGCGGTATCTTTATGTCCCAAGAATAATCCTTCGGTGACCACTTGAAGGGGCTCAGCAAATTGAGCCCTCTTGTGATTAATAACACTGTTGTCTGATTGGTTCGTTTGGTTGAAAATGCGCGAAGGTTCGCAGAAAGTTTAACATTGCTTAACTTGGGCAAAACTGCCTGCAACTTGAGTATTTGTTTGCATCCCAAAATGGTGGTCAATGTTAGTGAACAAAAGAAAGGTCTATTCTATGTGACATACGTGTATGGCAAAAACTAACCAGCTCAACCAATGGGAAAGCTGCAATTTGGTAACAACTATTAAATTGGCGGCGCCAATGTATTGCGTCATAGCAGATATGTGCAGATTACTACGCACATTCTCCGTGTTCTACTGATTCTCAATTTGCCCAAATGGAGGTGCCTACATGATGAGCAGTTTGAATACTGCCCCCTGTGGATGTAATAAAGTGTTGTATAACTCCATGCTTTGCCTCTCTTCTCTGAGCAGAAAGTACGACATCCAGGCGTAGTCAACCTGGAGAGAATGTTTGAGACTCCAGAGCGTGTCTTCGTCGTCATGGAGAAGCTAAAAGGAGACATGTTAGAGATGATTCTATCCAGCGTCAACGGAAGACTAGATGAGCGGGTTACGAGATTCCTGATCTCCCAGGTAAGCCCGATCATTGAAGTTGGGTAATCTTGTCAGTTTTCGTATTGAGTTCATAAATATTGCGGCTTGTCATGGCCCAGAGCATCAAGCTCATGTTCTGATAGCTGAGTCATCAGGGTGTGGATTCGAACCCTGGTCGTGATTCTTGTGTTCATGGGCAAGACACTTAAATATAATGGCTTCTCACCACCGAGGAGTAATTGGGTAGTAGAGAATGTTGATGTGAATGATAAGCCACCTGTGTTAGCCAAATTGGCTGCTGGTACTGCATACTCCTAAGGAGTTGAGATGGTTTCAAGAATTAAGCCCCAATGAACAGGGCTAGTAATAGTGTAAGGCGCTTTGGTGCAATGTTTAAAAATGACCCCAACAAATGCCTTTAAAAATTGTGTTAAAAGATCAACCTTTCTCAGGGTACGAGTATGTGTACTTTAGGGAGCATCTAAAAAGTCGGGCACACTCTAGGCACTAATGAACGTTCCTGTAGGCAGAGGCTCGCAATCCATTGGACCGCCAGAACGTTTCTGCTGGTCTGCACCATTGTGCCAAAATACCGGAGCAATCCTACCAACTCCCTAATTCTGCACAAAGTTGCCTGAAAATCAATCCAATCTTTCCATGTTCTGATGAACAAATTTGAAAAATCTCCCTGATGATGGAAACTGTTTTTTTTTCCTATTATGTCGCATGTAATTCTAAACATCTCCCTGATTGTTGTACAAAACCTCCCTGATTGCAAGATGCAAGTGCTGGCAGCTCTGGGATCGGCACATTGGTACTACGTTCCGCCGGTCCAACGGAACGGTTCACAAGCATACGCTGGAATACTTATCCAATTCAATTAGAACGTTCCGATCATTCCAACTTTTGAGACAGCCCCTTAGCAGGGCTTGAGTGATATGCAATTACCGCAAGTGCTGGACTTTTTCCTTGTCTTCATCCTTTACATGTATATATTGAGTCAGGTTGTATCCTTTTACAATTTCCTGGTGGTGTTTATTATCAAACCAAATCATGCACAGGCATTGTGTGGAACCAACCAAGGTCAAAGGTTGTTTTTAGAGCACCCGCACGTCACATTACGGGGAAAGCTCCATTAAAGAGTTTCCAAGTTTGGGCCACAAAACTCTGAACTGTTCATCCTTTTTACCAATTAGGTGTGTTTACATTGAATTACTTGGGTCGTTAAACTGAATGGATGGGCAGTTAATCTGCCTGGGGCAGTCAGCAGCCCTACTGGTTTGTGCATGATCCAATTATGCCTACTGTTTGGAAAAGGAATTACAGGGAGATAACAGGTGTGAGTCGTCAGACGAAAAGGATGTTTCATTTGAGCCTCTTTCTTTAATGGAGCTTTCCCGTAATGAACCCAGAGGTCGGTCGCAGGTTCAAATTCCATGACGAGTTTACTTTATTCACCCCCTAATTGATATAAATAAATGTCAGTAAAGCATAATTTTGAATATTCTTGTTGTTTTTTCTTGCACAGATCTTGATTGCACTGAAATACCTTCACATAAAAAATGTTGTCCACTGTGACCTTAAACCAGAAAATGTTCTCCTCTCATCAGAAGGGGATTTCCCGCAGGTGAGTTGTCTTGGTCATGTTCCCTGTATCCAATATTACAGTAATGAATGCTAGTGTTCACTGCGCTGAAAAAGGAACCAGACTATTTTTTCTTCCAGCCTCGGTTTGGTTCAATTTGTTCTGAGTGGAGAAAAACAAGAACTGGCCCCACCATGATAAAGGTCTATTGTGTTGATTACGCAGAGTCCAAAATGTCCTTGGGCTCAATTTTATAGAGATGCTTTAGCAGAAAATGCTGCTAAAAAAAATTCTGCTAAGCAAATATAAGCAGGATACCAGTCACAGACTTAACATATGACTTGGTATTTTAGCTGGTAACCTTATTCTAGTAAGCGTACTTAATGTGCTTAAGCAGTGCTATGAAATTAGGCACTGATTTTTAAGAATTGTCTGAAGTCAGATTGTGTCTATAGTAGTCTGCAATAGTAAGATTTTGCTCTGCGGAGATTAGAACCAGAACTATTTCAGTGTGGGGATACTTTGAGCCAAGTTTCAGGGCTCTGCTTACCATGGCGTGCTGCGCTTACAGTCACATTTCTCCGCTTACAGGGCAAGCAGCAGAGCCGTGTAAGTGAAGAATGCTTAGGAGTGGGAAGTTGGCACTGTGCAGCAAAAACTCCTTGCAAACCAGCTAACATTAAGCATGGATTTCGCTGCAGCTTTAATAGCTAATTTTTCCCTTATGGTAAGCAGAGACATGAAATTGGGCCCTGCCAATTGTTCCGATCCAAGAGGGCCTTAAAACATGTCCCTCATGGCTTCAGCTAGGGCTCCAGCGCCGGGTTAGGCTCTGGCTGCCTGTTTTAAGCTCTGTACCAAAAGCACACATTAAAACAAATTTTACCTACAGAGCCTAAGCCTCGCCAGACCAAAGCCGTGGTTTTGAAAAATGTATTTCTGGAAAAGATCACTAATAAGCAAGTTTTTAAATCACAGACTAACAACACATCTTTCTCACCTTTTTCTAAAAGTCTGTATAAGAAAAACCACTTAACAACCTGTATCTTGTTGGTTCATTTCCCCAGGTGAAACTATGTGATTTTGGGTTTGCTCGGATCATTGGCGAGAAGTCATTCCGGCGGTCTGTTGTAGGCACGCCAGCTTACCTTGCCCCTGAAGTGCTGCGCAGTAAAGGGTACAACCGTTCCCTGGACATGTGGTCTGTTGGTGTCATCATCTATGTCAGGTATGGCCAGTGAATAATGAGAACAGTCAAGATGTTCAAACAAAGATTATCCTTCCTGGACCCCTCCCTCCCAAGCACTCCCCCACCTGGAGCCCCCACCACCCCCACACACCAACCACAGGTTCTTGTTAAATCATTTGCTGTTTTAATAATAATACTGGAGACTTATAATGTGCCATGTCTGTCACATAGTGACACTCCTGGCGCAGAGAACCCTAAAGAGACATCTGAGAACCATATACAAATAAACAGAAGGTCAAACAACTTTGTTGAAAGAGATGGATTTTGAGTTTGTTCTTGAATGTGAGGTAGGAAGTTTCCTTTCTCAGTTTGATGTTCCATAGGGAAGGAACAGACCGAGAGAAAGAACGGTTTCCCCAGGAGTGATGTGAGAGGGGCGGGGTTTAATTTGTTACATTATTGACATTATTTATTAATAATGTGCTCATAGTTTTGTTATTTCTGAAGTGACATTTTGTAATACTCTTTTGGCATTGTTTTGAAGCTTTATTTTTCTTATAGATTTTCCAGGTCGTTGTTCGGCAAATAAGAAGCCAATTTAAAAGTTGGCATTATTGTATTTCGCGCAAAATTGAAAGCTCCTCAAAATAGTCATTTAAGTTCACTTAATGTGTAAGCAATTGGTTTCCTTTTTGACAGTCCATACAAACACCATTCAGATTTGCAGCAGCTTTTCACAGAAAACTCTAGTTGCGCCTACTCTGCTAAATTGGATGCCAATTTCGCATGGCTAAAAAGAATGCCTCATCAGTTTAATTGAACATAATGCGTATAAATTTGCATGCTTCAAAGTGAAATTGAAAGACGGTTTCAACTGAAGAGGCAAAATCAGTTTAATACAAATGCATAAACATGATAAAAGTGAAATAGGCTGGGGGGTTTGCTAGGTTGGGGGTGGGTTGCCAAAAATGACTGGGAAAACCTATATTTAAAGTGTTGTTTGCTTCATTTTCAATGTATTTTTTATAGTACTTGCTGTGATCTGCTTTATTGTGTTTTTCACAAATAGTGTCTCAATTGATCATAGTGTGTATTCCTTTTATGACTGTGCTTTCTCTTTTCATTATGTAATGTTCAGCTGCCCATAGTGTCATTTTGAAGTTTATTGACCTTGTTTTAAAGAGGGGCTGAAAGATCCAATTCAGCTTGTGATGCATTCATTTTGCTGTACACGGAGTCCGTACGAAAGTGGGAAAATGTTACAGGTCTCTCTCTCCTCTCGTTAAAACAATCTGTAATTAATATCGTATTCGATTACCTCCCAGTGCAAAATTTGTTACATTTTAAAAACATCTAATGATGTCACATTTCAAATATTTCTGCACATTTTATTTTTTAAAATTTTTTGCAGGGAATTTTTTAGACCTGTCCTTAATTTGAATGATATTTAATCAAAACGGCGTGGGATTTGACCTTATGACTAATGAAATGTTCCTCCTCTTCATTTACATTTATTTTCAAATGTCGCTCTGAAAGAGTACCATAGCAACCAAATGTAATGAAATTTTACACCAAGATGAGAGACTCGTAATTTCCCCCCATTTTTCTAAGGACTTCGTCAGTTGGAAAATGAGAGCCTCACAAAACTGAATTTGACCTTACAGACCCTCTTTCAAGTTTTGAACTTTTTTAATACTGTGTATCAACTTTAGAGATGGAGTTGGGTGCTAAAATATACACTTTTGGCAATATTATTTTTATGATTTTTGTTTTTACCCTTAACATTATTACAATAATTAAAGTATTTTTTAATACCATTATTATTACTTCAATAGATGTTAATCTATGCTTTTCTTTCAATTTAACATACTATGAAATCGTTGCAGTAACCGCTGCCAAAAATTAGGACCCAAACTATCTAGAGTAATGTTGAATTATTGGTAATAGCGTCAACTGTTTCAGTGTATATTTTCATTTAAAAAGCAAAGTCTTCCTGTCTTTATTTGTGATGTCAATATTGATTTGTTGCAGTCTAAGTGGAACTTTCCCCTTCAACGAGGATGAAGAGATCACGGATCAAATCCACAACGCAGCCTTCATGTTTCCACCCAATCCATGGGATGAAATCTCCGATGATGGTAAGGGGATGGATTCAAACAAAGTTCCCGACTTTAATTCTGTGTGCAAAAAATAGTTCATGGCCTGACATTTTGACCCTAGCAGAATCATGTGGTGAATGAATTTATGGGCGATACAGTTTTAGATCGGGTTATTCAGAACAATATCAGGAGCATTTTACTAAGAAGTTCAGTGGCTAGTCAAATGGGGTAGCTTAACCCTTTCCTTACCATAGGCGACTTTAGTCAACTGCACTCATGCCCCCTCTTCCTTACCATTGGCGACTTTAGTCGACCAAGCTTGCACACAAAAAAGTACTCAAGCCCTACAAAGGCCATTTGTAATAAAGTCGTAGTTTTGTCCATGTTCACCCTCCACACCCAAGCTTACCATCATTGGAAAGAGAGAGATCGGATCTTTCCAATGGTGGTAAAATAAAATAAGGTTGCTATTATGCAATCTCTTCAAATTGGAATAGGAAGATCTGAAATGCCAAACACCTACAGAGCGCCATATGGTTGTGTACAAAACAGTGTTTGAGATTACAGATTGCACTGAGGAAAGAAAGACCAAGAACTTTGACATTTATTGGCCCAATTTCAATGAGTCATAGATTATATGAAAGGGAATTCAATAAGGAAGAACTTTTTTATTACTTATTTTGCTGTAAAACAATATCTTCAAGAAGATAATGGAGTTTGTAAAAAATGACCTTTGAACGAAAGCTTTCTGTTGTGTAAGAATGTGTGCTTCACGCTTGAGTGGTCAAACAATGCGATTGTTTATGTCCAAACAACTCGGTAGTGAAAGGATTAAACTTCCAACATTTTGGTCCAGAATGCCCTCCACAGTCTTGAAAAAACCTGGGGAGAATCCTGAAACTCGATTTTTCAATTGTTCTAATGTGTTGTACTAGAGGCTTTGAGAATTGCTGACACAAATTAAAAAGTGGAAAAGACTTTTACCAAAGTTGAGATTGGTAAATTGATCAAAAATTACATCTTTGGTTATACGAAGGACTTTGAAATTTTCCTCTCCGTTTTTTTATAAATTTCTTGCAGCTGTTGATTTGATCAAGAATCTACTACAGGTGAAACTGCGGAAACGGTACACGGCAGACAAATCACTGGCACATCCCTGGCTTCAGGTAAGTTATATAATTGCTGGTCCAAGGACGCATGATAGAATGGAGTCACGTACAAAACAACATATCAGGCCGATACATTACGCTAAGGCCATGTCCAAATTGGCCACTTTGGCTATTGCTGAGAGTGTTGCTAGAGCTGCCAACAATTGGCCGCTTTGGCCATTGCTGAGAGTGTTGCTAGAGCTGCCAACTCTCCCAGATTCCATTGCTGAGAGTGTTGCTAGAGCTGCCAACTCTCCCAGATTCCATTGCTGAGAGTGTTGCTAGAGCTGCCAACTCTCCCAGATTCCATTGCTGAGAGTGTTGCTAGAGCTGCCAACTCTCCCAGATTCCATTGCTGAGAGTGTTGCTAGAGCTGCCAACTCTCCCAGATTCCATTGCTGAGAGTGTTGCTAGAGCTGCCAACTCTCCCAGATTCCATTGCTGAGAGTGTTGCTAGAGCTGCCAACTCTCCCAGATTCCATTGCTGAGAGTGTTGCTAGAGCTGCCAACTCTCTCAGATTCCATTGCTGAGAGTGTTGCTAGAGCTGCCAACTCTCCCAGATTCCATTGCTGAGAGTGTTGCTAGAGCTGCCAACTCTCCCAGATTCCATTGCTGAGAGTGTTGCTAGAGCTGCCAACTCTCCCAGATTCCATTGCTGAGAGTGTTGCTAGAGCTGCCAACTCTCCCAGATTCCATTGCTGAGAGTGTTGCTAGAGCTGCCAACTCTCCCAGATTCCATTGCTGAGAGTGTTGCTAGAGCTGCCAACTCTCCCAGATTCCATTGCTGAGAGTGTTGCTAGAGCTGCCAACTCTCCCAGATTCCATTGCTGAGAGTGTTGCTAGAGCTGCCAACTCTTACAGATTCCATTGCTGAGAGTGTTGCTAGAGCTGCCAACTCTCCCAGATTCCATTGCTGAGAGTGTTGCTAGAGCTGCCAACTCTCCCAGATTCCATTGCTGAGAGTGTTGCTAGAGCTGCCAACTCTCCCAGATTCCATTGCTGAGAGTGTTGCTAGAGCTGCCAACTCTCCCAGATTCCATTGCTGAGAGTGTTGCTAGAGCTGCCAACTCTCCCAGATTCCATTGCTGAGAGTGTTGCTAGAGCTGCCAACTCTCCCAGATTCCATTGCTGAGAGTGTTGCTAGAGCTGCCAACTCTCCCAGATTCCATTGCTGAGAGTGTTGCTAGAGCTGCCAACTCTCCCAGATTCTGAAGAAAGTTCCTTGAAATTATACCGAACCATACAGTCGTTCACATTTCTCTGGGAGTGTTGGTATCCATCACACAAGGTCGCTGGTTAATATTTCCTGGTTGAACCGAACCCAGTAGTCCAGACACCCAGGAAGTCATCAGGATACATGGCGTACCATGCAGGATGTAGTAGAGGTAATCCTTCACTACACAGCGGTTAACCAGGCTGGAAATGGGGGGGTGGGGGCGGATAAACAGTGTTCTGAGGAAGAAAAAAACTGATGTCATGTTGAAATCAACTTGGAACACGTGCCATCCGCCATACAAGATCACATAACAGCCGCCACTGAATTTCATTTCTTAATTCTGGTTGTGAAGCCAAGGATTCTCAGAAAAGCAAATTTAAGTACTATACTAGCCAAGAACCCCGTGGAGAGAAGACAAGGAAGGATGTTTCAGTTTTAGATGTGGGAGGAAAACCCCAGAGAATTATTCCAGGGAAAAAAAACACGCAATCAGGGTAGGGACTGAAAACCCACTCCACGTAGTGCTCTCGGTGGGATTTGAACCAGGGTCCCAGAGGTGGAAGGCAAAGCAAGGATACCACTACGCCAATCTGACTGCCCACAAATGAATACTAATAATGATTAGGTTTTACCATACACCGATGTGATAAGCTCTGTGTTCTGCAGAGAGAAAAAAAAACCCAGTTCTTCCCAGAATTTAAATTGTTATGTCCTAAGAATTGCTTTTGAATGATGAAATGTAAAGTTTCACAAAAATGAGTGCCAGCTTTGAAGCTGGAAGAAGCACAAAAACATTGGGTGCGTGATGCTAATAATGATCATAATAATAAATATAATGATTTGTATAGCACTATACGAAGAACAGAGCACTTTACAGGAAAAGAGAACTAAACGAATTAGGATTGGTTGTGGAACAAGAATGCTATGACTTTCCATGTATACAAAGCTTGATAAGTGACGGAGGGTGCCCCCCCCCACCCCACCCAGATATTCCCGTACTTTAACACTCTCTTTTGACCCTCCCTCTAAAATCCTTTCGAAGAATTCCTGAGCTTCCCAGAAAACAATGAAGACGCGACAGGAGGTGGGGGGGGGGGGTTACACCATGCCACATATCTAGCACCAAATGTTTCCATGGGGATTGTCCCCAATAAAGCACAAAATATTGCGTTGTTTTTGCTTTTATTTAAAAAAAAAAAAAAATTCGTACAACCCAAAAATACACAGTAACTCACTCACAATGTACATTACGCTGAATATTTGATATGGCAAGCTGTATCCTCTTTGCAAGCTCTTATTTTGTATTTATTTGTTTGTTTATTTTATTCTTTTGTGCCCTAGCGCTTTTTGTAGTCATGGGCTCTGGCTGATGACTGGGGCAAGGGCTAAAAATAAAGAGTGATTAAAACCCAAATTGATTTTGCTTTTTGATGCGGGGTATAAACAGAAAGTACTTGCTGATTTCACTGACCGATTAAAGTTCTTCACAATGGCAGTTATATGAATAAGCAAAACGGCTACTGAAAATAACAAAGTAGGCCGCTTTGAGAGCTTATCGGTGGGGAATTCTCAAAATTCCCACACCACTCATTATTCCATATATCCATGTTTACATACACTAAGCTTAGTGTAACATTTTTTTCACAGGACTACAACACATGGCAAGACCTGAGGGAGCTGGAGACCCAAGTAGGAGAACGCTATCTCACCCATGAGAGCGACGACGAACGCTGGGAGGAATACCGACGGGATCACAGCGAGGGCGGTGGCAAGAGCTCGGGCCCCGGCTGCAGCAAAGCCAGTAATTCCCCGACCCATCTCAGCCCAGGGCGCCACATGGAGAGGGTCAGCACCCTGTGAGACGGAACAAATCCCCCCCCTTGATCTCTTTCCCACCTCTATCGGAGGCCGATGATGCACAAACAACTCCCCCCCCAGCCTCCTCCGCAGTCTACCTTCCTATCTTTTTCTCTATCTCCCTCCATGGTGTTTTTTCAAAGCACCAGACTATTTATATGATGTACGTGTACATGTTTTGGAAACTGCGGGTTGTCGTGTGGTCTTTTTTTATTTACATGGTAGTCTCATCTTGGTATGGACAGAAAGCTTCTGCCATTTTCCCCCTTCAGTGGGAAGGCAAACTTTTAGGTTACATGTAAGTCACACATATCATCTTGCTAAGATTGTATTTTTACGGATGAGGAATTTCAGCCTTTTCTCTTAGTTCAGACCTTTTTTATGTCTGCCTGGTGAGAAAAAAAAAAAGTAGAAGTTAGTTTCTTCAGATATGAATAAATCCTGCTCTTTGATCTACTTCTCTGTCACTGAGGATACTGTTTCCTTAGAATCTTCAACTCCAGAGGTTGCCAAAAGGTGGAAATTCCATCATTTAGGATCCTAGTTTCAGACATTTTTTGTCACCAGCGAGTCTCACCTCTGGACTGTTGTGAATTCTTACTATTTAATCCGTTTTGGGCAAGATTGGTTTAGATTCCTTTATTGAAACTCCTTAAAAACATTTTTTTTTCCCTGCCCCCTCCAAAACAGAAAAGAAAAAGGTATTCCTTGTTCCCTTCAGATAAAAAAAGGCAACGACAGCAACAGTAACAGTCAAAGGGAACTTGTCAATCCTCTGGGTGGTTTTTTCTTTCTCCACAAGCATTCAACCCCCAACAAGTTTTTAAAAAGTGTTTTATTTAGTGCTTACTTACTGAACAATAATAGAATGCTGCAGGGATCCCCTTTTGAGACTAGTTTTTTTTTAAATTTTTAAATATTTTTTTTATATTTATTTCAAGACTATTGTTGGAATGGTTTGAATCCAATTCTTCTCACTTGAACTAGACTCTTGCCATATCTCATCGTCACTTTGTGCAATATTGGGGTTTTTATTCTTATTTTTTCTGTAACCCAACCAAGGCATTGATCAAAATTGCGAAAAAAAGTTAATAATTTGTTGACAATTCAACAGTTTCATAAATGTAACCAGAAACTTGAGAAAACTGTCCAGATTCCGGACCTTATATGGAAATTTTCAGAACTCACTGAATATTTTTTTTAAGATGAAATTTATCCATTTTATCAAAAATTATAAATTGGACTTTGTGGAGGCAAAGTCTCACTTTACTGTTCGTCGGAGTATGCAATATTTTGTCAAATGTTCAAATACTGGTCAACAGCTGGGGACTTCCATCCGTCAGTCGGTTGTTTTAAAAAACAATATTTTAATTGAATGAGACGTTGGCTTCTGATTGCAAGCTACCTCAGGAAATATTTGTTACAGAAAGTTCAAATGATGTTAGTCGTCATTTTCTTTGGTATGCACGCAGCCGACAACAGGCGCGATACATGATCAGTAATGACTGACAAAATAACAATAAATTGATGATTTTAAAATCTTTTTAATAAAATTGATACCAGTAACAAATGTCCAGAGAAATAATTTTGTCTGAAATACTAAACTTGCAAGAGAAGTTTGGGCCCCCCCCCCAAAAAAACCATACGAAATAGATTTTCTTAGTCATTTTTGGTAAATAAGTGGACAATTTAAATGAGTCGTTATTCTATTTCTTGCGAAATTAAAAGCTCCTCGAAACAGTTATTCAGCTTCACTTCATGTTTAAGCAATTGTTCTTTTTCGTCACGCGATTAAGACTCGAAAAGCATTCCTTTTTTGCAGCAGTTTTTTTCACAGAAATCTCTAGTTGTCCCGACTCTGGTAAATTGAATGCCGATTTGGCATGGCTAAAAAGAACGCCTTAATTGAATAAAACGCTTCTTAAATTCACATGCCTGAAAGTGAAATTGATTGACGTTTTCAACTGAAGCGGCAAAATCGCTTTAATACAGATGCATTCAAGTGAAATAGGCTGCTTTTTTTGTTTTTCAGTGTTTTACAACATGACCCCCTAGTTTGGTCAAAAAATAGTCACAGGTCAGTTGTTGTCACAAGCTCAAACAGCGCCCTCACTGAGGAGGTCAAAGAAGGACCTCTCATTCATTGGTTGGTAGTTGTGCGTGGCGCATACACACACATTTGACAGCAAGTATGGCGACCTATGCAAGTGGTCTAATTTGTGTTTATTGAAAAGTATTTGAAGGTACTCTACCAAAAACCAATGGTGTATCATACCTTTGATGGATAGAAATGGGCAGGGGACCAGTTGCAAACAATTCTTATTTTTTTAGGCCAAAAATTTGCTAGTGACCCAGGAGTAGACTTCCAAAAGTTTTCAAAATGAACTTAATTGAGTATCTAGAAACTTGTCATTTCGAATCCATCCTCACACAGTGATAAGCGCTGTATGTTGGGTGCACTCTTGTCCTGCAGTGGGGGGGAAATAATCCACAGGCTACTGGATTCGAACCCACAGCGCCCTCCAATCATTCTAGGGCAGATGTCTTAAACTGCTAAATGACCGAACATGCCCCACTGGCGAAGACCTGTTGGAATCTTTTAATCCTTGAATGTTTTTATCCCTGATGCAATTTTGACATTAACTAAAGCGAGTAACTTCTTACCCCGTTTCTTTTGAACGACACAAAGAAGTTGGGTGACAGTATGACAAACATTGTTTTCTTTTCTTTTCTTTTTGTTCTCTTAAAAATATAATTATGCAGGTACAGGTGTTTAAAATCTAAAGCAAATATTTCGCTTAAAAAAAAAGAAGAAGTATATTTTGGGTTTATATAACTGTCAAACTTCCATGATGGATCAGGTATAACATTTTAACCAGTACAGAACATTTGATGCTTAGAATTGAAGAATGTTAACTCTGTGATGACCTTTTTTCCATTGGATTTGGAAATTATGCGAAGAGAGAGAAAAACACCGATCTGTACAGTCATTGTAAATTTTGTCAATAAAGTGATTTCTTTACTGTGATATTCATACCAACATTGGTAATATGCATATCGGTTTTCATACTAAGTCAATAATGCAAATGGAAAGAATAACATTATAACATTGGAAAGTTTTTGGGTTTTTTCCGTGAGGATTCTTTTTGACTTTTGTTGAGTTTCCTCCTCTTGTGGATGAGTTTTGGGTTTATTTATATTAATTTTTAACTACCAAATGTCTGTAAAGTAATACTAACAGTTTTTGTCATTGAATTATTTGTTATTTCTATCAATTTATTACTCTCAATTCACAATAAGGCAGACACACAAATAGATTTAAAACACTGGGGTTTTTCCCCCAATTAAATCTGTGAAAAAAGTCAATTGGTTTTGAACCTCATCAAACAAACTTCCACTTTTAAAGGACTGTACCACCCATACATCATGAACAGCCTGCTGAAAGACGAATACCTCACAGATGTTAGTTTTGTGTAAAGTGGGTTGTTTTACTTATTCCTTCTGTGCAGTTCATGCTGAGGGAGCCCTTTATATGCAAATGAGCAGCAGCTGCAGCGTGGGCACATAACGTATCACTGATCAGCACGATCCTACCGAGTATTTGGTTTGGTCGGGCTTGGTCACAAGAAAGCAGATTTTACAAACTAATATCGACTGATATTATATTTTAAACTGACTAATGCTGAAGCATACAATCTAATTATGTTAGTAAAATTCTAGGTCCATTATGTGAAACTAAAATTGAATTTCAGGGGATGTTCCTACATCATAAACTGTTCTGGATACCGACCCATTTTTGCGGAGCTCTCGGAACTTGTGTCTGGTCAGGGTTACCCAAAACATACCCCGGTAAAATCCACAGATTGATGTTTTTTAACCAAAGATCATTTTTCCAGTCTGTCTGCTTCCACCTTGCTTATTTCAAATGTTATGGTTTTTTACGCACACAAAAAACAAACTTCTGGGTTTTTTAAATATTATTTTGGGGTTGCTGGTTTTTTTTTAAAAGTTTTTAAAAAGCCCTATCAGAATAGAAAGTGACTGTAACTAGTAAACTTGCGGGTACTGCCTTGTGTAGATCTCTTTTGAGGTGAGTGTTGGCTCGTCCTCAAGAGATCAACCTTGGAGGCAACACTCCTAGTAATGGTCTCTTTCTACTATCCACACAATAAATCCACACAATGCACAGCTGCAAACATTACTCCCTTCTGGAGGACTTGTGCAGTATCATCGTAAACTGCTCATCCCATCTTTGCCTTTGAGTTCCACAAGAAAACAAGAAGCACATCAAACGTAAACTGAAAGACAATAGACCTTTATCATGCTGCCGCCATCTTGGTCATGTTCCCTGTATCCATTAACAGTATTTGATGCTAATATTCACTGTACAAAAAAGGTACCAGATTATTTTTCCTTCCAGCCTCGGTTTGGTTACATTGAGCTGAATAGGAGAAAATCAAGATGGCCGCACCATGATAAAGGTCTATTGTAGGTTTGGTAACTATTATTTGTTCTTGAACAGATTTTACATAGTTTTTTTTAATTTTATCGTGCCTGTTTTTGGTTTTGTTTTAATCGAGAGAGGCCTGCCAAATAGTAATATTATGAACTTGCTGTTGTTTTGTCAGCTGTTATATTTTTTTGTAATATATATTTTAAAACCACACTTCAGCTTCACCTTGTCTCTATTTTGCATTTTAAAGTTATTGTCGTCATTTTATCGTTTCTTTGTCAGGGTAATTAGGTGTGTATTTTTATGTGTACAAAAAAACTAAGTTTTTATCTTAATTTGACACAAAGTGCTTTGTGTTAAGGGGAAAGCAAATACGCAAGAGCACTGCAGTCCAACATTGTATTCTGAATGTTGTTGTTTTTTGTTATTACATAACTGTATATATATATAAGGATATGTACAAAGTTTAAGGCATTGTCACAGTTTGCCTGTTGCTTTTGTGTTACTTTACGTCTCAATATTAGTTTGTTTTCCTTTTTTTACTTTTTGGTGTTTGCTGTCGTGTGTGCATGATTCTTGATTTTAAAAAGGAGGATGCAATTTTAAGCTCTTTCATAAATCTAATCCAAATTTTATTAACCTTTTATTTTGTTTTTGCACTTTTTTTTTCTTTTTTTTTACTTTTTTTTTTTTTTTTGGAGCAAGTATTCACGTTGAGGGGAATTGTAACTGTGAAAATTTTTAAAATGTTTTGTTTAAAAGAAAACTTGTTGGCCCATTAATCCTCGAAGGGAGGGGGTTGTGATGTCGTTTGTTTTTAATGTCTGATTAAAAAAACACAAATTCCATGGTGGAGAACATGTTCAGGACAAAACAAAAGTAGCTCTCACTGAAACATAAAATACTTCTAGCTAAACCCAACAACTTAAATTATTAGCTAATTGCAAGCTATCCTTTTCATTGCCACATAGCGTATGAAGGCCTCCATGCTCATTTTCCATCTCTATCTTTTGCATCTAGCCCTGCACCTCAGACCATGTTTCCCCAACCAGTTTCCTTTATTTCCTGTCCAACTGGGTTGCACAGGTGTGTAGTACATAAAGCACTCACCTTTCACCACTTTGGTCCTGGTTCGATTCCTGGCTAGGGCCATGTGCAAGTAGAGTTGTGCATTGGTTCTCTCCAGAACCTCCAGTTTTCCTCCCTCTGGGAAAAATCATATACTTTCTCTGGCTGTGCTCCGTGGTCATAAATGGGTCTATGTGTCTGGCTGCCAAAAGGCGCCTTTTTTATGTGTCTGCAGCGCGACCGCGTTGTAGCCGCGGACTTTGCGATTCAGCTTCTCAGCTGTAAGGATAATTCGCCTTTCAAATTGTTATTGTCAGTATTAACAGTTCTGATCCAAGTTGTTTCAGCCTTTAAACTTTCCCCGTACCCTTTAGATGCCTCTGATACCAGAAGTACGCAAGTCCTCTCTTTCACCTGTCAGTGTTACAACAACCCTGAAGATTGTCACATTTCATTTGCCTTTATCTCGGTGAAAAAGTAAACCGTCAACTTTTTTTCTAATAACTACATGGTGCTGAGCTAGAAGGGATTTGAGCTGGCGATAAGTCAACTTGGGGTGGGGGGGGGGGGGGTGCAGGAAGTTATTAACCAAGTTTGAAGTAGATGGGAATGTAGACATCTGTTACTGGAGTACATTTTGATGTGATGGTAGGAAGTTCTGAGTGGGTCTTTTTTTACGTTTCTTCTAAGTTGGTGTTGGGGGTTAACAAAAGGAATTTCAAAGGTGAAAGTAGATTTGGGAATTTTTTTGTTAACATATGCTGAACAGAAGCACGGTACTGTCAGCAAGTTTGGAATTGTGTTGATTAAAATGCATTATAACTGTTTTTGCACAATTTCTAAGACGGTGATTTGGTGAAGTGATCACCCTAAAGTTGTTTACTTTCTACACTTTCATAATGACGTTTTGATATCTCTAATTAATTTGTGAAGTAGTGTGTGCCATATTTATATTGGTGAAATTTATTTATGCAGAGATTTTACGTTAAGTCGATGTTCCATTCAATATTGCACACCCCTGCAATTACTAAGTTCAGAGAATCATCGTGGTCAAACATTGGCAGAGAAGTCTATCTTTGTTGTATTGTAAGAAAGGTCATTATATCAATACCACTGCAGTAGGTGAGAATGCGGAATGAGCCATTTGCAAGTTATATTTGAAATTGAATAATGTCTTTTACATTGACTTGCTTAGTCCCAGGGTACCGGTTAAATTTGAATTTCTAGGGACACAATTTGGGTATGGAACCAGGGTTTGCTCATCTGGAGGTTGCTATACAAACGATTACCCCCAAACCATTGGACATGGCAACTGTCTCTGTAGTCTGAGGAAATAAAATTCAAGTGTTAACTTGTGACTAAGCCAGTCATTGTACCAGACATTATTCAAACTCGCAAATGGCTTATTGGGACACCGCCAAACAGTTTCAGAAACCAATAAGCCTATTGAAAACTATCCTTTAATTTGATCAAAGTTCCATTCTTTAACAGATGAAACCTGTGCAACTTTCCCTGCAACTATCAACAACTGTTTCTCCCTGAAGAACACGAAACTTCTTTCAGTAGTTTCTTTAGAAATGTCACGTTTTTTGGTTACTGAATGGTGGCAAATTTTGATGTTTGTATTTTGGAAGTCAATCATGTCGTAGGATAAGAATGAAGAAGAATTTGTGCGCTTTTGTTTGTGTTTTGCAACTGTAGGACTTGAAAGAGTTATCAATACTTTGTGATAGGTAAGAAGAGGGTGCCAATTATGCCTGGAAAATTGCCCTTTTTTTTGGTGACGCTTTATTTTCAGTGATGTTGGTGGGTTATCAGTGGCTGTATTTTTTGAAAGTTTATTAGATGACTACTTTTCCGTGGAAAATAAAGGGTTATCATTCAAGCTTTGCCTTTTTGGAGATTAAAACCAAAAAAATAGACATCCAAAAGGGGAAGTAAAAGCATTTGTTTATGACACTGGATCAACTTTTATTTCATGGGATTGAACATACAGAAAATATACGGAAAATAAACTGAATAAACGAACATCGTTTATCACTTAATTCTTACTGACAAGTTTAGACATTATATGTATCTATGATGAGGGGGGTTACATGTGGAAGTTACAATGAAATCAGAGGAATAGAATTAAAATGCCTGTCAATATCAGGCAGTCTGATTTAAAAAAAAAAATTCTAACTTCATATGAAATGTGGAGTGCATTACCTGTTTTAAGTTACTTTTGTTTTTAAAGTTAGCGACTTTTTTGGTCGAAAATATTAACAGTAACATGTACTTTGGGTATTTCTTTTTTCTTTTCGGTATTTATTAATTTCATTTGCTGTTATGCAGCAAAAAAACTTGTGTTGTTATGTGTATTAATATTACTGTTATTATTATTAATACTATAAATACAAGGGATTATTATTGTACATAGTCTTTCCCCCCGTACAGAAGCTGTAGGAACAAAGGTATACAGTAAACAGTTAAAAGTCAGAATGGAAGTGGAGGGTTATATTATAAATACAATTCTTATTAAGATCACCAGATTATTGGTGGCTACTTTGACAAATAAAATGCACTATTACAAAGACGTAGTTTCAGACTCTTTATTTTTTAGGGTGGGGGGTCGAATTACATGGAGGCCGTGGCCTCTGTTGCCCCTTGAAAAGTTTGCCATAGAATTGCCCTTTATAGAATGAAAGAGGCCTTGCCCTCTCAAAGATGAAATTCCAGGCCTGCATATTTTGTTTATTTCCCATGCTGGAGTAATTACATGCGCATACCATACACTCACTACTCAAACCTGCTCCAACATGTGCTATGAAAACGTAAAGCTGAATGGCCCTACGCGTACATGTGCAGAGTACTCTAGCATAGCAGACCTCCCGCATTGCTATAGAAATGTGACATCAGTGAGAAGTGTCTACAAGACAAGTTTTATATAATGCTAAGGCTTGAGGGTTCACACTTGGCCCCCGATACTTCATCTTGTACAGCAGTTTTTCTGATGTAGAGGGCAAACCTAGACTGGTGCCCGTCTTTATCTACAAGGATAAAAACGGGCACCAGTCTCACAAACCCAGGGGTTTCATTGGATAGACTTATATGTGCAATGAAACACTGTGAAGTACTCGCACATGACATAACTGCCAGACTGATACTACCCACATGGCAATAAGACGTGCACAATTTAAGTGGGTCAAAGGTCCTCAAAGGTACGTCTGCTAAGCAACCAGTTGGTTTTATAGGTTGATATCTGGCAATATTCACGCGCCTCAAAAGTGTAACTTCAGATGTTCAGGCTAGGGCAAAACCCAAGCACGTAACACTTCGCCAGATCAGTGGATTTTCTTGTTTCTTCTTTTTTCATGCCATAGAAAACTGGAAAACGCTTTAAAAAGTTGTGTGTGTTGGGCAGACTTTTATTTTATTTTTTTTTGCAAAATGAAACGAGGCATGGAGGCAATTGCCTTCACTGATTCTGTGAAGGATCGGGCTGCAGTGACAATGGAGGCATTGTCCTCTGGTATTGGCATTTGTGCCCTGTACTTGTAGTTCTAAAACGTTAATGGATAACTAAGTATAACTACTCTGTACAAGAAGACCTCTCCTTACAATGTAAAACACCAGGCCCCAATTATTACAGCTGTTCCAAGCAGCTGGGGAAAAAAATGTCTTAATAATTTTTTGCTAAGCAAAAAAACAGGTAGGAAATCAGGCAGACAGTATGTGTGATGTGGTATTTTGGCTGGTAACTTTATGCTGGTAAACAACAGAATTGTTTTGTGCTTAGCAGCTTTATAAAATTGGGTCCAGGTCTGTTGAACAAGTGACAATAGTTTCCAATACCCAAATCACCCACACAAAGTATGCATTTCATATCTAGACCTAGTCACCTTCTTTAAAACAAAATGTGACCTTGTACATTCCAGGGCTTTACCCCGCAGGCAAGATACTACACTGGTCATATAAGAAACTTCACTTCACATGAAAAGAAGATTTGCAAGAGTAACAGCAGGACAAGTTTTGAGATGTGCCCCTTTCCTTCATGTCAGAAATTGACGAAAATCGTACGGTGCAGTTTTCAGAAAACAATTTTTTCTTTGCCTCCATTGAGCTGTGTGCAAATCGAGCCTGCAGGAAGTCCAGCGCTTTGTGGCTCTTCAGTGATGTCACAGGTCACATGGTCTACACACCATGCTGTATGCAACGGGTTCTTCCTGCTGAGGGTTGTCACCGTCTTCAACTCGTGACATCGGCCCATGTTTCATGGAATGCTCACAAGAACCGTGTAGAACTTATTATTAAAAACAATCCATGATCCTACGTAATGCGATAGCTTGTCAGAAGAAAGTTCATCCCAGCAGCTCAGAAGATGTGCTGCTCAAGAAAGGATGTGTTCGAGTACTCCTTGTCTGATCAGCTGCTCACATTGAGATCTTTGAAGAAAATGCTGTAATAATCAAGAAACGGTCATTCAGCTTAAATATCTCTTTCTTTGGAAGTGTTACTCGTGTTGATGCTTTAAAATGTAGCGGCGTTGTGCCACACAATAGTGCAAAACAATTTCAACAATTGAAAATAGGTATTTTACACCTAATGTTACGCCCCAACCTGAGTATGTGTTCCCAACTATAGTTGGGACAGTGCACCACAATCCAACAACTGAAAATTGGATGCCCCGATGTTATGCCCCAACTTCAGTAAATGTTCCAACTAAAATTGGGACTGTGCAATGCAATCCAACTGAAAATGGGTGCCCGAATGTTATACCCCAACTTGAGTGTTGTGTCCCAACTATAATTTGGACTAAGCAACACAATCCACCAACTGAAAATTGGATGCCCCGATGTTATGCCCCAACTTGAGTAAATGTTCCAACTATGGTTGGGACTGTGCAACACAATCCAACAACTAAAACATATGCAAGATTTTGATTGCACCAAGCTCCAATCGCACTCTCTCTACTGAGGTTTAAAAGAGCCAACAACTTTGACCATTTGTTGGAGCTCACTGTGTCCAGTCCAGTGTGGACATATAAGTGAATTGCTTTCTCAAAAAACAAAGTGCATATTTTAGAATCGACAGGATTTTAACAAACAAAGAATTCAAAGAGATATGTTTAGCCCGAAACAAAAACTGTTATTGTTCAATAATCTTTATCCATTCAGTTTACCTGACTGTTTTTCTTGAGCACGATGACGGTTCCATCTTCTGTTTCAAATTCTCCGTGATCGACTAAACACCGAACCTGAACACAAAATAAAATTATATTTCCTCTAAACGATGTTGAGAAGAATTTAGGAGGAATATGTTGGTAGGAGAGTGTGTCAGAAGTCGGGCACAATCTAGGCGCAAAGGATTGTTCCATTAGGTGTTTGCCCGCAATCCAGTGGACTGCCTGAATGTTCTGCTGGACCGTGCAATGTGCCCAACTATGGGAACAATCTAACAAGAGGGAATAAGCCTTTTTATTTTTTACTGCTTTAACCATATGGCTATCTTTATTTGTGTATACATAGGGTTACGCTAAACATGTCTTTTTTTAAAGAAAATTGTCTCGTTTTACTCTTAAGAAATTTTTTATGTTCTAGAGCGCTTGGGGTTGGTTCAGCCTGAGGTGCTCAATATATCTAATTATTAATTAATCATTTAATTTTAGCATTTAAAATTTTCCAAGGCAGTCCTGATTTGAGGCGTGCGATGGCACCCGCACACCATCGCACACCTAAAAGCTTCCCCACAAGCACGAATGCTCGCCTTCGCATACATTGCCGGCGTAATCTTACTTCATAATTTGCAAAATATTACTGTGAAATTAGAAAGGAAATGAACAATAAACAAACCCCTTTCTGTGAGCTCTTAACATGCTAAGTTTATTTGGTCTGCATCCCAAGCCTGTACCACAAATTTGGCGCACGACAAAATCACACGCCTAGAAAAATTCAGGCGTGCTTTTTTTCCACACACCTGATTTTCAAATCAGAAGGAATGCAATGCCTCTGCTCCATGAAGTAGCAGGCCTGCTCATTAAAACCGAGATTACCAACACGGTGTTCCACAAAACATAAAACCTTGTCAGTGAAATGATTTTTCCTGTTCCTTGTTCATTTATTATTTCCAAATTGTTTCTGCCAGAAAACCCGAGGTAGTGAGCATCTTTCATTCAGCTGCTTTGTAAGTGATGCTGTAGTACTCTGTGATAGTATCGGAAAATAATCTTACCTCAATGTACAAGCTTTTTGGTGGTTTACGATCCTGAAATAACAATAATTAGACATTTTTTTAAAGAATTTTATTTCGACTGATAGCTTCCATAATAATGTGTTCTTATATAGCGCTTTATCCCACCCCTAGGGGCGTTTCAAAGCACTCATTATTTGTTCTTCAGCAGGATATGCAGATCCTTGCTTTTGATGTTATGAGACCCATTTATATAGCAACTTGTAAGGGTTTACAAGGTGCTGCAGCACCTTAACCCTAACCCTAACCCTAACCCTAACCCTAACCTTGTAAGGGTTTACAATGTGCTGCAGCACAATCTGCAGCCAACCACACCAGAAACACCGGGGCGAACCCCTTCTCTTAACGATAAGTGTACTGGGTTCTTTAACATGCAATACAAAACACACAGGACCTCCGGATTTAAGTCCCAACCGAAAGATGACGCAATAATGGTTAAGTGTCTTGCTCAAGATCACAAGTGCCACGACCGGGACTCGAACCCACTCACTCTGCACATAGCACCAGAACTCTAGTCTGGTGCACTAGACCTGTCGGCACCAACACACCCTAATTGAAACATCTTTTTCTGTGACAATTTTGCTTTTGTATATTGTAAAATGGAATGCTAAAAAACATTTGCAGCACCCTTTTTCTGCTGACAACCATACAATCGTCTTTGAATCCTACAAGAATAAGGAAATCAAGTTACCAAGAAAGTGAAGGAGCATTTCTACTTCATTATTTCAGTTTTGGTTCAAAGTTTTGAGTAAAATTAAAAATTCATTACCTGCGTCAAGTCTAATCCATCATGGCCTAATGACCTCATATACGTTGCTAAGGTCTTGTTGTAGTTAGTAAACCACTGAACCTACATTGTAAAACAAACCAACAGCATCTACGTGAATTATACTTGAAAGTTGAAAATTGAAATGTAAAAGTTGAAAAAGTTACAAGATTTTACAATTTAAAAAACAAAACCAGACATGCACATTATTATTCCCCCCCTAAAAAGAGGAAACTGCTTTGGACACAAATATTTGCAGTATTTTTTATTTGGCACAAAAACCCAAGAAAAAGAGGAAATCATCAGGGCCCAGTGTCATGGCTCTGCTTACCGTAAGCAAAGATTAGAATCGGCGCTTACGGAAGCAGGGAATTCCGCGCTTAAGTCAAGCGAATTTCACGGGTTAACAGAGAAGTTTTGCTTGTGCGCATGCATACTCCACGTCACTAGGCATTCCTCGCTTACACAGCTAGTGCAGAAATTCGGCGCTTGCATAGTAAGCAGAGAACTCGGCGGTAAGCAGAGCCATGAAATTGGGCCCTGATCCACTGAGATGTTGCATGCCTCCAAAACATCTTTTGATTTGCATAAAGTACTGATGTGTTTACAGATCTTAGTAGCAAATGTGCAAATTTAATTCATTTCAGGAAACCACAGAAAAAGGTACTCAATTTTTAGGAAATATTAATGTACCTGGCAATGAATTTACTTTTAAGAGAATGCTGTTAAATATGGCAGTCATTTCATTTTTAATGAAAGGTGGAGAACTGTATGAACTGTCAGAGCTACACCGTTTTGCATCAAATGCATTGTCAGGCCTGGAATTTCATCTTTGAGAGGGCAGGGTCGTGTTCAGTTTGCATAAGGCACTTCCATTGAAAATTTCTAAAGTGTATGGGGAATTTTCGGACAGTGCACAAGGGGCACCAAGGCCAAGAACAGAGGCTATGGCCTCTGCAGCACCCATGTAATTCCAGACCTGCACAGGGTAGCTTTATGAGTTTGTAATAGATACCAGAGACTGGGAATCAGTATTCCTTTTTGAATAAACAACAATGAGTATTCTGAAGCTGCTGGAAATGTAACAGTCTTCTTTAGACCTGACTCTCCTCACCTCTTGTTCTGAGAGGTTCTGTCTGACGTCTGCCGGAAGCACGCTGCCAAATTCCCATCGCATGTCACGAATAACGGCAAGTCGATTGAATCTGTAAAGTACAAACATCTTGTCGTTATTAACCGTCCTACAGTTTGACCATTCAATGTCGTCCATGATATCTTGTGAAGAATTCATCTACACAGTACATAGTCAACCCTCCTACTGTCTGACAATTCAATACAATCCACTGTGGTTTTGAATGATAGATAAATAAAGATAGCGTGTGATGAATGCATCTACACAGCTCTGTGTTGACCACCTTCTGTAGACATTCCTTTGTTCTGTGCGCTTAAGAAAAAGCATATTCTTCAACACCGGTGAAAACACTGTGTGGACGTGTGTAAGTCCGCATAGTGTTTCAAAACCCTGCCTTGTGTTGATAAAATTTGTTCTCAGGTACACAATTCGTATGTAATTGGTGGGAAAACCAGCTGGAAATTGTTACTAAGTAGAAGGATTAATGAGGACAAAGGTTATGTTTTAAACAACTCAACACCCCATCCTCAAAAAAGTCCACATATCTATCAAATTTAAATTAATGGCTGAACAAATCAACATTTTTCTTAAAATCACTTCCTTTTCGAAGACTCTGTGATTCTATTTTGGCGTGAACAAAGACAAATTGACTAGAACGGGATTTTTCTTAGCTTGTCCCCAAATTTAATAAAAATTTAGCCAGTCAGTTTCCCTTGTGGTTTCATTGCTTTGTGATCATGGAGGCTGCTAAGACAAAAGAGTAGGAATGATCTTACAAGTAGGCAAGCAGACATCTTTTATTCCTCTCTAGACAGGTGTGACGAAACTGCACCCCGGAGAACAGACCGCGTTCCCCCTCTACCGTTGCACTCCTGAACAAAAATAACAACGAAACCTCCTCCTGAATTATGTTTGAAAAGAGAATCTCCACCATCCATTATGAATATGAATATAATAACAATTTTGTCTGCATTAAAAAAACAGATGATGGCATTCCATCGGCAAATTGGAAACATTAAAATCACAAAACAAATATGTACCCCAAAAAAAGGCAGTGATAATAAAATTAAATTAACTAAGAAATTACTCAAGTAAATCAAATTTCCTCAAATCATCAAAAAATTCTTCTGGTTTTGCCAGAGTATTCTGTGAATTCATTACTACTACCAATACTATTACTAACTCCTATATAAGATCCTTATATAGCACACATATTCTAGTAGCTAAATCAAGGGTTTTTACATCATTTTTATCCCTGTTCATCAAGCGAACCAATCCACAAACTTTCTCAACTCCGCGGGGAGCAAACAACCCCAAGCCACTTATATTAGCGCTGAGGGTTTAACCCAACACAATAGGATTCTTCAACAGAATCCCATTTCTGCACCGTGGTTAAGAGAAGCAGTTATGGTTAAGACGTGTCTTAATCATGACACAAGTGCCATGACCTGGAATTGAACCCACACTTATACAGTGATGGTTCAGCCATCATCAGGCTACTGAGCCATGACACGCCATTATTATTACAACAAACCACCAATACTAGGCCTAGAATTTTCTCTATTTTCTTTGTTTTAATATTTAGTTTTTATATCACATTCTTGTTGCTATGGATCAACCAATCAGAATGACTTGCTTGAAGATAATTGAAGTTATTAGTATGGAGTACGAACAGTTTAATAAATGTGTCCATCTACTTACACATCGGTTTGATTCTGATCATACAGAGCTTTCATTTCCTCCAAAACTTGCCTCGTACCATCTTCCTGTAACAGTAAATCCACGCCAAAAAAGACAAAACCAAATCAAATTGCAGTTTAACATTGCAAGTGTTACTTAAACAGTGTGAATGAACGAAACTCAAGGTTTCCATATCAGGAAATGTTTTGTTTTTAGAGTTTGCCCGGACTGATTGATTAATAAGTTGCGTCAGCATTTCTAGAAGTAGAACATTTTCCGGTAATTTACTCATTAGTTTCGCAACAGAGCAAGTACTTGCTCATATAATCATATTGACTATTATTGTGTTGAATAACTGCATCAAAATAACATTATTTATTATAACAATGAAATCTTCCCCTTCTCCCCACTCAATACTTCTAAAATCAAAGTTCTAACACCTCAAATCCTTTTTTAAGCTGAGCAATTCTCCATTCAAAAAAGAGCTTTTTTATAATGTGTTTATTTAAAATACAATACAAACATTAAACAAGCTCACTCACTGTGTACTACCATGACTACATTGGACAATTAGACACTCAGGTGTATTGTGACAGTAAGTTTGGGTCAATTCAACTCTCCAGAAGGTAGGCAGACAAAATATCAAGTGAGTTACTTTACAAGTCAAATGTCACACAACGTTTAGTCACTTTCATTTGTCAATGTTTTGTTATTGTTAACTTGTTCTGTTGCCTGTCATGCCTGTGTGTGTCAAGTCCTGTTTTTGGAACCACAAATCATGAAATAATTGCATGATCTGATGATTTTAAAAAACGCATGGATCTTGAAGGAGAATGCTAAGATAGGTAACATGACTTACATTAAACGGTAACAACGTCCCATCAAGTGACCTTTTTAATTCACGAATCAGTTCTAAAACCTTTTCACAAAACATGTTGACGATATATTGGTCTGCACTCTATCTCTGCATCATCAGCGGCCGGCGGAGACTGTTTACAATTATTACATACTGCTGAAATTTGCCGCGTACAATAAATTAGCCAGGTTCAGGATAACCATACCCAAACTTATGTTGGGATATGAGTCCGGGTACCTGACTTTTTCTTTTTGCGTATCAGAACACATGCATTACAATTATTAATAATACGGTTTCCTATAAATGCCATTTATTTTGGCATTTTTTACTAACTAAAAATGTATACTAACTATGCAAATAAACTCATTATAACGGTGATTGTTTGAATGATGGTTTCAACAGAAACCCTGTCCTGTGATAACCACTCTATTTTATTATTTATGGGCTTATCATTACGGTGGATCATAGAGAAAGGGTCCAAAGGAAATCATTTTTCTACCTCCATGGTTGTTCTTACCCCCCCCCCCTCGATGACCCACCTACCGCTGCTCAAAATGGTCGCTCGTGGACATCATAGTGAATCTTGTACTGCATGTACTCTAGTAAATGTTGCCACAAGTTCATCATTTTCATCACATCGTCACATGGTGGCGTTTTTTATGCAAGCTGCATCACTCACACACATTGGTTTGTGCATGCTGCACATTAGGTTGTGTGCTGGACTGCAGGTGTTGTCTTGCCGATTGGTAAGGATACAAATTAATAATAAATACCTGTTTTGAATACGAATTTTATTTTCAAAACGTTTTAGTTAAATACTTATTGTGATAGATGTCGCAGTTCTAGTTCCACGTGGCCTCAATCGGGGCCGCGGGGTCAGTGGAGCCGGCCGGAGGGGCAGGGTCGAAAGGAAAGGGGCAGGCCAACCTGGGCTAGGGGCAGGCCCAATTTTATTAAAACTGTATTGCCGAAAATAATGCTTAGCAAATTTATTTGCAAAAAAAAAAAATGATTTGGGGCAGGCACCAGTCGCAACAATGTAAACTTTTTCAAAGTTGGAATGTCGACTTGTAACCTGTTTCTGCTAAGCCAGACTTTCTGTGTTCAGCAAGTTTTCATTATCGCTTCTTGTTTTTAGGCTTTTTGAAATTGGGCCCTGCCTGCTGGACATCGACATGGAAAGTTACATTATTAATAATATTTTGTTAATTATGGGACTTGTAGCTTCAAAGTTCATGTTGTTAAAGCATCTAACACAGTTACTTGTGATGTGTGCACTTTACTGTCGTAGTATGTAATGTTTTAATTAATCAGTATTTTTCTTTCAGCCAGGTAGTTGCAGACCGGAGGGTTGCAAGACGTCCCCAGTGAAAAACACTGTATGTGCAATTTCAACAATTTTTGTCAGACAAGTGTTCAGATTTGCACAATTTTTACCACTTTCAAAAATCATGACATAGGTTCTAGCTAATCCAAGAACACGGATTTGATCTTCAATGTGTAATGAGCCAATTTACAACACTTTAGGGAGAATACTTGGCAGAAAAAACAACAAATTTTTACCTGAGACTAGCCAAATTGTCCATGAACCCCACTTCCTAGTCTCAACCAGTCAACGTAAACCAAACCGCTGTGTAGGCGTGGCTTTCGTCTGTATGCATGCAGTTATTTTGTATATAATGGTTATAATGTGTATATGGTTGGGACCACAATGGTCCCAGAAGTTCGAATGCGCATGAGATTTGCACAGTCTATTTATAGAATAAGGACTAGTCTTGCTCCTAACCCCTAACAAGGACCTGCTTCTAACCCTTTACAGTGAGAGCCATAATAACTATCATAAGTTGTAATAACATATAAATGTTAAATGGTGTGTGCAGGACTGGTTCTTTTGTATGTGTTTTTCTTTGTGGCCGTGCAAAGTTGCAAGGGTCCATGATGTGCATCTGATTGTCTCAAATTTCTGTAATAATTTGTTCTCTACATAGATCTGTTTCAACTTGAAGACTGTACTCTGTCAAAAGTTATGAAATGAATGGTAGTTGACCCTGAACAATCTCACTTGACAAATCACAATGGCATTTCTGCCGAATCAACAACAGCAGCAGCAGCAGATGCAAATTAAGGAGGTTGGTTTGGATTTTATTCTTATTATCGTATAACTTTTGTCTCCTGTGAACCTCCTGTGACTTACGCTAGTTGACCAACCATGTGAAACCATTCACTTTTATGAGTTTTGTATGGTGTCACATTTATGCACAGAACTAACTCTGTACATATGTGTTTACTGTGAAGATGCATTTACCACAGCATATTGGCAGACTGGCATTGTTTATCTGTCATTCAAAACAACAGTGGATGATAGTGAATGGTCAGACAGTAGAAGGGTTGACTGTGTACCGCATTGGTGTAATCACCACTATGGTATCATATTGCAAGCTGGCATATTATTATTTTATCTATCATTCAAAATAACCTGGGACAGTTTATCCATTCTGATTGGTCGAGAGGAGATCACGTGGCCATGTTTAAACGCTCGATATAAACATGGTGAGGAGTATTAAACATGGCCTGAGGAACTTGAGTCAAAATAGGGCGCTGTCAGATGATTTGCAGAGCGTGCAAATTTCACGGCCCAATTTCAGTTGGTAGGTCCAAAGTTCACGCAAGTTTAACACTTGCATGCGATAGTTAGAAACAAAGCTCGCAACTTGGGCGAGGAGGAGCTACTTGGCGCTTAACATGGATAGAAATTAAATGCAGAGTCGAGGCAAATTAAGGCTAAACTGTCAGGCTAGACTTTTAAAGGTTTTTGGATGTTTTTAACTGAAAGGGATTTATAAATGAGAACAATAGAGTGATGACTCGGTCTTAAACGGCTGTTTAAAACCGTACAGGGTCGTGACCGTGCAATGAAAGAACTCTCCTTGATAAAGGACCTTGCCATTCAAAACCACAGTGGATGATATTGAAAGGTCAAGGAGCAGGAAGGTTTTCATTAATTTTGCTCTTTGTTTTTGACAAATAAAATCATTGAACTTTTCATTTTATTTTATGTCATTTTTTGTACTGATTGCTCTCAGAAGTGGGAAAGTTCTTGGGAATCCTAAAAAAAAAAGTAACAAAATACTGGTAAAGTTGGGAAAACAACTCTTGGATAAATTAGTGTGATTGTTTTTCTTCAGTTTCGAGACTTCTTGTCCTCTTACAACCGCTTGACTGAATCTTGCTTTGGAGATTGCATCAAAGACTTCACAGGGAGGAAGCTGCTGGACAAAGAGGTAAACAAATGACAAGTTAGAATGAATTGAAGGTTTGCATGATGGAGGCGCAATAAGATAGAGGTTTGCAGTAACTTCGTGTATTAAACCTCTTTAGTTGTGTCTGGGACTGAGAGGAACCAGAAATTTACTTGACTTTTCGAACAGTATACTTTATTCATCATCAGGAGAATGCCTGATGGATCCTGCATTCCTGCATTCTCAGCTGGATTCCCAGTTAGATTCCCCATTGGATTTCCATTTGGATTCCCAGTTGGATTTGCGGTCGGAATTGCAGTTGGATTCCCAGTTGGATTCCTAGTTGGATTCCCAGTTGGATTCCCGCTTGGATTCGCAGATGGATTCCCAGTTGGTTTCCCACTTGGATTCCCACTTGGATTCCTAGTTTGCTTCCGAATTGGAATCCTGCATTCTCTTGATGACACTCAAATGACAATTACTTTAATTCAAAAACAATTTTTGTTGTGTATTGTACTTATCTTTTTGCTTTACAGGCATGATAGTTTTCCTATTTTAATCTGATTTCCAGTGACAAGATTGTTATTAAATATCTTGAAACAAGTCTTCAAGCCTATTCTAATGTATGCTAGCCCTGTACTCAATAAAATTGTAACTTTATTTCCAGCATCAGTTTCTGTATTTCCTTTTTGTTTTGACCGATCCACAACCTTTTTGGTCACTGAGCCTACAGATCTTTAGATTTTGTAGTTTTTAATTTGTATTTGTATTTTTTTGTTTTTATTTAATTTGTTTACAATTTTCTTTGGGGTTGATAGCCATCCCTCCATGCACCTTGGAGTGAGGTTTCATCCTGCCATTGAAACTTTGTATATGTTTGCTCTTTTGGTTATCTTTTGTTAGTAATTCTTGTGAATACCCTTATTGTACATATTACTTTCTGTTTTATATCAGTACCATATTTGGTGCCATTCATGCCATATTGTATTTTAAATGTGACATTTATCTTTTTAAAAACAATTTTCTTAGCAATTTTTATTATTAATTTTGTCGACATGTTCTTTCAGTAGTTCATGCGTTTCATTGTTACTGTTAATTTGTGATGGGTTTTATTTCCAGTCAAAGTGTGCATCGAATTGTATGGAGAAATATCTGAAGATGACGTTGAGAGTTTCGCAACGCTTCCAGGAGTATCAAGTCCAACAAAATGAAGGGTTAATAGCAGCACAACAAAAAGCAATGGCTGGACGATAGCACAAGCAAGCGAGTTTAACGATGAGGCCAGACTGGTAACGGAGATTTCATGAATAACTGTCTGTCAACTTTTGGGGTCTAATGCACTATTGTACAGATTGCCTTCATTAGCTACTGGCTAGTCTTTGTTCATGACGCTCCTGTTGATTATTCACAATGCTTCACCAACAGAGGGCGCTATCACACACAGACTGCTCTCACTGTCAAACTGCTGTGAGAGTAATAATATTTGTGTATGTGTGGTAGCAGTTTGTGAGTGAGACTGGTTTGTGAGATAGCACCCGCTGATATTATGGTTTACTGATGTTCAGTTCAAGTTCAAGAAAAAATTGTTTAAATTTACAGTTTAGTTTGGTTTTACTCAATGTTAATGTTGTGAATGCAGAGCCTCCAAAACAACAATCCGCTGGCAGCTCAGCTGGGATTCGAACCTCTGATAGTCTTCATTATGAGCAGATATCTCAACCAACAGTTCACTGAGACTCAGGTGATGAGCGCCGAGAAGAATTTTGGACAAGATTGATAATGATTCCTGTTTTTATTTAAACCCGGTATAAGAAAGAGGTCTTCTCATTTAAGCCAGAAATCTTTGAACGGTAAATGTCAGTATTAATATTTGTGTGAGTTTTCTGTTGAAAGATGAGGTCTGTATTTTGTAAAAACTGATTAATTTATTTCTAAATCAATCCAATGCAGATGTCCTTTACCAGTGTTTCTCTGCCATTAATACTGGGATGCAAATACACCTAGCATTATACACATCACGGGCATCTCCAACCAATGATGTTGACACACCTGTACAAAAGGCCAGCTTGACAAAAGTCCAAGTCTGTGAGTGTACATGTGTCCCAAGAATGGCGGAAACTACTGGTACAGAATATTGACTTAGGATGGATTGGTCTAAATAATGGCAGTAAATCTGTGTTAAAAAAAAACATGCAGCTCTGTGTTACAGACACTTTGTGGACGTTCCTTTGTTTTGGGCTTTTTGAGAAAAAAAACATATTCTTCAACACTGTAAAAAAACACACTGTGTGGTCGTGTGTAAGTCCACATAGTGTTCCAAGCCCCTACATTATGTCAACATCTTTTGTTCTCAGGTCCACACTTTGTACGTAACACTTAAACACACCCACCGACCACCCAAGAATCAACCCCATCACATGGCAGAGATGTTTTCATTTCACACATGTACACAATTAGATCTGAGCAGAAGTCATGCCAGGGTTCACAACCTGTGCAGTTGAATGGTTTCAAATGGTTTGCCAAGTGGCTGGAAAATGTTACCAAGTGGGAGGGTTAAGATAGATTAAACATGAGATTGAAAACATTTTTTTAACCTTGTCGTGCTTTATACATTGTATCAAAGGTGTAAATTAAATGTAGCAAAATTCAAACAATGCAGCCTGATGTCATGCACTGTGTTCTTTGTAGATTGATGATTTATAAGGTTGGTTAATTTTGTGTGTGCATTTTTCAGTGGAGTGTCCTGTTGCATAAGTCTTTGCCTCACATAGGCACATATCCTGCTGCTGCATGCAAAGTTTTTGCTACTTCCGGCTCCGAAGCTGGCATGCGTTTGTGTGTAATATTGCCAAAAATCACCCATCTCATTATTCAAAAGCATTTCTTATGGCAGAAACTGTCAATTTTTAGAAGACCTTAGTCTTGAAGAACATTATGTAAAAGCCCAGTCCAAACTGTTAAAGGGCTGCTCTAAGATGCCCTGAAGTATTTAGTTTTTGTATGTTTCCAGTAGATGGAGTCCACAAGAAATAGGAAAAAAATTATGAGTCCCTTGCATAAGTAGGATGGTTAAGATGAGATGGGATTGAAAATGAAAACTATTTTTTATCCTGGCTTGAAAAGTGTTTCCCAGCGCTTCAAGCACCTTATTGATGGATACGTGCACTGTATAAGACTCACATATTATTATTATTATTATAAATAATCAAAAAAAATCTAGTTCAATGTGAGTGGGAGGGGCTGGGTGAGTGGGTACAGTGGAATTATATCACACTTACAAACAGAATAACTGGTGAAAATGCTCATGCCTAGGCAGGGGTCGAAAGATGTGGGTGAGATTGTATGAAAATGAAAAATCCTGAAAGTTGGCTAACGGTTTCCTCTAGGTGTGAAGATGAAGACCTCTGAATTTACAGGATGTTACACTTTACATATTCAAAGACTCTCTACGTCACTTCAAATGTATAGCTAAAGGGTTGGTCATGACAAGGGCCGAGTCTTTCATCTCTGTGATGGCAGTTTGACATCTTCCCAGAAAATCTGAAGGCCCTGGGGTTCAATGAAAACCTTTTGGTAAATCACCAGCCTGATATGTCTTGTGTTTTCAGTCCCTACCTTATTGGGTAGGTTGTCCCCAGTTGGTGTTTTTCTTCCACATCTAAAATAGAAATTTCTTCAACATCTTCTCTTCACAGGTATCTTCAGAATTGTGTGTTAAATCATAATAATAAAGCTGTTTACCAGTTAAACAAATGTTTGTGCTTACTATAGCAGAAAAATGTGGGCAGAAAAGCTCTGTAGGCAGAAAAAATCTGAGACTGCCATTATAGCTCAGTTAGCAGAGCGCTGGCACGTTAATCCAGAGGTTGCAGGTTCAAATTTTTCTTGTTCAACCTTAAATTATTTAACATTTCCCAAGTCTGTTTCCCTTGTGGTTTATTATTGATATTTAAACTCAAAGTCGCATTCCCTTAAGGTGATCCCTCTGCTACCGTTTCCCATGTATCATAAACTTGGGTGTGATCCCTGGCTATATGGCAGTGGCAGTTGCAGGTTGAATAGCTTCTGACTAGCACCCCCAAACAAAGATATTGACAAAATAGGGAGACCGCCAACATAGATAGCTCTGTTGGAAGAGTGCTGGCTTGTTAATCCGGAAGTTGCTGGTTCAAGTCCCACTCTCGTAAATTTTTCTTTTTTCAATCCAAAATTCGTTTCAATTTTCCCATACAGTTCCCTTGTGGTTTATTACCTGGACAGAAAAAAAATATGCGCATGTTTAATGAAATTAGCCCCAGACCACAGGTTTAGCTAGTCAACTTCACACTCAATGCCAATGGACTACGTAAAAAAAAAAAAAAAGAAGGAAACTCTAATACCGAGATCTGCATCATAATTTATTCATAAGCAGACAAGGGTACAATTAAAAAATAACTTTGACAGCTTAATATTTGAAAGGTCAAATACACAATATCACTTTTTGTATAAACATATGGTATAAATAATGTAATTAAAAATAGCAACCAGTCTTTACACCTTGACTGGTGCTGTTTATAATTCAGTTAATTTTTTCTCTGGTAAAGGTAAATCCTTAAAACGGATACTGTCTTGAGAAAGAGTCGATCCAAAAATCATCACAAATTACATTTGTCTGATTAACCATTTCATGTCCGATTTTAGTCTTCAACCGCAATTTTTTGTGGACAGACTTAGGAGGAGGTTTTTAATGCCTGGAGTAACTTCAGATTTTCCTCAATTTTTTTGCCGACAGTCGGACCGCTGGCGTCTAAATCCACCCGGACTTTCCAGTGTGTATATAGCGTTTTTCGGCAGGCATCTACTCTGATTTTGTTTTACCCTTACAAAGAGTGATAAGAGGTTCTGGAACACTTGCCTTGTAAAATCCCTTTCCAGGAGGTTATTGTGTAACCCCTGATTCCAGACCTTTGCCCTGTTTTACAAATGTGGCATACAAGAATGGACAGGCTGCCTCCATCACGGTGAGTGTCTACGCAATTTTCTCACACGACAACATCAAATCCCAGAACAATTTAGGAGAACCTTTGTTGTCTTTCTTTTGTCAAGTCAGGGTTTCACTATGGCAACGATATTTTCAAAGGAAAACGATTACTCCAGAAGCTCCAGTAATTTTTTGTTATACCAACATGAAATGGTTAAGCTGCAGTAAGTAAAAAATAACCAAGGTAAACAAATATTTTTTTTAATTACTTTTCATTAAACCTCTCCTTACCTAATTGTGATCCCATTATTTGATCACTCAAGCGAGAAGCACACATTCTTACCCGACATACGCCTTTTGTTTGAAAACCAATTTTACAAACTCTCGCTCCTATCCTTTTGAAGATATTGTTTAAGAGCAAAATAAGTAATACAAAATGTCTTACTTATTGAATTCCTTTTCAAATAATCCCCCAAAAAACATCCAGATCGGCCAATAAATGTTCAAGTTCTTGGTCTTTTTTTCCTCGGTGTTATCTGTAAACCCAAACACTTTTTATACACAACCATATGGCACTCTGTAGGTGTTTGGCACTTTGGATCTTTCCACACCAATTTGAAGAGATTGCATAACAGCAACCTTATTTTATTTTACCATCATTGGAAAGATCCGATTGTTCTCTTTTTCCAATGATGGTAAGTTAGCGTATGGAGAGTAAACATGGACAAAACTATAGCTTTATAACAAATGGCCTTTCAAGTAGGAACAAACTTTTGATTGGAGCATGCGATAATTGGTTGTTTGAGTAATACACAAAATAATGCTTGAACAGAATGTCAACGTTAGGACCCAATTTCATAAAGCTGTTAAGCAGAAGAGTGGTGCTTAGCTAACATTGTTAAGCTAAAATTAGCAGGGAACCAGCCGCAAACAGTATACACTGCATTGTATTTTGGCTAGTAACCTGTTACTACTAAGCAGTTTTTTACTCTGCTTAGCATTTGTTGTGGTGCTAAACAGCTACATGACATTGAGTATTGTTTCGTATCGGACCTTAACGTTTAGTATCAAACTTGAGAGGAAGTGTTAGTTTTAGTGTCCCCTTAAATACTGCCAAGGTAATCCCAAAATGAATCTGCTTAGGTATAGAATTACTGCTTAATACATGTAGGCACCATTGTCTATAAAGACAAACTGGAATAGTTACAAATATTGAAATGTTATCGTGTCAAATCTAAACACATTATTTGTTGTGTTTAATACATAATTAGTCGAAGAAATAAACCATATTTTCCTTGACATCTGCAACTTCCCATGGCCTCACTTCTCTACATTGGTCAAAATAACTGATGAGATGCTAAATTGTTTCTTTTTAAAAAATCTGAACTTTCAAATCAAGGTTACTACTTTATTTAAATTCTACTGTTTATTCCCACCGACCCGATTATCTACAGTATTGCTTCAATTTATAAATTATGATCACAATGCTTTTAATTAAATTGTATGCACAAAAACGGTATGTTTCTACATACATTGATCCCTTACACCATTGTCACACACGTTAACTGTCTGTCTACCATGCTCGCCATTTTCAAATATGGTAGGCGTGTACAAACTGCATCATCTAAATTGCAGAGGACACTGTACAACACACAGGGACACCAACTTTCAAAATGGCGCAAAGATTGTTGTGATGACGTCAGGTATATTGGGTCAATACAAGCCTTTTTTATAAAGTCTTTGCATATACAAAAACAAATTTTCCAAAAAAATGATAAACAAGTTTTTTCCCTTAATCTAAAATTCCTCATTAAGAGACGTCATATAACAATCATATAATGGCAAAAATTTGGAATGATTGACAGTAACTTGGGAATTTAAAGAATTGTTAAAGGTAGGGTCATACTTTGGTGATGGCCCCGGAAAAAAAAATGTGTAATTTCTAACCGAAAGCTTACTTTATAAAGATGGTAATAGTAGTAAGCATCCTGCAAAATTATTTTGTCTGAAATGCTCTTGTTGATTAAAAAAAAAAAATATCAAATCAAATCTGAGAAATGATTCATGCATGAACCTTTCACAGATTTCTGTGGGGCTGGTGTCCGTTCGTGAATGCCGTGGCCAGAGATGCGGTTGGTACCAGCTGTCACCATGCTGGACGTGGATGGATTCTACAATCTTGTGAAAATATACAAGGACAGTACTTTGCTGTTTTCTCAACAAGTAGACGCTGTATTCAGCTGAAAATTTCTCATTTGACTTTAATTGTATCTTTCATGATAATTTTGCCAATAAATTAGCATTAATTATGTTGACAAAAACCAGTAATTGACCCTACCTTTAACGAGAGTCTAAAAATTAACTAACAATTGAAAAACAGATTGCTTAATCTGATTACTTGAAATCCACCCAATCTGTCTAAAATCAAACTTTAAAACAGCTCAAAGCTCATTTCAAATTTCACAACAATGATACTACCCAAATCAATACCTTTTGAGTTTGAAAAGATAGTTACCAAAAGTGCGCATTTTCACTCCTTAATATTTCAAAAATGAAACCATATTAACCAATTTATAAAACATAACATTTAGATTGTTATGCTTACTTTACTGTTTGCATAGATATTTTTACTTCCATGTTTTAGAATGTTATAAAAATTAAACGTATTTGTTAAATTCAAATAATACAAAATAGTTTAGAACCAAATTGATTTTAAAATATGTACAATACATTAGAGTTGATATTGCCAGTACATCTGAAATTAGTTAATACATAAATTAGATAATACATAAATTTCATTTTCATACAGTAAATTTTCTGACGCCAACACTAAAAAAATCCAAAAGATATTTAACAAAGACAAAACATATATCAATCTTCAATGCATCGGAAAAAAAGCATCATCCAATCGCAAGGCACGATTCATGTAAGTTTTGGGTCTGAATGCTGATTAAAAAAGATGTAAGAAAATTACTGTTCATACATTATTTACATACAGAGATATATCCCATTAAACTTAAGATTTCTTTTAAGCCGGACGTGGTAGTCAGGCCGACTTCGGCAGGGGCTGCAAAACACTGGAATGTTGAAAACACTGGAATTATTAAAGGTTGTTCTGGCAGCCAACAGCCATAGCCGTGAACAAAGTCGCTTGATTTGGATGAGCATTGATATCCAAAATATCTTGAGTCAGAACACATTCTTGTAAAAGCCGATAAGCAGACCATACTCTTTGAGCAAGCAAAGAGTCGCCAACTTAAAATCAATTTTCATTTCTATTCTCTTCATTTGTTTCCTTATTCTCAGCAAGTTTGTTTGCTCAGTGACTGTTTGGAATTTTTTCCAGGTCCTAAAAAACTGTTTTTGTGGGGATTACTGTTTGGAATTTGTTCCGGGTCCTAAAAAAACAGTCTGTGAGGGGATTACAACCCAAATGGCTTAATAACGAAGACAAAAGGATCGGTATATTGGCACACCATGTTGTTTTTGCACTTTATTGTCATCTTCGCTGTCTCTTCTTTTTAAAAGTACTGTTTGTCTTCCCAGGATTTGAGTTTTGGTTTCATCAGTTGAAAGCATCGCTAACCTGAGCTTCCTGCTGTGTAATTTCTGTCCTAATGACGTGACTCAAAACCCAATTCCCAGACATCTAAACGTCTTTCCTTGCCTTGCCGCTCGGAGCTATACCGAGCAGCATTTGGGCTTGGTGTGTTCCTCAGGGTCGCTGCTGTTCTCCTCCTCCTCGTCGATGGTATCAAAGTAGTCTTTGTCTTGATGGAGAGAGATGTGCTCGCTGGGCTTTGCTCCCTCCGCCGTCAGCTCCAGAATATTCTTGACGAGAAATCTCATCGCTTCCTCTGTGGTGATAAGATGGAATGAAAAGTCTTATAAGGAACATATAGCATTGGAAGTACAGGTCAATTCAAAGTATCTAGTTAGATGAAAGTCTGACTGTCTGATTGTGGAGGTGTTTCTGTTGGGTATTTGACATGTTGGATTGCTCAATGGTTTCTTGAAGATAATAGAAGTACAGCGGAAACATTTCCACATGAACCTTGTGGACTGGCGTCATCAAGCCGCCATCTTAGAGGTAAAACGATGATGAAACAATGCAAATGCACACCTATGTGCACACAGTGGACAGGGCAGGCTAATGAGGAACCTTCTTTTGCCTTCTAGCCGAGGGCGCCCTACTCAAATGACGTCATGTGCATAAAGTCTATAGGTTGAGTGATCTTCGACATGCCGACTGTCAACAAGCAAATTACTTCTAAATGGTGCACCAAATATTGCCACTATGAGTATGTTGTAGACAGAGTTGCCAACATTTGCATCTCGCAATCAGGGAGATTTTTTTGGTTGTGAAAATGTGTTACTGGTGATATAAGAGTACAAGCCTTGCACACGATCTTATATTGTAACACCCCGTACAAATACTCTGCCTTTTGATTGGTTCAGCAAACAAGGTACTAGCTGTAGCAACCGATGTACCACCCCAAAGCAACCATTGTACTATCCCATAGCAACCAATGTACTATACACATAGCAACAGCAGCTTCTTGGTACCTAGAGGTCTAGGCACAATGTATCTTTGGGGAGTTATACAACAAATATTGACTGCTTTTACTCTGTGATCTTGAGAGGTCTATTTTTTCTCAGCTTCGCCTCGGGAAAATAGAACGTGCCGAGGATCACTTCGGGCGTCGTAGTTTTAACCGTAGCACCCGAAGCGGTCAATATTCGTATACTGCGTGTCTTTTACCTCCAACCCTCTACTTACCGATGTTTACATTATCTTTAGCCGATGTTGCAAACCATCCAATGAAGTTATGCTGTTGGCAGAACTCCTCCAGCATTTTGGAATCTAGCACAGTATCTTCAAGGTCACACTGTGAGAGAAATAGAGGGCCGAGAAAAGGAACAGCCAAAATATAAATATACTTAAAGTATCAGAACTTGCCTAATTGCGCAAAACTGATTGGCCACAAAATTAAAATAAAACTCATAAACTACAGAGACCAAATTAAACCAAATATATGTCACAGCGTCTGTAAGGTTGTCATATTACATTAACACTAGGCAGTGCCCTCTATAAACATTGAGCATTTTAAGCAGTATAACACAATTTTGTTTTAGAAATTGCAAATAAAAAATTCTAGAAACAATGACTGCAGTCCAGGCATACACAACTGAATCAAAGCTAACTTCCCAAACTGTATTTTGGTAACATTTTGAACTTTTACAATGATCATTCCAAGGTCACTTGATGTGTCGTAACAAACAAAACAAATGCATTCAAAAGAAGTCCCAAAATTGGGATTGATTTACTCGGCCCAGGACATTGCTAGAGTTAAGATGGGGAAAGATAATATGAACCACGCATGAGAAAGTGGTCAATAGCCGATAGCTTGGTCTCCCTTCACATCAGTCAAAACACGCTTTTTTGCTTACTTATAAAGGTCACTAGGTGACAGCAGACTTATCGGGTAAATTTATTGTTCTTAGAAATGTGCAAATGCTCAAAATAACTTCAACAGCAGAAAATTACCTGGACATATGTTTCACAGAGCCACTTCAGCACAAAAAGTAGATAAGCACAACAAAATTATGATAATGTTACCGGCCAAGAATACCAAGTTACATCCACCATCTGTGACTGGTGTCCTGCTCATTTTTGCTAAGCAGGAAATCTATAAGCAATGTATTTTCTGCTTAAGCAGCTGTATAAAACTTGACCCTAGTATGTCTTCCGCAGCATAGCACTTCAAAGTCTCCGATTACAAAATAGAATAGCAGGAAAGTTTCATGAGTTGGTTTCTGTACCGAGATTAAAGAGCTCATGTTCAACAAACTGCACAATAATTCCTACTTGTTGTCACACAGAGTAAAGTCGGCCATCTTTATGAGCAAATAAATCTTTCTTTTATGCGTAAATACTGCGAGCTTTATGCGCGAGTTTTATCAATCTCCTTGCATGGTTGGTAGTTAACCACTTGGCTGCATTGCCATAATTAAAAAAATCAGAACGCTTGACGCAGCTCAAAAACCAAAACCCAAGCTACCCAAACTGTCTACAACAAGGGATGTCTCACTCACCTTATTGGCTAATAAGAGAATTGGGACGGGCTGTTCATTGGCAAGCATCACTTTCTGGTTGACGTCCAAGTACCACTACGAGGAAAAGATATGCAAAAAAAACCAAAAAACAGACTTATCTTACAGTTTGGTTCACAAAGAAAGTTCTTAGGCAGAAACTGGATTCTCCCAAAGCTGGTTGTTACTCGTGAAACTAGGTCACTTATAAAGGTAGGGTCATAGATTGGTAAATACTCCAAATATTTAGGATCATAAACTTACTTGGTGATAAGCACTACAGCTGTTGATAGTATAAACTATTTTGAGAAAGGATTCCCTTCGAAGTGATATAGTTTGGATGATTTTCACCTACAAAACATTTGAGTTTGAGAAATGCTTCATGCATGAATCGTTTCTCAGACTTCTGAGGGTTTGTTTCCGTTCCTGAATGCTGCAGCCAGAGATGCGGTTGGTGCGCGCTGTCACCTCGCTAAGTGTGGATGGATTCAACATACTTGTGAAAATAAGTTAAACTTTCACATGCGACTTTTATTTTATCTTTCTTTGTAATTTTTCCTATAAATCAGCATTATGTTGACAAAAACCGATCTGTGACCTTACATTTAAGGTCTAATAAATTGAAACTAAAAGCAAAACATTTCTCAAGAAAGGAAACTGGTGAATCGCTTCTCAAGAAAAAAACTTATTGCAATAAAATTTGTAAAATGTGCAAGCATTTCTGACGGGGAGTTTCCTACACAATTTCCATTTTTACTGATGACTAGCATGCCTTCAAGGTTGTTAATTTGCATAACACTTATTCTACAAAACAAATTAACATTAAAAATTAGCTTACAAAGAGCAAAGGGCGTTGTGAAATATAAATAAGTTAATTATCAAAAGTAATCAATCTGGACATATGAACAAACAAAAAATACAAATCAAGGTAAAATTGCATACCTTTAGAACGGAGTCAAATGTTGCTGGTCTGGAAATAAATAAAATCATAACATGTTTATTGTACCACACAAGGTCGCTAATAAAACTAATAATAATCAAGTAATTCCTGGCCCCAAGTTAACAAAATAAAAATGAATTGACCACAAAGCAGATTGGAGTACACAGGTCATTGGATCATGTTCTTGGGTATTCACAACCATTGGTATCTACTCTTGCATGTTTATTCAATGCAGGCCTTTTAGTGCAGTACCCTTTGTTTCACCCTTTGTTTCACCCTTTGTTTCAACCTTGTTTCAACCTTGTTTCAACCTTTGTTTCACCCTTTGTTTCACCCTTTGTTTCACCCTCCGTTTCACCCTTTGTTTCACCCTTTGTTTCACCCTCCGTTTCACCGTTTCACCCTTTGTTTCACCCTTTGTTTCACCCTTTGTTTCACCCTGTTTCACCCTCCGTTTCACCCTTTGTTTCACCCTTTGTTTCACCCATTGTTTCACCCTCCGTTTCACCCTTTGTTTCACCCTTCGTTTCACCCTTCATTTTACCCTTCGTTTCACCCTTTGTTTCACCCTACGTTTCACCCTATGTTTCACCCTTCGTTTCACCCTTTGTTTCACCCTCCGTTTCACCCTTCGTTTCACCCTTTGTTTCGACCTTCATTTCACCCTTTGTTTCACCCTTTGTTTCACCCATACAAAGAGGATTAGCAGGTACTACAATTCATGCTCGTAGTTTCTCATTTTCGTGGAGTTTAATCCCAGATTCCAGACCTATGTCTTTTCGTAATACGAATGTGGCATACAAAAAAGGACAGGCTGCCACTATTGTATATCATAGTATTTGGCTCAATGGGAGGTAAGTCCGAGCGTTCCGAGATTCAAGCATACCATAGCAGAGTATCGGCTGTGGCTTACGGTCGAGATTTTGAGAGTCACGGTGGGTGCCTACTCATATTTTCACGCAAGAAAACAACAAATCCCAGTGCTTTGTTGTCTTTCCTTTGTCAAGTCTGGGTTTCATTGTGGCAACGATATTTTCAAAGGAAACGATTACTCAAGAAGCTCCAAAAAGTTCCCAAAAATAATACCGCGCATGGGCACAGAAAAACTTTTGGAACAACAATGTCAAGAAGTTAAAGCTACACCTTTGTATCCATACTTCTCGATGCCATCCAGCCATTTGAGACAAGGTATACACAAAACATGTAAACATACAAAATTAAAATGTCAATAACAAATGTATTTGTTTTATTAAAATACATTTTATCTCATACCTTGATAGATCAAACACAATAACAGCAGCAATCCTGCAAGTAAAAGAAGACTTCATTAGACAAACTGTTGTTAAAATGACGTACCTTATAAAAGAGCAAGAGCTTTCAAATGGCACCTAATTTGGGCCTATAAAGTAGGTGTTTCTCAACATATTGAATGTTTAAGACATCAAATCACATTGATATCGAGGCTGATGTTTCAGTCATCTTCACTTTGAATGCCATTTCACTATTTGCAAGAACTGACAAATAACTTCCTGATATGTTTGTAGAATCCGAGTCTATCCAGTTCTATCTGGTTCCATTTGGATCTATCTGGATCCATCTGGTTCCATCTGGATCCATCTGGATCCATCTGGATCCATCTGGATCCATCTGGATCCATTTGGATTCATCCAGCAGAATACTTACGCATATTTATAGTACACTCTAGTCATATGACCAAATCTTTCATGTCCAGCAATATCCCTTTGAAATAAAAGACAGAGACAAATTTATTTCATTTGAGATTTTCTTGACCTCACAAAAAAACCCAATTAGTTCAAGTAACACATCACCAGAGTTTTCCCCATGCACAAGCTAGTATATCAGGCTTAATTGCACAAATAGGGCCGATTCAAAAAGAAGGAAAAAAATGCCTTATTTGTTTATTTGTTCCCAGTGCAGCTTACAAAACCAGACATAAACATCTGAGTAAAAAACATTCCAGGACCTTGTTTCACTTCCAGGTGCTTCAGCTAAACTTGTAAAAATTTAGGTCCAGAATGTCCCACAATTTTGAAAAAATCCTGGGGAGATCCCTGAACATGTTGGAAGAAGGAATGTTGTGTTGAAAAATAAGTGAATTAAAATATATACACCCTTTAGGGGGCATTTCCAGCTAAAGTTTAAAGAGGGGGTCCAAGGTCAGCAAATTTAGTTTTGAGGTAGATAAGAGTGCAAAAAAGTACAGTCCCATATAACTGAAATGTGACGTCATTCAAAGTTTTTGGATATTGACAAAAGTTCCACTAGAAGGGTATCAAACACAATTTTACATCGTTTTACCGTAGAGACTTGTAGTTCCACATCCATAAGGACTCCATCTATTGGAAAATGAGTGCATCACAAAACTGAATTTGAGCCCGTCTTTATTTAACTATACATTTAATTAACTATACAAGCCTACCATAGCTGTAAGTTAACTCGTTTTGTAGCATCCCACTCAATAGGTTTCAGGGCAAAGTCAACACCTATCGTCAGCTTATAGTTGGGTGAAAATTTATCTGAGTAGAAAAAAAGAAAACAAAAAAGGATCAAGTAATAAACCAAAAGGAAACTGCCATATTAATTCAATTTTGGGTTGAACTAAAAAAAAATTGACTAGAGCGGGATTTGAACCTGTGATCTCCTTATTTACGTGCCGGCGCTCTACAAACTGAGCTATCTTGCCCTATGTTGACGGTCTCCCTATTGTGTCAATATCCATGTTTAGGGGTGCCAGTCTGAAGCAATTCAACCTTAGGTAAATTGTTTCTTTATTCACTGCAAAATCGAAAACAAAACAAGACCTACAAATTTAAAAATTTTTCTAAATTGTTTATGGAACTTTGTAGAGGAAATTGTCAAGCACACAAACCTTTTTACAAACTTTATGGAACATTTCTTTTATGGAACATTGAAATGAGTTGGACCATTGGAGACAATTTTGACCAATGACAATGGAACAGCACAGAAGATCTGAAACTTGTTGTTTTTGTAATTGAAAACTTTGGATTTTCACTTATTTCTTTCGGCCAACCCAACCACAATTCAAAAAGAGAAGTCAAAGCTTGTAAGAATTGGTTATTCTGAATGGCCCCTGATGAGTAAAAAGTATTTGAAGGATACCAACATTCTTACCTTCTGTATATCTCCTGATAATAGATGTCTGAAAAGAAGATACAAGACAAATGTGTTTAATATTCGTAAAAGCTATTTTTAAAACTTCAAATTTCAATGGTGCCAACCGGACTTCTTGACTGACAGAGTATGATGTGAGGTAGGATTGCATGTTTTCAGCTCAAAGTAGCAACCAGCGCAAACCTTGCGCGCAAAAGTTTTAAATCCGCCCACATAAATTTTAAACCTGCCCAGGCAAGTTAAAAACTTAAGCACCGCTCAACTTGTGAACTAGCAAGCCCTTCTGGGACATGAAATGTAATAAATAAATAAAAACAATAAATCACAGAAACATTTTGTTTGTAAAATTTAGGCCTAAACAGTGGGTAGCTTTTAGAAAAATCAAACTTACCAGGTGTTTCCTTTTATATAATGAATGCAGGGAATCCCAATAGCTGATTACTGTTCTATTTTTATTACCTTATTTCTTGTGTTTTCAAAGATTCAAAGCTTTTCCGTACCTTACCTGCAACAAAACAAAAACAGGAAACGGTTCAAGAGGAATTTGGCCCTTAAGTTTTTTCAGAGACCAGTTAGCTTGTCACTTCACTTGTCCACCAGCTTCTTCATCTATTCTGTATTTCATATTGAATAGGGGTGCTTTTCAACATTGAACTAGCCAGGGGACCACTTGGAGAGAATTTCGACTGATCCTGTGGTGTTTTAACTAGGATTTGGCTGGTGGACCACTGTTACGGGTGAATGCTGTTTGACCCGAAATAGTACTGTACAAATGCTTGATACTTGCGAATGAAATGAAATCAAACTTGGCAAGGCAGGAAACTCTCAACAACTGTGCTTAGTAACTTGCATCGGATATACTAAACTTTCTAACACAAGGCAAATCTTGGGGTGAGCCGATCTTCAAAATTTGACAGGTTAAGCTTAATGTTCCCTCGTCATGCGAATATGGGCTACATCATGGATACATGAGGGCCTGGAATTTCATCTTTGAGAGGGGGCGAGGCTATTCTCATTTTGCAACGGGCACTTAAATTGGAAAGTCTTAAAGTTTATGGGAAACTTTTGAAGGTGGCACCAAGGCCAAGACCAGGGGCAACAGAGGCCATGGCCTCCGTGTAATTCCAAGCCTGTACATGCCTAAACCATCATGAAAGTGCGTGTTGGCTGCAGGCATACCCCTAGCTATATGCCACATCAAAATGGCAGCCTAGATGTTTTCTGAACTTACGGGTAAGAAAGCTATGTAATAAATCCTCACTGTATGGGAAATCTTTTTACAAACTGTTTCTTCTTCACTTGATCCACCCTGACACAGAGAAATTGAATACTATTTGTGGGCGATTCTTCCCAACATGTCTACGTGCAACATATAACTTAATGATTTCAATGCACCTGAACTGACTGGCAATACTGTACACGCTGTCGTACGCATCACACAATAACGTGTTGCTTAACTTCTCTCTGTCGAATTTACATAAAGTACCTATCCATCGTTGCTCGCTTGTGTTATTTTTTCAGATGTGGATTTCTAAAACTGATGCGGTATCCGAATTCACGGCTGCAGCTATGGCTATGGCTGATGGTAAGGGTGTTGCTGTGGGCATCCATGCCTTCAGCGCATGTTCACACGACGATCAAGCCGCAGCCCCTAAATTTGCAAACAGCCAGAGAAGTAACGTTGCACTCACCAACTCCAAACTCTCCAATGACTAGAACCTTGTACAGGTGCTCTGTCACACTTGTCTCCGAAGATGACATTGTGGCTGATCCATGGAAGCTCAACTCTGATGACTGTCCATCGCCCTCCTCCAATAAAACTAGCCAGATATTTGTCTACAGTGAGTTAGAAACTTTGCTGGACAAACCAGTCTTGCGAACCAACACCTATGCTGCAAAAGAATAAAGAAGCAATTTTAAAGCACTGTAGACAAATTGGTTTCCAGGCCATGAGTGCAAAAGCATCTTTGGTGGGAAGGGCACCCAAAACTTTAACTGCTAGACCATCCAGGTTGATTAGAGGCCAGCTTGATATTAATATCCTGTATTTTTGTCTAATGATGTAGAAAACTTTATCATTCAATAGTGAATGGAAGGGAGGGGGGCTCAGCAGATCTATTTTGCATTCATAGGATATCCACACCTGACAGTCAGATGTCACTGATACAATCAACCTAACCAACTGTAATACTTTATCTACTCTACTTGTTTTACAACCAGATGTGGGGCAGCAGGTCTACGGATCACAGTAATTACTTTGTTTTTGGTCCTCCAAGCCCATCTAGAATGTTTGTATTGTTTTGCATTGTTGTGATGGCTGAATAAACAATGCCACCATTTAACCAAGAAACCTGGACAATACTACAAAAGGTCTCCCACAGACTTCAGCATTCTCCATCCCAGAAGACCACCAGGGGATAACGGTCAAAGTTTGGAGCACCAATTAACTAGCTCTTCTTAGAGCAACCACTAAGCACACTGTTCAAAAGAGATTTGGCATACAGAGGTACCACACACAGACCTTTATTTACCACTGTGCATATAGCTTCCTTTAATAAGTTTTACCAAACAGTTAAAATGTTAATATGTTGCAGTTTTATCTGAAATGCCATGAGGACCCCTGAAACACTGGTCACAGGCAACAGGGGGATACTCCTAGTAGAACTATATGAGGTTCGTTCCACTATCGACGATAGCAAAACGAACCTCATAGTTCTATGACTAGGAGTAGGACTTTAGGAGTAACACTAACAGGAGGATAAGCAAGACGGTTATATTGAGTGGGTGTGGGTAAAAGCCAGAATTGCCTGATTTGCCGGAATAATAATAATAATAAACCACTTTATATATTAATTTTGGTTTTACCCTTACACCGATGTGTGTTAGCACTGTATACTCAGTACTTTCCCGAGTTCTGTGAAAAAAATCACAGGCATATTACTCGGGTGGGATTCGAACCCATGACCTTTGCAATTCTAGAGCAGAGTCTTACCAACTAGACCACCGAGATTGCCCGGTAGCTAGAGGCAGTTCGAATCTGCATATCACCATGAGGTCCCTATGCGCTGAATGGTCGGAACTTGAATTACACTATTTTTAAAGAATTGGCAAGAGAGGCAGCCGGAACTATATAATATTAAATAGTCAAAAATATTAGTTGTTGTCATACTTACCCAGTTAACTCTGCAAAAAAATATATCCCAAAAAACATGAAAACATGAAACTCGAAAACATGAAAATTTGTACCTGCTGTCTGTTTTGTCCATCAGGCAATCAACAAAGATGGTCAAACTTTCATGTTTTCTAGTTCCGGGGATATTTTTTTGCAAGGTTAAGTGGGTAATAATGACAACAACAAATATATGATACCATTTCAATTGAGTTCCGACTTCCCTTGCAGCAACATCTTTTTAAAATAATTATATTTTTTACAGTTCCGGCAGATCAGGCACTTCCGGCTTTTACCAATTTCCTATTATTGAGTGTTGTACCTATTATAGAAAGGAGCTGATCAATTATCACATCAACTTCCAAGATCAAGAGATCAAGGTCACTTTTCATAATACGCTCATTGATAGGCAAACCCTTCTATTTCTATTTCTAAATAACCCTTTCCAAGTCCTCCTCGCTTATATAGAGTGGATGCTCTACCATTCTAGTCAGATATAGGCTGGGACATCCTCCATGGCTGGGCAATTACCCACATTGTTTAACATAACAGTAACCTCCCACTATTTCATACCACCAGCGCCCTCTGTGTGTCTGTCTGCGTGGCGGACTGGTGGTGTCGTGGACTGTGGTCACACGACCCGGCCGATGAATCATAACAATAAATTGCAATAACATGCGAAAATATCGAAATTAACAATCAAGTATTCAACAATGAAATGTTTTTAGCTCAGAAATAAATCTCTTCTCCCACTTGGCTAAATCTTACCAACTCGGACCTGACTTATCACGCCTTGTACTTCATCACTCCCATCCAATAACACGATTCTGATCATGCACGACCAGCAGAGAAACAATCCTCACTGTTGGTGTCCGATTAATAATCGGGCAGCAGTTCAAGAACACATGCAGTATAAGATGATTCGGGTCAATTTAATTACGTCGTTGTTAGAATTGTTTCTTATTTAACATAGTACTCCCCGAATCAGTTCTTTGCCATTATTGCGTGGATAACATAATAACTCTCACTTTGACGGATTTTGTTTTGTTAAAAAAGATCTCAGTCATGGCACTCAAGGTGACATCGGCATGGATTCCCCAAAACGCAGTTTTGATAAAAGGCGAGGACTGCAAAAATGCCAAAAATATTAGCTTTTTTTAAAGTAACTCGATCTTCGAATTTGTGTATTTTAACCAACGTTGAATGCTGGCAAGTCCCAAAAAACATTTCTCTGTCGGGGTTCGTTTTTAATAAAGCTCCAGATATTAACTCCAGTTTTGCTTACGAATTGGTCAAATATAAAGCTGTTTTCACCCCTTGACAATCTGGAGGTAGCAACCTATGGGCCATCCCCGGGCCAACAAAAAGTATGTCTGGGGGAGGATCACCCTCCTCCTGAGAATTACACATCGGTGTAAAATAATGCGTTGAACGGCCTGTACACAAAACAAACTAGGGGAAAAGAGGGGTCACAGTAAACTGTTCAATTAAGAGCTCTCAACTTGAGCTTAAGTTAGGCTTACCTGATGAATTATGCCGGAATTGTTGCTGGCGACGGGCTGTTTGCAGACTTCAAGTTAGTTTCTTTAAAGTTTATTCTGAAGCCCTTTCGTGGATCGTTGGAGCAGTTTTATTTGAATCATCTTCCTTGTTCCCTTTTTAACATTACGCTTATACTTCAACTAACTATAAATTAGCCTTTACTCGAACCTTTCATTCGCCAAGAAATGTGTTTTCAAAATTGTTAAAGGGGAGGCGACACCGGTGAAAGAACAGGGTGGAAAAATTTGTTATATAGAGTTGTCACATTGCGCACGTCAGTTTTCTCACAGGCCAATGAAAACGATCTGGGGTTTGTTTCTCGTCAATCCATCCTGAAAATTTATTCTTTTTCACGTTTTCAAATGTGCTGTATGCATGTAGGCGAAGCCTAACGCATCAAAAAGAGTCACCTCGACTCTAACTGACAATAGGCGCCAAAAAGGCCGCGGCTACGAAACAGGTATAGCGTATTTGGATTGCGGCTTTCCGGCGATTGCACATTATAGGCCTATATCGCCTGGAAACTTTGCATGCACGACATACCAGCTCGACCTGGAACGCACCTCCTACATTGCCCGTCTACCATTTCTATCCCGTTTCCATTTCCACTCCCAAAATGGCAGACACAGGACAGGCGCGTGTAAGCGCCGCTCACATCGTAACAAAAAAATTACACTTGTTGGAAAGTAAACACATGACTGACACAAAATTAGCCTTTAGGGGATTGTTTGGATGTATACAGACAGATTTAACCAACCTTACGTCATAGTATTGTGTCCGCTATGTCTAAGTTGTTTCGTTGGTATCATGCATAGAGCTGTTTGAGCCAGTCAGTAATTGTTGGCGTTTTTTTACAGTTTTATTTTCCGTACCGATCGTCACACTTCCCCTCGCTCTACGTGGACTAGTTACCAACACAATCTTCTGATCATCCAGGGTTAACGACGTCATGTTATTGTGTCGTGGCACGATAAGAGCAGTCTGATAAGAGCATCAGACTCAAGTTCTGGTGGATAAGTCATCGGGATGTGGGTTCGAATCCCGTCCGTGACACTTGTGTCCTTGAGCAAGACACTTAACCATAATTGCTTCTCTCTACCCAGGGGTAAAATGGGTACCTGTGAGGGCAGAGATGGTTTACGTGAATGATTAGCTTGGAGCGCGGTAAACTCGCAGCACCGGCTGTATACTCCCCAGGGAGCTGAGATGGTTTATAAGGCCCAGTGACCAGGGCTAGGGGTAATAATGTCAGAAGCGCTTTGATACGGCATTCGGGCTGTGATAAAGCGCTATATAAGAATCGATTATTATTATTATTATTTGAGGGGAGAGACCGGGCAACCGAACCAGACCAGGGATGGGTACAACACTGAAGACATTTTAATAAGCATTGTCCAACCAAATTTATTAATTTATTTATTTAAAAAAGGAGAGAAATCGCTTCACACCACAAGGCCGGACGGCCACTTCAAGATGAGGGCTACACTAACTGATATTGGCTGTTGACCCAAATCAACTGTCACCAGGGGCACCCCGTTCACAGTCCGTAAGGATAGGCATGCGTATCATCCACATTGGGCGGTATAGCAGGATGCACTACCTTCCCAACTTTTTATGCAGCAATTTAATATTGTTAAGTACCAAACTCACGGGCACAAGTGTCATGACCAGGATCCTCGAACCCACACCCTGTCGCGGACAACACCAGAGCTTGGGTCCGGTAAACTATAGACCGCTCGGCAACGACACGCCACAATTGTGATTACCGGTATAGGCCCAACCTCTTTACATTCCTTAGAATAAATTTATCTGAAAAGAAAACTTCAATGTGCCTTAGACTTAGAGCATCACTCAGTTATAAACTATTATAAAGCGAAAGTTTTGATTCTTACAGTGACGGGAGGACAATAAATAATTTAGATATTTCCCATAGTTTTTAGTATTCGTTATTCGGAGTACAAGTGCGCCCGCAAGCGGCAAGGCCGCTTAGTCATTATGGTATGGGCATGGGGTCCGGTTAGAGAATTTTATATATGCAAAAAAATAGTTAGTGGCCTGACGTTTCGACCCTAGCAGAGTCTTTCTCGAAGGCTAAAAATGAATTTTATATAAAAACATTGTTTTCCCCCTCGGCTACCTCACGGGGGCTGGGCAGGACATTTTACTAGCGAAAATGGGGGCGGATGAAGCAGCGGCGTAGCTAGGACTTTTTCGGGAGGGGGGGGGGATGGTTTTGTGAGTGGGGTGGGGGGGGGGGAGGTTCATGCTTTTATTTTGGAAGGGGCGCTGCAGGGGGCCACCGCCTCTTATGGCATTTTGTGGCCGCGGTAGTGATCCCGATTGCGATCGTTCACTCCATTTTTATTATCGCATTTTCCTCTCTTTTTTTCTCTCTCTTCTTTTTCTTTTTCTTTTTGTGAACACTATCGCGTTTTTTTTTTCGTGGGGGGGGGGGGGGAGGGGAAGCACGTGCTAGGATGAAGTTTTCAAAACTCTGCCGAGCACTTTCAAAGGGCATGAGTTTTGAAAAAGATATTCTGCAGGCACCGACGGCCATGGTCCCAAAAGGCACAAGTACCACACAATTCTCACCTACGGCGCCCTATAATTATACGATAAAGCGGGTGATTCTGTGGACCGTAAATGCATGGTAAATAGGGGCCCCGTAAATAGTACCCGTCGTCATAGAGTTTACCTTGGAATGACCAACCTTCAACAAACACGACACTTGTAATAAGTGGGTCGTTGCGCTGCTGGCAAAAGTTCTGTGCGCCCTTGAGCGATGACGAGATGCATGTGTATTTGTGTGTCTTTCAATAATGATCTGCTTGCAATCCACATCTACTGCACGTTCCACTTCCATTGCTTTATTTTACTGGTTTCGCAGGCTTTAGGTTAGCGTGACCTATTCACCTCACCACCTGAACAACTCTCAATAGTTTGGGCAGGTGTTTACAGAGAATAAATCCCGGACCACCCCGGACACAAACAGAGAGTCATTCTAGAACCTGTGTGTGCCTTGTTCGGCGTAGACTCCGGCCCACATCCCCAACCAATCCTCTCACATAATTATAACTTTTAAAACTGAATATGAAATCACCCCAAAGGAGTCCATCAAACTCTTGTAAAAAAAAACCCAGTTGATTAATACAAAAATGTATTTGCCTAGCCAACTCAAACATTTACCGCATCATTCTTTTCTAAAAAATAAATTGGCTGACTTTAGATAAAACAAAGTGTTTTCATTTTGTAAACTTAATTTTCTACAAGATCAAGAGCTTTAGACTGCATCCTGTGATGCATACGTTCTATAATAGCAGTCCACGATTGGGCAATTGACTTCAATCTGCCAGCAGCTTTCACCTCAGTCCATCCTCCCACCCATTCGGTGATCTTGTACCCAGTCTTTCCACACTCTTAGTCATTGTAAAAATTATTCATAATATGGAAGTATTTTCTGGCGATACTTAACCAGACTAAATCAGAGAAAAAAAAGGAGAAGATACGGCGCTAGCTGTCAAGCTCTGGAATTTTACACGAAAACAACAGTGTTTGTCATGAATTAAGAATGCTGTTATCGTTTTGGATTTTATCGACAGTTTCGTGACGGATACCTGTTCAACTGAGTGAGTATTTTGCGGTGGAATTATCAATGAAATTGTAAGGTCTGACCTTATGTTGTTGTACTCGCACTTGCGATAATTACAGACTGGTGATCAGTCAGTGTGTGTGTGTGGTGTGGTGGGTCGAATCGCGCGCGCCTGTGGCCCCAGTTCCTTGGTAAAAATCCTCATTGTGGATGTCAACCTACTGTGTTATAAATCTCACTGTTTATGTACCTTTATTTTACTTTATTTTGCACTTTTGTAAAGGTATATTTTTACTACTACTAGCTATAAATACAAATTGTGTCATCGTCATGTAGCCAGTGTCGGACCTGTGCTGTGTGATATTTTTAATTTGGGGGCTTTTTCTGGAGATATGATGGCCTTTGCTCTTGCTTGTATCTCTTTAAACAGTTTAAGTTAATACATTTCAGCAGAATATTAACACATAAAATATTAATTTTAATATTAATTTCATAACATGGATGCCACTTAATGCTCACATGTATGTTTTCCTCGGACAAACAATGTATGATTATGATTGAGTGTAAACACTTTCGTTTACCTGCAAAAAAGGTCAACAACTTTTTTTTTTCATAGCTGCATCTAAAAACCCATTTTATTTTGGTTACATCAAAAATATAACTAGTCATTATTTTCATAGTCAAATTAAAATTAACAGCCATGGTGTACTGAGAAATAAAACTGTTTGATAATTATTTCCATTGCTTGCACTAAACTGAGAGCCTAATAGTAATACTTTTCAAAGGCATTTTCCTCCAGTTGTCTCCTAATGCGCAAAATTTGGGAGGCAATTTAATTTAAAAGTACTGCAGTGGTACCCTCTGTTGATGACTCCCTACGCGCCATTACTGAACGTCTTCATTTCTGGGGAGTCCGACAATTGCAACCCTGATGATGACCTGTGACTTGGGCAAATACTTGACATGTGGCAGTTGACCGAGCGGTGGCATGTGTGATCAGCAGAGTGTGGGTTCGAGTCCCGGTCGTGACACTTGGTGTCCTTAAGCAAGACACTTAACCATTATTGCTTCACCCTCCGAATGGGACGTAAAGCCGTAGGTCCCGTGTTCTGTTTTAAAAACTATCATCAATGCATGTAAAAGACCCCAGTACACACTTATCGCTAAGAGAAGGAGGTTCACCCAGGTGTGTCTGGCAGTGCTTTTACCTTCACTCATTGAAGGCCCCACTCAAAAGGAAGAAGAAGTTACTTTGAGTGGGATTTTTTTTTTCAAGAAATTTCACATTTTGCAAGTACCTCTGAGCAGTCAACACCAGTGCAAGGGAAAAGCCTGAAGGAAGTTGCAGGGAGGCCTTTCTGCCTCAGGAAACATATTAAAATGAGTCGAAAACTGACACTCAGTTCAGGCCTACTGTTTGGATGGTTACTTAATATCAGAACCTTGTCGTAGTGTAATGGAGTAAAGGGTTCAATCAGAGCTACTGTAGTATAGAATTTCACGACTGCACCTTGTCAGTGTCCTCTACCATGGTGTACTTGTCAGTGTCCTCTACCACGGTGTACTTGTCAGTGTCCTCTACCACGGTGTACTTGTCAGTGTCCTCTACCATGGTGTAATGTAGGGAGAGATTTTAAAATTTGTATCATATTTTGAACATAAAAACGTTTCCACCTCCTGTAAAAGTATTTAGTTGAGTTTGTATAAACGTCAATTCTGTTTGGATTTGACTGTCCAGTTGTAGTGGTGTCCGGGGGTCGGTCAAGCATCACGCATCCATCTGATCTCCTCTGCAGACCTAAATTTCTGTTTCCTGCTTGCATCATGCCAGTAATCATCGCGACCTTCCAATTTGTTTTAAAAGCACTTATTTTTTACAACTGCTCATCCCTGGTAAAACTCCTGGATCTTCCCCTGGGTGTGCATTGTCCTTGAAAGTTCTACTTAAATACTGATGAATGCGTTGGTGTTAATAGTCAAATTTAGCCACTCAGACTGGCGTTGTCATCTAGGGTATGGGACTGAAGCGACAAAGTAGTTGTTCTATACCTAATTGATTAAAAGCTTCATTACTCTAAACAGCACTTAAGTGACCAGGCTAACTTAATCAAGGTCATTTCCAATTATTTAAATTGTTGTTTTATTGCATTCCTTTGTAATGTAATCCCACAAGTCTACAGTGTCAGCCGTGTTCGTCAATTCAATTTAATTGTACAATTTTAACAACGGTGTGCACTCAATCTCCAATCATTAAAAAATCATTCTTGTAAATGGAGAATTCTTATGGAAACAAAATTTGCAAAATACGTTTAGTTTAGGAATGACATCATGGCTTGATTTAGTTTGCCTATTATTGGGCAATGCATATTAACACCAGTCAAGAGCTCTGTTGGCTGTATTAGGTAGCCCAGCTAGCTAGTCACAAACTTAGAAACTTGCTTACAAGATGTGATGCTGTTTTATATTACATGAAAGTAAACAATTTTGGGAAGGTTGACAGCTGGTTCAGCCAACAATCAAATTTCATTGTGTCATGTTAGACAATCTGGTCAAAACCACTTTTTGTTGAAAAAAGGAAACTTTTCCTATGTGGAACTGGAACAACCTACACCAGGTTCTTTTAAGATGCTGGCCTGATGCTTTGTTTTTTGAAAGGGCAAGGGCACGGTGCCGTTTTCTCCTTGGTAAAGGAAATGACTGGTGAGGGGCACCAAGGCAATGACCTGGGGCAATTGCCTCTGTTGCTTCCAAATCAGTTGCCTTCGTGAAGTATCAGGCCTGAAAATAGTATTGTCAGTTTTGTCAGAAAATAGAATTGGCACTGTCGGAATTTCAGGTATTGACTCTTGACTATTATACTCAACACATAGTCACTTTCATTATATAAATTGTCACTTTGTAGCAATTAACATATGTACAAGTTTGTTTGTGCATTCTCAGCCCTGATACATTGTGTACACGTACTTCATTCTTAGCAAAGCAAGGCCACCCAGGCAGGCCAGGAATTTCATCTTTGAAAGGGCAAGGCCATTTTCATTTTGCCAAGGGCACTTCTATGGACAAATCTTTAAAGTCTTTGGGAAACTTCTGAAGGGGCACCGAGTCCAAGACCAGGGGCAGTAGAAGCCATGGCCTCCAGGGCCTCCGCGGCCTTCCTCCGCATAACTCCATGCCTGCCAAGGCAACAAACAGTGGTATGGAGGCAGTTGCTATTGTAGAGACAGTGGGCATGAAAAATGGATCGAGGCAAGCTTTGATGGCATCCTTCAGATGAGCAAACCCTGGGGCCGACTTCACAAAGACTTAAGACTAATCTTAACTGTGTATCAATCTTAATTGCTAAGTAAAGTGGGATCACATACAAATCACTATGTAAATATTTAATGTATACTGTATTAGTCATCTTAAGATGAATCTTCGTGCCTTGTGAAATCGGTCCCTATACAATTGCTGAAACTAGTACATTCATTCAAAATTGTGTATGGGCCTTCGCCGTCTCTTGCCTCGAGTTTCATCTTTAAGAGGGCAAGGCCGCTTGCATTAAATTGCAAAGGGCACTTCCATTGGAAAATCTTAAAAGTCTATGGGAAACTTTTGTAGGGGCACCAAGGCCAAGACTAGGGGCAACAGTGGCCATGGCCTCCATGGCCTCCGCTGTAAGATTAAAATTTAAAAAACAAGTGTATCAGAACACTTTTCATTGTTGTAGGCTTTTCATTAGCACACATTTTTAAGATGCTAAGCAAATTTATTTATTTATTTTTGTAAAATCAGAAAACCGAACTTTCCAATTTATTAGAACTCACCCTTTACCCCCACCCCAAAGTTTTAATACAGAAATAAATAAGTTCACGGTCTTATTCCTTGTTAAAATAAGATGCAAAGTTCTAACTGTGTACAATTCAATCATTCATCTTTGCTGTTCCATAAATTTTTTTAAATAAATAAAAAGTAGCTACAAACGCCTCACAGTACGTAGTGTTTTAGCTTGCTCAAGAGCAGCCTCAGATGTATAGGACGAACACACTAAGGCCATTCAATGTAATTAATGTTTAAGCCACTGACTCAACTTTACATGGATCATAGAAGTTCAATTAATTTAGTTTCTAAAAACAAATTAAATTTAAATGCTGGAGAGGCTAGAGAGTAATACAGCACCTGATTTTATTATGTTTGCATGTTGCAATCAAGTTCAGGAAGTTATAAGAAAGCAACGTACATGTATAGTGCTTGTGAACATTACAAAAATGATTAGTTTCAGTCTGAAATCACACTGATAATAAATTTCACACCAGTTCCAGTCCTCGAGATAAATATTCTCGGCTGAAAGACTGAAGTCAAGGTAACAGCACCAGGAGACTTTCACCTTTGCTTATTTTGATTGCTGCAATTGAAATAATGCCACACAATGCACAAAATATTATGTAACATGCATTAAGTGTTTACAGCTTTAGTACATAGCTGATGGGCATGAGGTTATGTCGGGATTTATTTTTTATTAACTACCACTTATCATTGGCAGATTTTTGTGTGCAGTACTATACATACCTTCTTAACTTTCTTGAGTTTACAAAAATGGCTGTTTAGAATTTGAATCTAAATTTTCGGGTCAAATTGGCCCAAATTCAAACCTAGCATCTGTAAATATTGATGATCTGTAATATATATATCTGCGTTATATCAAAACAATGCAGTGAACGATTTCCCGTGTATAGCATACATTAGCAAAATGTTACACAAAATGTATCGGTCGCTACTCAAAAATCATCATTCGCTACTCCAAAATTAGCGTTCAGTGTGCACAAAACTTGTCAGTCTCAATATTTCGCTAGATGCAAAATTGCTAGACAAAATTGTTCCTTGCAACGCATCGTTAAATTCTGAACCCGCAGTGCACAGCCCAGAACCACCATATTGAACTTCACAAGGTTATGTTACTCGTGTACCAGTATTTCTAACTGCACATTTAATTACACCAAATATTACTCCTGAACAATGTTTTAGCACAACTGCATTTAATTTATCAATGTCAATCATTATTGTACACAAGTAACGTTTTACCCAATCTGAAGATCAGGTTTGGAGCAGTCAGTGAACTGGGTGAATTAAGGAGGGTGGGGATGAAGGGTCTAAAGATAGAGTGAAGGTGTATAAGTGGGCCAGTGTTGTGACTGAAGGAGGGGGTTGATGGGTACAGTACTTTGGTTGAAATATTGTGGATTGCTGGTTAGCTGGTTGGATGGTGGTTGGCCCCCTGTTGTTTTGTTGTGGAATCGGGTGTCATTGGATAATTTTTGGGTAGACGATGATTGTGTAGGTGACCGTTGGCTGTGAGGAATGTTAGGGAGTGTTTTGGGGTACAAACTTGTTTTCAACCATTTGTTTACTAGAACCTGCAGCCTTCAGAACATTTCAATTATTTTCTTTTCCCCTGGTATTTTTGAGTGATGTACCTGCAAATATCACAAATGCTCTCACTTCAAAATCATTCCAATGTTACTGTGTAGGCATTACCACCAGGACCTGTAGATTTGTTCCTAGTTGTTTGTTCCTTATTGTTATATTGTTCATTTAAAAAAATCTTTATTATGTTTTTTTGTTTTACCTCTGTGTTCAATTCTCTGGTTCAGTGCATCAGTTGATTTTAAAATATCCCTTAATATCAGAATTTGTCATTTTATTTATTGTCTTATTTCCATAATTTAATTCCTCATTTGTGTAATTTAGTTTTTCAAGGTCAGTCTTTTAAACTGTAATTGCTTACTTGAGTACTATGCAATGTGCAAAGAACAGATGTCAGAATTTTCTGTATGTAATTTACTGAATTCCGTTTTTACTGAGTTCCTTTTTTTACTAATGTTATCTTTTAACCATTTCGGTGATAACAACGGTGTTAATTCAAGGTAAAAAAACACAATAAATATGACACAACTACCCACTTGCCTTCCATTTGGGCGCCATTGTGACACACTTGAACCGGGTTTGCGCAGATATGCAGGGGTTTCCCTTAAACAAAAATTTTCACTCGCCGGTCGGACGAGTCAACCAAACTTTTGGGTCGCCCGCAAGTATTTTTCCCTAGCCCGCATAATGCATACAATTTTCAAAGCTGTAATAAAAATGATCGGTCGATGGCGCAGATTGGGGAAAAATTGTGCGGCAACAGCGATGTGTTTATGAGTACAAGGTTGTAATTTTGCATGAAATATAACCGGAACAAGGTTGAGATTAGACTCCACCACAAGTCTTCCCAGCCTTGGAAATTTGAGTTGTGTGTTTCCCCGCTCGCCTAAGTATTGTTGTATGGAACATGGAGGAGAGCCAGACTAATACATGTAATATGCATGCGTGTTTTAGCGTTTGTATACTGAAATGAATGATTGCAGCCACATTAGATCTAGCAAATATCATTATCATATTTTATTTAAGTCATTATTTGAATCCAGTATTTTGATTTCTGTTTAATTCTATTTTTTTATTCCGTGAAATTCCGTTGCAATTGGATCGATTCCGTGTTCTACACCAATTTCCGCGATTCCGTCCATGTTCACAGCGATGCAGAAAATTCTGAAGTCTGATAGAACAGTGTGTGGTGCATGTATGAGCATGCACACATGTGTGGAGCATAACGCGTGTTGTATGTAATATCAGAAAACATCACGAAAGTGCGGCTGTTGCGGTAATCAAACACACGGGTCAAGAATAACACAACACCTGAGGGAATACAGAGGGAGTGCATGCAGACAACGCAGCGGTCCCAATGACGGCTGCTGCATGACAAAAAGAAGTGAATACAAAATATATGGAAAAGCGGCGATTTTTCCGTGATGCAAAAAACATTGCCTTTGGCAATGGCCAAAGCCAGAAGAGTGATGACGACCACTCTGGATTTTCCGGACATGCAGGTATCCCTCTCGAGCCGCGGGACCTAGCCGTTGTGGATGCTATGATAGACAAACTTCCTAAGATTTCGCTCTTGTTAACCTTGGATGTAATTTGTTATAAGATTCATTGATGTGCACCATGCATGCTGTTCTGTATAAATTACATGTAAAATGTCTTGTTCTATAAGCTTGGAAAAATATATAAATTCCATGGACTGTACATATGTATGTTGTAGACATGTTTTTAAAAAGGAAGAAAATGCATGCACAGTACACAGTCCCGTAGCACTTGATATGTAACACAGTATATGGCTACAGTCTGCCCATGGTCCGCCATTCCGGGAGACAAATTGCATGTAACGATACATGGTGCGCACGTCTGACCGTGCGCATGGCCTAAAATGCACACTGCATAGTAACGCAGAGTGAATGTGACTCCCAAAAACGGCTCAACCAAAACTTATCATGGGAGATGATGTCAGGTGAATTTGGTCGATATGTTTTTTTGTTAAATGTACAAATTTACAGGGATTGTGTAGACTGTACCATGACTATGCTACAAATGTACATCGCACACAGTGTATAATTCTAGGTGTCCAAGCAATGGCAGACATTCAAAACAATTACAAAGAATTTCATCACAATTTGGCACACAATACAGTATGTATGATGTTTATTACACATGTACAAGCAGTGGATTTGTATACTGCAACACTTTGCCAATGCCAGCTCCCTCCTTCAAATGATGTGTTTGAACACGTTGAAAGACAACTTTTGTCTCGGAAATTATGTAAATTGTGCGTCCTTTGATTCAGAGGAACAAGATGTACATTGTGTGTATTACATTGTGTTTCATCACATCTTGCACCTCGGACAATTGCTTTGCCAAACCACGCTGGTGCGGGCCGTTCCTCACAGCTTTGTGCCCTATTATTTTATGATGATTTCAGTGGATAGGTAATGGGCATAATTTGTATTTTGAAGTGTGCGTAATGCTTTTTTTCTGGACACTGTTGGAAAGATAATTTCACTTAGTTCTTCAACGTACGAACTACATGTACATGGCTTGTACAAAGGGTATACTGTGTAATACAGCCAGGTACGTCACGTGTACACTATCTCACAAAGATTCTGCAATCAGCGTTTGTAGGAATGTACACCCGTGACAGTACACCTTTTACACACTTTACCAATTTGTATCCATTTGCATTTATTACGGCAAGTGTAACAAAACACTTACAACAGTGAACTATTAGTAAAGTTTGAGAGATTTTTTTAGAGTTACGCTCTTAACACTGTCTCTCATTGAAGACACTGATTAATGTCTCCGGCTTGATTTAAACTTGAACTAACATCCTCTATTTTGATTTTGTCATCCCTACCCAGTGGACCTATGCTACCACAAGTGTTCAACCCTGTGTCTTGGGGCGTGGAAAATTGGGGAGTAGGCGTTTCTTTGTGTTGTTGAGAATGGCTCATTGGAGGCGAGTCAACGGTGTGGAAGAGGATGGGGATAGTACGTGTAGTCGCCATCCCCACCAAATCGTCTACAAAAAGGTAACCTTTTGATCATTTTGCTTTGCTTTTTTGACACCTTCGGTTTTTGTATGTACAGAGGATGATTGTTTTTATCATGAGCAGAGTTATACGTACAAACATGGTATTGATGCGCCCCAACTATAGAATCAGCCTTGCTATAGTTGGGCTCATACTAACTATATTTGGGTGCTGCCCAACTATAGTTGGGACCATCCCAAATGTACTTAGGCCAATTCTATTGTTGGGATGGATTTGTAAAATGACCAAATCCATCACGTTTCAATTCTGCTTGAATGACACCCCAGTAGCATCATGGTGAAAACAACGATTCTTGAAGACTTCTTCTGAATTTCCTTTGTATGTGAATTTTAATTCTTCTGCTGGCTGCGTCAACTCAAGAAATAAAAATATGCCACCCAAAAGAGTCACGTTTTGCAAAAGTTAAAACCAACCAGAAAAACCCAAACAGTAATTGTTCTTCTGTAGAGCTACTGCCGCACAGTTTTCTTCTTGTGAGAGAGAGAGAGAGAGAGAGAGCCTTGTTGTTTAGAGGCTTCAACTCAATTGCATCAATGACCTTTTGAAAAGCAAACTCAGTCTACTTAATAATCGGACTTCACACTACACCTGTGTTTAGGATCAGTGCAAATTGCTTACACCAAGGCCTTGTTTGATGGCACCTCTAACCAGTGCGATTCCTGCTTCATTATCATCACTAATTTTTGTTAAATTAATACCAGGTTAAAGCAGATTGTATGTAGCAGCACTGTTCGTGGTAAATCTCCGGTCATACGAAGGATGAACGTACATGTAATTAATGATCGCAAATTTCCATTTACATTTGAAGCACTGTAAACCTCATTAGTAAAATCAACTTTTCTACTGAACTGTAGGTGCCTTTGAACAAGTATTTTCTCCCTGCAGTTAGCGGAGAGTATAGGCAAGTGCCAAGAAATTGGTGGAGTCCACCAATAGATTGTGATAGATTTTAGGATTTGAAACTTTGCATGGCGGGAGACCATTTAAAAACTACAGTTTGCAGTTAACGCCATGCCAATATCTTGGCTATTGAGTTTGGATAAATCTGTCGGAGTTGTTACAGCATCCTGTTCTTTTCAAAGCGACCAGATTTTGGTTGGCTTAGGGGTTTCTTCCCTGCTTTTCACTGGTTTCAATCCTGTTTCAGACGGAAGCCTTGTATATATGGATCGTGTTTTCATTCCATACCTGATTGTGTGTGTTTTCCTCCCACATCTAAAACTGAGATTTCTTCAACATCTTCACCGTATATCTTCAGTCAGGCCTACGGGTTACAGTGCAAGTCACTTTTGAGGGTTCCTTCGTTTCATTACCAGAAAGATATAGACAATTCTAACAACTCCTTAGACATATAATTACACGGTGAAACCTTAGATTCTAGAATATAAAATGTTTCAGTTTTGGAACTAGACATTTTATAAATAATGATTCAGGTTAAAAGAACCCTTCGTCTTCTTTGTATTAATTGTGCCCTACTTCTTCAGTCTAGAAGTGTAGCCAGGTCAGAGTCCCAACAAGATGTCAATTCCAGTCAACATTTTCAAAATCTGAGCCAGAGATTTGTTTTATTTTTCCTGGTGATGTCAGTGATTTGAAGATACAATGCAGAGTACCAACTAGACTTTTCTCAGAACATAATTTTCCGGTACTATACAGTATGTGTACATGTGTGTAGATATTAGTTTTGCTTGACTTTGGTAACATGAGAGCTTCTTGTAACATGAGTAATATTACATGTGCTTTATGCAACTGACGTCATTGACCGCACACAATCATTTTGTTGGCCACCTGCACATTTGAGTCATGCACTGACTGCAACAATTTGCTGGCACCTGACGAAAGACGTGCCAATTGAGTCTTCGACCAAAGTAAAGAAACTTCTTCTGTGTTACAATAGGCTGCAGTGTGGTTGGTGTTTTAAGGACACATAGGGTTGTGTTAAGTTCCCAAGTCAAAATTGTCTTTGTACTATAGGAACTTATTTTTGAGAGAACTTATTTTTGTGAGAAAAGTTTGCATTTGTCAAACTCAATTACACAAATTTCCATTAGGCCCAAAAAATGAGATGTTCTGTTTCCGATTACCCGACCAACCCAAGCTTTATGCCGTGACCCTAAACTTTTTATTTGGCTTGAAAAGGAATTATTTTTTTTTATATAAAAAAAAGAAAAACAAAATCCTTTTCATGAACAAAATGTCTGACTTTGACCAACGTAACATGTTTGAAACAAAATTGAGATAAAAAAACAGAAGACATTCAGACAAATTTACCGATATCTCTGTGATTTGAGTCTCATGATTTTGTGATCCACGGCCGTCGTCCAGTCCCTAACGTCGCAGAGCAAAAACATACCCACAATGCAATGCTCAGCGTGCACACAACGGTGCGTGTTGAGCGATTCTTTAGATTTGCACAATCTGCAGATTGCATGCAATTTGCTGAATTAACAGCTTCAGCTGCTACACATAGAAAGCGCAATCTGTAGACTGCGCACACTTTCACTCGATCGGCATCTTGAGCTGCCAATTCTGCCAAGCGAAAATTACAGATTGCGCACAAGTTTCCAGGATTACAGATTGCACTAGAAAGTGATGAGATTGTCACTATTTTGAGGAAGGGACAGGCACGTCAAAAATAACGTTTTCTACATTTTGTAGTTTTTTCACTTGTTATCTTTCAGTTATTATCTTAAGACATACTGAAATACTGCTTTTGAAGTCAAAATTATGCTTCATTTCTTAATGACATTAGTGGGCATTCATCTAAGTAATTGCCTGTTGCACTTTCATGAAGAGACGGGCATCCCCAAACATGTACAAAGTACATTGTGAAAGAATAGACGGCAAGAAGGTCAAATGGAATTTGTGAGGAAGAGACGGGCTTGTCAGCATGCGCGTGATCATGTTATATGCCCGCCCTTCACTATGTAAAAACATACACTCCCATAGATGTGCCCATAAGTTGGTCATCATAATTTTGTATTTTCACAAAGATACGGGCACGTTTGACTAATTATTGTGTTATTTAATCAATGTTTTTGTATTTGTTTTTTATTTAATTGAAAAGGTTTAACTCTTAGAAAACCTCATTAGGGTATTTAAACTGCAGAAGAAAGTTTTGATACGGCAAAGGTTTCAGTTTCAATATGCATATCTCAAAATGTTTTTTAACGCATTTTGACATGCCCGTCCCTTGGTGAAAACGGTAACGAGATGTGCCTACTACAATTCAATTGCACAAAGAGTCTAGTTAATATAAAAATTTTGTCAAAAGCGAGTAAACTAAACAATGAATGGATTTTAAATGCACATATTTTAGCACTCATTTCTGTATGACTTTGTATAAATTAACACTATTTTACTGTGGTGATGTGGTCTAAGGCACAGCTGCAATTAATTGACGTCAGGTGTTAAATTTGAAACTAAAACTTCTGCCATATCAATTCATACAGGCCTGGGCTAGGGTTAGGCTCAGGCTAGGGATAGGATTAGGTTTACATGTACCTTACATGTAAGAAAATACAGTAGGGGTGTCGGAACAAAGGTGTTTATAAATCATCATCTTCCCTGAAGCTAAATTTTTTTGGGAAACTTTGTATGTCCAGTTCACTCTGCAAAATTCCTATAATTCCATTCTACACAAATAATCATACAATGGTTTGTGTTCAGTCTCCGTCATGCATAAAAAATCCTCAGTTGATTAGCAGTGTTTCCCCGATGAACCTCTCCACACCTTGGAGGTTTGTTGGACTAATTTCAGGAAGAAACCAAACCTCGGGCATCACAGGCCCCGTTCGCTGAATCGGTCAATGCGTGTTTGTTCTTCCCTGAAAGGAACCGGCAGTGAAAGATGACAATTTCAGGGTAAAACTCATTCATGATTCGCATATAGTGGATACCCAGCAGCAAACCTTTCATGGGAACGGACTCAATATCCACTCACGTGGAAGTCACGAATGGAAGGAATTTAACATTTTTTTCTATCGCAAAGAAAACATGGGCTCGACAATAATTGAATTCAATAGTCTTTTCTTTCTTTTTTCTTTTTTTTTCGCCGCTGTTGGTGTTAGATTTACATGAGGAATGAGGATTTATCTTCCAAGCGAATTGTCTTCATTTGTGTAAACATTATTTAAAAACCAGTGGCTTTAAACAAAAGTTCATTTGCTTGTTACTTGTTGTATTATTAATTTGGTTTGATACAACTTAGGGTGGAGGTATAATTCAACAATTGTTGTTGCTGTTTGCTTTTTGCTCTCTCAATTGATTTGTTTCTATAGTGTTTAAGGAGTGTTGTTTAGTTTTGACAAATACCTTTATACAAATGTGTGCTTAGTTCAATCAATAACAAGTTTGTTTTTTTTAATCAGTAAAATAAGCTAAATTGGAGTTTCATTGAAGGCGGAGCTGGAGATTGGCCACCAATAACTCATTCTTGGCTGCTTTTTGTTGTTGAGACAATTGAGCATTTGTGATTGTAGCTAATTAAAGAATAAACAAAACCCATAAATGCCTTTGTACATAATGAAGATCTCTGTTATTAGGTATCTCATCAACTCTTGAGTAAAGACCCCCCAAAAGGATGAGATAAGGTTGTTTGTATGTTTTGGTGTTCTGTAATATTTTTTTGCTGTTGGCTATAATTAGGGCCTATGTGTATGTGCAAATGTATTAGTACGACATTGTCGTTATTTAACACTGTCAATCAGGTAGGATCTTACTCAAAAATATTAACGTTAAAAATAAATTGTGTGATTTTTATCTGAAAGCCTACTTGTTATATGGATGATAATGGAAGCAACCTGTGAAATTATTTGCTCTGAAGTTCCCCTGTTTATTAGAAATCAATAAAAGTACAGTCTATGTTGAACAATTTGAATCTCCAAATTTCCATAAGTTGTCTGTAGACGACTTATGGACATTTGTCGTGGAATCCGTTTGAATGCTGCCCTCAATACCACAGGAGATGCGGTTGGTACCCGGTGTCACATCGCTAAATATGGATTGATTCGACGTTGTTGATGAAAATACTGTGACAATTTTTTGCTGTTTTCTCAACAAGCAGACACAGTATTCAACTGAAACCATCACATGTTACTTTTGTATCTTTCAATAATTTGGGTTTGAAACACAGAAAAATTGACTGGAGCAGGACTTGAACCAACGACCTCCGGATTAACGTACCAGCGCTCTACCAACTGAGCTATCCAGCCCTATGTTGGCAGTCTCCCTATTAGTCAATATCCTTGTTTGGGGGTGCCAGTCAGAAGCAACCCAAATTATTAAAAAATTTACCCAGTCAGTTTCCCTTGTGGTTTATTACTTGATTTTTATATCTTTCTTGATAGTTTTGCCTATAAATTTCAGATCTTGCCTGTCCATGTTTTTGACATTTAAAACTAGGGCCATTTTTTGGAACCACAGCTTGGGCTTTGGTCACGGCGGGTTAAGCTCAAAGCCCAAGCTCAAACCTACATGTGTGTGTGTGTAAGCCTTGGTTTCGAAAATGCATATATAACCCTGTATAAAATCCACTTACTTTACAGATTTAAACAAGTTTTAACAACAGTTAGCATTTATTACTGAGGGCATACATTACACTAAAGTAAATAGGTACTTTATTTTTATCCCAATATTCTTCATGTTCAACTCTATTTTTTGTCAGTTTCGGTGTGGAAAGGCCCATGTTTTTAGCAACTTTTATCAACACTGCTCTCCTCTGATGTGTTTCTCACGCAGCAAGATGCATTTCTCACAGATGAAACATTGTACATGATTGTATGATGAGGAAAGTAGGGCCAGGGGCATTGTGTTGTACCCTGTCTCCCATGGGATCATTCAGTAAACTCTGGTGGGATTTCATGAAATGAGCAATGTTGAGCCACTATTGTGCCAACAGGTTGCAGGGAGTCGCTTGTTGTTGACGTGAACTTGCTGAATACCCTGGTGTTATCAAAATAATGCGGCAATGCAGAGAGTGTTAGCTCTTGGCTCACGGTTCACGATAAGTTCACTCTATCTTATGGCGTATGTGTATGACATCTGACAAAGTCTTTTTGGAAGAAAAGATCTCTCAGAGAAGAGAAAAGCAAGGTTGCTCTTCCAAGAAAAGAATTTCACGTACAGCTGCTGTACCATAATTCTGGTGCAAACCCATAACCTCCAAGAACAGCCACAAATCCTTCATAGACTTTGAATCACTTTCATAGAGCTGCTTATGTGGACAAGAGTGCTCAACAAGTTTCTGCTACTGTACTAAGCAAAGATATGTAGGAAACCAGTCACAAATTGTACACGAGATGTGACATGGTATTTGAGCTGGTAATCTTATTCTGGTACAAGCAACTTGTTTTGGTACTTACACATGTAGTAAAGCTCAATGAAATTGGGCCCTTGCCTGACACTTGTAAGGGCAAGGCATTTTTCTTTCTATTATGTAAATGGCACCTCAATGTTCTTTGACCCGATTAAAAAACAAGAAAAGAGATTTGGGTAGTTATCATGAAAATTATTAATGTTCCCAGCAACTTTTCCAATCAATTTTTCAGAATTTTGTCTTTTTTCGTCAGAATTTATAGAAATGTTCTACATGTTATGGTGACATGAAAATCTCAAATTGGTCCCTGGGGTCAATTTATTGATGTATGATGTACTAATTTAAATTCACTTTATAAAAGGATTGTTTTCATAAATGTGCTTGTTTGTTTGTACATGTGCATTTCGAAAATTCCTTGTTGTTGTTTAATTGTAAATTATCAAAATAGCATTACAGTTTATCAAGATGTTTTAAATTTAGTTCACAAGGGATACAAAAAACACAGAAGAACACAAATTGAAAAAAAGAAGAAAGGAAAAAAAAAAAACTATCATAATAACTTTCACATGCAAATTATGTTAAAACAAATTCCCAAAAATATGACAGAAAACCATAAACATTTTGTTTTTTGCTGCAGTTGTTCGCAATATGTTTCATGAAAACTAGATGATTGAAATAGTTGGTTTTCCCCATCTTTTCTTTAACAAAATTGTTTACAGATGTGCCTTTTCTCTATCAAACAAAGTCTGCATTTAAAAAGAAACAAAATGAGGGAATACCAAGAAAGAAAAAAAAAACAGGTGGGAGGAAAAAATATAGAAAAATAAACGAAACATTGAAAAGAAAAGATTTCTGCAGCTAACAATATATCCGTGTATCATGAAGGAGATTCTAAACCCACCGTGGACCCATTGAAGCAAAAAACAATAGAAGCCATGGACTACGAGGACAGGCAACGAGGGCATTTCCAAGATGGCTCCCCTCATCTCGCCATCCCATACATATATATACACCTCATCACATAAACACCTGTGCTTCATATGCACCAAGCCTATCCTCACCAATTGTAATATAATATACGACTGCTTATTAATTCTATACATGTGCCTGCTCACAGCTCTACAACGGGACGGACGTTGCAATGCGGGGGTTCCATAGTAACCAGAGTAATTAGTTTCTATGGTGATGAGGGTCAGAAACTATTCATTGGCAGTCGGAGGCTTCCCATTCCATCCGTCTCTATGTGTGGGAGAGAGAGAGAGAGGGAGAGAGAGAGAGAGAGAGACAGCAAGCGAGCGAGCGAGCAATGGCTCAATTCTATTCATTGTTGAGAATGACAGAAATATAAGAACATATTTTTACTCCCAGGCATGGCTGCGGATCAATGTGCACACTCTGAGCCTCGATAAATTTACATTTTGAAGTGAACTACAAATTTGAATGCATGGATGCTTGTAAAGGGACATTATATACATGGCAGTGTGCATGCCGGTGTTAAAGCAACACAAACATGTAATCGCTGAAGAATTTGGACAAAATTTAAAAGGTTATAAAGTAAAAATTAATAGCAAATTGCATGTGGTCCTTGAAAGAAATTAATGCAGATCAAGGATTTGAGTTTTATTAAAATGTACATAGAGCTCAAAGGGTTGTGTGCAATGGACAACGTATATCTTTAAATAACTGATGTATTGAAAACATGTTCACCATGGATTGATGGAAAAAGACTTCCATTTAAATTTTTTAGTTTTCAGGGGAAAAAAAAAACATAATACAAAAAATTATAACTTGTATAATGTTTTTTTTGAAAGAAAATTAAAGACTTCGCTTGCTAGTTGTATGCTGTTCATGCACTGTATACATCATAATAAAATACTGTGTATATTAAATACTAATTATTTTAATTACTTTTGAATGGCATTTTTAATGTGGCGTGTTCAATGTTTTTTAAGCATAATGGAGAAATTGTTTGTGGATGTTTCATTATAAGGTGACTAGTAACCTAAAAGCATGGTATGTACAGTTATGTAGAATTATAGTTCACATCACAGTCCGTTTTTCAAGAAAAAACAAAAGCTTTGTTTAACTTGACCAAACAAGTTCAGACAAACTTACTGTATTAAAAAAAAAAAAAACGACTAGAAAGAGATTTGAACCTGTGACCTCTGGATTAATGTACTGGCGCTCTGCCATTAGCCATAATGTTGGTGGTCTCCCTTTTTTGTCAATATCTTTATTTGGGAGGGGGGGGTGCCAGTCAGAAGCCATTCAACCTGCAGCTGCTGTATAACCAGGGATCACACCCAACTTTTAATATTGCAACCTGGGAAGTCATGGGGGGGGGGGATATGACATTTTATTTCAAATACTGTGTGTTACACGGTTTCATATCAAGTACATTCTGTGTGGCATTGAAGTATGTGGTAGCATGGGCAGTACATGCCTAGTTCTTAATAAGGATACTGAGGATTTGATTTATTTTCTGAGAATGTATTCCCGGCCACTGACCAAATTAAAGCATTTAAAAAAAAAATTAAGTTAAAATAAATCGCAGACCTGTAGCCCGCACACCTCCCCCCCCCCAAAAAAAAAAAAAATACATAAAATAAAATAAATATGTGCATTGTTGTGTATGCCAGAATTACAATGGTCATTTCTCGAAATGCATACAGAAAAAGAGAAAACAATCTATTGTAATGCTGTTCTTACAGACACAGAAAAACTTAAATGTGATGAGTGTTTTTTAAAATATTTTTTTGTATCAAGTAGGCTATTTTAATGCAACAAGCAGAGGATTTACGTTGTAGTAGGATGTTTTCAACCTTTTAAAATGTTGGAATTGTTTTTAGCAAAAGGCCTTTAAATGCAGGGTATACTTTTGGTAATTACTCTACAAGTTATTGACCACAAAAACTTGTTTAGTAAGGAGCACTGAAGAGCTGTTGATAGTATAAAACATTGTGAGAAATGACTCCCTTTGAAGTATAGCTTTAGAAAGATGTACTTTTCACCCTCCAAATTTAAATCTGATAGGCTGCAGGCATGAAACCCTTCTCAAGCATCTGAAAGCACACAATTCTATGCAACAAGGGTGTTTTTTCTTTCCTTATTTTCTTGCAGCTTCGATGACCAATTGAGCCCAAATTTTCACAGTTTTATTATTTTATGCATATGTTGGAATACACCAAGTAAGGATACTGGTCTTTGACAATTACCAAAAGCATACACTGCCTTAAAAAAAAAAAAACATAAATAAATGCATGACCTTTAGTCTTGGTCCCATATTATGAATTTGGTACATGTGTGTCATGCATCTAGAACTGAGATGTACACAAACTCCACATAGTAATGGATGGACTGCATGACAATCCCAATACTTAAATGTCAGCAGCAGTCATGCTCACATCATCATGCCGTCTGCTGTGTGTGTTACACAAGCCCCGGCAAATAGGTTTCTAGCATAGACTAATGTTGAGCATCGGCAATATTACGTAGCGACCTGCCTCTGTGCTTGCTTTTTCACATGTACAGACACGTACCATACATCCACGACGGCCGCACGTATGGTTTATTTTGAACACACAGTCTCTCTGACTTTTGCTTGAACCTCTAATGCCACGTTCGAGACCTTGTGCCTGCCCATGCCAAAAGTAAACACTTTAAAAAAAAAGGCAAAGGAAGTAAAATCTTTTATGTTGAGTAATTGTTCAACATTTTTGTAGGTAATACTGTAGGCCATGTATTCCATGAACCAGAGCTTTAAGAGTGGTAAAATATGTATACATTGCATTTTTAAAGTGTACACAATTACAATTCTCTGGGGCGGATTTCACAAAGAGCTAAAGATTGATCTTCACTGTGTATCAATCTTAATTACTAAGCAAAGTGTGATGTCACAATACAAATCACTATGGCAATATTGACAACTCATCGTAAGATGAATCTTAATGCTTTGTGAAATCGACCCCTGGAACTGTAAATGTTCCAACCGAATTCTACTCTGTTGATGTGACAACAGTGTGGCTTTGAAGGTGTAATAGATTCCTTGCATTGGGGTCAAACACTGAGGTCAAACAATGGAAAGGTACGGGCATTTATGGGCAACGCACAAGTTTCAGCCAATGGTAGGTCTTCAATGAGGGCGCTGTTTGGGCTTTTGACGTCATATGCAAGGGGTATATAAAAAGATCATTTGCAATGCTTCCTAAAAACGTCCCTCTGTCTACTTTTAATGTTCACAGTGCTCCTTAGCCTACTTCGCAAATACTCGGTATGCGCGCGTTAGCCTTTGAACCAGGTGCATGCTGGTTTAGTTGGTAACAAACTTGATCTCTAACTGGACGAGAATGCGCCTCTTTCCACGGCTGATGCATGCGCACTGATCTTGCAAAGTAGTTTCAAACATCAATGCATACTGTGTGAGATACCAATTTGAGACAAAAAAATTGTACCATTGTCATGTAAATTGCTGTGTTTTGGTTTTTGTAATTTTTTTAAATATTCTACATGTACTCTATAATGCAAAAATAGCATGTAGGTCTATCGTATAAAATATTATTTCATTAAGCCAGTAGTCACTTTTCCAGTCTAAAATTAAACATAAATTGCCATTTCCACTTTGTTTTGTACTACAATGCATGCTTAGATCTCTCAAGTTGCATTTTTGTCGTACTGTACAATCAGGGCAAACTGAATTGATTTGGCTAAACATTGGCCTTGAACTTGAGACATGATTTTGACAAAACAGTTTTTCCTTGGTAAAGGCAGAGATCTGGCTCTCTCAACATCAAGTGGAACCCCAAATTGATTATCATTTCAAATTTGTAAAGTGCCATCTATCTATCTATGACCAAATATTCTGAGGCCGTGGAAAAAAAAAGACAATTTATAACAAGTTCTCAGACATTCAAATACATAATAATAAACAAGGTACATAATTGATCTTATATTAGAATGGGCATCAAAGGCAATGGATGCTGCCTCTGGGTTTGTTTTTGTGTGGAAATGAAATGAAACACAAGTCCTCCTCAGAAAGATTGGAAAAGGAGTGCAGTAAGTCATTTTTACGTCAATTTTTTTTCTTAAAACCAGAGTCTAAATTGTTGTTTTAAACCCATAGTACCCAATTTCACAGAGCTACTTTAGCACAAAAAGTAGCTAAGCATAACAACGTTATGCTTACCAAAATAAGGTTACCGGCCAAAATACTATGTCTGTAGCATTTGTGACTGGTATCCTGCTAATTTTTGCTTAAGCAATATTTTCTGCTTTAAAGCAGCAGCTCTCTGAAATTGGACCCTGTTACTGGAGGTGTGATAAGGTCATCATGCATTCTAAGTATACAAGAATGTTCAAGTTAAATGGGTATCAGTTTGGCTCAGTGGTTTCTTTCTCTGCCTTTCACCTCATTGGACCCCGGTTCGAATGCCATCTCGGACCTGAGCTTGTATGGGTGGATTGGGTTTTCAGTCCCTACCTGATTATGTGGGTTTTCCCCATTGGGGTTTTCCTCCCTCCACATCTAAAATGGAACATTCCTTCATCGTCTCTTATTCATCCTATTGATGCTGTTGGATGTGTAATGAAATAAAATAATTAATTAATTAATTCATTCATTCATAAATAAATATACAAACTCTTCTTGTGCAGAGGATTGGATTGAAGTTCCATTTTGAAAAACGGTACATTTCCTGTCCCCTTGCAATGCCAGAACACAGTTTGCCAATCCCTGCACTTTTGCAGGTACCCTAGTATACAAGGTACGTACGTACGTACTAACAGCTACCTTTATATTGAGCACGTCCATAAACTCTAAGCCCTATAAAAACAATAAAAAAACTGGAAATATGAATAAATTATGTACATCAACAGTACACAGTGTTTGACCAGATCATTCCCGATTCAACCATCATTTGTTATGACACGAAGCATGTCCCTTCATACATGCACTCTGTGTTCATAATAATTAGATGATCATCTCGGCTGCGAGACGGAGAACCGGTTATGTCTGCCGACTGTGTACATGTACATGTACGGCAGCCTACTGACCTCTATGCAACAACCATATTCATCTCACAAGGCGTCTGTCAAACGAGAAATAATTGCATTCAGTCAGCTATATTTTCGAGGCGCAGCATAAAGGCATACCGGCCCTCGGATTGCATGTAGAATGTCAACACGGATTTAAAGGCAGCGGGTTATCGCAACAAGGACATTTTGTTGCGATTGCTTGCCGGGGGAAGATGGTAGGGTTTGTTGGAAAAGGTTCTCTTAAAATTATTCAAACTTCTAACATCCATATACTTTACATGTGAGACTGGACAGTTGACAATATTTTAAGGTTGTACATGTACATTCTTAAAAAAAAGATGTCGTCAATGGAATATTTAAAAATACTGGGATAGAAAAATGAATAGAGACTTGCACTTCATAAAGACACAGAAGCACAAGCAACTAGAAAACTTTTTGTAAAATTTTCAAACCATCCTAGAAGACCACACATTGACCATTTTGGAAGGGACCAAAATAGTTTTGCCTTTCCTCTTTCATAATTTAACTATTTTACACCGTGGCACAAATCCATGTATGATCTGCAAATTACTTGATGTAAGAAAGTTACAAGTGAATTTCTTTGGGATTTCTATTTTAGGATATTACAAAAATGTTTTTACAAAAATGTAAAGTCTATGGAGCAAACATTATATTGGACAATTGGAGAAGCATTTGGAGAAGCATTTGGAGGGGGGGGGGGGAGAGTATAGAATTTAACAATCTATCTCAAAGAGATGTTTTGAAATTATGGGACATTTTTGTTCTTCATTTTGTCATCAAAGAGCTGAGTCTGAAGAAATATCTTAGAAATATATCTAACTGCCAAATCTTTATACTTGTGTAAGGTCAATAAGATAAGTTGCTCACTGTTATGCCAAGTTGTGGTTGCGCACTTAGATGCAAACCCACCAACAGCAACTTTCTGATGAACTGAAGAACGAATTGGTATTGGATTGAATCAGCTTGAATTGAATTAACAATGGAAATGAACAATGAATATGTAGCCACTGAGCGATGCCTGTCTGTGCGCATGCAGCGCACGCCATGATGATGATGATTATGATGATGTGGTTGCTTAGGCTACACGTATACAGGACTGTTTCCATCAAGTTCAGGTATGCAACCAATCAGGATTTTAGTTTAATGTAATAATTGCATCAGGGGTGCCATTGTAGACAGTTTTTCGCGTAGACCTTTGTTGACGTATCGGCATGCAATTCGCGCATATCAGCCTGCTAGCTTATGCATGGAGAGGACCCTGCATGTACAATCCAGACATACAGTACATGTACTATTCCTCATTTTAATAGAAGTGTCAACTCATCACTTACTTGGATACATTTGGTTGATCAATTCTAGTGTACTCCAATTTGCGAGGTACAGCGTTCTTACAAAATGGAGACGTGACATTGTTGCACTGACACAGTGATTTAAGGGATATCAAATTGATTGCCAAGCTGGCTTGTAGCTCCACTGCCAATGGAATAAGAAAAGGAGTGGTACTTGTTTTGCTTTATTATAATATATATATTGTTTATTATCGCAACAAGGACATTTGTTGCGGTTGCTTGCCGGGGAAGATGGTTTTGAAAATGGGAATATCTAAACTTGTTAAAAAATTTAAAAGCAGTGTGACTAAATTTCTAGCTCACGATACTTGGAACTTTTGTAAATGAAAGTTAAAGCCAGGGTATACTTTTGTTAATTGTCAAAGACCAGTATTCTCACTTGGTGTATCCCAACATATGCATCAAATAATAAACCTTTAATAAGGCTTTATGCTCAGATTCAAATTTGTGGGTGGAAAAATTACCTCGTTTTCTCTAAAACTATGTCGCATGTACTTCACATGGCGTCGTTTCCAACAATGTAATATCAACAGCTCTCCAGTGCTCTTTACCAAGATAGTCTTTATGGTCTTTAATTTTTGGAGTAATTACCAAAAGTAATGTATAAGGAGAGGTGTCTTATGAAGAGTAGGGTGTCTGAATGACACCAAAGCATGGCTCTTGCTAACAGTTTGTTAACACCTCTCTAGCCTAACACCATGGCAGGCATGTGATAGGTTTGTTTAACTATTATGTAAGGTACATGTGTTGCTCCCCCATCCCTCGTTTTTTTTCCCCGCATCCACACTAGTGAGTTTTTTCAGGCCTGATATCGCACAGTGGCAATAGAGGCACTTGCCTGGTCATGCACCTGGTCATAACCTTGGCGCCCTTTGAAATGTTCAAGTGCAAATTTTGTAAACCTTTCCCTCCTAAAAGTACTCCAGGAAAAACCACCTTGCCCTTAAGAGTGACACATTATAAAGTCCAACCTTCCTTTACAGTTTACTTTGGGTGTAATTTAATTTTGGACCTTGCACATTTCATAGATGGCAGTTGGCATGATAACCACGTAAAATCAACGAGTGCATTTTCTATGCTTTCTCAGAAAAAACGAAGGGCAATTGAGATTGCATACAGTCGCTTGATCATGATGTCATCAAAGTATCAGCGGAGGGGTAATCTTACTTCAGTATCCAAATGCAAACAAAGATGTCTTACTTTTTAAGACAATTGACTGAACAGCTTCTTGGACATTGTAAACAAATTCCATGAATTTTCAGGCAGTTGCGACAGATTTTACACGGCAAAATACATACATTATTCATGGCTCTGCCTAATGTAACTTGGGCTTTTATCTAAAGGGAGGGCAGATGGGAGCTCATTTTAGTGGGAGTAATAGAGAGCATGCAGTCGCAACTAAATGTATCCTGTCAATCGTCATCCACACTTCACATTGTAAGTGAACACACTTTTTATCAAGTAATAAACCACAAGGGAAACTGTCTGGGTAGATTTTTTCAAAAAGTTTGAGAGCGGGATTTGCACCAACAACCCTTCGGATTGAGGTGTCGGAGGTCATTGGTTTAAATACACTTTTGTTAGAGCGGCCAATCAGCTAAGAAAATGATTTCATTTTCATGTGTTCATCTTTTAAGATTGCTTTATAAAGAAATAGGATACCACTGCCTTTATATTGTGATTACAAACTGAAACAACATGATTTCCAAAATCGGATTTTGAATAATTCTGCCTGTACATGTGATGAACAAAATAAGCCACTTAGAGATATGGTGGGCAGGTTACTAGGGCAAAATTTGGTTTGGGTAAGATTGTTTGTATGCACTCAAACCAAAGCGCGCATTCCTATAGTGTGTCATGGCTGAGCGATTTAGAGCTTCAAATTCAAGTTCTAGTGGTTAAGTTATCGGGGTGTGGGTTCGAATCCCGGTCATGACACTAGTGTCCTTGAGCAAGATGCTTTACTACAATTGCTTCTCTTCACTCAGAGGTATAAATGGGCACCTGCGAGTGTAGAGGTTGATATTGTGTTTGAAAAAGCCTTTGGAACACCTGCAGCCCGGAGCTGTATACTCCCTAGGGAGCTGAGAAAAATTAAAGGAATGTTATTAACCCTTATGACCAAGGCACTAATGTAAAACGCATTGATACATTATTGCAAAATGCGCTGTATAAGAGTAAATTAATTATTATTATAGTGTCCACCATATCTCAAAAAGGCTGATGGGGTTCAGTCATTGGCGGAAGTCTTAAAATGGAGCGGAATCTTTACAACTGCACAAATAAAATTTTCATGAAGTAGACAAAGTGTACCTGAAATATTCAGGAAGCCATTTTTTAAGTGCCAGAGATACTGCTGCATCAGTGTTACTTTTAATCCCTTAGGCTGAAACAGGTGTGCATACATGTACAATGTACATTATGAACATTAGTGGTTTTGTACTTGGATAAAAAAATGACATTATTAATATTAACAACTTATTCATTTTCCATTTGGAAGTCATTAATTGTGCAAAGCCAAGACTTAGCAGTCCCGCCTGTCGTCTGAAGATCATTGAAGGGTAGCAGTGCAAGTGCCTCTGCATCGTGTCACGTACAAATCTTTTGGACCAACCCCAGTGTTAATTCATATAAGCACGTCTTAGGGAGCCACTTGCCCAAGCCTTGTGAGGTACAGTCATGTTAGCATTGGGTCGGTCGTCCTCGGGAGTTCCTCATGTGCGCTGCCAGTGCTGCTGCTGCTGCTGCTATGTGACGGTGGCAACATTTAGTCAATCTTGAGTAGTGGAATATACATGTACTTCTGCCAGTGCCACTCTATACGGGGCTTGATGAAGTGGGCCATGCATCAGTGATGCAGTCTGCTGTTTGTTCAGTGGATGGGTAAACGGACAGTTAAAAAGGAGGATACCGTCTTCAAACTTTGCTGCACCTGAATCGGCTTCATCAGACAAACTGCTCTCATATCATACGTTACCCATGCGATTAAAAGAACAGAAGATGATACACACTATAGACTCCATCCTTCACCTTTGCTTCAATGACTAGTCAGACAAGGAGACGACAAGGAGCGATAATTGTTGTGTTTCATCACGAGAGGTCACCATAAGTTGAGTCCTGGAAATTTATTCAAATCTGAAATGGATACTAAAGTTTGCAAGACCCTGGAGAGTTTCAATGAGGTATGACAAATGGATACACAGGCCTTGACCATTAATTAGTCTTAAAGCTGTAAGGCATGAACGTTTTTTCTAAAAATTATTCCTTTCTTTTTCTAAGGGCAGTAGGAAAGAGGTACCTCAGAGGTATATCAGCAAACTTAGATCCTCGATTCTGATTGGTCGATCCATGGCAACATCAGTGTGATATTAAACCATATTCTACAATCTAGATCACACCCTGCGTATTGCACTGTTCTAACTCCGCGTATTGCATTTTAACAAGCTGCCCGTCAACGCACTTGTGGAATAAGGACAAATAAAGCGCATCTGTGTCTCAAATCCAACTCGGCCTTTGGCCTCATTGGATATGGGATGCAGAAGTACTATATTTTTCCATATTTCACTCGTGGTTGTGTGATAATTAATATTGTATTGTACATGACACCAAGGCCTGCCTGATGTAGTACAAACTGTCGATGCATTTTCATGGTGCGAAATTTGACTGTCAGCACTGGTAAATGTTGAAAACATCATCCCCACAGATTTGCACATCACTGTGGTGTGCAAATCTGGTAAAGAGGTAATAATGGGAAAACTTCCCTAAAAATATTTTATCTTATTAACATCTTATTATTATCCATATTGACAGTGCCCTTTAATTATTCATATAGGACTCCTATATTAAATTTTGGAGCCTCAAGGCAGTATTCATGGCCAAATAAAGGATGACATGTGACCAATGTTCCACCTATCAAATTACATGTAAAAGGATCTGTGTGTGCAGTATAAAATACAAGATGTAATTCTTTATTCATCTTAAAAAAACACAACGGTCTCTGTAATAATTATGCTGGAATGCCTAAAGGTACAGTCTTGGAGCAGGAGTGTACATCTTGACAAACGTTTTGTGCACAGACTAATGTAGTTTACTTTGGGGGGGGGGTAGGGAGAAGTTTGGGGCACTTGCTGTACTGTATCAGCTGCATGTACATGTATTAACTACACCAAATAAACCCACAACCAGAAGTGTTTCTGGTTGTGACTGGTTAAACCCAGCCCCTGGTTGGCATGCAATGCAATCATTAATTAAACTGTAGCGAGTCTACAGTGTTGCTGTAGTCGTATAATGTCTAACCCAAACGTGCAGTACATGTACTTGAAGCGTTGCCGCGTGTGCATGTGCGCAGGGACCCTGCACCCGTTAATGAGAACATGGTAGGCTCTCGTCCGTGACTGATCTCATTTTCATAGGATGAACTTGTGGCCGGCGTACCCCATGTAGCTGTCACTGTGTTCATATGCGATCATCTCCCGGTGTGTGTATATTGCCAATCAATACGTCTCCGAGCTGATAGACTGGGCGTACAAAATACATACGGTAGTCACATTAGGTGCTCAGGGTGCATGCATGGCTGGTGTACAAGAAAATGACGTGTTGTAGATATCTGAGCTGTAATGAAACAGATTTGGTTTCAGAAAGAAGGAAAGGAGACAGTTCTATGAATTCATTGATATTTTTATTGAGTAGGCAATACCAACAATAATGACTTTTAATGCACTCTACATGTTCATGGGCACTTTTATATAAATATGTAGGTTGCAAGTTTCACATTAGCTTATAAAAGACAAAAGTCCATAAATGCCATGATTTTTCTGGAAGATTGGATTCATTCTCGTTAAAATAAATACGCCATGCATCTAACCTATGAAAATTTCAGTTAAAAAAAAACCACACATATTTTTGAGCAATAGTTTCTGCCTTAGCTGCTTAAAAGCAGGATTGAGTCCTGGGCCTAATGTCATGACTCTGCTTACCGCGAAATTCTGCGCTTACGGCCCATAGAACTATGCACTTTAAAGGGTCCAATAATTAAGCGCAGAATTGTTTTGTATAAGAAAAAGGCTAAGCGGGAATCCTTACCAGTGCGAGCCTTTATTCAAAAGCCTTACTGAACAACCAGGCCCCAATTCCATACAGCTGTTTAGCAGTGAATATTGCTTAGCAGATTTCCGTATTGCGCAATCCGTATCACACCCTGCGTGTTGTGCTGTTCTAACTCCGCGTAACGCATTAAGCTGCGCGTCAAGTTTGCTTGAATATGAATTCGTTATCACACACTACGCACTTGTAGAATAAGGACAAATATTTAAGCACATCTGTGTCCCAAGTCCAACTCGGTCTTTGGCCTCATTAGATATGAGACACAGAAGTACTAAATTTTCCCTATATTTTTCTATATTGCTTCAATTCTTTAGTGGTGGTATCATTTTCGTAAAATCCTTTCAGTTAAGCTCGGTTCATACTTCTTGCAAACTGCAAAATTGAAGCGAGTACTCTCATGTCACAATTGGAAAAGAGTGCATAAATCTGGTTGTTTTGTGTTCGCTTTCGCACAACGTATGGAGCGTAAAGCTTTTGAACTGGAATTCAATGAAAAGCAGACGCCTCTTTGAAAAGTCTTGTTTAGCTAATATGTTGTGTTTGGGTAGTGTTTCAGTCGACTGTTTCAGCAAATCTAATGCACTAATTGGAACAAAACTTGTTTCTTGGAAGATGAAAACATGTGGTTTGTCGGAAGATTCTCCTTTCTGGAACTGGGGGATCATTGCTCTCCCTGCTCAGCTTGCCTGGCGATGGTCAGCAAACCCTGGTCTTTACCGTTCAAGCCTGACAAGCCTTGCATGACTGAGGGAGTGTATACACAGGGATAAGCTGAGAATGTCTCCAATGTTTGGTCTACACGGCGTACATGTACGTGTAATACTGGAATGAGATCTTACAGAAATTTGAAATCCTGAAAATGGGTAGCTGTTTCCTCATGAATTAGAGATTAAGTTTGCTGAACTTTGAGGGGATAAAAGTAAAGACTCTCCACGTTACTCCAAAGAAAAAGCAGAAGGCTATACATGTATAGACACAAGGTTAGTTAACATCTTTGAGAAAATTTGAAGTCGAAGGGAAGATCTGTGAAAAAAAAAAAAATGAAATCATCAAAAAATCTTGACAAATCAGTCCGAGAGAAGTTCTGAATAGGTAACATGCACACCTCACCTCAACAATGCTAGCTCTTTCATCCTATATAATTAATGTGCCATACCAGTCTGGTCTTGAAGCACAACAAATTAAGACCATCAACATTCTAAGAATGTTCAATCTGGCTGCTTTGTTGCTTCCCTCGGTCATGTTTATACCCGTACAAATTACACCAATTTCGGTTGAACTTTATAAAGGCTAAGAGTCAGAGAGGCATTGCTGACAAAAAGAACTGAAACTAGGCTCCATATTTAAAGAGGTACGTTGAAATGATGGCATGTCTACTGTTTGGTCACCCCTGGAGTTAAAGATTCCTAGGAGCTTTTTAGGATGTGAGCACTAGAGAAGTAAATCTAAATACAGGGTTTCTTTATATCTGGAGAAAATAACAGCTGCTTTTGTTCACCAGCAAGACATAAGCCCTTTTCACACAATGGACAAAAAAATCAACGTTATTGGCGAGATGTTCTCAATGTTTGTGAAATATTGCAAGAAGAGCTTCATGTGAAAGGTCAGCAATTTTTTACATGCTTTACATTACTTGCGAAATTTTCTCAAATCTACAACAAAAACTTACGCTAGCAGAATTTTTCGCTTGAACTACCTGGGCTGCTGAGGTATCAAATCGATTGGGACTAATTTTTGACTAGATGGACTTGAATCTGCGACCTCTGGTTCTGACTCCTTTATGTTCCAACACCCCTATGTTCTCACATCCCCGGAGATGTTTGTTTCTAACCCTAACCCTCACCTTCACCCTAGCGTGATGGTCATGAGGGATTATCGGAATATAGCGGTGTTAGAACATGAGCAGTCACCGGTTTATGCGGTTACAGTACTGTAAACTGTTTGCTTTTCACAATTATTTTATAAAATATCGATTGCTTGAACATATATATTTCAAATTTTGAACATATTGTATGCGTAGTGTACCTTTGCATTGGGATCCGTTAACCTTTAAGTTGTGCATACATCAAAACCTGAGACCTTAATTTACAGACACTACTTTTTAAATGGACATCTCAATTTATTAACCACTCTTGACCTCTGAAATTAAAATCCAATTATCCCAAATTGTGTCAGCCAACACTATTAATAGTTTTGCCTCTTCTTCAGCCACATGCACCCTTCATTTATCTTTCGCTGTGTGCTCCCAATTGGGAGGTATTTCCGTCGGAATGACGCAAGCAGAGTGTACGACAGCTACATGCATCCATCTAATAATAGCACTAGAGCATGGCACCAGTCGGCTAAAGACACGGTTTAGCTGGGTTGACGGCCACGGCCTTTCCATACTTCCATTGTTAATGCAAAACTAGCTTTTAGCCAGACAATGGAAGGACAAGCCGACATATGCACAGAGATTCTCGGTTGAGGTTTTTTTTTTTTCTTTCTTCAAAAAAATTGTGTATGTGTGTGTGTACATAATGCACGATTACGCCAGCACCTTGTTGTGCTCCAGCCTTTCCCTGCAGCTTCCGATGACGTCACGATGTGCAGTGCAAGTGGTGTAGATGACGAGGAACGGGAAACTTTAGCCGCGGAGGCTCTGCCACACTATTTATTGCATCCCCACACATCCTGACCGCCCCGCGTCCGCTTAAAAGAATTCCTCCTCATAATTATTGATTGATGCCCCCAAGATGTGGAATTTCTATATGTTCATGACAGTTGGCAGACTTGGATCAATGAGGTGAACCATCTTTCAAACGTTCCGTTGCATAAGTCGCCTTCCTCTTATTCATCGTCGGCCTGGAGTTCATGTACCAGCTCTTAAGGTTGGGTCTACGGACGACAGTTGCTGGGAAATGTGTGGAAATAATTCCTGGCCAACTTATGGTGCCATCCAAGTCCAGTTTGGGGCAGTCGTGATAATTACCAGGATGGGAAACACATGAATAACACACCTCAAAATTGTCTGAAAGTTGAAAATTATCTTGAAAATGTTTTGACTTTTTAAATAAAGAATGGATACCGCAAGTGAAGTGCATTGTTTGTCACCAAAAGTTTGTGACTGTCATGTTCTCGACACGAATTATGACAAAGTTATTTTCAAGGGTAGCTTAGCTGCGGGTTTTATTTTGGCATGGATGTGTCTATCAGAAACCTGCAGCGTATGGTAACTCAACATCTCAACCTCATGCCAGGCCTGCAATTTCATTTTTGAATTTGCAAGGCAATTTTCATTTTTAAGGGCACTTCTTTTTTGAAAAACTTATAAATCTATGGGAACCTTTTGTGATGGGCACCCAGACGAAGGCCAGGGCAACAGAGGCCTCCAGTGCCTCCGTGTCATTTCAAGCATGTCATTGACTCAGATGACATGATTGTCCCAAAGCCTGTTCATTGCATAACACTTCTGACTCCATCAAAACCAGGCAAAGCAAAAGGGGAAAGTTGGAAGGATTTTAGGACAGTCCAAAGTTGAAGAAGAAGAAAAACTGTATTGATTCCTTCCCAACGAAAACAAAGCAGCATATTTCCTGGAAACAAAACAAAACGTAGACGAAGGATGATGAGGTTTGAGCATTTATGTAGAAATGACACAAATTTTACACTTTGTTGCCATCCTCAAGAGTCTCATTTTGAGGGGTTTATCTCCCAAAACACATCCCCCCCTCTCCCAGAACATGCAACACTCAAAACAACTGGTCAGCAATGTCAGCTGTGTATTTGATTGTGTGTTATTGAAACCACCTACATGTACGGCATGATAAACTGTGTGTTAATTGCCTCGTGAGATGATGGGTGTTTAACTGTGTGGGCAGACAAAGTGTGCGTTACTTGCATGGATATTTTATGTACCACTTCTGTCACGTCTGCATTTCAAGAATAATAAATGAGTCTGTGGCAAAAGTGTAAACATGTGTGTGCATATGCTAAAACTCCCACTCTTTTGATAAATTGCAACAAATAAATACTATTTACTCGTCTAGTAGTGTGCCTCAACCTTTTTTTTAAACAGTATTTATATTTTTTAAAATGATTAAATTAAACCTTTTTTTAATTACAAAAAGTGTTTTTGTTTTTTATGAATTGTTTTTTGTTTGTTTTTGGAGGTAAATGGAATTATATTTTAAAGTTTATTTATTCCAGTAAATGCATTTATAAAAAAAACACATGAAAAATCAAAGGCAAAGATACCTTTGGATTTTTGAACCCTTCGATTGCTTTAATCAATGTAGATATATGTACACCCACAAAATAATCTGTGAAAGTTTCTCTTTAAAACATGGTACCGTTTTTGAGATGGGTTCGAGATGCCCACTTTACCACTGACCAGAGTCTAGTAATTTAGCACTGGGACAGTAACCCATAGGGTTCAAGATACCTAGTAGACCACTGACCAGAGTCTAGTAATTTAGCACTGGGACAGTAACCCACAGGGTTCAAGATACCTAGTAGACCACTGGCCATATTCCAGTAGTTTTAGCACTGGACAGTAACCCATAGTGCTAGAAATACCCACCGGACCACTGGCCAGAGTCAGTAACCCACATGGCTAGAAAGTTTCTCACCCCCTTCTCCCATGCCCAGCATTGATCTTCCTCCCATTAACCATTATGTAAAGAAATTGTAACCAACCAAAAAGCAGCATCTTGTTGCTTTGATTAATTAAAGAACAGTTTTAATATACATCTGACTTTTTTCCCAATGCTCAAAAGTTTCCATGAAACCATAGGAAACCATCAAACCCTTAATTCCCGGAATTATAACGACGACATAACAAAAACATTACAAATGAATACACTTGAAGTGAAACCTTCAGAAGTTCAGACATGAACTGACAATTCTCAGGTAGTCATTTTTAGGTTGAACCACCATGGTCGATCACGCATGCACACAAATTCCAAGCAAGTCACTGTCTGTTCCTTGCTCTATGGCAGGACAGATCACACAGCGATCGCTGTGCCAATTGTTACAGCATGTATGCATCTAGCATGAAGCTGTACTCCGCATGCAACACACAGACCACACGAGGGCTATCACAGTTGTTTTCTCCGTGATGTGTGCCGCACATTTGTTACCATGCCAGTCACCACTGTACGGCTTGAAGATTTCCATTGACGTCATTAGTTGTGACCATAACATCTCCACAGGGCCCTTATGCAGCTTACAAAGGGCCCGGCATCCACCAAGATGTTCAGGACCCTGGACAAAGAAAGATGTTTTCGCCATCTTTAGTGTGATACAGTGAAACACAACCTTGATTGGCCTTTACACATTGTGGCTATTGATGTAAAAATTTCTATAACAACAATCTTCGGTGTACAATGTTGGGGATGTTTTGAAAAATCTTGTGTACAAGAATTAAGGGTGTTCGTTTTAGAAAGCTTGTTATTATCAAAGGGAAAGGTTACAACATAAATCAATTTTTTACACTAATTATGGTTTAGTTGCTTTTTTGGGTTAATCTGTTTAAAAAAATAAAGTAAAATAAAATAAAACAAACACTGTCATTTGTACCATTTGCAGCTAGTTTACTGCTTAAGTTTGCTAAGCTGAAATTGTTTAAGCACTAGTGTCTGCTGAAGCAGCTTTATGAAATCTGGCCTTATTTTTTTATAGGGAATATCAACAGTCATGGAGATTACTATATCATTTACAAATGTAAATTATGTACACGCATGTATACATGTACATGTACTCTCTTTGAAGGGCCAGGCAGTACTAGTTAGTAAGGTGAGGAACATACACAAATCTACTGAAACATTTCAAGAGGCACCAAGTCACGGGCATGGGGGCAGGTGCCTTTGTGGTGTCCACGGTATAATCATGTTTCAAATTGTTTTTGACACCATCAATTTGGATACCTACAATATCAGGGCAAATCTCTAACAGTCTATTTCTACCTCAATGGTTGTACCTGCTATCCAAAAAGAAATGAATGCTGCTTAGGCCTCAAGTCCCTGTGGATACTGTTTTGGGTGATTCTCAATGCTGGCGTTCACTACCGCAATCCATCAAGCCTTTGCAAAAATGTCACATCTTGTAAAAATAATTGTTTTGCGCCACTTATGTTTGAAAGTGTACAATCGTCATATCTTGGTACAATCATAAAAATCGTACTGAAAGAAACCCTATGGTAACGGGATGCTATGTAATATGGAACCTTGGGGGAAGATGGAACCTTAGGGGAAGATGGAACCTTAGGGATGATGGAACCTTAGGGATGATGGAACCTTAGGGGAAGATGGAACCTTAGGGGATGATGGAACCTTAGGGGATGATGGAACCTTAGGGGATGATGGAACCTTAGGGGATGATGGAACCTTAGGGGAAGATGGAACCTTAGGGGAAGATGGAACCTTAGGGGATGATGGAACCTTAGGGGATGATGGAACCTTAGGGGATGATGGAACCTTAGGGGAAGATGGAACCTTAGGGATGATGGAACCTAAGGGGATGATGGAACCTTAGGGATGATAGAACCTTAGGGGATGATAGAACCTTAGGGGATGATGGAACCTTAGGGGATGATGGAACCTTAGGGGATGATGGAACCTTAGGGGATGATGGAACCTTAGGGATGATAGAACCTTAGGGGATGATAGAACCTTAGGGATGATGGAACCTAAGGGGATTAGGTTGGCCTAAGGGTTTCCTTCCTTGTTTTTCACCTCTGTGGACCTCAGTTCAAACCCAGCCTCAGACCTAGAGCCTTGCATGTTGATTGGGATTTCAGTCCCTATCTGATTGTGTCGGTTTTTCCCTTTTGAGGTTTTCCTCTCACATCTAAAGCTGAAAATTTCTCCTCATTTCCTATTCATTCTGGAGCTTGGGCTATTGGATATGTAACAGAATATTAATTTCAAGATTGTGCGACAAGATAACAAAAATTTTTGGTTTGAACAAAGAAAAATTGACGGGACTTGAACCAAGGACCTCTGGATTAATGTTCCGGCGCTCTATCCAGCCCTATGATGGCGGCCTCCCTATTAGTCAATATCTTTGTTCGGGGGTGCCAATCCGAAGCCATATAACCGCTAGCTACCCATAGGGCTGGATAGCTCTATTGGTAGAGTGCCGGTATCTTAATCCGGAAGTCATTAGTTCAAGTCCCACTCCAGTCAAATTTTTTTTTTTTTCAAACCAAAAATTATTTAAGATTTACCCAGTCAGTTTCCCTTGTGGTTTATTACTTGATAAGAAACAACAATATTACAAAAATCAAGATACAGCGTTTTTGCACAGTACAGAATGAGCTCAATGTTTCAGTTTTAGTCACATTTTGGTTTCATTGGCCAAAAAGTTATCATTCGTTTTTTTAAAGTGAACATAGTCCACTTCCAAAAAGCATCGCAATTGACAGCTGCCACCATCGCTAGACATCAAAGTGATTGCAATTTCTATCGAGTGGGCCGGTCACAAATAATATTTAATATTTATCAATCAACCACATGATATGTGATGCCACAACTCCTTTAATTGGCCTCAACTTATACTGTTGGAGATGAAGATAATCAAAAATGATGGACATAGATTACAATGTATGTGGCGGTACAATGACATATTTTTTTTCCACATCAAATGAATCTGTCACATTCCTCTGCATTAAAGGGAGGGTGGACCTTTGGTATTTACTCCCAAAACTAATAACCATAACAACTTACTTGGTAAAGAGCACTGCAGCTGTTGATAGTGCATAACATTTTGAGAAACAATTCCCTTCAAAGGAATGTTGTTTTAGAGAGAGGGATTCAAATACATTTCAATCTGAGAAACGTTTCTGCATGAGTTTATGACTGTCCCTGGTGCTGCAGGTCTTGAGACCTGGTCTTGGTCTTGAGATTGTCTCAAGACTCTTTTTGTGTGGTCTCGGTCTCAGTTTAAGTCTCGAAACCCATCAAGATCTCGGTTTCAGAGGGGCGTCCTCCCCCTCAGCAGGGCATGTCTCAGTCTCGGTCTCGGTCTCGGTCTTGGTCTCAGACTTCCAGGTCTCGACTACAACTCTGACTGCCACATGGAATACAGACCCTTCTCCTACCCCCAACCCCTTCCCAAATGTGAATGAAAGATAACCAAGGTCCCACATTTACATGTAATACAGTCTGTTGTCAAATGTGTACGCCTATACACGTATTGTGGATAGATATGGCAACATCTGAAGCCAAGAGGTACATTATGAGCCTACTCTGCCTACACTACCTCAAAACGAGCCTGGGCACAATTTCATGGAGCTGCTGAAGCAGAAAATATTGCTTAATAATTTGCTGCTATGCAAATATTAGCAGGATACCAGTCACATGTGGTATATGTGAGATTGCATTTTGGCTGGTAACCTTATTCTTGTAAGCATGATTTTGTTGTTCTTAGCTACTTTTTACAATTACAGGCAGCATCATCAGTTACTAGTGGGTTGCAGTTTACCCATTCCAATGTTTAATTTAAAAATCACTTTGAGAACTTGATATTTTTGTTGAAAAACTTGCCTTTCAAAGTTCAGAAAGGCACAGATTGTTTAGTCTGCTGGAATTTGTTCAATGCATCTGCAAATAATTTGCTTTTGATTTTTAAAGATTGCTTACCATTGATTGTGGTATCTTGAACTCTACAGGTGGAAAAGCTAATCCAAAAGATGCAAGATGAGAAGAATGGCGTACCTGTACGGACCGTGAAAAGTTTCATGTCCAAAGTGCCAAGTGTCTTCACAGGTAAGTGTTCAAGACCAAGGGAAGGTAGTGCATTCTGCTCTACCAACCAGGCTCCTAGTGGATGATACCCATGCCTACATCTTTACAGACTGTGAAGGCTGTAACCCTGTTTCAGCCCCAGGAGTAGGTGGCAATAGCCCAAATCAGTTATTAAAGTGTAGCCCTCACCTTGAAGTGGCCATCCGTGGCCTTGTGATGTTAGGCAATCTCTCATAAAAAAAAATGTACAAATTTTAAAAAGACCATTAAACTCCTTATGTTGGCAATGTGACGTGGCTTCGGCTACAATATACGGCACTGGCTAGATCTCAGCAAGTGCCCTGTCAGTCAGTGTTACAGCCAGAAGCCATAGCCAAAACTCACCGGCTCTTTTCAGAGCAAACACTCCTGTGACAGGGACACGTTGCCTTGGATGGGGCGCTTTGGGCTATAAAAGCATTTGTTATGAAATTTTGCATTGACACCTCAATTTGAAGGTACGTGCGTGTGTTTTTTCCCAGGATCACTGACTGTGATTTTGATTAAGATTTTGATTTTTGATTGTGTACACAGGTGCTGATTTAGTTCAATGGCTAATGAGGATACTAGATATAGACCAGGGTAAGTACAAAAGTACATTGATCCATAACAGTCAAGGAAATTAAGTTTTTCAAAATATGCTTTGTTATTTTTCGAAATACTGAGGCAGAGATATTTTCCAAGTGGGCGAAACATGTAGATGAATTGAACATGTTGAACTTGGTGACCTTGCCACACATGGCAATAAGCCATTTGTGATTTAAGATTTAAACAGTGTCAAGGTTCAAGGTTCAAGGTTCATTTTCTGGTACAATGCCTTGTTTCTGTCCAGGGTGAATGCTTAATTTGAATTCCTCCAACTACAGGGGCAAGCTTTTTTTAAAATTACGTAAGAGACGACAAATTCTCATATACCCACTTCTGAATGAAATGTGTGGCACAGGGTAAGTCTGTGGTGATCGGGAGGTTGCATTGCGAAAGCGTGCCTCTAACTGTGCGACATAGCAACACTGGATGTAGTCTGAGGAATTCAAATTGTGCATTCACTAGTCACCAGGCAAGTCACTGTGCCAGACATCACTCAAATTTAACTCGCAAATGGCGTAATTCGTACTGGCAACTTGATAGCAATTAATTGCAATACATGCACGTGCAAAAGGAATGTTATGGTTCAGCAAATCCACATTTTTTTTCACAAGCAATATCGTCAAGTACAAACACAACAAAGTACCATGTAAAAAATCAAAATGCCATTGTTATTTCTTCCTTCTGCTTGCATGTATGTAAACTGCCCTGAGAAAGATGACCTTTACATGTATTGGCATCCCATTCCCATGTTGCTCTCTAGAACTAGAAGAAAAAAATATATCATAGTTTACTTATCATGAAACTGACACCAAAGGTACTGTTTTTTCACAGTGCTACTACAACGGGTATTTAGCACAATTGCTCAACCCCTAACAGTTGTGATTTTGTGCCTCTCTGTTTTTCTTTACGCTTGTTCTTGTTTGATTTATAATAACATAAACAGTGAGAAAAATGGAATTAGCTGTTGAAAACTGCTCACCAACCAAATGCAAAAAAAACATGGCCTGACGTTTCGACCCTAGTAGAGTCTTTCTCGTGGGCTAAATGACAACACAACACACATAAACATAATAATAACAACAATAACAATACAAGTTTTTATACGGCACTTCATCATTGGTCTCTCAAAGTGCTCAATATCCTTTAGTTTGAGGTTCTTCACTGGCACTCTCTCTGCACTATGATTATTGTTTGTGACTGAAATTGTCACCAAAATAACTTACAAATAACTTTGACCTGAAATAAATTACTGCGAATGTTTATCTTGGGATTGGTATCAGTTGACAAACATCATCCATATCAGTTTGGCCCTTTCTCTGGCTCGGCTTGTTTTCATTCAACGTGGCAGATTAGAGTAGCTGTCTGTAGGAGCTTAAATCCACGGTCCCAATGCTGTCATTTTTTATGACCCAGTTTTGTTGTGGTCCAGAGTACATGTGCTTGATTATGATGTATGAGTTACGTTGCTGAAATAGATGTTCACGGGTCCATCAGTTTAAAGATGGGTGTTAAAGACCAGACTTCAAGGTCAAATTTGTTTTTTGTGACGCACTCCTTTTCCAGTAGATATAGTCCTTGTGAAAGTGGGAACAAATTACAAGTCTCTAACCTCACGTTAATAATGGTGGAATAGGTTGTTTTATTTGATGCTCTTTCAGAGCGAAATTTGAAACAAATGGAGCTGGACATTCCAAACAGGAATTTTTGCATCAGTCAAAAGGTCAAATTTAATGCAATTTGATTTGATTTCATCGAAAATCAGGAATGTAGTAAACAATTTCGAGCTAAAAAAAAATGCACAAACCCCCGTATATTTAAAATGTGATGTCATTTGATATTATTCAATGTGGGGAAAATTCGCACTAGAAGGGTATCAAATACATGGGCATTTTTAACATGATGCAATTATTACTTTTTTTTTTAAATGTTGATAATCTCATCATTTTGTTAAAGTTTTCACAATATATACTAGTCTCAAACTTTGTTTTGTAAGTATGAAGTTCATTTCATTTTGTCGAGTGTTACTTCTGTGAGCCATATGAATTTTTATAAAATCATCCAGCTGAAAAAGACTCTTAAAAAAAAGATAAAATCCTGACAATTCTGTAGCTAGATTGTTGTAAAAACGAGGCTGAAGATGAGGCATTTGATAAAACAAGAGACACTTCAACTGATATGCAAAAGATCCAGCGCCGAATCGATGGTACCCTCCCACGTACCACAGCGGCTTGCCCCACTCCCCCTACAGAACCTGGCCTAGCTAGAAGTGGGTCAGTACGCTATCTGGTGTTGCCATCAGCGACACCCCAAGTACAAGGAGATGTTATACAGCGATCATAGGAAACAGACTGCCGTAGTGTCTCTCACTGGCTGCCGCCGCCGCCGCCGCTGCTGCGTTAGTGTATGTATATTGTGTAACAGATCCTTAACCGGTGTACTGCATGAATAAAGCAGGTATGCGAGACATGGCTGCCGTGTACCAGCATCCCTTCTGCAGTTGATGAGTCTGACATAGTGGAATCAGGGCGAGTGAGTGTGCCAATGTTGAATACTGCTGATCGGGTTACGCTGTAACCTGAACTTTGGGTTTCTTTGACTGGAAAAAAAAAAGGAAAAATCTTGCAAAGAAGAATATTGATTGGCTTACCTCTCTTGTATACCCATGTGTACTACTACAGATTACGAAATAATGCTGGTGTTCAAACCGCTCATTAACATCTTTTCATATGCATTGTCTTTAAACGTTAAACGATATTTCGTCAACAAATTTTCAGGCAATGCTTTGATACTTCTTAATGATGGCACATCAGTAAATTCCTAATTCTTGTACAGAGCTTTGATCTGTAAAGCGCTTTAAAAATATATTTATTATTCTTATAGACCGTGCAAGTCTCGCGCGTATTCGAACATTTTTGGGACCACTGTGGTCCCACGTACATTGCTTTAACGCGTTAAAAAAACAAACTCACGCGCTTTAACGGATCCCAATGTTCGAATACGCGCGAGACTTGCACAGTCTATTATTATTGTTTTTATCAAATGGGCCAATACATGTACTTAAACAATTTCTGCACCCTCGAAAAATGAACATGAAATTATTGAGTTGATCTAAATGATCCCTTTCTTTGGATAATTTGAAAGTCTGCGCAAGGACAAATTGTAATTTGTTGTGTTTTGTGGTATTGTGTTTGTTTTCTTCGAAAAGACAAACAGGACACGGTAAAAAAAAAAAAAAACAGAAATGGAATACTGTACTGTTATTTTCGTTTTCTTTAGTACACGGATTGTCATAACCAAAGAGTGCACAAACATGCAACATCAAGTTTGTCCATCGGGATCCTTACTGTTGCAAGTATGTCTTATGTTTAGTACAGCAAGATACTACCTCAGGCGTCTACACAGAATGCGGTTTTGTTCACCCATATAGGACATTTTAACAAACGCTGAATTGATGAGGCAGCAATGTGTTACTACAGCCTCTCTTTTTAAAGGATTTGTCACCTAGTTTGTAATAGTTATTTAGAATTTATATTGCGCTCTGTACACAAAAGAGATCAGAAATACATAACCCATTTTAAAATGCGTAGAATGGAAGAAAAAAGACTGGTCACCAGTCAAATGGAGATGTGTCACTGTATTCGAATCCCACTTTGGGTTTGTTGTTGTTCATGCTTGCTCTTCAAACAATGTGCTCCAATAGTAAATGAAAATTTGCTCTCTTAGACTGGCCAGCATCTGTGCTAGTTTCTTCTTCTTCTTCTTCTTCCTCACAAGTGCTGCTTCATAAATGAAGATTACCGCACTGCGGAGAAGCACATTCTGCAGACCCATGAACTGCAACTTTAATCAAGTGCAAGTATTAAATCCCATAGAAGCTCTATTCACACTACAGAGCCAACTCCCAGGAAATAAAACCCCAGTAAATTCCTGGGGAATTTTTTAAGCCCACTGCCATTCCATGCTAGGTTCACTCTTTAAGCAAATTTCTTGGGGAAAATGAAGACTGCATGTAAGTATTTTGACCCCCCCCCCCTCCATGGGGGTAGCTATCTCCTATCGAGGATTTTGCCAGGGTTAGCAATTCAAGTGAAAGGTCAATCACAGATTCCAAGGAATTTCCCAGGATTTGTTCAATTGGTTCCATTTATTCACTAGCAACCTTGAATTGTCGCTGCTTATTGGCCATTAGTAGTGTGATTATTTCCTATTTTGCACTCCTAAATCCTACTGCTTCCTCATTGCAATATGCTCACAGTACGAACGCCAATAACAATATATGTGGGGGGGGGGGGTATGTCCCATGATGTTCAAATTTGGTTGACCTTGTATGTGAAACCTCCCACCTTTGGTGTCTGGAGATGGCAGCTCTTTCGGTGGAACTCAAAGTATCCCTTGCTTAGGATGTCACCACCTAAGCGAGGAATTATTCCCTAACTCCAACCATGGGTTATCACTGACGTCAATGCACAAAAAACTTGTCTGCATAACACGTATAATTTAACTATTGTCAGCAAATTTAATTCTTTTCGTGACATTTTTTTGGTCCCTCATCTCTCTGGATGACAAGAATCCAGTCTTTTGAATTCACCAATTACACATGGATGATCTGCAGGTGAATTATCCAGATGATGTAGCACTAACTCTTCCCCAATGTACACGTACACGTACTTAACGCACTTTGCAAAAGAGCTTTTTTTGTGTGTGTGTGTGTGATGCCTTCGTCTTTGAGAAATCAGATTTGACAAATTTTTTAATTGACGAATGCTGTGTACCCGAATGACCTTCTGCCCAGTGTCTTCATCGATGACCTTCAGGCGAGCTACCATTCATTCTATTGTTTTCCTGCGAGGCGAACGACCTGCGACGACATGGATTTTTATTACCGAACCCTTCAACTGAGGTTATCAGCAGTGATGCAAACGGAAAAAAAAAAAAAAAAAAAAAAAAAAAAGACGAAGAAGTAAATAATAAGAAAGAAAAATCGTTATTGTCAAATTTATGTTGCCCAAGGCATGAATGGAACTTAAGCTTATAAGCTTATCATCATAAATATTTCACTAGAATGAAGGAGCATGCAGGTAGATGAAGGCACATCCGTCCTGGTCGCAATGGATGACTGGCTCTTTACTCAGTTGAACATCTGCAGTAACTAATTAATCTTGTCCTAGGATGTAGCTTAGGGCAGCCGGAATAACGCCGGGATAATTTGGGGGAAATAATTGAATGTTAATAATTGAATGGAAAAAATTATCTCATGGTGATGAGAGTATTAGACTTTGTTGAATTCTTTATGCTTGTTTCATCACTTTGTGTATCTATTAAGAAATTGAACAGTCGTCTTAAAATTTCAAGTCTTTCTATAACGTCACACTATTGAGTTAAGTTCAGATTGTTATTTATTTTTGATCACATATAGTTTCCTGTTGATTCATTACTTTACTGTAGATTCCTAATCCCATGAAAAAGAATGATTTTTTAGCTATTAATTTCACTAAAACTTGATGGAGTTTTCATACCTAGAGGTTGAGCTTTAAGCTCCTCTGAAAAACCCTTGATGTAATACATCTTTAATCAATCGTCATTAACAAAACTCGAAGGTTTTGTCCGCGCAAATGTTTCTAGTCCGCGCAAATGTTTCTACAACACTGTACCTGTGCGTCTTGATCCTGGTGAGCTCCCCCTCCCCCCCCCCCCAACCCTAGGAGCCTGTTGCTGTTATTATTGGTTCCTTATAATGTCTATCATTATGAGCACCCATAGTCCCTCAGGCCATCCAAGGGTAAAGAGGATAATGTGGGTCATCTTACTGTATCCAGTTACGACATCGTGCTCAGGAATTATCCCCGGACTCTTCACCAGGGATGTCCCAGTATGAAGAAATCATTACTGTGCTGCTGCTTAATATCGGGACCACACTAGTCCAACACTTTGTTTGGTTGAATGGATTTGTAATGGGAATGGATAGAAACAAAATGGCTTATTTTATCTTAACGAATCTCTAGGTTTTGTAAGTGCTAAGATTTCTACATCGCTGGGCCTGTGCGTCTGGATTGCCTTGAGGCAAAGATATTTGTCATTTATTAGGTCATCATAATTTCCATCATGAATATAGAAGAGATTTGTCATTTTACAATCGCTGTACTATGATAAACTGTGCAAGACTCGTGTGTATCGAAAACAAGAAAACAACTCAAACGAAGACTAGATTTTGCTACAAAATCAAATCTTTTTAAATTCTGTTTATGCACAATGCTTGAAAAAGAATACAGACAGCAATTTGTGATAAAAATAGTTTTCGTTTTTTACGCAATACAATTTATTTGTTAAAATTAAAGTTGAAACAAAATTTTAATTTGGGATGAGATTGCTTCTTTTTTAGAAACTCCATTTGCCAATCACGCCTAAATTTTGTGCAACCATTACATTTAGTTTAATGACAACATGAATGTCATTTTGGGCAAAATTCTCAATTGTTTACAATTAACCGGAAACAGAGGGAAAGACTTTGTCTCGGATTTCTTTGTTGATTGGTTAAATTTATTTCTACTTTTTCATATATTTCATGGCTTAATATTACTTTCCTGACAAATATGATATAAATGTTTATAGCCATAAACTATGTTTAACTAAAGTAGTTGAAGAAAGAGAATCGGGCTCATGTAAAACTCAGTATGGTTGGGAACAACTTGGTCCGGGAAGTTCAAATACGCTTGAGACTAATGCACAATGTACTGAATCAGACTATAAAGGCGGAAAGGTTTGAGAAATAATCCAGGAGACTGCTTTACTGGGCTTTCTTCAGTTTCCATCTCTATAGTTTCAGTTTTCATCGTTTTACTTTCTACAGTTTGATCTCGATGTTCCATCAGGAAGGGACTTTTCCCAATATGTGTTTATGAAAAAGCACCAATTATTAGTTACAAATGCATGCTTTTGTATTGTGATGTTTGAGACTAAAAACAACGGGGCCTTGTATTAATTTATGTAAGTATTTATTTATTTGTTTCCAGTAGAGTTTACATTTTCTTGTTTCGGTACACAGGCTACTGTCTGTACGGTATGCCATACACCTATGTACTATGCGTTGAACCCACTTAAAAGCATACTATACATCCAGCACACACATAAAAGCAGAACAGCTAACCATTCTGTATCAGACGGTACGCCGCAGTACATGTACACCGTCCACATTCAGATGCATACGTAATATGCCCAGGTTTGTGAACCTGGGCATCGGGGTACCAGCTCACAAGTGAGTCATTCTCTACGGCCGGCGACATTGCATCAATGCAAACTCTCAGGGATATCAGACAGGGGGTGATGGTTGTACATTAACACGTCGTGGTGTATGGTAATTTCTCACCGGAGATTCAATTCCCAGGTCTTGTAAAAACTGATTCATAGGTTTGACAAATTTTGTCGAGGGAGGGATCGGGACGGGGGGTCAGAAGAAATAGTGGGGAGATGGAAGAAGAGTTTTCTAAATGACCCACTTTCCCGATCATTGTCATGTGTAGGATCGGCGTTCAGTTTGTCTGTAAAGCCCACGGAGCTATGATAATCATATATATATATATGTAAAAGTTGCAGGTTGCTGTGCAACATATTCTATGTGAAGTATGATTAATAATAAAAAATAAGAAGACGAACACTTATTACTCACCAGTATCCGTCCTGGATTCTCATGGCATGGTACAAAACACACACAAAATATATGTATATAATGTAACATCCAAAACAACATACATATATTGATTATTTGATACAAAACAAGGAGTTGTGGTTCAAACGGCACTACATGCATTTAGGAAGAGATGGGATTTTAGAGCAATTTGAAGCCACTATGGGTAGACAGGCTTTGAATTCTGAGTGGGAGCTATCCCACAAAGAACTGCGTCTCAGGGGAACGACTAATAAATAAAGAATCAGATGAACAAAGACATCTGGTGTTGGCTTATATTCAACAATTGGGCCTTAAATTAATTTTGGTTTTACCCTTACACCGATGTGTAATAGACACTGTATACTCAGTGCTCTCCCGAGCTCTGTGAAAAAAATCACTCGGATGGGATTCGAACCCATGGCCTTGATTAAATTAGGGGGAAGAGCAATGCATGATTTACCATCATTGATTGATATCAAGATGTAAAATATTTAAAAACGCTCTACAACAAAATGTCAGAACTCATGAACTACTGTCCACACAATTGCCGTGTTGAAGGAGAGGATTCAGAAAGCCATTTGCCAAGGGTCGGGGGGGGGGGGGGTTGGCCACTGATCCAGTGTGACATCATATCAGCAGGCATTAAGGTTAATTTTGTTGGATGGGCGGGAGGAGGGGGAAACCTGATGAGGTGGGGGGGGGTTGGCAATCAATGGAAGTAAGTTTACCTGACAAGCTGTCACCGTAGAAAAGAAAGGACAGATCACAATATGATATTTCTTAATATTCCTCCACTCATTTGATACATCTACATCTTTTTTTGATATACTGTCTTTCATAGTTAACAAAATGTTTTGTCCCGACTTGTCCCAAACTTGACATTAAAATGAAGGTGACTCCTCTGAAGCTCAGAGTGAAAGTGCGATGAACATGTCTGTAGAAACAGTTAAGTAGGTCGGTTGTGCAGGAGTTGACCACCTCCAGTCAAGCGACACTAAAACACCAGCGTTGGACTTCATCTTTATTAGATCTGGCTGGGGGGGGGGAGGGGGATAATTTATGTTAGACTTTCTCGTCTTTGCGACTGCTACTGTGGGTCAGTTGTCAGGAAATTCCCCCTCGTCAGAGTCCCAAGACAATGCCAGATTTCCCTGGAGAGGTTCACAAACGTTTTTTTTTGTTTTTGTTTTTTTGTTGTTAGAGATCTTGATACTGATATCGTGTCGATCACATCCTGTCTGTTGTCATACACTTCCACCATGTATTACTCCTGACAGGGCCTAGTCCAGGGAACCTTGTGGCTCACGATACGGGCAATTCTTAATACAGTGCGCCCTCTACAGTTTACCGAGGAGAGACCATTTTCCCCTGATAAAGTGGACCTTCAAATGGCTGACAAATTTTTTTTTAAATGCTCACTAGCCTCACAAAAAATATCATCTTCTGCATAAAATATCATCTTCTGCATAAAATATCATCTTCTGCATAAATATCATCTTCTGCATTAAACAAAGAAAGATACAAATTTGCTGCTTTGCAAACCATGAATGAACTTTTTAAAACAATAATGGGTCTTTCTTGCGGCGCATGCTGCGAGACACCAAAACTCTGTCAACCTTTTCCCATGATGCACCAGGAAAATGGCCCCTCCTGCGCAAACTGTAGAGGGCGCACTGCAGTGCAAATAGTCACCTGTATGAAAGAACAACAAACGACAAACAAAACAAAACATTATGTGAATGTGGACGTTATAATTATCTGTTTGTTAATTTTGAAGGAGAAATTGAAGGAGAAATAATATGAGAAGTGCTTTATACCACTTAGCTATAAATATTGATTATAACATAAACATAAAACCCGTACTTCCTAGCATTTTTATCCAGTCAAATACATAAATTGAAAGGAGTAAGATGACTCACTGCTTGTCAATTTCTTCATTTCACTTAAACATTGTAGGTGACACTTTTTCAGGGGTGAAGAAAAGACAATCACAGGAACATCAGTTTTTGTGTGACATTGACCGGTTTCCTGTCTGAGCACCAGCTACGCCGGTCTTCCGCTTTGTCATAAAGTCTCATTAGTGACTACAATAGAGAGTGCCGGGGGGGGGGGGGGGGGGTGTTGCACTTGTCTGACCTTCCTATTCATGTCAAAGTTCATTACTCATAGCATGCTCACAGGCATAGACTAATCACTTCGGGCCGGTATTCATAAAACAAATTCTGTGCCACAGTCTGGTTTTATTTTTCAGAAACTTTTTGGGAGCTCCCATTGAGCCAAATGCCTGTGGCAGCCTGTCCATTCTTGTCAGCCACGTTTGTATTACCAAAAGGACAAATGTCTGACATCAGGGATTACACAATAACCCCCAGAAAAGGGAGATTTCGAGCATGAATTCTAGTACCCTCTGTCCCTCTTTGTACAAAGGAAACAAAGCGTAGCTTGGTATGTGCATGCCCGTACACAGTACACAATGGAATGTCCAGCTGACTACAATATATAGAGGGCGTTAAGTGTACTGGGTTCTTGTACATGTATTACACTACAAATGGAACCTTGTAGCTTTACGTCGTCCCATCCAAAAGATGAAGCGATTATGGTTTAGTTTCTTACTCAAGGACACAAGTGCCATGACCAGAATCCAAACTCAGACTCTGACAACACTAGAATTTGATTATGGTGCGCTAGACTGCTCGACCATGACTTTACAATTTCCACCCCCCCCCCAATCCTTACCACCCTGACCGCTCTGACCCATACAACCCCCGATCCTTACCACCCCAACCCTTATACCAAGCTGATCATTACCACCCTGATCCTTACCACCCCAACCCTATAATAAAAATCCAACTTTCTGTTTTGATTTTGTTGGACTCTGTTGTACTGAGGAATACACTAGTAAACTGACTGTTCCTAACATGGGTTCAGGGCATACCGCCATAATCAGAGTGCAACAGCTTGGGTGTCGAGTTATCATATGGTGTTGGTTTTTGTTATAGCCTTGAAGGATCCTAGTAAATCACTCATTGGAGTCAGTCTGTATTGAAACAAACATTCTAACTGCACGTGGCACTTGTTAAATTTAAGTTACTACATGTGATAAATGCCATGCTCAGCTGTTGTCACTTTTGAAGTAAACAAAACACTTGCATGTCCTCATTGCGTGTAATTAATCACGTCTGTGTAAATGCTGAACAACATGGAAATGTACAACTGAATGTACAACTGAATGTACACCCTTATGTACACCCTTCAGGGTGGTACATGCAGAGCTGCCAACTCTCCCCCACCCTGCAGAAAGCTCCCTGAAAATCTGTCCACGCTTTGTTGGACAAATTTGAAAATCTCCCCGCTTATGCAAACATTTTCTCTATAATGATGACTGTAATTCTAAATATCTCCCTGATTGGTGTACAAAATCTCCCTGATAGCAAGATGCAAATGTTGGTAGCTTTGACACATGGATTTATTAATATTGCATTTTACATAAAAACACATTCATTTATGTAAATAGGTTGTGCATAGAGCAAGGAACAGATGTTCCTCGCTCCCTATGGGTAGTGCTTTCAACTTGTCCTAACAGTTGTGAATTATTTGCAAGATCTTAATTAAGTTTGCATGACCCCATTTTTGCAAAATAATTTTTGTTAAAGGATTTTTTTTCTCTAAATGAACTTAGTCAGATGATGACATTTCAAAACAAAATACATACAAAAACGTTTGCATATACCACAGACAATGCACAAAATACACGTAACATGCAGAATTGTTTGTACATTGCTGATGGATGTTAGATAATGTTGAGCTCTATAAAATAATAAATGTTTAGTTTTTAATTAACTGCCAGTTATCAGTGGCGATTTTTATTTGTGCAATACTTTAAATGAAAGCCTATAACTTTCTTGAATCTGTAAAAAAAAAATAGCTATTTAAATTTGGGGGTAAAATTTGCCAAAAATTTGATTCAGCAACTTCAAGTTTAAATGTTTATATTACAGGTGTTCTCTGTTGCATTCTTCTCAAAGAAAACAGCCTTCAAACAAACATTTTCTGGTTGACCGATTCTTTTGTCAATTTTGGTTTTCAAGAAAGAAAAACAAACACACGAAAGGGTTTTGTTATGGACTTTTCCAGGTTTAAATACTTAACTAAAGAAGAGCAGAGTCAAATGAAATTTTCTGAAAGTAGACAGCAACCAGATGAAAAAAAACCCAATGTAATTTGTGATTGGCTCTGGCAAAAAGCCTAAACTTTGACTAAATTTTCAAAAGTGAGATTTTGGTATGTCCGACTGCCACTTTGTCATTCATTATGACCCAAAATAGTGTCTTATTTTCCCAAATAGGAAATTTGTTTGGGCCATAAAGAGAGCCAAAGTGCCTGTCTGACGCAGCATCTTATTTTCTTTATTTAATTTTATAAAACTCAAAAGAAAAAGAGAAATTTTTCAATTTCCAAATTGCGTTGTCAAAATCTCATTTTTGAAAATTGGGTCAAAATTTAGGGCCAGTCACATTTTTTTCCCCAGTTTTTTTCCCAAGTTTCCCAGTTTGTACCACTCTGTTGCTGGCATCTTTCACAATGAAATGAAGACGAGGAGTTCAACCTGGGCTACCAATTTAGGTAACTTATTTCCTGTTTGATTTTTAAATTATGTATCTATATTTAAAAAAAAACTTCTTCTTTTTTTGTTACAGCCAATGCTATTCATCTTGGGTCACTACTAGCTGCCAATGGCTACTTCTTCCCCATAACGGATCATGTACTCACGCTTAAGGATGACAACACATTCTACAGGTTTCAAACGCCATACTTCTGGCCTTCGAACTGTTGGGAACCAGAAAATACAGACTATGGTAGGTCTAGGTGTGTCGTGGCTGAACGATCAAGCGCACTGGACTCAAGCTCTGGTGTTTCTGATCAGCAGAGTGTGGGTTCGAGTCGCGGTCTTGACATTTGTGTCCTTAAGCAAGACACTTGACTTTTAGTGCTTTGTCCTTCAGAAGGGAGGTAAAGCTGCTGGACTCATGTTGCATGTAAAAGAACCCAGTTACACCTATCTCTAAGAGAAGGTTTGTCTTGGTGTGTTCTGGCATGGCTGGCGGCAGATTGCTCCGCATCATCTTGCAAAACCCTTTTAAAAGTTTAAATGGGTCACAGATAAACTTTGCAAACCTGCCTTGGAAACTTAATAAGCGCTTCGAGAATTGAAACGCCCAAAGATAAAGCGCTATACAAGAACTGATTATTAGCAACTGTTATGTTAGTAGACCATCACATGGCCGAATACAGCAAACAAGAACAGGCGATTACAAAGCTCGGTTTTTCGATTGGCTGCCAAATTCTGCCAAAACGAGAAATGTTTAAAAAAAATGCTTGTGCTGCCACAACAGTACAAGCAAGTTCATGTGTGGTAGAAATAAAACGCAGACATAATCACCCTGATTATAATTACATTCCTTGTTCCACCAGTGACGTCACCGGACGAACAAGACCTGTTTTTTAGGATGTTCCAGGAGGGCACTATTTTTAAATGAATTAAATTTTCAAACAAACAAAATTATAAAAAGGGAAAGTATGCCTAATCAGCTGATTTATTATTTATTAATTACAAATTTGTACATGGCATATGGACATGGTAGCACGGAACACGCCCTTTAACAAGTTTCAGCACAGTTCATTGCACTTTTGTGTGACAAACGGCAAAACAAAAATGGATTAGCAACCGTGACTTCTTTTCACATTTCATGTTATATTTAAAATGACATGTCACGCAGACATCTACGTTAAAATAATGTACCAGTTGTGGTTTGATGTCAACTTGCAAAAAGATGTGATGGCTCAAAACCGATGCACATGTAAACATAAAACTGTCAAAGCAAAATAACAACCAGATGTCTACAAAAAAAGTTGCATTAGTGTAAAAGTGCAAAAGTGCATTAGTGTGCAAGTCGAGTCAAGCAAGTCTGCAGCAGATTTCACGAAACGCTAGGATTAATCCTATCTCGAGTTAGGACGAGTAACTAGTCCTAACTTAGGATTAATCTTAAGGTTTACATGTTACAGTGCAAGGCTGGGACTCGTTTTAAGTCCTAAGATTAATCCTAAGTTAGGAAGAGTTTGGTGAAATCAACGGCTGTACTAGTGACAGACCTGCCAACTCTCCCTGATTCTGCAGAAAGTTCTCTGAAAATAAACCAATCTTCCCTTGTCCTGATGAAACAAATTTGAAAACCTTCCTGATTATAGGAACTTTGTCCCTATTAATATCTCCCTGGCTGTTGTACAAAATCTCCCTGATTGCCAGCTGCAAATGTTGGCAGCTCTGCTGTTAGACTGCAGGGGTATGGTTTTACAGAAGTTTTTAAGCTATCGCCGTGCCATTCATCAGGCATATGACGATGAGCCGTCCAGCCATTTTGGATGCATTTGGAAACCTGCCAGACGGAATCTATTTTTGAAACCATACAGTTGTCATACTTAAGTTGGGATTAATTTGAGAGAGAGACTGCTGTAAGTGATGCTGATTAGGAAAGCAGCATATGTCAGCGTCGATTTTGGAGGGATGATAACAAAACAACTTTCTTGTTTTTTTGGTTTTTTTTAATTTCATGGTGGTGAAATTCTAAATGGTATGGGCTGACATTGTTGAACTGCCATAGGAATCAACTATCAATCTGCAATAATGTAACTTTTTTTAAAATAATGGATACATGTAAATTAAAGGTACACTTTGCCTTGGGATTTGGCACTTTTGTTATGAAATTAATATGATCGGAAAGATTTTTTAAAGCTAGAATATAATGATCCACACACATATCCCTCAAAATGTGTGGTTTTCCTTTTACTTCAAGAACTAACATGGTCCGCCATTTTGTAACCAAATTTGTTACTCTGCGAAATGGCGGACTATGTTAGTTCACAAAGTAAAATGAAATCTACACAATTTCGAGGGATATGTGTGTGAATCATTACATTCTACTTTTAAAACACCTTTCATAACGAATGCTTTTATAGCCCCAAAAGCCCAACCCGAAGGCAACGTGTCCCTTCAAAGGAATCAAAGAATAGTTTTTAAACCCCCCCCCCCTTTAAAAATAATAATAAATAAATAATTTACATGTACTTCATGTACCAGAAATAGCTGCTCTAATTTGGTTTGTCAAAAAAACATTTCTATGTGGCTACTTCATCTAGCTTTAGTTGCCGTAGCTAAAACCCGGTACTGGCTCACTTCATCCGCTCCATTTTAAACTATTAATTTTGAAAGAAAGTTCCTTTTGTTTCATCCTCAATGGAATGGGTTGTTAAGGGGCCATTATTGTTGCTCCTGTCACCATTTGAAGCTGCCTGATCAAACTGTGCATGTTGCTGTCGTTGCTCATGAAATTGTGAACATCTACCCCTGCTGTTAGGGGACAACCCAGAAGCTTACCGCAGCGCTTTCTAAGTATTACATTGTCACATCTTATATTGGTAAATCAATGCTGGCGTGGAAGGGGCCATAAATCATATGCAGCAATTCCAGACCAATAGCACTCTACCCAAACAAATCGCTGTCACAACATCCTTGAGAAGTACAAGGGCACGATGATGGTATGTGGCGTTGACAGCTTGGCATTCGGAAAAAGCCCTCCTGGAACCGGGGACTGAACCTGATGCCTGAGCGTGTTGCAACAGTTACGCTGGTGGCCATGGGTTGACTTCATATCTCCTTCATGAGGTCCAAGGGGGATAATATTCTTGTGATGAATAAAGCTTCTTTTTTTTTCTTCTTCTTTTGCCGGCTTCGTTCCACAACATGATCGGCCTACAATAATCTCCACGGCCTTTGAATGACCCTTTGCTTGATCACATGCCCCTAGCAACTTTACCCAATACGCTGCTGATATTGGGGGGGAAAAAAGCTGGGAAAATTGGCTGGTATTGCCGAGAATTTATTACCAGCAGGGGTTAGAAATAGTGAAGCCACTATGCTTAGGTAGAGGCAGGATAACAAAGAGTAAAGTGGGGGGGCAGAGCAAGTTTGCACTTTTGCACTCAAGTAAAGAATGCATTTTTACAAATACTTATTTGAGTGAATCTTCATGGAGTCTCAAAATTAGACTACTTTTTCATTGTGCAGATTAATATTTTATGTAATTTATATATACAAAACTGACTTGTTTTAATCGATAGTAATTCCCACATTTAAAAAATTTTGATGTGTGTTTTTTTTTTTCGTCCATTTTTTCCTGCAGCTGTTTATCTGTGCAAACGAACTATGCAAAACAAGTCCAGGCTGGAACTGGCAGACTATGAAGCGGTAAGTAGAAAATTCTCGTGTTCCTAAAATTGCTGGCAGTTTTGGAATTTACAGACACAACAAAAGTGAGAATGAAAGTGCAATGTTTAGCATGATTGACAGCCAGTTAATGATTTACTAGTGGCTATTTTAATCTGGTGAAGACAAATCCATTCACAGATGTTTTGTACCGTGGGTTGGTAACCTGAAACAGTTTGTGAAGTAGGTATATCTCTTGAAAAATTAATGTTCTCAAAATACTTTTCATGGATTGGAGCCTACATCATTAAGTGTGCTTTTTGGTACTATTCAGCGTGCATTTGCGTTCCATCCTTTTTGCACTATTGCATGCCAGACCACCATGCGCACGCATAGGCCGGTCGGTCGCGCGATGGTAGTGCGGCTGGAAATTTGACACTCGATCATAAAAAACACAGTTTATAGTTATTGCCGAGGCATCGGTGTCTATTCGCTGGAGACGCTTGTCCCTTCTGCATTCAACTCGACGATTATCATCATGCGACCGACTACAAACCGGTCTTTCACAGCTAGTTGTGTACAAAAGACCCTCGTAGTGAATGCCAGAATACAATCTTGTTCGTTTCGGTGATTTGGTTTTTTCCTTTTAATGACAAAGATCTACTTTGACACGCATAATGTTAAAGGTCCGCAAGGGAAAAACTGCGTGGACGCGAAAGCAACAGGTCAAGTCTACTGCATGTGCCACAAGTGCATGTATCCACCTCTTGCACTGACGTCACACAGTAGCGTCTGCCCATGGTCTGCCACTTTGGGTGTCAATGGAAAGAGATGGTAGGCTTCTACCCATGATAACCACATGTTGCCTTAAATACGCCTTAAATTCACACCTAGCGTTGCAGAGTAACACAGGGTATTTAACTCCCAAAAATGTGTAACCATGATTTGCCTAGCCTCAAAAAACGAACTAGCAAAACCTCATGCTCTGCAGTGTTGTCCTTAGCTTGATTTCACAAAGAGCTAAGATTGATCTTTAGTAGGTTTGTTAATCTTAATCGCAAAGCAAAGTGTGGCATCATGGGCCTGTAATGACATGGAGGCCATAGCCTCTATTGCCCCTGGTCTTAGCCTTGGTACCCCGTCTAAAGTTCCCCCAAAAGATTTTCCAATGGAAGTGCCCTTTGCAAAATGAAAATGGCCTTGCCCTCTCAAAGATGGAAATTCCAGGCCAGGCCTCACAGTGCAACACCGACTCTAAAAAGTCCACATGCTAAAAAGCCTGGCACCTCAGCATGGGAACCACTGGAATGCAGGGAATTTTCTTGGCTTTGCATGATGCCCATTGTGAAAAGAAAAGTGCATTTAAAAAAAATTAAAGCAGCATAGAGCGTGACCGCATTCCACATATCATGCGACGCAATTAGCAACGAAACTAGAGAGGGCGATATTCACATTGACAATGTCTAAAGAGTAGATGCTGTTTACATAAAGCAATAAACTTCATACAAGTATGGCAGGTCACACATATCACTATGGCAATAAAATTGACACTTATCTTAAAGGTGAATATCATTGCTATTGTGAATTCTGGGCCCAATTTCATTGAGCTGCTGAAGCAGACAGTGCTGCTTAGCAATTTACTGCCGAGCAAAATTAAGCAGGATACCAGTCACAAATGGGACATGTAACATGGTATTTTGGCTGGCAACCTTATTCTGGTTAGCACAAATTGTTTTGTGGTTAGTTACTTTTTGTGCTTGAGCAGCTCTATGAAATTGGGCCCAGGTCACACATTTGATATGTGTAGTTTGATGGAAAGCTTGATGAATGGTTACATGATTTCAAGGTGTACCTGTAATCATAGGAAATGATGTAATATGATGCCTCTACTGAGGAACAGGAATTGGCCATTACTTAAGAACGCATCCTTTGAACCATTTGTTTAAAGGTAGGGTCATCGTTCGGTTTTTGTCAACGTAACGCTGACTTATAGGCCAATTTGTTTTTAGAGAGATACAATAAAACTTAAAAGTCACTTGTGAAAATTTCAGTTGAATGCACTGTCTATTTGCTGAGAAAACAGCCAAAAAAATTCACAGTATTTTTTCACATGAACGTCAAATCAATCGACGTTTAGCAGCCTGACAGCGGGTACCAACCGCATCTCTAGCCCCAGCATTCAAGAACGGACACCAACCCTCAGAAATCTGAGAAACGACTCCTGCATGTACCTCCATGTAGATACATGTACCCAAGGTACATGAATCTTCATGTAGATACATGTACCCAAGGTACATGAATCTTCATGTAGATCCATGTAGGGGTTAAGGCGACCCAAGGTACATGAACCTTCTTGTAGATCCATGCAGGGGTTAAGGCAACCCAAGGTACATAAAACCTTGTAGATCCTTGTAGGGGTTAAGGCGACCCAAGGTACATGAACCTTCATGTAGATCCATGTAGGGGTTAAGGCGACCCAAGGTACATGAACCTTCTTGTAGATCCATGCAGGGGTTAAGGCAACCCAAGGTACATAAAACCTTGTAGATCCTTGTAGGGGTTAAGGCGACCTAAGGCACATGAACCTTCATGTAGATCCATGTAGGGGTTAAGGCGACCCAAGGTACATGAACCTTCTTGTAGATCCATGTAGGGGTCAAGGTGACCCAAGGTACATAAAACCTTGTAGATCCATGTAGGGGTTAAGGCGACCTAAGGCACATGAACCTTCATGTAGATCCATGTAGGGGTTAAGGCGACCCAAGGTACATGAACCTTCTTGTAGATCCATGTAGGGGTCAAGGCGACCCAAGGTACATAAAACCTTCTTGTAGATCCATGTAGGGGTTAAGGCGACCTATAAGGCACATGAACCTTCATGTAGATCCATGTAGGGGTTAAGGCGACCCAAGGCACATGAACCTTCATGTACATGTGGGGGTTACAGAAGGACACTTTGGAGTGCTAAGTGGCCGCAGAGATCCCGGATAAATCTAATGTTCTCGCATCCATGCATGTTTGCGTATGCTCAGATCTACATGAAAATTAGAAAAAAGTACCTGGTATGTCTGCTGCCACCTAGTGTGTCATTCAAACACGAATACGCGACTAGACAAATGACAAGTTTCCATAGCTCATGTAGAAACGTACACGTACACCACATGCAGATTCACCACATCAAGTCATGCACACATAAGCCAGTCAAATTGTATGAAGCTTCATAATTCGAAGAGACTTCTCTTCTCTTATAATATTTTGAATAATCAGAAATTTTAATCATGCAGGCTTTTTGCTTTTTAAGTATTTTTATCAAACATTTGCCAGTTTTTAAAACCAGCGATTGGGGCTGGGCTCTGGCTTAAGCTGTCCTCAGGTTGACCTCAGGTTCGCCATCAATGCGGCAGACCCAACGGCATCAAGCAGAAAATTGTTGCTCAGGTCACTGTAACTGAGAAATCATGTGAATGTCTCGGAACAAGCGTCACCCTGACAAAACCATACTCACGTCACCCACGATCAGTCAGTGACAATGATTCCATGACATTGACACAAGTGCAGTTTTATAACTTTTTTCAAAATGGCGGCATACAGTTGGATGGAAAGTTTCGAGACAAAGTGTGTATTTAATCGAAATTTTTCTGTTTATATAGTTGGAAATTGAAACAAATGTCATTTGTAGTGTGATTTGCTAGTCAACTCAATGGCCGCCATTTTGTTGCTTACTTTTTTCGCACACTGATTGGCTAGCGGCAAGTTATGTGGGTGCAGGATGTTGCAACTACACTCAGGTCGCGACTTGCGACTGATTCTTGCTTTTCGGGAATGCGTTTAGAGTTTTTTACTCTTGGGACTGTGGATTGTTTTTGCATGGCGTCTGATGCCGATTGGTTTTAACATCATCGTAGTTCTTCTCAGGTCATAAACAATCAGCGACTGAAATGTTCCCGACATGCGCAGCATCTTCCTAAAAAGTGAGTCGTCCACTGTTCTGTGTCATCGCAAGTTTTACCTGAGGGCTGCCTATAAACCTCCAATGACCTGTTTGAAGCCCCTACTAAAATCTCAAGTCCGAGCTGTGGTTTCGCAAAGGGCGCATGTAATATAGTCTCGTGCATTATACTAATACCTATGCATTTACTTCAATGAATATATGAACCCATTGTAAATATATCATTGTTTACAAATAGAGCGTCTGACACACGCACATGAACATGCATATAGTTATGTATTTGTTTGTTTTTATTTTTTTAGCGTGGCCTGATTTCAATGATACAATTTTTTGGCCATCTCATTCCTTCGTCATACTATAAGAGTCTGACACCACACTGAGAAAATGTCAGAGGTCAAGATGCTGAAAAAGTGGTATTGAAGATGAACTGAAGTCTTAAATTCATTCATTGTTGATAAATATTAGTTTAAAAAAAGAGAATAAAGTGGAATAATACATGCAAGTTATTTATGTTTTAAGACAAAGTACAGGATTTGTAGTTGTTGGAATTAGTTTGAATCTGAAAGTTGGTTTTGCATATTTTGGAGCTCCTGGTGAGTTTATTAATCAAGAGTGATCTTCAAAAATAATTCCTTGGCAAAAAGGAAACATTGAGTTTTTAAGAAAAACAACTTTTGTGGATTTTGATTATTTTTGTCTTCTTCTTTTTTTCAAATTTAAAATAAATTTTAATTAAATGCCCTTTTTATGATTACGAATATGAACTTGCAATGAAGGACCTTTATAGCGCTGAGCTGACGTTTTATTCAATGTAATAGTAACTTCCATAATGCAAGATACGTGTTACACACCACAAACAAAATGTGTACACTATCTATGTGTTGACATACATGGACTGATAATCCTTTAGCAATGTGTCGGACATCTTGGAAATTGACACAGTTCAGAATATCACACAGATAACTAAATATAGGCATCATAAAAAAACACAAAGTGTTCCAGTTATTGCACCACCATCTGCTAAGAACACGAGAGTGTGTTCTCCTCAGTGAGAATTGGACGAGTGAACAATTTATTTCATGTATCTATGAACAACTGTTATGTACATTATAAATGGTTTAGAATAATGGCCGACGACATTTTACATTGATATTCAGTCATTGGATATGTAGGAGAATGACACCGACCACGAGAGGGCAGTATTACCGCTCTGTGTAAAAAGTCTCTGCATAAATGGATAAATGTCATTATGATCACAATGTACATGATGTACGACTAACCATGTCATCTCACATGTACCCGGCACTGCAACGGTAACAAGTTCATCACGTTGCAGTGCACACTGTGATGTGAGGTCAATCTCCTTTCTGTCAAGGAGAGATTGTCATATCGTTATGAAAGATCGTTAGATAAGGCGGTCCTTAAAGATCATCATTTGAAAAATTCTCCATACCACCCCCCCCCCCCCCCCCCCCCCCGCAACTGGTACACTTGATTGTTTGTTTTTAAACATTTGTATTACTACTTTTTTTACATAGTCTCTAAGTTTCAATTGCAATTACATCACTGAAAATCTAAATGTTAAATTCTTTAAATTTTCCAGAGCCTATAAATGACACCAGTAAAATTCAACTTGACTAGGTATTCGAAAGGCTAATTTCACTATTTTTTCATTACCAAAAAACCCCCCAGTGCAGTCAGACAGTGAGAATTTCCACGGCATTAGATAAAGAGAACAAAATGGCTTGAGATAGTATAATGTTTTATTGTCACTGAATGAAAGACTAAAACCTGGTTCTTATTTCCTGCGAATGCTTGGTGCGAAGCAGATGTGGCGTTACAGCGCTGAATTCCGAACTGTTCGTTGCAAATTTGTGACGTCAAAATTCGCATCGCATTCGCGGGAAGTATGAACCGGGCTTAATAGAGGACACATTTTTTGTGTACATACTTTGGGGCTAGAACTTGCACTGAATGCGGTATGATATTTTTCATGCATGCACAAATTCTGGGCTGATGCATGAAAAGATGAAATGAAAACAACATTATCATACTTGAAGGATGAATGCCTAATTAACGGGGGCAAACGAAAAGCACTTTAAGAAAACCCCACCCAACACACTGCACATCTGAATATCTAAATTGAATTACTGAGATGCCATGAAAACTTGGCAGGGAATTGAATTTTAGGCAGATTTAGGTCTGTAGAATTCTGTCTGAAATCCTCCAGCGTTTTTTAGAAGACCAGTGGGAAGAACCATGCCATGCACACGTTTCTCTGTGATCCTTAATGGAAGAGTACAACATAGGATTTTTTAATTTTTTTTTTTGGAAAGAGTAAATTAATTCCTATCCTCTAGTTCTCAATCAACACACCGTAGAACCAACCGGGGAACATTTTATACAATTTGGTGGTCACATTCTGTGGAATACAACAAAAAATGATTGATATTTTGGCAGGTATTTTAATTGTGCTTGTTTCTATTGGCTTATTTTGACAGCGACGATCAAAACAAGCAAGAGTGATTTTGGCCGTCTCAAATGCTATTTCCTCTTATTTGACAGTATTGCTCTGGAATGAACTTAAAAATTAGCGAGCTTTCAGCTTGAAACTAATCAATTTGTTCCCTTCTATAATTAGCCTACCAGTCCTTTTAATCTGTCATCTTATTGTGAACTAAACATGTACTCTTGCAGACAGTGAATACATCAATTTTTGTATCTACTTCTTCTACTGTACTTCTTCTACTCTGTACAGGTTGTTAACATGTGCTTATAACGTCAACCAATGCGTTAACAAAAATACCATTTAGCACTACTGCAAGTGTTACATTTTCCATGTCGTAATGCTTATATACATCATGTGCGGGAAGAGCTCATCTGAATTACCCTTTACGCGAAATCCGCAATCCATGCCCTGAGTTGAACCTGCGAACATCAGGCGGCCATGTTGGGTATAGTGCAGCTAGCTGACTGTGTAATGCAAGCCAATCTTATCAGATAGTGTTACACCAAGAGGGAATATTTCCGCTCATTACATTAAAGCGACGCTGAAATATCGTTCAAAATTTGTGGAGTCATATTCTTGCATAAGTACCCTTTGTGTAGGACATTTTTCAATGATGGAGTTTATTTTGGGGAGAGGAGAGGCAGCATGTTTTATACATGTTTTTTTTCTTCTTCTCTCTCTTGATACTTGTTGGCGGTCTTGTAGTACACCGTGTTTAAATTATGGGTTTCGTTCACAAGATTTGACAAATGGTATCAGAATTGCATGAATGGAAGAGAAAATATGATTTTATTGTGATTTTCATAACTGTTGGAAGTTGATGAAAGAGGTGCATTTCAGTATTGTTTTTTATTTATTTATTATTTTTGTAAAAAAAAAAAAAAAAAAATTAAGGAAAAATCGCCTAACATGCTCACAACTACAATGTGAAGGCTACACTTAACTGATTTTGGCTGTCAACCCAAATCAACTGTCACCAGAGACATGTTGCCACCTACTCCTGGGGCTGAAACAGGGTTATCCCCTTCACAGTCTGTAAGGATATAGGCATGGGTATCATCCACTAGGAGCCTGGTTGGTTGAGCAGAATGCACTACCTTCCCAACTTTGTACGAAGAAATTATGGTTATATGTGCCTTGCTCAAGGGCACAAGTGTTATGACCGGGATTCGAACCCACACTCTGCTGCTGACAACACCAGAGTTTGGGTCTAGTGAACTAAGTTCAGATGTCATATTACATGTGGATATTGCAACTGAACACATTGCGCTCAAGTGAGCTGGCTGCCAAGAAGTGCCCTTTGTATACATATATACTGTGCAGCACAGTGTACTTAGTGACGAAATGGCACGCTGTACACGCCTCATTCAAATGGTGGCCCGTCATCTAAAATACCAGCCAAAGTGCTTGGGCCACCCAGCAATAAACACACCCTTCCCCCCCCCCCCCCGTTCAATGTTGTTAACCTCAGCTGAAGCACAGACTGCACAATGTAAATCAATCTTATGTATTTCAAACTTTCCAATTTTACCAACAAAAATAAACCCCCGGAAAAAAGGGAGATTTCAGGCATGAATTCCAGTGACCTTTGTCCCTCTTCGTACTCGTGAAACAAATGCTAAGTATAAGGGGGAAACAAATTGTAGAATTGTAAGTGCATGCCAGTGCATGCTACACAATGGAATGTCCAGGCGTTTTTAACACGTCACCCGCTGTTGACCTCATATACCCCCCCCCCCCAAAAAAAAAAAAATAATAAAAAATAAAAAAATAAATAAATAAATAAATAAAATAAAATAAAATAAATAAATAAATAAATATATAAAATTAAATTAAATTAAAAATTGTTCGGGGCATATACAAAACTGTAAAATCAGTCATGCTATCTGGTTTTATGACAGTTGTGTGTGTACATACATTTTCCAGCGTTAACTGGTTATGAAGGATAGTCTACTGACTTAAATGTACAATCAAACGTTTGTAAAAGCAAAGTTATGCTGGTTAGCATATGTATCAAGGTATTAATTGACTTTGTGTGCTACATGTAATCAGCTAGAGAACTTGTCATTTTGAAGTACTCTAGACTTAAATGAAAATGACAAATAGCACAAAAACAATGATGTAATTTCCCCTTGACGAAGTTTTGGCTACAACGAATGAACTTTCACAACATTGATGAAGTTTTTGAAGACCTGTAAAAGTTCTGATGTAAATATAACATGTATGACACTGGTTTTTAACATAGAGTGGCCAGGGGATATGTTTAATCCAAGTCAAACTGTTCTCTAATATTGTTAACAAAGATTTCAGATGAAAATGCATCCGAGTCACAACTTTGGAACACTAGGTGGCAGCAGATTTGCCAGGTATTGTTTCCATTGTGTACATAATTCTGAGCTTCCGTGCACTTCCAAAAATCAACGGATTTACCTGGTAAGTCTGCTGTCACCTAGCATCCCCAAAAGTCTCCCATCGGATACCCTACTAAAAGATGCATGAGGTGAGAGTTGCAATACTGCCCTCTATTGGCCAGTTGTGTTTTTTCATGACTGTGTTATTTAAGTCTTGTTAAAATTGCATTACTATAAAAATGGCATTGATGTTGCATAAAATTATGTACAGGATAAGTAAAATGGATTCTAGATTGAAAACTGAATTGCCATTCTTTAGGTCCACTCCCCAAATGCAAAGTTCTACTCCAGTTTTAATTCCCCCCTCCCTTTCAAATCATTTGGGTTCACTAAGACTTATAATTTGTAAAAGAAACACTTTTAAAAGGTCTCGTTAACTTTCAAATTCAAAGGTTATTTTCAGTATTGTAGTGGTGATGATCCTATTCACATTCCCAATATCTTGACTAAAGTGTATCAACACAGATCTGTATTTTAGACAATAGAAACTCAACACAACCTTTGTGACAGAAACAGAATTTTAGACCCCCCCCCCCAAAAAAAGGACCTTGAAGTTTGAAGATTTTGTCTTCGGGTGTGTTTATAAACTGTATATCTGTGAAACCAAAACTTCAGATCGGCCTCTTCACTTTCAGGGTTCTTCCCATGTACAAGCTAGCATATTAGGTTGATGCTCGCAAATTGCGGGAAATTATGTGGGAATTGCGGCCGATATGCAAAACAACAAAAACAACACACACGCACAAAATAAAGCAACTATCATTATTTTGTTTTACTTTAGATCCAAAAATAAAATTAAAAATCATGCAGATAAAACCATTAAGAATGCCCCAGTTTTCACAGTAGGGATTTTAAAACTGAAGGTAAAAACCAAGTAAAAAAGGGGACCTCTGGGGACCTTGTTTCAACTTCCAAAGTTGTGGGTCCAGAATGCTGCACAATTTTGAAATATCCCAGGGAGAACCCTGAGAGTAAAACGCTTCATACTTCTGTCCTTGCCATGAAGGTTTTTATTTTATTTTTTTCCTTTTTTTCTTCTTTTTTTTAATATATATATATATTTTTTTTGGGGGGGGTCAAACTCTAGGTGAGACACTGTATTTTGAATTCCTTCCCTGGTTGATTTATTAGGGTTAACCAAAGTGTTGCCGTGTCACGAATGGCAGATCCAAGTCTGAGAACTATCAATTATGCATTATTTATTTTTCAAGTCATGCACCCCATGAGTGTTAACGTCATTACGATTTTATGACCAGTAATTATAACCAAACAAGGCAACTTATTGCCTTCTTAAATATTTACGTATTTGATTGATCTGCTGTGAAACAACTTAAGCCTGTTTGGGTAAATTGATTTAAGTTGGGAAATTTTGTCTCTTCTTGGAAAATTACTTAGATTATGTCATGTAACTTATCAGGGGTTTTACCTTCCCAGCAGAAAAAAACCAAACCAGCTTGTCATCTTTGCATGGTTGTTGAGATTTAGTAACAAGTTATTTACTTTAGGTTTTATTTGTTACATTCTGGATAATTACAGGTGATTTCTGTAAACACAATTTTGTTTGCAATTGTACAGCGAGTGTCGCAATGATATAAATACAGCGCTTGACACACATTGGTGCATGGGTAAAACACAAATATTTTTTTATCGCCGATGAGAATTTAACATTGTTACATCGTTGCAGTACACGCTGCTAAAACATAGGGTTTGAACTGCCTCTAGTTACCAGGCAAGCGCAGTGGTAAGATATCTGCTGTAGCATAGCAAAGGTCGTGGGTTCGAATCCCACATGAGTAGTATGCCTGTGGATTTTTGTTCACAGTCCTGGGGAAAGTACTGAGTATACAGTGCTTGATACACATTAGTGTGTGGGTATTTAATGCATGGAGCTCAAGTTTTGGTGGCTGAGTGTGGGTTCAAATCTCAGTCAGGACACTTACATGTAACAATAATTGCTTCTCATCACCCAGGAGTAAACGGGTGCCTAGGAGGGTAGAGACTGTTGATATGAATGATAAGTAACCTGTGTGCCAATTTGGATACCGGTGCTGCATACTCCTAATGAGTTGAGATTGTTTCAGGAATGCTTAGTGACCAATGAACAGGGGAAATAACATAACTGTATAATTAGCTCTCTGAGCAACTTGTTGGTGGATTTGTGCACTTTATAAAACTCAGTTATTTCTATCATTATTATTGTTATTATTACTGTTTGTTTTTACTACCTGTACCAAAACATGCACACTGCTGCTACAAGCTCTGCCATACGCACATTTTTCAACTACCCCTGGGTACATAGGCTGCCATGTTACAATTTCTACAAATCTAAATCCAGCTTTTGATTTGATAAATTCATTCACTGTTCATGATCCTCTGTGTTAAACTCGTTTGACATAAACGTTTTTGCTCTTTCTCAACTACAGGAGAACTTAGCCAAGCTGCAGCGAATGTTCTCAAGAAAGTGGGAATTTATCTTCATGCAGGCAGAAGCACAGGCCAAGTAAGTCAACTCTCTTCTATCTTACCATCTTTTCCTCCACCCCATCCCGCCTACCCACCAAGGGGTAGCTGTAGATCATGTCGAACCCTCAAAACCCACAACAGGATGAGCACCTACGTACTTGTTTGCGTGTTAATATAGAGATAGCAAGGAATTAGCGACGTCTGCTTTGGGAGTTCATCCGTCGAGATGAAATGTAGATGAAGAGGGAGCTGAGATTGATCTCGTGGGGACACGCTTTCCGAGAATGAGGGTCTCAGGTCTCTCATTAGCAGCTAGTAAACCAACACATGGTCCACTCCAAAATTAGACTGGACGCTTTGTCTTCTGCTCTAATAGATTATTGTACAACTGTCAGTTTGGCAAGCTTCAAGTTGTGAGATCTGAGTGGGTGAAAATCATCTGTAATTTTCAAAGAACAGTACAGATGTTATTTTTTTTTTCGTTGAGAAGAAGTGGGCTTTTACAAGAAAAATGGCAATCTGTGTAAACATATTGAAACCTTTTGAAATGCTGGCGTCTTTTCCTCATATGTAGACTGCTTGAATTATTCTTTGAGTTGTTTCTTGATTCTTGTTTTATTTTAAAGATAACTTTCAATTCTGGTTTGTTGGTTTGTTGTTGGGTTGTTAAGGGTCATTTTTAGGGGGGAAATCTATTTTGGGGTGAACGAAAAAAAACCCAATTTACTAGGACAGGCAACAGGATTTGAACCTGCAAATTAACGCACCAGCACTTTACCAACTGAGCTATCTAATGTTTGCCGTCTCTCTATTTTGTCAATATGCCAGTCAGAAGCAATTAAACCATAAATTGCACAATAACTGCTGTTTATGCAGCAGTTCAAGGTTAAATTTCTTCTTTCTGGCACCGCTGAACAGAGATATTGATAAAATAGGGAGACTGCCAAAACTAGGGCTAGATAGCTCAGTTGGTAGAGCGCCGGCATTAGAATCCGGAGGTTGCAGGTTCAACTGCCATTCTAGTCGGGTTTTTTTCTTTGTTCACTCCAAAATTGAATCAGTTTCCCTTGTGATTTATTACTTGAAAAAAAAAACCCTCCCAATGTTTCCTTTGAGACTACCTGTGCAGTATATTTTCAGAATACTGTGAATTTGGTTTGCTTTTAGGGATGACACGTGCACTGCATTTATTTTGGGGGACGATTGCATATAGCGTTCAGCAAATCTGTAGTTAGCTTGCAGTGGATTCTGCTCAAGGACCTTAAAACTCACCAATGTCAACTGAAGTCTGGCGACCTTCGCTTTCTCCCCACACATTCTTTTTGAATTACATCAATGTAATGCTTCTTCACTGATCACTTCCAGGCGACTATACTTGTCTTAATTGATTGACATTCTGCGTTTGATATCAGCTCTAATTACTGAGCAGCACAATTTAACGGTCATAATAGGGGAGGGGGGGGGGGTTAGTGTGATGAATGTGAAGCCAGCGAAGCAGCTACAAGATGGCATATGAGTAGTCAGGAGGTCTGGAGTAGGGATAGGGAAATGTCAGCCCTTTGGGCGCATTTCCCACTCTGTGATTTCCGCCTGCAAGATTCAATGAATAGCAGATATAAAGGAAGAAATCACTTCGACTTTTTAGAGTGGAGAAGGCGAGGGAAATGGGAAACGCCGGCAGTCAGCGAAACATGGAGGAAAGCATGGGTGTAAATTGATGATGAGGTTGACCTAACGCCGCATTACGTTGTATTGGGCGAGCCTTTTTCTTCCTTTTCCTCAGCATACATCATTGTGATGATAGTCAGCTGCTGACATTGGTTCACGCATGGCTGCGGTGCCAGCAATAAGTGCCTTACACAGCACTAGGATTGGTATTGCATCAAAGATGGCTCCCAGTTTTGTTGTTGTCTTGTCTTGTCTTCCCTCGTCTTTTTTCCTCCCTGCCCTGGCTTGGCTAACCTTGACTTGAGGAAGCACAAAAGGTCGTGATGGATTCCTTTTTGTGATTTTTTTTTCCTTCTTCTTCTTCTTCATTCTTCTTCTTTAATGCATTAAGGACGATCAAAGACGCTGATTAATAAAAAATGTGAAGTCGCATCTCCAACTGAATTTATGCATGGTTTAGTAAGCATCCGCTCATGCAGCTAACTAAATTATACCCGGGAAAAGACTTGTGTATTTCTGCTCAATTTCTGTGTTTTATTGAAAACGGTATGGATTTCTCAAGCTTTGTTATTTGTCAAGTTTGTTTCTTTTATTGAAAGAAAGAAATCAAGCAAGGAATTTTTGAATGATTGAAATTCCAGCATACATTTGTTTGTTGTCAAGCAAAAACTGTAGTTTCTTTGTGGACCAAACTGCAGTGTATGTTAAAGATTTACAGCCAATTTGACAGTCATTCAGCCGTCCTGAATGTAGGAATTCCAGTGCATTATAAACAAGTATTGTGAATGCCAAATTTAAAGAAATCATCCAAGAGTGACACTGAAAATACGGCTCTATTTGTCTATGCAGCATTTCCAACCAAACCCTGAAGGATATGCACATCATTGGTAATATTGAAAATATAAATGATCACAGATTTGCACATAACTTACATGGTGTAAAGATGGTCATAGTGGAAAATTTCCCTTGAAATATTTTTGATTGAAATGCTATAGTTTTTGAGAAATGAGTCAAACAATTCCTTTGATTTAATAGATGTAATATTTGCATCGGGATGAAGAATTTTGATTTAGTTTTTCCCTTACACCAATGAGTATTAAGCACTGTATGCTCAGTGCTTTCCCGAGCTCTGTCAAAATTTTATTTTTTTTAAAAATCCACAGGCAATCACTCGGTCGGGATTTGAACCCACGACCTTTGCGTTGCTAGAGCAGATGTCTTACCACTAGACCACCGAGCAAGCCCGATGGCTAGAGGCGGGTTCGAATCCTTAGCAGCGGGTACTGCAACGATAGATTCGAACTAGCCATCGGGCTAGCTTGGTGGTCTAGTGGTAAGACATCTGCTCTAGCAATGCAAAGGTCATGGGTTTGAATCCCACCCGAGTGATTGCCTGTGGATTTTTTTCACAGAGCTCGGGAAAGCACTGAGCATACAGTGCTTAATACACATCGGTGTAAGGGAAAAACCAAATCAAAATTACTTTGATCCCGCAAGTCCAAAAAGCGATGTTTGAAAACAGTGACACCAAGTTTGTTTTTTTTCCCTCACTGTTTTTCTTTTACTATTTTCTCATGACTCTGATGATTGAGCTTAAACTTTCCCAGGTTTGTTATTTCATGTATATGTTGGGTCACACAAAGAACTGGTCGAGTTAGTTACCCTGATCAACCAACTATCAGTGTGGGTTTTATTTGTTCTTAAGAAGAAACCTTCCATTTTCCTTTTTAAAACTTTTTATGGCCGGAGTAAATGCATTTTGAATTTTTTTTATATTTAATGAATGGATTGTGTTTCACTTAAAGGTTTCCCCAGGAAAAATATGAAATAAATAAGTGAGCAAATTAAATAAATAAAATCCTAATTTAGTATGATGTTTCACATTGACAGTAGGCCCCTAGGTGCAGTTTATGAGAAACCAACACATTCTTGTAAACTCTGTTGTATAAGTACAGATAAACTCAAACTCAAAAAAATTCTCACCCAATGTTTCGGCAAACATTTTCAGTTACATGTACAGTGTAGTAAGTATTTATAAGAAATTATTCTCAAAACTACATGGACTTGGGTACACTATTTCCAGAAAGATCTTTTCAAAGTAGCTTAGGCTGTCTGAATGGGTGGCTGCGGCTGTTGATAAGGCTTAGGCTTGATTGTCATGTTCACAGGATGATCAAGCCGTAGCAGCTGCAGCTGCAGTCGTTAATTCAGACACCGCCCTAGTCAAATAATTTGTCTTAACAAATTTGTACCACTTTATAAAATTTATACAAACGTACATAACTTTTTATTTGATTATTGCTTTGTCCAAAGGGTGTGTCTTTGAAGTGTTAAACAAAAGAGAGAAAAAAGAGAAAACAGTTTTCTACATTTTTGCAAGTATCCCTGAACTATTGATATGCATCTCTTAATAGAGTTTAACAAATTGAATTAGTGTCAGTAACTGGCTGCTGGCTTGTAGAAATTGAAGAACTTGACTGCATTTAAATTGAGCACGTGTATTTATAGTGCTAGTAATGAACCCACGGGGAGAGTCAAATAGGAAGAGGAATGCTAGGGCCTTGTCAAAATCTTGGCTGTGGCTTCCGCCTGTGGCTCAGGCTGTGGCTAAGGCTTCGCTCAGAAATTTAATGAATCGATGGGATTTACCGTAAACAGATGTGTCTAAAGCATAGAGCTATATATAGTGACTAGAGGGCTAACTTCCTGCTATACACTCACACGTTTTGTGAATCGGACTTGTTTCTCATATGTGCGTGACTACAGAACAATTTTGATTTGAAGAGAACATTTAAAGAGCGAGAACATTTTGTCTTAGGCATGCACGCCTATACAATGTTTTTAATTCGCGTCATCACCCGCGATAAATCTTTATTTGTGACGTTTTATTTGGGATTCGGGTTCCTTGTTTGTTTCTACACTGTGAAGTGCGGATCTATTAAAGATATAAAAATGATGAGTGTCATGGTTTTTACTTGACAAGTTTATTTTTTTGTTAGAGATGCTTCCTTAGATGTCAAGGGGGAATAAAATCTGCTTCAAAAGATGGAGCAAAAATGAATTTATTTAGAAAAACGCCATGTCATGGCACTTATGAATGGGCGAGCGTATATTGTGTGTTCACATTCACAGTATATTTGATTGGATGGCGCACAGAAAAGAACAAACGCACTTACATGGAAATAGCCGTACAACAGCCATACAAAGTTTCAAGCTTTTACGTAGGCTTGTACACAGACATGGATGCAGCTAAAATGGCTTCAAAAAAAGCAGGGCAAGTTAGTGCTCTAGTCAATGTAGCTCTATATGAAGTGCTTGTGATGGACCTGTGTGGGACAGGAATGGGAATGCTAGGGCCTCCTTTGAACGTCGACAGTTGCTTTCGGCCGCGGTTATGTCTCCATCGGAAATTGGACAACCAGACTTGATTTCAATTAAGTAGGTGTATATAAAGTGCTGTTAATGAACCCACAGAGTGAGTCCAAATAGAAAATGAGGGATGTGAGGGTTATGTCACAGTGGCTCTGGCTCTGGCTCTGTCTTAGACTACCATGAGCCATTGTCTTGAAACTACTTGCCTCAGTCGTACCATGGAGCTATAAACTAGTCTAGTTTATAGCTCCATGGTCGTACAGAGATTATCACAGTTCTTTGAAGCCCTGCAAGACCAATGCTTTGAACTGTTGAAGTCATGGAGCAAAGTCAGGTTGTTTTATTAATTTTTATATTTTTTTACTGAATCGATCGTTAAAAAGCGTGGTTAAAATTGAAAATAAGAACAAATAACTTAATGCACAAAATAGTTTAAAATATGACATTGAAAGAATAAGGACTGGATTCGAACTTTTAACCACTAGACCTCTGTTTGTTTTCTCCATAAGACACCCGGACCTCCCCTGTCTCTGAAGTTATCAGCTGAACCAAGGAAAGCATTTATTATTTTTTTTTCTTGATAATATTCTTGACCATTTGATATAAGTTCATTTCAGTTTTTGTAGTTTTATATTTCTCCCTTTTGTTGGTCGCTTGAGTAGGCAATACACCATTCATATGACGTCAATATCACGTCATCAGATTGTCAAATTATTCGTTGGATAAAGTGCGGTTAAGGGTTTTATCCATTGAGCCATGAATGAACAGAGCATGAAGACATCCTCCTCATGAGCCTTTGACGTCTGTGGTTGGTTATTTGTCCATTCATTGTTAAAAAAACAACTGTCATTTCGTTCAAAATGGATATAATACATGTTGCTACTTCTTCCAATAAGCTGTTTTGGGGTTGGGTTTTTTGTTTGTTCGCCAATTGGATGTACTCTGTTGTGGGGAGGGTAGTCCACCTACATGTATGTATGGATTCAGAGGGAGGGACCGCGACCTTTTCAGACATGTACGTACGTGTAAGCACATTTAATCATGATAGCCAGAGCTCCATCTAAATGATGCCCCTAGCCATTACTGGATGTCTGAGACTCTTCAACCTACATGGCCATGCTGAATCACAGCGAGTGAGCGTGTGCCGTACATGGAGACTACGAGGATGAGTAAAGGGGGGGTGTAGGTACAATACCAGTCTTGGGAGATATGAAGTTCCTTAGGGCTAAATTATTTTGTGGATGTATTCGACAACTTTAACCCCCCCCCCCCCCAATCCCTTCCCTTCCTCCATGCCCAACAGCTGCCAAGAGTGTAGATTGGATTGAATGTCACAGGGTCATATTAACATGCACTGCGTAGATGTACATTTTATTCATTATAAATATATGCACATGTAGACGCGGGAGGTGTCCATGCATGGTAACTCTAAATGTCCTCTGGGGGGAACGAATGAACCTTATGCAGATAAACCTGGTTTGAAAAAAAAAGAAAGTAAACATTAATGCGCAATACATGCTCAGCTTGAACTGGCTCCATCCTCTTCTGAAAATTAGAAACAGCCGATGAAAACTAGAGATTTTTTTGCAATTTACAAAACAAACTGTAGGCCCTACTTTTTGGGGGACCTACTTTTTGTAAGTAAAGTCTTCCATCTGAAATTGAGTTTTGTTGCCAAAGTATACAAAACGAGAAGTAGACCATGCACATATCCTCTTATGTTACAGTGTTGACGCCTGTTTATTGCTGCTGTGTTTCATTTAGGATAGTTGACCCTTCCCATGAAATATGTAAATTGCAAGTCATGCGTGCGCACTAACACTATTGGTTGGCAAAACGAGGGAGCATTGCGCCTTTTTGTATGGGGCTGATGGTAGCATGACGCATACGCGTTTGTGCGTCTGCTTAGTGCACAACTCTATGGCGTTTGCCAAACGATAGTGTCTGTAACAAATGCTTCAATGTGATTAGCATATTTCATGGGAAGGGCAAATTAAATACATACTGGTTGTGTCTTTAGAGCAACGAAGCCTATCGCGTCCATCTGTAAATTTATTTCCCCCCCCAAAAAAAAATAAATAAATAAAAAATAAATAAATAAATTACAACAATAACAACAACATTACAAATAAAATGTTTAAAATGTCAGTGAAATATGGTGAAATATGGTTATTTGATTCGGCGCTTGCAGAGTAAGCGGAGAATGGTGATCGTAAGCGCAGAATGCGGCGGTAAGCAAGGCCTTGAAATTGGGCCCAAATGATGTGTATAAAATAAGAGTCTTAAGGTAAACGGATGTCTTTGAATTATTTGTTAATGCTCTAAAGCTGTCAACAAACATCTGGCATGGTATTATCAGCAGAGTGGGGACGGTAGAACAAAGGAACACAAAAGGAACAATACTGTCCTCACTTTGGAATCCTTTGTAATTTTGTGTCCTCACTTTGTTTTGATGCGCTTAGGAGAGTGTTAAGTTAGAGGGACAAAAGAAAGTCCTCACACTGATAGCAATACAATCCATGTACATTACATTTACTTGTACATGTATGTAAAGTATGTGTACATCAATGCATGCATGCTGACCACAGTCTTCATGCACCCATCCAGGCAGTGTTACAGGAGTGTGTACATAAGATGAGACTAAATGATTGGATTAACAAATAAGTAAATGATAATCTAAAGCCGTTGGTCTCCACACCATTGAATCCAGGTGCAAAGCAGCGTGTATTATTTTATGCATTGAGAGGGAAAACAGAGCTGTGGTTTTTCTGAAATGTTTGTGTGTGAGGGAAGAATGAATGGAGTATTGTTAAAAAATGCATACAAATCTTCGGGTGAGTTTCCCAGTATTGTGATTTCTTACTTAATTCAACAAGAGAGTGTTTTCTGTCGACTCGGCTGTGGAATAATCTCGTGATTAATATCGTAGGGAATTGTTTGCTTAAACTTTATTATTTGAAGCCTGTGATGACCAAGTCTGTGCTGACAGATATTTAGCTGTTTTTTTAACAAACATTCTCGAGACTGAGTGGATGTTGTCAAGCTTTTATAGGATGATGTTTGAATATATTTAGGATACTTGAAAGACTGTTACATTACAACAGGGGGGACTCTTATTTGATTGGGTGATGGGGGGGGGGGGCACAGGACCCCAAACCAATGGATAGTGCTTGAAAAAAGGCCAGCAAAGAGAACAAAGTGATAGATTTGTCCCCCAAGTAGCATGGCATTGGATATCTTGTACTTTTTTATTGTAACAGAGTAAACTTCCTGTGATGTGATTGTGCGTAGGGCCAAGGTAATTATCTCGTCCCCTCCCCCACTTTTTAACACGGATCTATTCCACCTAGAAATGTACTTCCAAGAAGCTGTTTTGTCAGCACTACTTTTAGATCGATCGGATACATGTAGATATAGGGTTTATTTAACTACTGTTACAAAGGCTGAATTGCAACAATTTTGATATTAAAAAGTAGAAATGACCAGAACAGTAGGCCACTGGGACAGGAATCAGGCACAAACAAATGGACAGACAAAAACTGATAAGAATAACAATAATAATATCAATAATAATGATGATAACAAAAAAGTATATATATATATTTATATTAAAACAACAAACACCCATATCTAAGCCCACACCAACACCCCAAAATTGGGGGTGGGGGGGGGTGGGTGTGTCAGAAGGACATATAACATTAAGAAACATGAAGAGGAAATGCACTTTTGAAAGGTCATTGAGAACAATCTGGATACACAATGTTTGTACAAGCATTACAACTGGAGAAAGGGATGAACGGCATTGTTTTCAGAAGAGTTCATGTGTTCACATTATCCAGCTTTGCAAGTAAACACAAATAAGATTAATTATCCCCGATGCAAACTAAACACCTCTTCAAATGGATGGATGCAGTACCCGCTGTTAAAATAGCATTGGCCTAGTGGTAAGACATCATAGAATGACAGAGGTCGCGGGTTCGAATCTCACCGGAGTAATATGCCTGTGGATTTTTTATTTCACAGGACTCAGGAAAGTACTTGGTATCTACCTTTTGGTAAAACACGAATAATGCAAGGAAAACAAGCTGCGAGCAGTCTTGAAAAGGAGGAATCAGATTTGTGAGAAAATGGAGGACATTATAACAATTACATGCCATGCATTTAAAAAGGCATTCAGACACAATTTTGTAAAACAAGACAACAATTAGTGCACATAAATGTTGAACTCAATTTTGAGATTAAATTTTTTGGATAATGACTAGTACTTTACGTCAAGGATTTGCAGTAAAGTTTAAATATGAGAATATTTATGTATGATGTATTGCATTGGAGAAATAATGTATCAGTTGATTTTAGTAGGAACCATTTGTTGACCCATGATGCTTTGCTTAATAATTACATAATAGTTAAGCAGAAAATGGTGCTTAGCAACTGTTAGCAGGGAACCAGTCACACAAAGTATTAGTTTCATGAAATTATGGCTGGTAACCTGTTTCTGCTAAGCAAGATTTTTCTGTGCTAAATAGTTGGGGGGGGGGGTTGTGCTGACTGAAATTGGGTCCTGTTAACAGCTGAAAATGTTTGGTTACCTTTGGAAAATGCATGCTGTGTGAAAATGTTTTTTCATTTTGCGCTCCGATGAACCCACTTTTGCTCATACCTCGAAACCCTACGCAAGAACCATTTATGAACGTTAGGTAGATTTCACAGAGCTGCCGACGGAGCTTTGAGCGAACAAATTGCTTAGGACAGAATTTGTTATTGCTTTATGGTAACATAGGATTTACATGCAAGTATCTACCTCAAGAGGCCCAATATTTCAGAGAGCTACTTAAGCACAGAAAATAGCTAAGCACAAAAACAACTTTGCTTACCAGGATAAGGTTACCAGCCAAAATACCATGTCACGTGTACTGTCTGTGACTGGTTTCCTGCTGATTTTTTAACAAGCTGAAAAATATTAAGCAAAGTATTTTGCTTTAAGCAGCTCTATGAAAATGGGCCACAGACTGGTATTGATTTCAAGTACCGAACTGTCTTGTTCAGAAGAAATGAGATATCAGTGAAAATTTGTAAATTTGCCTGGTCGCAATACTTTCAACAGCTTCGATGAAATCGAGATCGTGCTCTGTGGTCTTCAGTTGGCTAGAAAATTTGTCTTGATGCGCTATACGTGGGTCTTGAAGCCGAGCTAATTCGTAATATGTTATCCGGTTCATGTACTGTGCATGGGCTCTAGGAGAATGTCATGTGGCATTGTGGGCACATAATTTAACATGTTCTTATGAGGACATATTGCCAGGAAGGTCAAAACTCACTCATTGATTGGCAGGTGAAAAACCAATGGCAAACATTGATCTAGCGCATGTGGCTCGACCATTCAGCGTTTCCGTGACAACATCAGGGTGTGTTTAGTGCAAGATTTTATGAATGTACACGCACTTCTTCAGGATGTTCACAGTGTGGGTTTAGTAAAGTGTGGGTTCCATCCTTTGTTTCTGTCTGCAAAGAAGCCAAATGTTAGTTGTTGTTTTTTCAAACACGGTTTTATCCTTCTTCTTTTTCCTTTTTTTTTTTTTACATATACCTATACTCCATTAAAGTGTTTTTTAAATATATGATTATTTTAGGTGATAATTATTTGAATATGTCTTCCTAGAATTAAAAGCTATTGATAAATGGATGAATGAAGAGCCTGTGAAATTTAAATAAACCTCATGTGTTTTTGGGGTTTGTATCATTCCATTTTAGTTGAAATACTTCAACTGACACAATTTTGTAACCTGCCATTTCCAGGTAACAACCATAGCAGCTCTGCCTTACCGCGACCACTACGGCTACATAAAAAATGTAGCCCCTCCCGAGCGGCCCACCCCTATGAGTCAAATGGTTTTATCCTGTATGAGATGGAGAGAGAGAGAGGGGGGGGGGGATGCTTTCACCGCGTTCATCGTGGATGCAGTGCTGTCATGTTCATGTGCCTGGCTGCGCCGTAGAGGTCATACCTACATGCGTTTGACTATAAGCATGTTTTCAATCAGTGGTCGGCCAGCCTTGTGGAGAGCTGCTGGTGCGAGGAGTGTGTGTGTGTGTGCAAGTGTGTGTTCTGCATGTTGGTAGGAGCAATATTAAACCCACTGTGTACAGCCACTGATGAGGATGTCTCCCAGGATAGCTAGGGGCCCAACTTGAGCCCGCTGCCATACTTCACTTCTTCTGTGTGTGCTTTTCTTGTTTTCTAAATAGTGGAGTTTTTTCTATTTTGAAAAACGGGGGGCAGAGTATAGGGTTAAAATCATGGCTACCTCATCGTCACCACGCGATCCCGGGTCACCGAGTACTATATCAGGCATATTTGACTTCATGAGGTAGGTACAACTTAGTAGTGTTTCACTAGGTAGGGTTGTTATTACACCTGCGGGGGGGTTCCCAGACCGGGCTACTCTTTCTGTGCCGTCGTTGGACCAATTTCACACAGCTGCTAAGCAATGCTTAATGAGTCTCCCCGCAGTGGGGGGGAAAAAAAAGAAGAAAATCAGAGACGTGTTCTGAGCAATTTATATCGCACTATCAGTTGGTGTTTGAGCTGGTAGACTGTTTCTGTGAACCAAAACATTCTTATACTCAGCAAACACCTATTGATTTTAACAGCTCTGTGAAACTGTTTTTCAGATTTTACCTGCACCATTGGAGTTCTAATCATTGGGATGTAAGGTTACTGTCATAGCCATGCACACAAATTTCTTTGCGTAAATTGTTAAAAAGATGTATGCATTCCTGTATTGATAGGAGTTTGTGACTCAGTATAGAATGGGACAGACAAGATAATTAGTGAGAAATTAAACGGCAGTTCATTTCTGATTGTAGATTTTTGTTGGCGTTCTTCCAACGCCGTGATTTATGTAGAAATATGTTAAGCTGCACAGCTGTTTGGACCCGCATGCCAGCTATCACCTGGAGCTATGCCCCGAACCCTCCGCTTATGGTTCCGAATCTGCATGACTTAAAATATTGAATCTGTGACTGTCGTCCTGCGAGCAGGCTTGTGCGGATTAACACACTTGACTAATGGTCTACACAGTTTCTTGATGACATGAAAATGAGATGAACGCTGAAGGCTGTACATGTACCCTCAGCCCAGACCAAGCTCTAGCTGTGTCTCCCTGTGTTATATCATTGCGTAGGAGCTTAGTAGGAAACCAAATGAATCGGGGGGGGGGGGGGGGAGGGGCCTGGGCTACATGTTGGGGAGCTCCTTCTGACGATTATGAGGAAGAGGTATAATTGAACTGTCTGAGGCTCTTTGAAAATCCATCGCTAAGTAGTGATTTTTGCTGTTGGGTCCGCAAATTGTTTTGTCTTCTTCGAATGCTTAGCAAAGGAGACATTTTTTTTTTTTTTAAAGCTTTGCTTGACTTGATTTTTTAATTTTCCGCACACAAAAAAGAGACCGATTGTTCCAAGGTGGCTGAAACTATGCACTTTATAGTTTTAGAGTCTTGGGTAAAAAAGAAAGAAGAAATGTGTAAGTATGTAAGATTGTGAGTTCACCGACTCACTGGGATTTGTGCATCCCTGTCTATAATACAAATATTTTAGAACTCTTGAATATAGTCTGGTTCCATTTGTAGGGTTATCCCAGAACTACGTAATATCCATAATTGGATGTTGCTTTGAACGGAGAATAAGACGATTTTGTCGTCCCAGAATCTGGGTCCCTTTTCACAAAAAAAGTCTGGCTCGGCAAAAAAACGGCTTACCAGCCAAACTACAGTACATTGGACTGTTAACAATTGTCTGGCCTTGCAAATTTCAGATTAGGGAGTAAAAGCGTTATGTAATAATTTTATGCTAGACAGCTGTAGGATATTAGGCTCGAACATCTGGAGAGGCCAGAGCCCTGAATCTCAATGCTGCTCGCCTATACATGCCTTACTGATTGTCTATATAATTATGACTAACATTTAACAGGGTCCGCCCTTAACTTGTTCAGTGAGTAGCCAGTAGGACAGTACAGTTAGCTTGTCATGTCACTAGTCTGTCAGATTTTTCACGGATCCATGTTTCAGGTTAAACAGAGATGCTTTACAACAGTGAACTAGCTGGCCGGACCACTTGGAGAGAATTTTGACTGGTCCTGGGTTGTTTTAAGCATGGAGGAAGGAGTTTCCCTCCATGCTTTCACCAGCATTCATGGAGTACCCCAAGTATTCTAGGATTCAAATTTCCCAATTTTCCTGTGACTGGCTATGGCTTTTGTTTTTTGGAAAGGCCAGCAATTCATGTTCAAAGATTTAAAGCTCAAAAAATATGTTTGCTTTGCAATTTAATTGCATTAATTTTTTTCTCCAGGTGTACATGTAAAAAGTGATCAAAAAGCAACTAAATTTAGAAATTCTGAAAAAGTTACAAATAAAACTAACAACTAAAACAAAACAAATTTGTATGTGATCTCCAACTGTAAAAAAAAATCAAATCAAATCAAAAAGAGTGTTTTTAAAGAAGATCATTGCTTGTGTTGAATTTGAATGCTGCCAACCAAGCAATAAATCCTGCTTACCATATTTATTTGGCAAGCAAATACAAAGCGGGGAACCAGTTTACAAGCTGCAAACACCACATGGTATTTATGGGTGTGAACTCGTCTTCGCTGCAAGCGTTAATTTGGTTCTCAGCTGATTCTCCTGCGTGTGTTGTACATGTAGCAGCTGTAGGAAATCAGGTCCAGATGTTATACTTTCACCAGTCTGTAAGGCAGCCAGGCCTACATGGACCTGTACATGTACAATGAGGTGTCTTGATGTACACATGTATGTCAATTACGGTAAGATAGAGCAAGGATGGTACGCACACAATGGGCTCCTACAGGTACGCTTGCACAGCTAACATATTATTAGCTTCGTAACTGCATGTACACATCTGCATATACTCTGTGATATCCGCAACACATCTGCCGGGCTTTTTGATGCTCTAATTCTTATTGTAATTTGAGTTAATCTGAATCAGAAGCGGAGTAAGGTAACTTTTTTTTTTACCATCGATTTCTTTCTATCAAGTGTTAATCACCATGCATGAGTGTCGGCGAGAGAAAGTTTTGCGGGCTCACGTCATAGGGCAAAGAAATCGATACTGTTTGGAATGAATACATTGACTTTAATTAAAAGACAAACGAAACATGATGGTAACAATGGAGTGAACAAATTGGAGTCAAGTGGCTAGACTATAGAAAGGAGATTAAGTGATTATTTTCTTCACTGAGTGAGAGCACTTGTTAGAAGTTCTAGAGAAGCAGTTCTAGATAATCGTCATTTCATGGAGACCCTTGTAATGTCCAGCTACTTGTATTGAATTTATTGGGGTTTTTTTAATATCCAACACAAATGTGCATTAGGCACTGTACACTCAGTACCGTCCCGAGTCCTATGAAGAAGAAAAAATCCGCAGCAAAATTACTCGGGTGGGATTCGAACCCACTGCCTTTGCCATTCTAAAGCAGATATCATACCACTAACACCACCGTGTTTGCATGTTCGTTAGTTTGAGTCCTATATATAAGCAGTGGGTACCACAATGTTTTAATAGATGTTAAAATTGAATCCAGAATAAAGAATATTATTTGTGTTTTACCCTACACCGATGTGTGTAAAGCCCTGTTTACTCAGTGCCCCCCCCCCCCCACCAACCCCCAAGTCCTGCACACACACAAAATCCACCTGCATACCACTCAGGTGATATTTCAAACATTATTTTGTTATTACCCTACACTGGTGTCTGCTAAGCACTGCATACTCTGTACTGTCTTTAGATGAAGTATGCCACATCAGTGTTAATTGATCCGAGGTGCCAATGTTCTCTAGATTTTGTACTGCACTGTCTAAAATAGCGATGTTGCCTTAACTCCTTTTTCTAAATTTGTTTAAGTTAAAAAAGTGTACTGTCCTGTTTTGGAGCTTTAATCAACTTTAAACATGTAATATTTTCCATTTTTCCTTTTTCCTGATGCAAATTTAACATCTATTAATGAAATTGTCTTTAAATTGTTTACAAATGTATGTTTAATTTCACCGAACCTGCCACAATAATTTTTATGTTCTTTGTGTGTAGTGAATGATCCTCATTACAGAAGTGGTCAGAATATGTTGTCTCCTCCGACGCCACCTTAGTTCCTTCACATTGACTTGAACCCTCCTGATCAATATAATCCAGTGTGATTTTGCAGTTTTGAATGATTGATAAATCAACCATGCCATCCTGCAATGTATTATCATGTGGTGAATGCATACATCAAACAGTGTCAACCCTCCCTTCTGTCTGACCATTCAATAGCATCCACTGTGGATTTGAATGATAAACTATGCCAGCCAGCCTGCAATATATTGTCATGTGGTGAATGCATCTGCACAGTACACTGTCAACCCTCCTACTGTCAGACCATTTTATATCATCCACTGTGGATTTGAATGACAGATAAACTATGCCAGCCGGCAATACGATATGTGGTGACTGTATCTATACAGTACACGTACCCAGTCAGTTTCGTACACAGTTGTGCCACCACACACAACCCTTGCAGTTGAATGGTTTCAAATGGTTGGTCAACTCGCTGGAAAATGTTACCAATAGAAGGAGTGGTAATGGAAAAAAAAAAAAAAAAAATGGCTGAATAAAAGATAGGAGGACTATATTCACCAAAGTGTGACTGTTATCAAGGTTTTTCTTTTTTTAAATGTCAGAAAATTCAGACAAATTTATAAACCACAAGGGAAGCTGATTGGATAACACAGCAGCTACACAGCAGCTGACGGTTGTATGGCTTCTGACTGGCACCCCCAAACAAAGATATTGACAAAATAGGGAGACCGCCAACATACGGCTAGATAGCTCAGTTGGTAGAGCGCTCTGGTAAAAAAAAATTTTTCTCCCAACCCCAAATGAAAAATCAGACCAAACATATTTCGCTTCTTGTGCTGTTATTGCACAACACTTTGTTAACAAGAATTTGATCCTCAACTGCAGTATATTATATCGTTTGTACATCTGTGTTCTGTATCTACATCATGTACATTATTAATGCCATTACACGCCACATGCACTGATTTAGAGAATGGTCTCGATTGCATGTCATTAAACATTATTTCCAAATTAATATTACAGTGATTATTATACCTTCTGCTTACTGTCTCCCTGTTAGACATCAGCAGCATTTAAATTAATTATTTAAAAATCTCATTATTTTTTACATAGTGGTGCCTCATTGATGTGGCTCCCTGACTATGAGTATAACCATAGCCTTGGCTATCTAAAAGGTGCCAGCCTATTCTGATGGTTGTCTTTAATTTCTTTATATTCATTATAAAACAGATTGATACAAGATCCGGTGAAAGGTCTCTCGACCTTTTTTTCAATTATAGTCTGGCTCATTTTTGTGTATATATTTGAATATGTATGCATTACTAATATTGGACACAGGGGACTCAACAAAGATAGTGTCAGCCTGATAAATGCTTTATGGTTACAGTTTTAACTTTTAATCGGGTTGCCCTCTCTTATCAATATACTACATCAAACAGTAGTAAAAAAAACAACTAACAACAAAGTGCCCAGCAGTCTGTGGTTTAGGGAGCATATTAGCCAGGGATACCCCCCCTCCTCTGTGGCTGATGATGTCCCGCCCACATCAATTACCTCCACCCTTCTTACACCATCCTTGTGAAACTTCACGTCATGCGTGACGATTTTCGCTCTAATCATGTTAATATCATATGATATCAAGACCAGCTGTTTGATCCAATTATGCATTGACACAGTCATAAAGTGCAGTCGTGCCGACGACGGCCCAAATACTTCCACCCAAGGACTGCGTTGAACACGATACTTCATTAGGTCAGACTTCTAGGTGTGTTTTGTTCACCTTACACAATTCCATGACACAAACGGACATACTAGATGCCAAGTTGACATCGTCAAACACAATGGTAGATTTATTTTGTGGATCTTAAAGGAATGGTCATACTGTGGTAATGACCCCCCCCCCCAAATTTTGGTAACGGTAGTAAGCATCCTGTCAAATTGTTTCATCTGAAATGCCCCCCGTTGAGTAGAAATCAATAAATCATTTGATTCTGAGAAAGAATTCATGCTTGAAGCGTTTCTCAGATTTCTGAGGGTTGGTGTCCGTTCGCGGATGCTGCGGCCAGATATGCGGTTGGTACCAGCTGTCACCTCGCTAAACGTGGGTGGATTCTACGTTTGTGTAAGAATACTGTGACAGTCTTTTGATTTTTTTTTTTTTTTTTACTAGTAGACTCTGTATTCAACTGAAACTTTCACATGTGACTTCTATTGTTTCTTTTTTTGTAATTTTGCCATTAAATCAGCATTACATTGACAAAAACCATTCTATGAGATTAACAAAAACATTATTTATTGATTTTTTTTCGGGGAAAAAAGGAGGAATTTTGTATATTTCAGAGGGGAGGTACAGTATAGCATTTTGTAAATATTAGCTCTTGTCTAAGAGCACATGGACAGCATTGATATTGTCAAAGAACAGTGTTCACACTTCATATCACCCAGCATTTGACCCTGAAATAACAAGTGTGTGAATTTTGAAGCTCAATCAGTCAACGGAGTCAAAAGAAAATAGTGAAAAATCCACTTTTATCTTGAAAACAGCGGATTTGGGACTCACAAGATAAAAAAAAATTGTTTGACCAATTTCTCAAAAAGTTTGACACAAGAGGCACAACGTTTATTTCTGTAGGGCCCCTTGAAAATGTTAAGATGGGTCTCTGGTGCATTCTTGGATATTTCAGAAGCATTTTAGACATTATTTTTCACCCATTTTAAAATTAGGAGTTTGCTTTATTTGCCGTTCAATTTATTTTTTGGGGAAAATAAAATAAGGGGAGAGGGGTGTGTGCGGGCGTGCTGCACCCACCCTTAAATACACGCCTGTTGTACCTCATGAACTGACACCAAGAGAATCTTTTGAGTGATCGGAGTACATTTAACTTTTAATGGAACCCGCATTCTTAAACCTCAGAATTTAAACAAACCCAGTGCATTCACATAGCAAGAGGCATGCCTCTTGTGAATTTATACAAATAATCCGTAGCATGTTGATTTAAAGAATTCTCCAGCCCATCTCTCGTTATTCTTTGTGATTCTGCATCGCCGAGGAGTTACGAAAACCCATAAATTGTAACAATGTTTTTTCACACAATAAATTCCTGGAGCTGCTTATATAAACCCTTTCCTCTAAATATGAACCTAGTTATTATCTCCTGCCATAATGAGAAATTTTATAGAAAGCTGGAAATATTTGCGAGTTTATTTTTATTGGACGTTGATCAAAATTTGATGTGTGGTTTTAAGAGGTGGCAAAGCGTCTCGCCGCAAGTACTGACTTGAGCATTGCTACGACTGCTTTTACCTTTGCAAGAATTACATGGTGCTTGTTCTACCGTACCGTTGACCTATTGCAATGCTTGTAACGCAAGCCATATGGAACTGTGTGCAGCTTCTTTCTTTTATTACTTATGTCAACTTCAATTTGTTTTGGTTATTTCATCTGAAATTTAACTAAAACACTGTCTCGCAGTACATCACAATTTATTTACTTAAATAATCACTGTACAAAGGAGCTCATGTGGAACTTTTTTTGTGGTAGTTTCTCGTTGATTGATAGTAGATTTGTCAAAATTGTTTCATGAATGTCGTTGATACATTTCTTCTTGAAAAGGTCAGAACTAGGTGGCGGTGGATACACCTGCTGACTGCCATGGTTCACGTTATTTTCAAAAGTGTATATGTGCAAAGACTAAGAGGTGGCATGCCTGACTCACTCAAACGCACTTGAACATTCAATTGATGCACACGCAATCGCCCTTTCTTGATTCCCTGCTCGCCAAACTTGAACAAATAAATTGTCTCGATAAAAAAATTATTCTGTTGTAATAGCGAACATTCTCAAGAGCTTCTTAAACCCGTCATCACCATTTTCACAGGTCTTTACAAATTTATTGAGGCAATTGTCGACAACGACGAGGAGCTCTGGGTTAATTTCTTTCAAGGTGATTGTATCGGAAAGACTAGCGCAGCTTGACATAATCCTAAACAGCCTACACAATTTCCGCCAGTTAATACTGGGGTAATTTGAATTGAATGTGTGGACAGATTGACCGACTGTCATGACTTTCATTTTCGTGTCATATCTTCTGCTAAATTTCTTTCAGCTTCATCAGAAAAGGTGGCCCTTATCACCTCGTTGTCACTTATTCTCGTGCCTCGTCATGTCCAAATCAAATTGACGGTGGTGCCGGCGACTGTGAGTTCCCGGCTCCCGACACGGTTGTATGTCTAGTCAACGAGCGATACCTCACACAGCCAGAAACACTGAATTATTCACCACCTGTGTGTGCAGTCGGAATGCATAGGGCTTTAACGGGCTGACTTGTTAGTGTTGCAATGTCTCGCACACACGCACACACACACTGGCCGGTGCGCTATCACGGGGTACCGCTAATTCATGTGTGTTATTATCATATACAATGGGCCAGGGTCAAGCAGTCAGCGTGAATGATCATTAGTGTAATGGAATATCGAGCTAAACAACAAGAGGAATAGATAGATGAACTAGCAAGGAATGTTGCAGATGTGTCATCGCCGATCCGCCTGACTTTCTTAAATGTTTCATTTGACTTCAGAAAAAAAAAAATCAATAAAGGAATATGCAGTTTACGACATCAGTTGAGGGAAGTGGTGATTACTTTGTACGCAGTCTTTTATCTGCTTCGTGGGAAGTTGGAGCAGCCAAAACTTTAGAGGGGGATATAAATTAGTGAATCAGGCGAATTTCAAATATGAAGTGTGAATATGTTTATAACACTCACTCTGATGATTGGGATAAAGGAAACTCAAGAACATATTGTAAGCTCAGGGCTATAAGGTCGTTATTCACAACTTTATATCTGTAAACATAAGGGTGGTAAATGAGAAATGCGTATAAATTTGACAAAATAAATCAAAATTCACAAATAAATGTTTTTCTTCGAAAAATTAGTGTTTCTTTTTGCCAGACAATTACTTTGGAGTCCTCTCTTGATCAACAAAACTCCATTTACCAGGAGCTCCAAAATATGCAAAAGCAATTTTGTGAAATCCATACAAACTGCACAAACGACCTCAAAGTCCTGAGCCGACGATATTACCATCAGCGCTATTATATAATGCAAGATCAGGAACAAAATGTATAAGTTTTTGTACGGAAACAGATTGGCTGTGATGTCCTCCGTGCCTGCTCTACTCCCCTTCGACCTATGACTGACACATGTGTGTCTTTTGGGGCCCAATTTCATAGAGGCGCTTGAGCAGAAAATACTGCTTACAAACTTTCTGCTTAGCAAAAATAAGCAGGATACCAGTCACAGATTGCACATGTTGGCTGGTAACCTTATTCTGGTAAGCATAACTTTTTTTTTGCCCAGCTATTTAAGTTGAATGCACAATGTCATACTGCGTGTGTGTTGTTATTCGGTTTGTTTCAAATCTCACTGTTTGTGCCCCCCGCCCTCTCTTACAGATTCCCCTTACTTGTCACTGCACAGGGATTCGATCAGGTGTAACCCCCTGCCTGCATAAACTGTCTTGCAATGCGCCGCTTTTATTTACCGTCCCCATATTCCTCAGTTATGGAGTATTTCTATTTCTATCTTCTTAAGGGATCTAGCGAGTGTCTGTCTTGAAAATCTCTCGCGGTCTGTTCTGGGATTCAGTTTTAGTCTTGGGGAATCTTCAGCACATATTACTGCTTGTATTTTTCGCCTGACATCCAGGGACTACATATGGTTTCTTCTGAGTCAATAGACATAGCCAGCCCAGCTGACCTAAAGCATCCAGTTGTACATGAATTCATCCCACCGGCAGGCCAAAGCAGACCCGACCGGTCGACGGGCGATGTGTCGCTCGTATTTGATCACTTACTGAGTTTTTGTTTGACGCTAGAGGTCAGGGTCTTGTTGTTGTATAAATAGAATGAGTCTCGGAAACAGGAGGCTGAATATTAATGTTGTGTTTTCTTTCACTTGCTGGACTCGTCTCTAACGTGGCATAGACCGATCTGTTTGTAGCCCCACACGCGTCTGCTGGCGGCGCCGCCATTGCTGGGGTGTTTGCAGCGCAAGGTTTTGTACACAAATACATGGAAAAACGGAAGTCTTTTTAACTTTTTATCCAAATGAAGTGTCTTTCTCAACAATTTTTTGCAAAACTTCCCTGACAGAACAGCTTTACAAAATGATGCGGAATATACCTATTCAGAATTATTTGAAACTAAACTGAAAGTGAATATACTGAAATTCTGTCAAAAGAAACCTAGCTGATGTAACACATTTTATACCAGAAAGTGCAGTTTCGATGTAGTACTGCATTTAACTCACCTATTGTCTGCTGCAGTTTTCAGGATTCAGTTCCTGTTATAAATTGCAAATATCTTTGTTTCAGTGTTCTATACGTCGTTATGTTAAACGCTGTCCTGTCAGGGAAATTCTGTAAATCGTTGAGAAAGACACATAATTCACATAAAAACTTAAAAAGACAATGTTTTTTTTCTTCATGTCTTTGTGTGCAAAACCTTGTGCTGCTATTGTCCCAGTAATGGTGGCGCGCGGCCAGAAGCACTTGCACGCTTGGATCGGTCTGTAGGACAGGTTCTTACGTTATAAGAAGAGCATAGGGACAGGTCGCCTGACTAATGTAACTGTCAAGCTGATGATGCCGTCCACTCGGGAGGGGCCACTGCTGAAAACCTAAAAAAAATGCTATCAGTGGTTACTTTAGAAAAGATACGGTTGTTGAACAAACTTTACGACAACACTTGATGGGTCTTAATTTTTTTATGAGTTGAGTGGTTTCTGGCGATGGCCATGCCAATAAAAATTTATGTGCAGTTGTCACATTTCTGTCCATGAAAACACCAATGTAGAATAGTTTCATCTTTGCATGCCATTAGCCAAATGAACAAACTCTTTTTCTTTTCTTTTTTAAAGATTTTTCAAAATTGTATTTAATTGTTTTAAAACGCGTTCAATTAGTCAAACCTATATCAGTAACTGTTAATCAGAAATAAATTGTCTATACTCCTGATGCACTACAATAAAAAATAATACTGATAATTTATTACATTTTATACTGCGCCCTCTCCATCCAAGGATGCTCAAAGGTGCAAAAAGAAGTTTAAAAATTACGTCAAAATTCAATCAAACCTAAAAATACGTACAATGTAGTGAAGTCAAGACATAGAGTAAGGGAGGGGGTTGCTTTACATTAACATATTGACTAATAAGGTATGGAGACAGCCAAACAAGGATGATCAATTCATTCAGGGCATTTCAATTTGCAAGCAGATGTATTTTTTCCTGAGAAATAATAAGTCATATGAGGTTTAAGCAAATTTGGTTACTCAGCATTGAGAAAGATGTATTCAGAAGCATTTTTTTCCATATTCACAAGTACGGAATTTACAAGAAATGTAGGCATTTTTATATACCTGAAAAGCCGAAGCATAGGAAGGAAACGCCATACTAAAAGTATGTCATGCAACACATCTACGTTGTCGTTAAGTGTTGTTATTTTGTTATTAATATTTTTATGAATACCTTCCTTGAAGTTATCTAATAAGTATAAGTAATGGGTCATAGGTTGAAGCACTATATTGGAAAAATATGTTTATTAACGTACTATGTTCGTTATTGTATGGTCTAAAACATTGTCCGATGTACATATCATTTTAATGTACATTGTAACAACAAAATGCGCATCTGTTTTGCTGCAGCCACCTTACCGTGGGCAGCGCGCCGTATCGATACCTCTCATCACTAACCGCTGGAAGGGAAGCACTGAAAAACAACGCTGATTGGCTAACAAAAAGTGACTGCTCTGCGCGCATGCTGGTTTTAAACTTTTGAGTGCTTGTAGGGCGTTTGTATAGCATTTATTACCCACATGTCAAATGCAAGTATTTTGACGCAATCCACTTCAAATGAACTATGGTTTTTACATGTTCACCCTAAACTGCATACAGTTAGACATGACACCAGATCAAAGTAGATTGAGAGGGGACCAGTTGCTCTATGACTTGATGCCTCTTTTTATCGCACACTCTGCGTATGTCCCTGACCCAGAATGGATCATCTACAGGACTAAATAAAATAGCCAATGTATTGAGATATTTCAAAGCAACACTTCCAGGAGTTAATATCGAGTAAGGCATTCTGGGGGGGGGGGGATGGCTCGGTGAGATCATACACCACTGGGAAAGAGGATGGTTTTGCTGAGAAAATTTTAGTAAATGGTCTTATGTTGTTTTTTTGTTTTGTGGTTTTTTTTCCTTCTTCTTTTACTCTCCTAACCCTAGCAGAGCTTACTCCGTGGCTAAACTCAGTGTTGGTTTTCAGACATGTACCTGATTATGTGGAATTCCGTATGGAACGTGTCAATATCTAGGTTTTCTTCCTGTCATGGTTCAATATGATTACAAGCCAAGGAGCCTTCAGGCCATATTGCAAAAAAAATTCCATGGTTGCATTTCTAGAAATTAAAGTTGCGAATGTTTCCGAAAAAATGGAAGAACGGAAGAAATGACTGACACCTTCTTAAGTAGGATTTGTAACTTTGTATTGATGGTGGGAATACAATGTGAGGATTCTGGATTTTCTGAAGTCTGTTCTGAAGAGGAAGAAAAAAACACCCATCGATGAACAACTCCCAGATTGCCACAGTCCTGCCCGGGAGCAAATGAGGAGTCAAAGAGATAAGACTGTTGACCTAATTTGAAGTGACAGTCGTGCTGCGCTAATTCACAGGTGCCGATTATTAAAGACGCGTAATTGTTGGGTAACATTTTGTCAGGGCGTTGCTTCCCCCCATCAATGTCCTGTCGTTTTTTTTTTTGACAAATCGTGTTAGTCACCTCGCAAACCTGGAGTTGCAGCTTCATTGTGATGGAGTGCACGTAACGGAGAAAGCAGTCTTCCACGCCTACTTTTTTTCAAAGGTTTTCCTTGTTACTTTACTAGCTCAATCAACATTTGAAATGTTGCCTTTAGAGTTGCCGTTCATCAATTCAAACATAAACTCAAGCCAAACCTATTTTCATCTTAAGGTTCCTGTGCAGTACAACCTTCCTCTCTGGATTTACTGCCGTCAGCGTACCGCAACCATTGGAAAAATGCCTTTAATAAATGCTCGCATTATTATTAATATTATTATCAGAGTGCCGTTCGCAAGGGAAAGGAAAGACATTTCTCGTGAAACATCGCTCTCCCAGACTTTTACAAACCAAACAACACAATTGTGGCATAAACACTTCGATGTGGAGGTAAAACCTTCGGGCTCAATCGTACCTTTGTCAGTGCATGTACTTATTTTTGAACCTGAGGGCAAAGTCACGTGAGGCAAGTTTTTTTTACAGGCAACTTGGAGGCAACCAACTGCACAGCATGCAAAAGGAACTCTTCAGTAGCACCATGGCCATTTTTTTTTGTTTTGTAAAAGTGCCTGAACCCTCCCGAAGGACATTGAATGACAATTGGAAGGTGGTTCTTTGTGGAGACTGCCTGAAACTGACCGCCTGCAAATTCCCTCCTGTGAAATGGGTCCAATTTCATAGAGCTGCTTAACCATGAAAAGTAGCTAAGCAAAAACAAAATATGCTAACCGGAATATGCTTACCAGCCCAGTGTACTATGTCACATGTACCTCTGTGGCTATTGTCCTGCTCATTTCTGCTTAGCAACAATTGTTAAGCAGTACTTTCTGCTTTAGCAGATATTGGGTCATGGTCTGTACATGTGTATGTCCAAATAGATATATTTTTGCTGTAGAGGTTGGGTTTGGGGCCAGGGTGGGGGTTTTAAATAATCTTAGATGTCGGAGGAGTACTTGTAAAAAAAATATATAAAACTTTCATCCTTATCTTTCATTCTGCAGAGTGGATAAGAAGAGAGACAAGATGGAGCGAAAGGTATTGGACAGTCAAGAGAGGGCATTCTGGGACGTGCATCGGCCGGTACCAGGATGTGTCAACACAACGGAGATGGATATAAAGAAACTCAGTCGTATCAATCGCACGTGTAAGAAGAAAAAGGTAAGACTTATTTCTTATCCGGTCTGTGGCTGTGTCTAAATGGGGGGGGGGGGGCTAGCTGGAGAGTGGTCAGAGAAGGTCCTTCCCTTTATCAATTTTAGTAAATTGTTCTTTGCTCAACTCAAAATCAATTAAATGTCACCCTGTCAGTTTGCCTTGTGGTTTAATACTTGACATTTGAAAAACAAAATAACAAAATTGCATCCCCTTAAGGTGATCCCTCTCCTGCCGCTTCCCAGGTTGTATTTTAGACTTGGGTGCGATGCCTTGTTATCTGGCAGTTAAAAGTTGAATGGCTTAATTCTGACTGGCACCCCCGAACAGAGTTATTGTCAAAATAGGGAGACCGCCAACATTAGCACTGGACGGCTGAGTTGGTGGAGCGCGTGTGACGTATTGACTTACATGTAACAACAGGATTATTCACAGACCAATTGAGTCTTAAGTGTAGCAAGGGAGAATAACTGAATGAGTGGCCCGGTGTGGCATTTTTAAAAATGAAACTGTCTGGCTGTTTGAAGATGTTCATGTTCTCAGCCACAGATGATTGAGCGTGTGCGTGAGAATAGAGCTGGTCCATGTTCAGGGTGATTAAAGAAAAGGAAGGGGGCACATCTCAAAACTTGTTCAGCTGTTATTTTTATTACTCTTGAATTTCCCATATGACCAGTGCAGTATCTTGCCTGCCAGGAAATGCCCTGGCATGTACAAGATCACTCTGTTTGTAAACAATACAACAAAGGTTACATGGTCTATTGACCCCCTCGAACAACGTGAAGCGCACTAAAACACACTTGTCCTGTCAGCCATTTTGAGAGTCAAAATGTACACAAAGGAAATGGTGGTCGCACATTTTGCGGAAGTTCGTTACGCATTTTGCAAGTGGTCAATACACGATGGTTACAAAGCTAACCAAGTTGTTGTTACATTCGCATTCATCCCAGCAGTAAATATATACCCAGAACAGGGCCTCGAATTTGGGGTGAAAATCCATAAGACCGCAGGGCTTTGTAGCTCAACACTCTTTACTGGACTAGAATTTATTTTACAAGACCAGAATCAAAATGAGTTGAACAAAGCCCTAAGAGAAGATCTATCTCATTTGTCTTATGTGTAAGTGTACTTTGATACTCAACAGAATTGAAAGATATTATTCATAGTCAACATCTAGTCAAGATATGAAGTATTATTATTCAATTGAAAAACACAAGACCACTAGGCTTGTCCGGTCATGAGTTTACTGGCCGAACAAGCTAAGACCACTGGCCTCGGGCGTGAGTTTCAAGCCCAGCAGAAAGAGATCAGAAACATTCTGCCTGTGGAAGCGCGCTCCCCCTTTCACACTTGTGTCACATCACTGTGATGATGTCATAGAGACGATGCAACGGAGTTTACAGGATTAGGGCTTATGGCCCCACAGAGGTTCACTTCTACGGCATAAATCAGTTCAACCCTAATTGGATAGCCATTTCTCGCTGTTTGTATATCATTTTTTGTCTCTTCCTTTTTTTTTCCTTTTTTTTTCTTCTTCTTTTTTTTTACCTGGATGGTTTGGATTCAAAAAGGCTGTTGCACTTTGAAGTGCTGTTTGGAGTTATTGATTTTTCTGTTTGTTTTTGGTTCTGTCATGTTTGTTTTTTCCACATATGGTGGCCGTAGTGGCCTTGGTTAAGAATCGCTATAGATTAGGGTTACGGACCGTTTTCATGTTTTGGTTTTCTGGATCAGGTTCAAGTTTGTGATCAGGTTCCCAATAAGTGCTCTCATTCAAGGGAGCAGACCTTTTTTCTTTTTCTTTTTCCTTCGAGCCTCAGTTTGGTTACATTGGTTGAATGGGAAATTGTAAGTTGGCATCACCATGATAAATGTTGTGTAAGTATAGGGAATGCTGTTGAAGTACAGGGCAAGAGATCTTTCAGCTAGTGTTTTGGTTTGGGGTTGTTTTGTTTTTATAAATGAGGAATAAGTTTTATTCGTAAGGCCCATTTATTTATTATTACATTTTATTTTGTCTTACTTATTTTTTTATTATTATTGCTTTTATCTTTGGGAATGGGAAAAGCCAGATTTTACTGAATGATTACATTCTGCGACAGTGCACAAACAAAATGCATTCAATGTTTGTTTTATATAACTCATACAAAGATCCTTGTCATTTGAGTTTTTTCTCAATATACACAAAATAGACACAGAAACTGGTCCACCCACACTCTGAGAACTTGAATAAAAAAAATTCTTAAACAGCGTGGACCATTCCATTGTTCAGGAAATGACGCTGAGAATTAAGCATCGAAAATTTGTATGTATACACCGTCCTATATTTATTGGCACATATGATAGTCCAATGTCGCAAGTAGATCCTTGTCATTTCACTGATGGAACACGCATGGCATGCCATCTCGAAAAAAATAGATCGCACGTGACGCGTGTTCCACCAATGACATGACGAGGATCTCCTTGTGAGTTATATAAACCTAGATGTAGGACTGAGATTTACTTCCATTGAAAATCTTTAGGGTTCATTCCCTCTCCAATCCAGTTGACTGCGCCTTCCCTCTGTTTCTGTATTCATGTCTAAGGCCGTCATACACCTCTTGTCATCAGCCCTAGTCAAGTTTGTTTGCATTCTTAATGCTTCCCATTAGCAGGCGATGGAGTTCAGGCTGATAAATGATATCCTCATCATACTTGTCCGCCATGTTTAGCTTGAACTGCCCATAAATCTCCCACGGATGGGTCGACAGAGTCGACGGCCATTATAGCATTGGCTCTCAAACAACCGTCTTTGTTTTCCCAGTCCCTTCATTTAGAAATACCTGAAATGATTCCAGAGGCGCGTGTGCCTTAAAATAGTTCCGTGTTTGCTGATCGTTGTCTGGTTGAGTGATTATTTTTTTCACTCAAATAATTTATTGCTGCTGAAACACAACTTCTTGTTTTGGGCTAGGTGCGAATACATTATTTTGTACCCACTCCTTTTGCTGGCCGAGTTGAAACTTTCGCATATGCCACAGACGATGCACAAAATACATGTCACATGCAAAAGTGCTTGTACATGGCTGATGGGATTGTGTCAGGAACCAGTGAATAATTCCTCTTATTTTGTTTTTCATTCATCCCAATAATCACTGGTGGATTCTTTCATGCAACACCTTAAATAAAAACTGTTTAACTTTATCAAACATAGCTATTTAAAGTTTAAATTGAATTTTTTTTGCCAAATGGACCACAATTTATACCTAGCATCTTTAAATAAAGTCTACATGGTTTGCCCCCCCCCCCAAAAAAAGTTTACAAAAGTACCCAAATAATAACTGTCAACCTTCTTAGGTTAGCACAGATAGTATTCAGAAAGGGGAAGGGTTAGTGAACCCAGAGAGAGAGAGAGGAAGAGAATTGTTGAAATAACATTTTCCAAGAGAAAAGAAAAAATGCAAATGGCAAGCCTATCCATCAAGCGCCAAGTCATATTTTATGGTTTTGTCATTCACTTAATCACTTTACTAGCCAAGAACCCGATGGAGGGGACAAGGAAGGAAGTTTCAGTTTTAGGTGTGGGAAGAAAACCACAGTTAATTATTCGTGATTCAAACCGGGGTCCGCTATGTGGAAGGAGAGGAAAGATACCACTACGCCAACCTGACCACCCAAAACAAAGACCGCCTCATCAACAAAGGACACATTTTAATTAATTGGGGCTGAGATTTGAATGCTAATTTGTCAAGTTTGAGATCGTGACTGCGACCCAATGTCGCGCTTGAAGCGCTGCCTGGGTGGCATCAATCAACCTCAATAAGAGTAAGTGGCAAGAGGATGCCACTTAGTTCCCGGGGTGGTTGATATTGTTTCATTTGGCTCCACTTAAAACCATTTCATTTCATTATTCGTGGTAGTTCCAACGTGGTAATAACTGGTGTTGGTATTGGTGTTGGAGCAGAACAGATTTATGTTATTATCTAATACATTCTGTTGTGCTTATATGGACTTTGCAGTTTAGTTTTTTTGCACGTTCATATTAATACTTGTATTACCGTAATAACCTTCACCTAGGAATATTGTTTAAGGAAGGGTATACCTTTGGTAATTACTCCAAAAATTTATGATCATGAAAACTTACTTGGTAAGAGCAGTGGAGAGCTGTTGATACTATCAAACATTGTTAGAAACGCCCCCTGTGAAGTCATGTAGTTCAGACGAAGAGGTAATTTTTCAACCAAAACTTTGAGTCTGAGAAAGGTTTCAGGCATAAAAAGCCTTTCTTAACCATCTGAAAGCACACAATTCTATGCAACAAGGGTGTTTTTTCTTTCATTATTTTCTTGAAACCTTAAGAACCAAATTTTCACAGGTTTGTTATTTTATGCATAAGTTGGGATTACACCAAGTGAGGATACTATAGTCTTTCACAATTACCAAAAGTATACCCTGCCTTTAAGAAAGGATGTGCACAACACTGGAAAATGTTTACAGATTGCATGTAACTTAAACAGTATAAAGGTAGTCATGGTGGGAAAACTTCCCTCGAAAATTTTTGCCTGAAATAATAGTTTTTGAGATACGAGTAAAACAATTAGTTTTGATCTTGCGAGACCAAAACTCTATGTTCAGTGAAAACATATTTCATTTTTTTTTCCCCCCGCTATTTTCTTGTGACTCTGATGACATATTGAGCTTACACTTTCACAGGTTTGTTATATTTTGTGTATATTTTGGGTCACACAAATTGCGGGTACCGGTCTTTTTTACAATTACCAAATGCAGTACATGTGTGATTTAAGGGAAAGGTGTATCATTGGAATTTTGGACCAGAGCATTCATTTCCATCAGGAAGCCTTCAGCAGCACACCATACCACGACAACCTACGTATGAACATTTCATTCAATCAGTTTTCACCTAGTCAGTTTCCCCTGTGGTTTATTACTTAAAATTTCATCCAATTACTTTTTTTGTAGGTGGTAACATTTTCGGGAAAACACAGAATAATGCTTTTAAAGTTGGGCATGGATTTTTTTGTACATGTTTACAGTTTGGTCCCCCCCCCAAAAAAAAAAGTGACTGCGTGTTTGGTGAGAATTTGATTGCCCATCAGTGTGTTGGGCAGACATATTTCTCAACGCAACTGGGCCCACTTTTATAGAGCTGCTTATGCACAAAAGGAGCTCAGCACACACAAAAATATGCTTACCAGAATAAGGTTACAAGCCAAACTTCCATGTTGCAGGTATAATTTGTGACTGGTATCCTGCTCATTTCTCCATAGCAGACAATTGTCAAGTAGTATTTTCTGCTGGAGCAGCTCTATGAAACTGTGCCCTGGTAGTTTTTGCAAGGAGGCAATGAAGGCAACTGCCCCTTGTCATTGCCTCGGTGCCCCTTGAAATATTACAGTCAAAATGTTAATGCCCTGGAAGTACCCTTAATCATGGAGGAACTGCCTGCTATCAAGTTGTTATCATCTGCCGTTATCAGTTTATTCAAAATAATTGTCAGCTTTCAGGTTTAGAAATCAGTTTTTGTTGACCATTACCAATCAGGTATCGTACCAAAAATGTGAAGAAGTTTGAAAGAAATATTATGTTAGACCCTGACATGCAGTTTATATAAAACTAACATGGTACTTGATACAAAGTATCAAATAAAGTTTGGACAGTGAATTTGGAGTGGTGCCCCTAACAGCGTTTGGATGAAAAGCAGTGGGAAGGGTCCGTGTTTCTTATTTTAGCGTAAAGAAAACTGACAGAAGTGCAAAATCAAGGCGTTGCACAAACACGTCTGACGCTCACTGTAGTCATCCCCTTTCCCAGGGTTCTGATGTAACCCTGTAACCTCTGCCTCGCAACTATTTTGGGTCCAGCGTCTCCCAAAATAGAAAAAAACCTGCCATGTTTAGACTTGCTTTTTATTGAAGCGGGAGACATATGTGGCCAGGTGTATCTTTTTATTTGTCAGGATGTGTGACATGTTATGCATGCTGTATCTGAAGGGCTCTCGTCACTGGTCCACCGTACACGAACGCCCATGTTACCATATGCTGGGGTACATTGATTATCGGTGAAACAGCTGCTGTGAATCCCATTGCAGTTATGAAAATGTAAAAATGTGCTGTGGACGTCAGCGCGTGTGCAGCCAGCCACATTTGTTTCCTACAAGTTTAATGACATTACACCACTACCTACTGTCATGCTAGTCGGCCTATAGCTTCCATTGATTAGGGATAGATGTGGGAGACACAGTCAGGGGCTGATGGCTGCTCTCGCAAGCGGAGTCTTAAAACACCGCCTTCATGCAAGCAAGCCGCAGCGTTTGGCCCGCACCGTTGATACTCCAGCACTGCTTTGCGGACACAGCCACATTCCTAAGCTTCCCCTAATCTGATAAATGCTCTCGGACTGTCACAGTGTTTATTCTAGGTTAAGTTAGACGGGATACCATGGAGCTTTGCACTTGACTACCAAGCGAGGGAGCTTCGGGAATATTGCTAAATGTAGTGTCAATGTAGGTGGTGAGAGTTCCCTGAAGAGAAACAAGTCCGTATCTATTCACCATCGGAGGGGGGTTTAACCGCAGAGTCATCCCAAACAAAAAGCAAAGATCTCTGCCCCGGCCATCATCATCATTATCATTGGATTGGATACAAACATACACTCATGATATTTGTAATATTGCTCTTGGGCTGCATCAATCCCTATATACCCTAATCAATGGAAGCTAGCATGACAGTAGGTAGTGGTGTAATGTCGTTAAACTTGTAGGAAACACAATTCATACTAACTGTGGAATTGAGTTGAATTTATTTATTTTTGGGGTGTTTTTTTTTGAGGGGGGGGGGTATAAAACACAGCAAGAACATGGGCAAAAAAACAACAACACAGTAACAGGAGGATAACTATGGAGATAAATATACGAAAATAGAAAACAAGAAAGAAAAACTGCACAAAATTATCCAAGGATTGCCACCAAAAAGCCAATTACTTAGACTTATGTCCATTCAGGTCCTTACAGAAAAAAAAAAAACCTATAAAAAAAAACGGAAATAGAACTACAAAAAAACAAACAGGCCTAGAGAGTCTAAGAATGGATGGACATACACAGATATAAAACCAAACTAAAGTAAATTTATTAATTAACTTAAAAATATGGTGCTTCCTTTGATCTGGCTTTTGTAGCAAGATTTTAACTAGTTTGCTTTTTAAATTGAGGCAGGATTGTAGAATTTTAGTAGGTAAAATGTTCCATTCTCTTTTTGCTGTAGAAATTAGATTCCTTTCTTTTCTTTTTTTCTCTCCCTCTCTCTCTCTCTCTTTCTCTCTCTCTCCCTCAGGGACACTAAATATGTTTTTTTTTCTTCTGAACTTCAAAATGAAATTACTGTACTTAAACACAGATTTGTTTGACTTTTGTCATTCTGTTTTTCAACAACATTACATTGCACACAACCTTCAGGGACAAAAATGAATGCCGTTCAAATACCGCTCCAATTTTAATGTGCACTACTTGCGAGCAATTAAGTTAATAAGAGTGACAACTTATTGCGTATTCTAATGCTATGTATGTTACTCTTTGTGTTGTTGAGGGCAAATTTTCCTCTATAAAATTAGCGTAGAGGAGATTTGCGTTTTACAACTTCATTCAAGAGTATTCATTTTATTGTTCAACTGACCAATGGCAGCTATGCTTCTAAAGACACTGTAGACTTTTCATTTGTTTGTTGAAATAATTTTACTTTTAAAAATGGTGTCTGAATCTACAATTTATGCATACTTTTTGAGGTAGAATCACTGTAAATTTTTGCGATCTGTGTGTTTCAATTTGCTCCCAGGGTTGGCACCACTTCTGTGGATGACGATGCCATTGGTCTTATTTCACCTGACTAACACCCTCCATCCTCCCTCCCCAGAAAAATAATAATCATAAAATAAAGTACAAGAAATATTTAAAAAATAAATACATTTAAAAACAAATCAGTAATAATAATAAATAAAATAAATAAAATAAAATTAAAAAAAATTTAAAAAAATAAAAATAAAATAAACAGTTTACTAAATAAATAATTAAACAAATCACTAAATAAAATGAAGAATGACAATAATAAATTAAATAAATAGAAATAGCTGACAGAGTATAGAGGTGCCCCAGATATAGATAGTCCATGTTTGTTGAAATAGTACCAAATACTATGCTGTTTAAAATACTCTGCTGGAAACATCAAATGATAGTCGCAGATGAAACACTGGTCATCTTTAGAGCATGTAGGGTCAAGACATTTTTACACAACCCCCCACCCCCCAAAAAAAAAAAACCCCAAACAAACACCAAACAAACAAACAACAGCAGCAACAACATCATCAAAACTAAACAGAAACAATAAACAGAGCATTTTTGTTTCTATTCTTACAATTCATATGCATTTTGAATGCATTGTGAACAAGAATTGGATACAGATTAACACCATCTTTAAATGAAGTGTTTACCAGTACCGATTATCGGCCTGGATCTGTCAACCCTGCCGATGACGATGACGACAAACGATGATTGGCTACATGTGAACATGCCATCTGACGATTGTCATGAAAATAAGTACAGGTAGAGATGATTAAATTGATGAATGGCAGTGTGCAATGTTGCTAGAGTTTGCGTCATTCAAAATCAAATTTCAGTCGGTGGTTTCTGTTGGGAGTTAAAGCAGGCATGTGAGCGAGTAGTTTTAGACCTCTGCTTTAGAACGGGAGGGTTGTGGGTTCAGTTCTCATCCAAAAAAGCCTGCAAAGCTGCTTCTCACTGACCTCATGAAGCACTGGGTGTGCATTGATTTTTATATGTCAGTGAAGGATGCAGTTTATTCCATTTGGCATACTACATTTCCAATTTAACTTGCATTTAGGTTTTTGTAATATGACCATAATAGTGTAGAACATGTTTGGACCATAAACGTCAATGCGCTTTTATGACAAACATATTTTCATAGAAGAACTCTCCGAATTACTGTATACTATTCTAGCTGTCGAGCAAAGCAAATGACCAGAGTTCAATGTTTCCAATGAGCGTGAAATGATTGACGGCGGAGTTTCACAAATTATCATGCTAGATACATACCACCACCAGCTCACCATGATTCCTTTCAGAGCCTCGTGGCCGTGAAAAATCTCACAGCAAATTTGCCGTCATCGTGTGTATATTCATTAATTTCTCACACAAGTGATGCATTCGAGGTACGGTTAGGCTGTAACTCGGCTCCCAAGCCCTCGTGTTTACGCCAGATAAATCAATTAATAGGAAGTGGGTCAGTGGGGTGATTAACAGGCTGTTTTTGAGCCGAGCTTCTCAGATTCCTTGGTGTGATTTCAGTGTTTTTTTCTCCCCAACATTACCGACACGTCATATCAATACTTGAACATGTTCAAGTTCACCCCCTTCACCCCGTGCGCCGAGACGCATACACACGTTTAGCCCATGGATCTCCTGGTCTTGTTTGTGTACTAATAGAGTAGGATACAGTCCACTGCTAGGCTTATTTACTGGCTTGTTTCATGGCCCGAGACCATATGAAGTGCAAGAATTCAGCGGCAATGACGTCAAGCGCAACTTATTATGGCTGTGTGTGTGCTCGGGCAAACAAAGCTATATCTATTTTTAGATTCCCACATGCATGTCTGCGTTTAGGTGGCTCATAAAAAGCACCGAGAGGGACTCTTTTTGATTTTATTTTGGAAGGCAGTACGCTGGGGATACAGTCCCCGGTGTATATTTGGAAGAGTTGGGTGTTTCGATCTTGGGTTCATGAAGCTTTATAATCGGTTCGGATGCTGGCTTGTTCAGGGGCAATGTGGATGTGACAATTATGACGATTATTCAGTGTGCCTGGCGTTGGGGATAGATGTAGCCGGCCGGTCAGGTAGTCAACTTCCAAAATAACAAAATGCTGGCGACAACACCTGTATTTTGTGTTCTCATTGTTACGAGAGGCGCATTCTAAGTGTGCGTGTTTGCAACTTTGTCGGATAGGGTTACTGAATTACTATTTCATAAAACGCTGGAGAGATATGGCAGATCTTAAATTGAGTACCATGTTCTCATACCTCAGAAATATTCCATGTTGGAATAGCACTCGGCACTAATGCTAAAATTAGAAGCTCAATTTGGTGACTTCACACGAGTACCCAGATCTCAGACAACTGAGACAATTTCACTGGCATACGCGCACATATGTGTCCAAGCCCTTGTCAGTGTTTCATGTTGATTCCTGTGTACTGTACTACTGCGGTTCTGGCGCACGGATGCGGTTATCGCATGTGTGGTGGGGGAAGTTTGTCCGACATCCGGTATTTTGAGCGAAAGCAATGTCATTAGTGGGGGGGGGGGGGGTAATTTTTGTTGCAATACCATATTGTACTGTGTTTTCATGAGAGATTGAAAGAAGTAGTCCCGGCTGATTTCCTACCCTCCGCCCAGGTAGTAGCTAATAAGCTGGACAGTTCTTTTCAGAACATAGTCTCCCAAAGAAGTCTCCCGATTTCCAAAAATCTACTCCGTGGCAGTAGAATAAAGAGCAAGACCTAGTTCCCTAAGAACAAATCTACACAGCTAGTAGAGATATACATATGGTGTTACCGCAAACCGAACATACATTGATACCTCACCATGCAAAGCCTCAAAAAGTATACATGAGAGATTGGTTGGTCACCAATATGAATCATGTTATTATTATCAAAGAGGAGATGCTGTTCAGAAGAAAATGATTTGTATATTTATTTATTCGGTTTTTTTTGCAACATCGCAGATATTTGCAAAGATATTTAGATATTTTGCGTCATTGCAAATATTTGGTTGCGTGTGTGGTGGGGCCTGCCCCCCCCCCAAAAAAAAAAATCTAACCAAAATCAAGGTGAGGTGACCTTCATAGTAGACAGTGCACCCTCCCCCTCAAACAAACAAAATACTGAAGTCGCATGGAAGATAAAATCACCATGTTAAATATAACCATTAGGAAGAGCAAATGTTTTATTTAAAAAGAAAAAAGAGAGTTAGAATAGTTGTAGGTAGGCATTTCAGAGGTGACTGGAGAAACAGTCCAGGCCTGAGCCCGCCCCCCTCCCCCATATAAATCTAAAGGTTTTCTTGATTGACTCACTGGCGTGCTTTATCCATCAGAAATAACATCCAACAATTGACTAATACACAGGCTCGTCGTAAATGAACCATGTACGAGCTGTCTTAATTCCAAACCACTGTGATCCTGTAGCAAAAATTCTACACTGACAAGAAGTTTCTTCAAATATTAATTACATTTTGAATATTTTGTTGTAAGTAATTGAACTGGATTAGCAAGTATTATCAAAGAATGTCGTTGACATAATAAGAACAATTAATGAATAAATAAAATCAACAACAAACATAGTGCCTTTTTTTTCAGACAATTAAACGTTAATTTTGTACAATTTCTTTAATGCTCTGCATGCAATTTATGTTCCCCTGCACTGCAAGTGATGCCAATCCAGATGAAAAAAAAAAATAGTGACCAGGGAATGATTTCCACAGCAAAATGCTACATAAAATGTATCAATTGCTTCTTTAAAAAAAAAACACAATTTGCTGCTCAGTATTAGCATAAAGTGTGCACAAAATTGTTCTGTCTAAATGTTTTGCTACACAAAGCTTATGGACAAAAACCATTCCCTAGTTACTGGAAAAAAAAAAAAACAGAGGGCAGTTTTTCAGAAGGGTGAAATGACAGGGTCATAAAATGAGTTGCAGCGATACACCGTAAACATGTGTCTGCAATCTCAGCCTTTTAAAGCAGGAGAATTTTCTTGAATGACTCTCATCATCTTGACAGTCTTGGGGAAGAGGATGTACATAGTCCCCTGGGATGGAGGTTAGATGACCTTGAGTTTGATGGCAGTACCTCCAGGGTAGAATAAAGATTGTATGCTTCAACGCTAGGCCAAGGCTGTTTGCCGCCGATAGAATCTTTCCTTGAAATTTACACAAACAAACAAACAAAAAACAAACAAAATTAAGAATCTTGTTTCCGTTCTTTTTTTTTCCGTTCTTTTTTTCTGTCCTTTTTTCAAATGTTGTGGTGAATACAAACCATTGTTGTTTGGGTTTCGTCTTGTGCTGACAAAATACATAAAGGTTTTGGCGGAACTTAAATAACTTAAACCATCGTGAAATTAATAAAAATTATAATAATAGTGCTGACATGAGGCATGTATGGAATCTACGATGTGGTTATAATAAGTGAGGATGGTTATACATCAAAGGATTGTGCTGTTACTTTGAATGTAAAAATTCTCTTTTTTCTGTGTGTGTTTTTTGTTGTGGGGGGGGGGGGGTTTATGGAATGAAAGTGTGACTGTTTTTGCATCTTGCTGTGTACTTCTTATCAGTGATGCTCGTTTCTTTGTGTTGTGATTTTTTTTCAGATGAATTTCGGAGCGGGAGGTGAGAGAATTAGTCCCTGTGCATCAGATTCAGATCTTCAGTCACATTCGGAAGAACTCATCCGAACGGTAAGAAAACTCCTCGATTCCTTCTGAATGAATGAAGGAATTAATTTATTGAGGTACTGTTTTTTATTACACTTCTGAAACAAGTTGTACATTAATGTTTCCACACGTGGGGCCGTATGATGACATAACAGGTTTATTTCTGTCGCAAGATCGTTGGATGAAATTTTGAAAAACACCCTCTTGTCTCATTTGGAGGGGTTCTTGTTGGTCGATGTTAACTATAAATATTTTGAATTTGTAAAAAAAAAAATGACAGCGCGTCTGGATGTACTGACATTTGTACCACATTCTTGTATTTGAGATGTACACAGTGTGTAGTTTTGTCATGATCAACTGATGGCATGCCCTCAAAGTAAAGTTATTGCATAAGCTTGCCCTGATTGAAGTTTGATTGCTTGGATTGTTTTTTTAAATCATCTTGTTTAATTTGTTTTCTTGAACTATTCTGATTACTAAAAAATCTGTTAATGCTCATTCAGTGAGTGAGGAGGACCTAACACTTGTATTTTTTTATTTTGTTTCATTTGAGTTGAGTTTGAATTGGATGTTATTTTAATCCATAAACAGCATGCTTTGTGAATGCTTTGTAGTACAGATGCATTTAATATAGTTTCCCCAACACATGTCGTTCGACCGTCTGCCTTTAGTGAGTTGTGCACTCACTCCCTTTTTTTTTTTTTTAAGAATCGTCTTAATTATTTAACAAAGACACACTGGCCACGATGAATTTTATCAGCCGTGCAAAAGTCATGAAATTCTTATTGAGCCTTTTGTGACCAGCGCATGGCTATCATCAATAAACTTTGTTAGCCTTTAACATTTTATTGGTTTGATTTAGCGCAAGCGTTTTTTAAGCCAGAGGCCGCGGCGTTTTATTTTCCCCACCCATTTAAAAGTTGGACTGGGATAATCCCGGCTATAAAGAAAAGCTTTAATTTCATATCATATTTGATATGAGACCCATAGGGTCTTTCACTTCCTGTATTCGGAATCGTTGCTTTTTAACGCAGCGTAGTTATAACGTTAGTGCTATCAGAGCGTGCATCTCTGTACACTATATGAGTGTGACTTGGACCTGCCATGCAAGAGTGTGTGGGATTGGCTGCGGTTGGCTGCAGTTTGGGTTGCCATAGGCCCCCTCTCCTCATGTATGCATAACTAATTCTGCCATCAATGGAATACCATGACATCATGTGGCATACATCTTATGCCCTCGTCGCCTCTATTTGGGTTAATTTAGCCATTGCAAAAGGATCAGGGTTTTTTTTTGGGGGGGGGGAACTACACCAAATTCCAATTTTGAGAAAATTTTATTTTGTATTTAGTAGTAATGATATGGATATTATTAAGGTTGAGATGAAACTGTTCAAAGAAATAATAACTAGTTGGAAGAAATCATATTTATACTCGTAATTTTTTTTCTGGAAATTTATCAAGAACATGTTGGTGAGAGCAAAGTGCAGGGAAAATCTTTGCATCCAAAAATTATGTTTATTTTCTTTTAAAAAAATGTTATATATACTTTTTATATTTTATTTGATTGTAGCAGTGTTCAATATGGCAGAATGCATGTTCGACTGGCTGCACGCGCTGATCCGTCATACCATAATACCGGTGATAAAATAAATGCAAATGATTTAAATTGTCTCAAATTACAGTTGTACAAGGCTGCAATTTAGTCACAGTGTAAAAAAAAAAAAAAAAACAACAAAACAAACTCTCAGGCAGCACAGCAAGTTCAAGGACTGTTATTGTCCGCTCCATGCTGATCGGGACTGCGTTAAATGGGTATTATGCTGGGCTCTGGCCTCGCCGTCAGTTGTGCCGCGGCTGCTGCCTGACAATATTCTCCTCGTTTCTTCGTTCGGCCGAAGTTCAGCCTTTTATTGAATTATTCTGTGAATTATTTCCACCCTTCTTCTCAAAGTATGGATTCCTGAAATATTGTATTTAATGCAGCTTAGCTGGGGAGATTTTGTTTGTTTATTGCACCGTTCAGTGCACCACTGATTGCTTCTTTTTTTTTTCTTTTTTTTCCCTCTTCTGCTTGTCTTGGTCTTGCTTTGTAGTTGTCGTGGTATTTTTAAAATAAATTTTATTAATTAGTTTGTTTAATAATTAACTCACTCGTATAGTTTTGTTCCCCTTTATTTTGATGAGCTTGAAGCTAAATGTGTAGGGATATCTTTAAAAATGCATGATGTCTGAATAAGCACCCCCCCAAACAAACAAAGGAAGAATAACAATAATAAATAAAATAAATAAAAAAATGTTTTAGAAAGATTCAGGTAAACAAAATAATGCAGTTAAATGTGCAAGAATTAAAACACTTCCAACTTCTCCAAGTGCGCTTTGTTGTTTTGAATGTCATCAAATGAAATAATGTGTTTAATGTAAAAGGCAAAAACTCAAAAGTTTTTTTTTTTTGTGGTTGTGAATGGAACTGCGAGCATTTTAAAATGAAAAGCAATATTTGTGTGTGTGTGTGTGTGTCGTCCCCCCCATTCAAGAAAGCACAAATAGGCCTACATGATGACAAGGAAGAGCACCAATCTACAATCGTAACCTTCAGCAACCATCTGAAGTGTGTTGCACTCACGCTGCCCTCTTCCTTGTTCCGCTAGATTTACACACCACAATCAAGAACGGTCCTCAGATTCTCTGGGTGTTCCCCACAACTGTTTGAGGGTTTTAACTGTACACTTTTGTAAGGGGTCATTCAGAATAGTCAATGTTTTAAAAAATTATAATAATTTTTTGATATATTTTTGTATTCAAAATTGTTTTGACCCACCCACCCCAAATTTAGATTTTTAAATGTTGAATGGCTTCATAATATAATCTATACACTGACAAAAAAATCAACGCCTCAAATGAAACAGATATTTCAGACCAAAGGTCTCCAACATCGGTAGTTTTCCTAAACTTGTTGTAGTTTATCAGGAATTAAATTGATGATCTTGGCAAGCTGGGTACTTTTTCTTCGTCTTTTTCGATTGTTAATTTATATACTTTTTAAATTAAAAACTGAATTTCGATTTTAAAAAATCCACCCAGAATTTCGAAATTTTTTAACATTGACTATTCTGAATGGCCCCAATAGTCTGCCGTTTGAAAAAATATTGATACTTTAATAGTAGTGATGAGAAGGTTAAGGTCTGAATTGTCAAAATTATTGTTCCCTTTTCACAAGTGTTATTGTGTATGCAAATCGAACTCTGCACAGAATTATTATTTTTGGTTGTTTTTAAGGGTTAGCTTGCCATGATTTTACAATCTCCTGTATATATTTATTATTTTCTTTTTCTCTTTTCTGTGTGTGTGTTGTCGGTGTATATTTTATTTTATTTTATAAAGTCTTGCAGTATTTGTTTGTGCAGCATGTTTTTTACCCTACAGGAAATGTGGTTGCTATGACAATGATCCATGACGACACGCGCGTGTCTGGCAGCATTCCAACCGGCACGTCGTCGCTGCTTCCCAAGCCAAGCGCCATGTCCCTGCCTAGTCAGGGGCCAATCCTCTGTGCTGTCCAGGCATGCCTGCACCGTCCATTCACCGACACTTACAACCTTGCATAATACATGAAATCTCCCAGGACATGTTTATTACTATCTAGCGTAAATGCCTTCCCAAATTTGCATTCACTCCTATGCCGTGTGGAAGAAATAACACAATGCCAGTTGCTGAGGAGTTGGAATTTATAAAGCAATTAACGAGCTGGGACCAAGTTTATTATTTGCTCTTGTTTGCATATCAGCTGCACAGTTTATTTTCACTTTTGATGTTATTGAATTGCTGTATTTTGTCGTCATGTCCCCCCCCCCCTTCCTTTCTGCTGATGCAAGTATGACAAAAGGGGTTTTCTGTTGACAGTACGACTGCTTCCAGTTTTTATATTTACGTGGAGAAGGTCATACAAACTGATGCCAAAGCATGAAAAATGGAAGTGTTTTTAATTTGTGATTTCATTCAAGCTCTCCAGTGCTACAGTTTGATTGGCATGGGAACAATTCTTTAAAAAAACAACCTTGTCATTAAATACTGATTTCATGGATGGTTTAATAAACTATTTTGCAATTCAATAGTTTTGTGTTTTTTTTAATATCGCCCGTGGTACATTTTGTTCTTCCTCAAAGGATGCATGTGTAATGTGCATGTAACGTCATTGTTGTATCTGTAACGGTAGTGAAGTGGATCATTTCATGCATGCTTATAGGGAAGGTACACCTTTGGTAATTACTCCAAAAGATAATGACCGTAAAAACCTACTTGGTATTATAACGCCGTTGATATTATAAACCATTGTTAGAAATGACACCGTTTGAAATAACCTAGTTAAAGAGAAAGAGGTTTCCACCCCAAAAAATTTGAATCTGAGAAAGGCTTCAGGCATGTAGCCTTTCTCAGGCATTTGAGCAGACGGTTCTATATGCAACGAGGTTGGTTTTTCTTGCACTATTTTTTCTTTAATGACCAATTGAGCCCAAATGTTCACAGGTTTGTTATTTTTCTGCATATATTGGGATACACTAAAGTGAGGACCTTTCATTGCAGTGTACATGTATGACACCTAGAGCAGAGATGTGTTTAAAACATAATTTTCATAGTCTCAAAATGAACTCAGAAAATTGCATAGCTGCATGCTCTATATGACTACTCAGTTTGCAGATTAATTTAGACCTGGAAGTGTGTTTCACCTCCAGTGCTGGGTCCAATTTCGTGGCTCAGCTTACTGTGGAATTCTGTGCTTATGGCCCATAGAATCACACGGGTTACCGAGCACCGTAAGCCCAGAATTTTGTGGTAAGCAGAGCCATGAAATTGGGCCCTTCTTTAAGATCGTTTCCGTCAAATACCTTGTCATCTTTGAAAGAACGAAAAACGTATGTTGCATCTCAAATGGATCATTGCTCAATGCCTTTAAGAAAATGGAATTTGGATTGTCAGAAAAATGTGCAAAGTTAAGGGAAAAGCAAAGTTGAAGTCCAAGAATTTTTAATTCTGCGTTTTGTGGCAAGACAGGAAAGTAGTTTTATGTAAAGAAAAATAATTTGTAACAAGCTGCATGGAAATATTCTATGAACTCCACATTTTGTCATTGTGGGGAAAAAAAAATACCCATGCAGTTCCTCACGCCATTCATAAAGTGTCCAACAATGAATTACATACTGTGTCATGTTAGATCCACCCAGACCCTGCTCAAAAGGTGTTGGCAGCAGTCATACCCGTCATACGTGTTGATGTGTGCGTATCACAGCCATTCCATTAATCACAGCAGTTACGGTGCATGATTTATATCAAATTCATCATCAGCTCGTCACCATTCTGCATCTTGGCACCCGATCCTCGTAATTTGCTGAGCTGCCTTCAGGGGTAGACAGTCTTGCCAATTCTGAACCAGATCAAAAATTTAAAAAGTGGTCCACATAAAAAAAAAAAAAAGTATAAGCCAGTTTTGTCCCTGGTACATTAAGCAAATTTCTTAGAGGGTGTTTTAATATTTTACAAGATAAAATGTAGCAGGGTTTCTCTGAAGAAAAACAATTCAAAGATTTTGTCAAAAAGTTTTGTTCCTACATTGCTGATGAATATATCTCAATATTTTATTCTTTTTGCCCATTTTGTTAGTTTAGAATATTGAATCTGCATGCCAGTGAACTGTGGACCAAATTTAGCTCACCTCTGACACTTGCATCAACATTTTTTTCTACTTCAAATAATAGCATGACAATTCTAAAACAATTTCAAATAGTTTCTTAGGTTGATATTGTTCTTTTTTCTGGTGCCTGATTCTTTCTTCTTTCTCATTTGATAGTTTAAAACAATATTTTGTTTATTCTTCTGATACTTTTGAAATATTGATTGTATTCATAACATAAAGATCATTCAGCTTTAAGTGTTTGAAATTATATCAGTCCGTTTTAATAAGAAAATGAATGTTGAGAGTGCTGTATGCATCATTTCTGGATTTGGGTTGGGTTTTTTTTTTCTTCTTTTTTTCCTAGCCATAAATGAATCAGTACTCGTGGCTTTAAAAGCCATGTGTAGATAGGCACTGTATTCAGATATTATATAAATAGTATAAACATTAATACTAGTATTACTAAAAACCAAAAAAAAACATCTTAAAAGTTAAAGTTGTAAATGACAGGAAACACAATCAAGTTTACCACTTTCCTATCGTCATGTAAGCAGTTTTTCCCAATGATTGTAACTGCTTGTAAGTACCTGATACCACCCAAAATGTGCTTCAACATGTGAATGGACATGCAGGCTTGTTTGAGTTGATTAAACAAAGTGTTAATTTAATTATTCTAAAATTTTAGGTAGGTAATTTTTTTCACCCATTTTTGATAATAATCAACTCAAATCTTGTTTAGTAGAAGCCTTCATGTCTGTTCACATGTTGGAAAAACGGAGCCTAAGACAAACTGCAACCGTTGGAAAAACTACTAACCTGACGAATGCAAAGTTTTCCCCTTGATTGTCTTTTCTGTCAAATGAAGAAAAGCTCATTATTTCATGCCAAATATTGAAAATTCTCCTACAGGTCATTTGAAATGCACTGTTGTTAGTGATGGTTTTTATGTACTGATGGTTTTATGCATGTTGAGTTTGCACTGGGTTATTTGGTGACATTAGGAACCAAGCAAAGTCAAAGACTTCCTGATTTGGTGTGAATTGCTCCAAACTCATTTGATAATCATTGCTTTCTTTTCCCCCCTTCTCTCTTTCCCTCTCTGATCTCTTGTTCCTTTCACATTTCTCCCACCCCCCCCCCCGCCCCGCCCCGCTCCTCCCTGAAAAAAATGTCCACAATTATCCTTCCCTCGTCTCCTCTTTTTTATTTGACACACTTGTCAACAACTCTCCAATTTGTCTTTGTACTAAAAACCACTGTTTTCTCCCTAAATATTTTCTTGGCTTGTTTTCTTGTTGGACTCTGTTACCTTTGTTCATCTCTTTTTGCTTTGTAATGTATGGTACTTCGTTTCAATCATCTCACTCTTCCCTGAAATTGTGTTTTATTAAATGTTGGGTTTTTGTTTAAAAAAAAATTGTGATGTCGATGACTGTCAACTTGTAACAACTTGTATTTTGGATTGTTTCGCTAATGTTGTGTCTCTACTCCTAATATCTGTTTGTATCGTACCTTGCTCTCTCTCTCTCCCCCAATCACTCTTTACCATTTTGTAACCAATGTCCCCATTCCTTGTCACCCACTCTCATCCTCCTTCTGTACATGTACCACCCCCCCCTCCTTATCCCAAATTTCCCCAATATGCTTCTCCTGTTTGTCCATCATTGTCACCCTGCTTCACATTCCATCCCAAACGGCAAACCACCTGTTATCCTACCCTTAACCCATCCCAACCTTTCTCTCCATTATCTTACCACACCCATATCCCACCTCATCCCACCCCCACCCATTTCTCATGCCAATTCCTTGTTACAGGATGCATCTCATCATGAGCATCTGCACTTTGCATGTTGTTCACCCATCTTGTTCCTCAAACGCAAGGTAGGCCTGTCTCCTTTTTGACCCCAGTGTGCGCCCTCTGGGCAAGCTATATCCCTCGCTTTGAGAGCTCCTCAAAAAGGTCTTGTACAACAAGATCTTTACCCTGCTGCAGCCATCTTTTTTGTTTATCCTTCCCCAAAAATGTGACGAAACTGAGGCTGGCATTTAAGCAGACTGGTCCCCTTTCATGTGTCAGCACAAGTATTCGTTGTTTGCAGTCAGAGTCAGGTGATCCAACAAAGATGGCTGCAGCATGATGGTGACCAGTTGACATTGTATTTATTATATGCTTGTCGTTATTGATGTTTTTCATGGTGAATATATAACTTTCGGCATTTTCAACAACAGGTTTTCAATCTCCATCATTTCCAGAATGTAAACTTTCTTTTCTACAGCCTTCCCCCATACCTCTTACCTTTGAAATCTTTCATTTTTATACATTTGCTTTTGACAGACTTGAAGGATAACTTACAATTTGCCGTGAACAACTTGTTTTAGTGTCTTAGCTATAGCTTTGCAAGATAGGACTGATGTTGGACTGATATTTTTTGACTGATGTTGTTGTCCAAATTATGGCTTTGTTTGCAGCTATGGCTAGATGCATCAACATTTCATCTTAAGTCAGAGCCATAGCTTCTCTCTTCAGCCCCAGAATGAGATTTCTCTCCGGGCTGCTCTCATAGAGCTGCTTAAGCAAAAAATATTGCTGAACAATTTTCTGCTCAGCAAAAAATGAGCAGGATACCACTGACAGATTGTACATGTGACATGGTATTGTGGCTGGTAACCTTATTCTGGTAAGCATAATTTTGTTGCTAAAGCAGCTCTTTGAAATTGGGCCCTGGTCTGTTTGATTTTATTCCCCCGAAGTACGCATAAAATTAACGTGGCCCAAATGTTTGAAACCTGGCTTCTTCTCTCGTACGCAACAACGAATCAGATGTCATATGTCGAGGTCCAACATGGCTCATGCCCAGAAAGAGAACTTACAGAGCGCTGAGCTTGATTGACTCTGTGTCTTGCTTTGGATACCATGTGACAAGCGTGTATGGCAAAGTGACATCATGTGACATGCTTGTATGGTAAAATGGTATCCCGCATTGAGAATGTTCATGTTTTAGAGGTCAGCCAGTTTGAGTGTAGAGCCTCGAATTGGGGACAGCAGTGAATAGAAGCATTGTCACGGTAATGTAATGACACTTTTATTCAAACAGATACATATATTCCGATACAAGAGGAAGCATGAAGTCAAGGCTCCATACGCACATGGCGATTCCGCGCAAAGTGTCTGTATTCAAAATGTTGCCATGCATGTGTGCCACGTGATAAATTTTGCTAGACACACGAAAATAAATACTGCATAGTAAAATGGCTTCGCGTATCCATAAAATGGTCTCACAACTGAGTTGTGCAGATATCGAATCACTCGGTATTCTCGCGACTCTAATTTTATGGGCCTATCAGACTGTTCCAGGAAGTTGTAATCTACATTCTGGCTGAACCTCAATGTCATCTATAAAAGAACTTTGCCTCAATAAGTGTATTCACTCTCAAGCAATTTTTTCAGGGGGGGGGGTGCTCTCGGGGTGCTCTCAAATAGAAAATTTGATTGTACTGTAGATTAATGTTCATTAAGACATCAGTAAAACTGCATAACTTCCTGTCCTCAACCATCAAAATGCATAAAAGAGTCAAATTGCATTAGAGGAGCAGTAATCTGAGTACGGCTGGGGTTTACAGTGCGTCACAAAGACACTTCAACTACCCTCACAATAAGCTGCTTAATTAGTTGGAAATAAGGCGCACCAATTGTAAGAAGTACATTACAGCTGCTGACACTAACCAATTCATTGAGAAGTATTATTGCAGATGGCTGGACTTCCGTTAGGCCATGCCGACTACAAGACATTCAACGGGATAGTGTGTGTGCACTTTGGTCTAGTACCTTGTTCAGTCTAATGAGTTTAGTTTATAATGGCAATGAACTAGTGACCTGATTAGGGCGGAATTAGGGAAATTACTTTTGGACCAATTTTGCTGTCGTGCACTAGCGTTGCAGGGACACTACTTTCCTGCAGGAGAGCGTGCCTGGAATTACACGGCGACGATGGTCCTAGGTGCAACTTTCAAAATATTTCTCGTAAGATTTTTCCAACGGAAGTGCCCTTGCAAAATTAAAATGGGGATGCAAGAAAAAAATTGCTTGAAAATTGTTTAACCTATTAAGGAGAAGTCATTCCAGATTGATGTGCTTCTGTCGAAATTTCCCCACACTTACAATTCTCTGTTCCATTTCGTGTCCAATACAGTCATTATAACTATTGCATTTACGTCATTCTGAAGGCATATATTGTGAGCGAGTTGAGTTTCAAAGGAAAGCTTCAAATGTGTGGCCATCATGAGTTGTATTTCTAATTAGAATGCTTAGTAATTTAAGCATGCACATGCAGTAAAAACAAACAATGAACGGGATGACGTGGACGTAGCTCCTTTACAAGATGACGTCTCCGTTGCATAATCTGTACCCTTGACATTGTCGATGAATTACGGAGGAGGTTTAAAATGGCCAAACGATAGCACTTGGTCGAACGGGTCGTGAATACATTTGGAATGCAACTCCCACAGACTGCATGCAGCGCCGATGCGACCAGACCCGCTCTGCACTATATCTGACCCAGTAACCTGCTCCAGATTGCCTGCAGAAAATGCTAAATTCCGCAGTCAAGGGGGGGGGGGGGTGGTGGTTGTGGTTGTGGAGTATCAGGCCTGCTGTACATGTATCACTTGTACAGAACGGATCTGTGGCCGGAAACGCCAATGTTTGTTTGACTCATAATGAAACTTTAAGCTCCGTGGACATCCACACTCTTCAATATGAGCTCATGTAGAATGATACAGAGACATGTATGGTGGAACTGAAGATGGTGGTGGGATGCCGGCATGAATTTTAATCACGCGCCCTTAGATCTCCTGCTTTGGTTTTGGGTTTTTTTTGGTTTTTCTCGTTAGTTTACTTATAATGAGCTCAAACTAGGCTCGTCATCCAAAGGCGTTCATGAATCAGTTGAACACAGAATTTATGGGGACTCATTTTCCTGTGTGTTTATAACCATAGATTAATTTTTTCAGGGTTTGTTTAAAAAAAGTTCTGATGGAATCTATCGCAAAATGCATACAATCCAAAATTGTTTAGTTATTCTAAAAAGAAAATTGCTTGCCGTTTGCGACCTATTTTTTCCCTAGCATATCTGCTTGTAAATCAGCCAGCGGAAATGTACAGACCCAGCATCATTGCTGGACATAACATGTGTATCCAAATGGGTTTCTCTGATCGTCTCTACACACAAAAATAGCAATGACAACCAAAACAAACAAAAAACCTCAAATATATCCAGATGTCATCAAGGCAGAATTTTGGCGGGTGAACTTCAAACCAGCCAACCACATCAGGGTATTCTAGGCCCAGGTTGTTGGCTTTGGCATACTCACTAACCTATCCTCAGACTCATCATAGGCTTGTGTAAAGAATAACTTCTCCACAGCAAGGTAGGCACACAAACACAGAAAAAAAAACCTCAATTAACAAGCAAACCCAGCTGGTGTGGCTAATTGGGGCACGGCACTGGAACAAATAACTGCCATTTACGTGATTAAATGTTATTAATCATGATTTATGTAATTAAACTTTGCTCCCCCCCCGAGGCCTAGTTCAAACTAAATATTGACAGCCAGGCAAGCCTGGTCTTTAAAACAAAATTGATATCGTCATAAAATTTAATAAGGCCATGAAAATTTGATGCTCTAGTTTTTGAAGCCGGTCCACCACGTTGTGATAGTGGCACAAACCATTTAGTGATAGATGAGTACATGTACCAAATGATTTTAAATATGTTAGGATATAGGAATCCTACATGTAACCCAAGTACATCATTGGTTATTTAGGAAGAGGAAAAGTATTCTATTAACAATAATATCAAGTAGTAAACCAACAAAGGGAAGATGACTGGGAATTTTTTTTTACATAATTTAGGGTTGAACAAAGAAAAATTGACTAGAGCGGGATTTGAGCCAACAACCTCCTGATTAACGTGCAGACGCTCCACCACCTGAGCTATCTATAGCCCTATGTTGGTGGTCTCCCTATTTTGTTGATATCTTTGTTCCTGAGACCGCCAACATAGGGCTAGATAGCTCAGTTGGTTAGAGCGCCGGCACGTAAATCCGGAGGTCGTTGGTTCCAATCTCGTTCTAGTCAATTTTTCATTGTTCAATCCGAAATTAATTATAGTAACAATACGCAATCCTTATACAGCACTTTATCATCTCATTGCACTCATTGTTTTTGTCTGCGAGGAGTGTGGAGCTATGTTCAAAATATAAGACCCATTTATTTACATAGTATAGAAGTTAAACTGAATTTAATGTTGACCAATTCTGAATGTGAACTAAAGTTTCACATTGGATGATTCAATCAACCAATTAATTCCTCTAATTCTTGAGAGCTTTTAAAAACCAAAACAGCAACACTGTTAGAAAAATATATTCTCTGGTTCTTTGCTCATGTAGCATTAGGTTGATGTTTTCAAAGATACTTTTTACATTTTGTGATGCTACAGATGATTGAATATATAACAATCCATTCGGAGTAAATACAAGAAGAGGTCCCCTTGTGACAACTCACACATAGATCCTTGTCCTTTGATTGGTGGAACATGCATCATGTGTCATCCTTTATTTTTGTCATTTGTACTGCCCTGACGCTCAAAATTTAATATACTCTGCGTATATGGATAATTATAGGCCGCTCCAGACACTTCCCAGTGTTGATGCCAAAATATTCGCTCCCGTCTGTTCCAATGAGACAAGGTCGTGTCACCGTGGACAAGGTTGATGTCTGCATGGAATAGTCCTTGTTGTTTAGAAGGGTTTTGTTTAAAGAATTTTCAGAGAATGGGTTGGACAAGTTTCTGTGTCTATTTTGTGTTTATTGTGAAAAAAATGATCTATGTGTGAGTTATATACAACAAAATATTGTATGCATTTTGTTCTTGCATTGTAGCAGAATATAATTACTCAGTGAAATCTCGCTTTTCCATTTCACTCGGCTTTGCCTCTAAAAATGGAATATTCCAGTTGCTACCTTGTGATTATATTCTGCGACAATGCACTCATATGCATTCAACATTTGTGTAATGTTTTTGTAGTTATCCCATAGACTAATAAGATATACTTTCTTGTGGGTATTTCCTCCCAGATGCCCAACATCAGAATCAAAATCACTGAAATCAAACACTATCTCAATTCTTGCTCTGGAGAGTTAAACTTTTCCGAATGTACCGTACACATCTAGGTGAAACTGTGGACTTACCCAACATTAAATTGTAAACCATTAGCACCCGACACCCACCAGAATTCATTTATACGAGTGCAGGCAGAGGTTCATAAACGCCATAGTGTTTAAGTCATGAAATGCCAGATAAGCCATTATGAATAAAATCACAGCTAACGATAGCGCCAATTTGTTTCCGCTTTGTTATAAATTCAGCTTTGCAAGGAATATCCCACATCATATTCTTGGATGAGACGAAAGCTACTTTTAACAACCCCAAAATCTTCAAAGAGTTATAAAAAAAAAATTTAAATGAAAGGACCGTTGTAGATTGATTGACTCGGTAACTACGGGTTTCTACATGTACGTCTAGGCCACCTATGCACTGGAACCCTAAACAAATGTTGAATGTGTGTCCACGTGTCCCATTAGGCACCCCAGTCTCAATGAATATGAGTAAATGGAATTTAATCATGTCTCTGATCAATAAATAGACAGGCTGTTCATAAAACCATGTCATGTTATCTGTCAGCATTGGGTGGGAATTCAAAGTAAGCTGCCAAGCCCCCCCCCCCCCCACCCCCGACTCCTTTTTTTATATATACTTTATTCAGTGTCATTCATGCAGCGAGGCATTATGGAATTCCCATTGGTTGGAATTGATTTTCTTGTTCTTGCTGGGGATGAGCCAATTGCTTTTAATACCTTCACGTTACCCTCGTGGCTGGGGAAACTCAGCGTCTCACTGTGTGGTTACTGCAGAGCTGCCAGCTCTCCCTGATTCTGCTGAAAGTTCCCTGAAAATAAACCAATCTGTCCAATGTTGTGACGAACAAATTGGAAAATCTCCCTGATTATGGAAACTTTTTCCCTATTATGTCGAATGTAGTTCTAGATATCTGCCTGATTGTTGGACGAGTTCTCCCTGATTGCAAGATGCCAATGTTGGCAGCTCTGTTACTGTTTGGTTATTCCTTATGGAAACCTGTGGGAATCTGCTCAGACAAGGGTTTCCTTGTAGCTGAACCAGGAAGTCTTCATATGGAAACCTTACTTATGAAGAAGTAATTGAATTAAGTTTCGGGAAACCTATGGGAATATGCTCAGACAAGGGTTTCCTTGTTGAACCTGGAAGTCTTCATATGGAAATCTTACTTATGAAGAAGTAATTGAATTAAGTTTCGGGAAACCTATGGGAATATGCTCAGACAAGGGTTTCCTTGTAGTTGAACCTGGAAGTCTTCATATGGAAATCTTACTTATGAAGAAGTAATTGAATTAAGTTTCGGGAAACCTATGGGAATATGCTCAGACAAGGGTTTCCTTGTAGTTGAACCTGGAAGTCTTCATATGGAAATCTTACTTATGAAGAAGTAATTGAACTAAGTTTCGGGAAACCTATGGGAATATGCCCATCAGACAAGGGTTTCCTTGTAGTTGAACTAGGAAGTCTTCATATGGAAATCTTACTTCTAAAAAGTAATTAATTTGAGTTTATGGAAACCTGTGGGAATCTGCTGAGACAAGGGTTTCCTTGTAGCTGAACCAGGAAGTCTTCATATGGAAACCTTATACCTATGAAAAACAAGTAAAATATAGCAAGGAGTCTTGGCATCTCCGATGATTTAACTTAAAAAATAATCCAAGGAATAATTTGCTACTAGATAATGAAATTTGAAGTTTTTTAGTTAAGATACATAGCATTCAAATTGGGCCAAAATCTACTTGAAAGGAGAGAAACAGAAGGAATTCTGGTTAGAGTTGGACGATTCTAAGTTTGTTCTTCCATAGGCAGTTTTAAGGAACCATGTACTTAGTACAAATTCACATAAAATGCTAACTTGAAGGGTCTGTATACATTTGGTAATCACTCTTAAAATCAATGGCAATGAAAACTTACTTGGTTAGAAGTACAGCAGCTTTCGATAGTATAAAGCATTTTGAGAATCATTTCACTTCCAAGTAATGTGGTTATGGAAAAAGATATGATTTTTTTATCCCCCCAAATTTGAATCTGAGAAACGTTACTGTCGTAACGTTTCTCAGATTGTGTATTCCAATTACGAATTTTTCTTCCTGCGTGGACATAACCGCTCTGGATTTTCAGCGATATCTCAAAAACGCTACCACCTTTTGAAATGAAACTTTCACAGGTTAGTTTGATTGTATGTAACTACATTTGTATAGGTTAAAACAAGCGAATGGTTCCAAAAACCAAAGGTATACATTTAAATCCTGGGGGGGGGGGGGTGACAATGGGGAATAAGTCTATCAGGACTGCCATTTCTTTAAAGATTCTGGACAGTATCATCAGGAGGTAACTTTAGGGTGGGGTCTCCTTTTTGTAGTTAGTGGGAACCATTTTCCTTGCGACGAAAACCTTTGAGTTATTACTTGGATCAGTTAGACTTCCATTTGATTCCTGCTAGGAATTGTTCTTTATAAACCTTCAAAAAAGATTGGGGGGGTCTTCCTACTTTGTCAATATCTTTGTTTGGGGTGCCGGTCAGAGGCCATTCAACCTGTAACTGCCGTGTAGCCAGGGATTACTCCCAAGTTTGTGATACAACCTGGGAGTCGATAAAAGAATAAATAAATAAATACAATTTTAAAACAAGTTATATTTACTATGGGGGAATAAGATTCTCAATTGCTTACTATCGTAGGTATTTTTATTTTACAAAAACCTTTCATTTGAAATAGTAACTCGGAGAGTAACAAAGTTATTGGAGTAATGAGGTTCAAAGTTGACTTTTCCCGATGGGAACGAAATGATATATAGAAATCAAGGTTGAGACAAGGATTTATGGGAAAACTTCAAAACTTGCCACTCGACAAACAACAGGTTCAAGAACTTTTACAGCCACACCAACCATTTCATCAGCATCCACAGCTTTGGGTATTGGAGTGACTGTTAGATTCAGGGTTCACGAAGTTTCTCATGCGGCCAAATAACTGCCGTTCCTCAACCACGTTAACTCTCGCCTTTTTAATTGATGTAATAACCGCAACTTGGATAGAGGATACGGATTCCCTGTAGACATCCAAACTTCCCCAGAAGTGAACATTTTTTAAGAAGGGACTCGAGGATCATTTGTTCCCTGAGGCGTTTTCTGTGAAATTTGTATAATTTACGTGTCGTCTACGTACTTCTTCGTCAAAGCCCCTTTGATCATATTTTTTCAGGGATACCGGCGCTATAATATAAATTGTTTTGATTGATTGATTGACTATGCTTTGCCCCACACATGGATGTATATTACCTTTTCTTGGTAAGTAGAGAGTAATTTTGTGGCTCGTCCTACGCTTGATTTCCACACCTGCTGTGAGTAACTTCCCCCCCCCCCCCCCCAAACACTCTACTCAACCCCCTACTGTCCCCGGTACCCCTCACCTGCCGAGATAGCTACAAGGAATTTTTATTCCGCCTATTTATTGTTAAATTAGTCATTTGTGCTTCGTTGGACAAATTGATTGGGTTTTTACCACTTGAGGTTTGCTCATTTTGGCTGTCCACATCTCGGAGGGTGTCGGCGAGACTGTCACGCAAGCTGGCGAAGGCATAGGGGGGCATTGACTCTCGGAGACCTTCCTCGTATCTATTGAATTATTCATGAGTTGGTCTGTGTACAGCACCTCCGAAGATAAAGAGCGCAGAGTTCCATGAATTGCAAGAGGAATAATTTGTGCTTGAAACGTTTCTGTTTTAGATCCACTCTCCTTAATATAACAGTTTGAGGCATTTGCTGGAGGGTGGATTGAGTTATTTCCACCTGGCTTCAGCAGTGTTCGGATATTACAACTTGGGACTTTGATTTGAAGGAAGATCTTCGTAGTACAACCCCAGTCTCCCCCCCCCCCCCCTTCCATCCTGGCAGAAAAAAAGAAAAAGAAAAAAACGATTTGTATTTGAACACAATAGTATTATGAAATAGAAGAAAAAAATGTTGTCACCATGTAGACATTTAAGTGCGTGCGTTTATGGTCCGAAATGTCAATGAAATATTATGTCTTACTTGACTCCATGATATACACTTCTCTAATAAAAAAATATTGGTTTTCTTTCACAGACACTTGGGGGAATTGTTTTTTAAATGTCAATATGTTTTTGTGGTTTCATTAACACAAATTTGCCACTAATAACTTGAGTGGATGCATTTACAAATGCTATAAAGACAGTCTACACTGGCTTGGTGCCCAGGCTCTGCCTATTAGCATATATGTATTGGTTCATTCAGGTAACCTAACTACATTTGCAGTGACTACATATTTACGTGGATGACTCCCTGTACCAGGGCATCTACAGTGCAGTTTTATCCCCCAGGCTTAAAAAACCCGGAACTCGCCTGGTTATTCCATGTCATAACACCTCTCTGGAATCCCAGCAATGCATGCTGGGATATCTGTATGGTTTATCACACTTGGGGGTTAAACTACAGCTTATCACAACTCCTCCCTCCTCGCCTCCCCCCCCCCCCCCCATCACCACCATCTTCACTAGACGCCATCTCGTGGGGATATCTTGTAAAGTTTAGATGAGCTGTGACATCACATGATCCTCTCTCTGCTGGCAAGAGATAAATGTGGGAGTCCGGTAACCGGACATGCATTGTGTGCAAGAACCGCTATCAAAATTGGTGATTTTCTACATCATGTGCAGACTAGAGCCCTTTCTTCCTAGGAAGTTCTTCAATACCGTTTGTTTCAAACTGTGTAATCTATACTATTAAAGCCGTAACCTGCATCATCTTGGATTTGAAGCACGCCATCTTGGATAGGAATGATGAATATTGAGTCGTTATGGAATGTTATCGTGATATATATCCGTCTGTAGTTTCCTCTAAGCATTAGCTCAAGCAATGCTCTTGGATCCATCCTTTTGCATTGATTAACATTCTACAATGGCCATGTTTAAAGGCCTGTCAAATGAAGTAACTGTAGGCGTCCACATCTTGTCAGACTTGGTCTGAACGTATTCTTGCTGTCCTACGTAGGTGCCCAAGACTTTACTTGAACTATATCCGCTTCCAGTCTAACAACATGAGTCATTGACCCCTTGTCGTGCATAGTTGGATTGGCAGGTAATGAACAAACAAAGTACAACATGCGCTCAAAATGTGAACATATACACTAATCATAATCATGAGTTTATGTCTGATTGATGTTCCGCGTTTACAGCTTTAAGTTGTTATTCACCCCCCCCCCCTTTTTTTTTGGACAGAAATTTTGTCCTGTCATACCTGATCTATTGCTTTTTCATAAGAGTCGGAATGGAACGCTGTCGTCTCAAAATGCAACTTCATCCGCCTTTTGGGGATTCTCGGCATAAATTTGGCAGTTTATTAACTGTATGGATGTTATGAGTTTCCCTTCTTGGACTTCTTGGAATTTTCTCTTGTCATAAACGCTTATTCACGCATTTCTTTTTCACCAAAATTTCCTACGCAGGTTGAAATGCAGGCAGCAAGATTAGAAAAGAGACAGTATAAGACGTCGAAAGTAGCTGAACTGTAAGTACCATCGATCCAAAAGAGTTATTCCGTCGAACAGATTTTTGATTTCCTTTTCTGTTTGTACCTCCCCCCCCCCCCCCCCCCCACTCAGCGGACCCCAGCAGTGCCGTGTGTTAAATATTTAGCTATAAATTATTAGTTATTTTTTAATTACACGTACAAATTCTAGAAACAACAACTATATACAGTCAAGGACTACACAAGTTCGAAGCTGACTTCCCAACATTTTGGACACAACTTGAACTGTCATAAAGTTATTTTAAGGTCACCTGGTCCCAATGTCATGGCTTTGCTTACCATAAGCAAAGAATCAGCACTTACGGTAGTAGGGAATTCCACGCTTACGTCAAACGTATTTCACGGGTGAGCAGGGAATATTTGCTTGTGCACAGGCATACTCTACGTTACTAGGCATTCTTCGCTTACACAGCTAGCACAGATATTTGGCGGTAAGCAGAGCCATGAGATTGGACCATGAATGTTGTAACCAGCAGTATAGGCACACAGTCCAAAATATGGGTCGATTTCAGGACACTGCTGGGGATAAATATTTTTAATACTTCAATATTGCGTATTGACCCCTTGCACTGAGGTCACACCTGGCTACTGTGTGCCACACTCATTTCGGGAGTCAAAATTACACTCATCATTTCGGGAGTCAAAATTACACGTAATAATTATAGTAGGCGTGTCAACGCAGCATCGCCTAAAATGCGCACTACACCGTATTACACACGGGGACATTGACTCCTAAAATGGCTGCTAAGATTTGTGGTAATGTCGTCAGGTGTTCATATTTGTTTGAGTGCGTTTGCATTAGATAAGTTTTGTATGTACATGTAATGCATGCATGTGTTGTTTTGAAATCAAAGAAACACCTCATGTTGTATCCGAATAGGCAGCTATGGCTACGACTGTTGCTATATTTCAACACATGCTCCAGCCATAGCCGCCAATTTTGACACGACCTTAAACTGATGCTGTCTAAACTTAACTGTAGCATTTTTGTGTTTGTGTACATTTTCTTCCGGTAATTATGAATTTCTTTCTGAAGCTTCTTAGTGCAGTTTAACCAAGTTGACCTCACTTCCTTCCTTTTTGGAAGCCAAGATATTGCAAAATTTTGTGAAACTTTTAAGTAGATGCTTTTAAATTTGTTGCTTTGTGAAGTGAGTGTATACACTGCATGCTCTTGATTGAAGTTTGAAGTTTGTCGTGGTGGAGAGAGACCTTCCTCACTCAAGAGGCATCACTTTATCCAAGAAAAATTACCTGCATGTACAATATTCCTTCACACCCTACGCCCCAAGAAGAAAAAAAAAAGTAAACAAATAAGATGTATACATTTTTAAATAAAATTGTTTTTCTTTCTTCACACTGTCGTTTTGTTTTGTTTTTGGGTGTTTTGCTCTTGTTTTGCAGATTAACCAATTCTCCTTCTGCCACTTTCCTACCACTGTGTTTCTTTACCCTGTTTTCTTTTCTACATTTTTGTCTTTTTTCTTTGCATGATTGTGCCTCTTTGCTCTCTCTCTCTCTCGCTATGTTGTTTGCTAGTGACGGTGAAACTGGTTTGAAATCCCCTACGCTTGTCCACCATCCCGTAAGGTAAAGACATGTTTTATCATGGGTTGCTGCAACCATCACTGAGCCGTTTGGAGGGATAGCCATGGTGGGCTATCTCTTTAATGGTCGCATGTTCATCTGAATTTTGTGTTTCATTTTTTTTTTTTTTTTTTTTTTTTACGTTACCATATAAATTTAAATTTCGTTTCTTTCTGCAAGGACTGGGAAAGTTTGCTGAAAAGTAAGCAAACTGAAACAATTGTTTAAGTTTATACAATCAGGTAAAAATTATAAGCAACCCCATAAACAATTAATGTAGAGTACCTGAAAGTACCGAAATGAAGGAAAAAAACAGGTATACATGCAAAAAAAACGCATTGAACCTGGTCCATCAAGATTTGCTTTCCAAACAAAATTTGCATAACCTAATCTAAAAGAGTCCTGAAATTAATTTTTTTTTTTTTTTTTGGGGGGGGGGGTTTATCTAGGAATAGGTTCTATAAATAAAGGGGGGATGTAGATCCAGATTTGGTTATTTGGCTAACGACAATCGACAATCTTACTTTTTGCATGAAACTTCCAGGTGTCAATGTCTCATTGCATTTGTATGTTCTAATATTGAATAATTCTTGCAATTCTCGTGATGGTATTGAACTACCCAAATCTGTTTGCAAAGCTATTTTAACAGTTGGCTGATCCAGTAAGTATTTTTCACATCGTCAATAAACCGTAACACCCCCCATGAAAAAGCAAAAGCAGAAGAATGGTATAGACCATGTGCATAAATTTGGTTAAGGAGTGGCATCACAGGTCACAACATTCAAAAATAATCTGACCCATGGCACTCCTGATCCAAATTTATGCAAACTATGGTGCGGCACAGACCGCCGTGCAGAAATTTAATGTTTTGATTTCATTGTGACGTCAGAGGGCACGTCTTATATAAGCAATAACAAAAAAGGCATAACATGTTATGATAAGTTTCTAACCTGTCACGCATTGTCTCCGTGTTAAACAGATTGATAAGTTACTGTCAGCAGTACCGAGACTACGATAGTTTCCTGTCTGCACCAACAGAAGGATCAAATCCCTGGCTATCCGATGATCCCTTAATGTGGGAAGCAGCCACAACGATGTAAGTAGACAACGAAGAGGGCATTGACGGGGGTCAATGACCTCTGGTCAAACCTCTAGCTCTCTTGCATGCTTCTTGAGCGGACCCAGTCTCAGGTTGTTCTGTGAATTGAGACGGGCTGAATCACCTCGTCATTGGTGATTCACCCAATAAGTGCAGTCATTAGCAGGGTTCTTTTTTCCATGTGCCAGGAGTGTCTTTCTACAACATGAGTCACCGCAAATGTCCATTATTATTAATAAGGAAAGTTTGTCCGTTTGTGAAGAACATTTCCCGATTTCATAAAGCTAGTGACCACTTATATTTGCTGAGCACAGAATTATCTTACTTTAACCAATTCACATTGGTATTAAAAAACTTTACTGTGCCGCTTAGCGGTAATATTTTTCTGAATTGTTTTCTGACCTTCCGAAGTTATTATTATTATTTTTTATAGAGGCATTGTTGTCACAACGACTAAACAAAGTAAAGACAATGAACATTCTCATAAAATGCACTGGGATTTTTCGTGCTCTTTCAAGAAACTATGAAATGTCTTTATCGTGAATTGGGCTAAACGTGGGCCGTAAGCCATGGCGGACGACTGATAACCAGCCATGGTATGCTGGAATCTCAGACTTAGTGCCTCCCATATGCTGTTGTGACTGGTGCCCCAAAAATGTCTAGCTAAGCAAGGATTTATGTTAAGCGATAATTTCTGCTTACCAACTGAACGGAATCAGGCCCAAGAATCAATGACCAGCTCAAATCTCATGTGATGCCAACTGTTTACAGTCATTTGATTACTACCAATAAGTATTTCTAACAATCCACAACTCACACACTCAAATAATCATTTTTTAAAAACATTATTAAGAAGAAGCCCGATGTGGCATTTTTACAACAAACTTTTCTAGAGAAACATAACATCACTGCCAGTACTTGGTTTCGTTTAAAAGCTAAGTAATTTTAATTACAGTTTTTTTTTAATGCTTCACTCAATATTTGAATACTTTGCATAAAACTGGAAGTGTAACTTCAAACCAGTTAATTAACCTTTTTTATGTTGTTTGTTTGTTTACATATTTGTTTTATGAACTCTCAGAAATAAAACAAGGAATAAATGCAAACTCTTACAAATGAAATAAATCACAATGAGCACGCACACACCAAAAGAGCTTCAACTGGTCATAATGTGTGTGGCTGCAAAACCTCGCAAATGGTAGAGATTTATAACTCTGATACCTGGCCCTCTACGGGGTTCAAATGAGCTGAGAATAATTGCTATTTTAACTCGTCCACCTCCAGACAAAGATACCAAACATTCAATGTAAAGGTCACTGTACACTACACATTGTAAGTTAACCCTGTAGTAGTTAAAGTGGATTGTTATGTGAGACAGGAACTCCATCCTGAACGACAGAGTCAAAAAGGAGGTCAGAATAATCAAAGTCATCAAGAAATTAAAGGGGTTTGAGTCGGTACTATCAACCCATCATCAAACTGGAAAAAGAACATTCCTCCTTTAGCTAAATTGCTACTTCTGTGGTGATTGGCATCATTTGACTTAAGAAGTTCATCCTGTGTAACAAACTTAGATAAAGTGAGGGATAAAGTGGACTCGGGGGGGATGCGTAGGAATGACAGTTTTCTTAAGGTTTCTGTCTGCAAGAGAGACATGGAGATCCTATTTTATCGCCGAAGCCGCAAGATTGATGATAGGTGAACCGGAGCCTCCTCTGTGCTGATAGTGAGAAAAACCCCCACCCTCCACCCCCTCCTTCCTCACTCAGTCACCGTGATTCAAGACACTATCACCTGCTTCTGGTGCTATCACTACTACCGATCTAACATTGGACTGGATTCATTGTAGGTGCATGTACCTTTGCTATCTACTGAATCTTCTGGACCCTGGATTGGGGGGGGGGGGGAGGGGGATCCTGACCGGACCTGCACACATTGTCAGATTCAAATCATACATAAAATCTACTCGAGTTGGATTTAGTGACTGAGCAGACCATACGGCATTTTAGAGAGAGAGAGAGAGAGACAGTGCTATGTTAATTGCCCATCACTGATTTACAACTTACCTCTGTATATACCCGATGCCTCCACTCACTGCAGAAACACTCAGCTGACAACTCACCAAGGCTGCAACATCCAAACGCCTTCTTCATAATTTCTGCAGATCCTTTTGGTACTCGGATTTGGTGGGTTTTTTTCCTTCTTACTCATGAAGAATTCATTTGATTCGGACAGGAACCTGAAGGATGTACCTGTGTGGCGAGTTAAGAAGTGGGGTTTCTCCTTTGATGATCTGCTGAAGGATCCGTTAGGCCGAGACCAGTTTGCAAGGTTCCTTGCCAAGGAATTCAGTCAAGAGAATCTAAGGTAAACATAGAAGGACTGTAGATAGCTTTGTACTGACCAGACAGCTCTCTCATCAGGCTTGATATTTGTTGCTACTTTAGTCTGATTTTCCGATGTGTTTTTTGTTTTGCCCTTGGAAAGAATTTGACAAATTGTGATTAAATAGTAAGCTTGCGGGTACAGCCATGGGGGGAGTGTTGGCTCTGAAAAGAGCCAGTGCGGTCTTGACGTTTCAAACAGTTTACTCTTGCTTGTCTTCAGGAGAATGGAAACAAGCATGCTATACTGTTCAAGACCACACCGGCTCTTTTCAGAGCCAACACTCCTCCCAAAAGAGATTTACACATGGTTGTACTTGCAAGCTTACTATTTATAGTTACTTCTTATAACTAACTTTGACAGTGTGTTCTTTTACCCACCCACCAAAAAACAAAAACGATTTGCAATCCAAACTTGAAATTTGAGAAGAAACATTAGTTGGCTTTCTACATTTCTCAGTCAGTTGAGATCAACAATGTCCATGTCGAATAGCCTTGTCAGATATTTTATATGTTTGGCTAGTTTTTGATGCATTGTTTGACATCCTTTTTTATTTTCACGTCGTAGATTTTGGATAGCATGTCAAGAGCTGAAAGCAACAGCGATTAGCAAAGTACCAGCCAAAGCACAAGAGATCTACAAGTAAGTGTATTATCCCTGATGAGCAGGTTTGATCAATGACTTGTTGCTAAGTAGTGGTTGGTTTGAGACTTACGTAGCGCATGCACAATAAAGTTGAAGTGCGAACAACTCTAGTCATGTCATGTCAATGCGACCATAAAATGGCACTGGCCTGTTTGTGTAAGTCTTTGGACGAGCTCATGAAAGCGACATGGACACAGACATCATTTGGTCAGTATATTGGCATATCTCACAAGCGGAACAGGCACCCTGTGCCTCAGACATTTGTGGACAAACCGTACCAAAACATTTATGGCAAGCTTCTTATTTAAATGAGCAATATTGTTGCAAATGTTGGTGTACTCACATCTGCGTGATTGTTGTTATAATAAGTCGGATCAACGTTATCATTTTTTTCTGATAACTGGTCCTCTCTGCACCGTGCTATGAAAACGGCTATTGATAACCAGCTGGTTACAAATCGTTGACTAGACTTGACTAGTCCAAACTTTGTTAACTAGCGTGCGTTTGATCAGAGTTAGTTGAACTATGGTTAACTGTGGTCCTTGATCGAACTTGCTCATTGTTATAGGACCCCCCCCTTGCATTGAAGCCACATGCAGCTGCAGTCTGCCCATGGTCTACTATTTTGGGAGTCAAACTGCATGATAAAGTGCGCATCTCACCGCAGTTGCGTCGCCTGAAATGTGTACTGCGTAGTACTACACCAGGAATGCTACTCCCAAAATGGCACAGCCAAGTTTTATTGTTTGTTTGATGACATCATGTGAATTGCGTCAATAGCAAAACTTTTGCAACAATGTGAATGTTTCATGAGATTTATTACCCTGTTTTATTTCAAAGAGTACTTAATATCACTTCATCTGCTGCACGCCAAAGCTGGCGTGTCATGTCATGCCGTGGCCGAGCGGTCTTAGATCACCGGACCCTAGCTCTGGTGTTGTTAGCAGCAGAGTGTTGGTTCGAATCCCGGTCATGACACTTAGTGCCCTTGAACAAGGCACTTAACCATAATTGCTTCATAAAAAGTTTGGAAGGTAGTGTATTCTGCTCTACCAGCCAGGCTCCTAGTGGATGATACCCTTGCCTACATCCTTAAGGACTGTGAAGGGGGTAACCCTGTTTCAGCCCCAGGAGTAGGTGGCAACATGCCCCTGGTGACAGTTGATTTGGGTCGACAGTCCAAGTGTAGCCCTCACCTTGAAAGCGGCCATAAGGCCTTGTGATATTAGGCAATCTCTCATTTAAAAAAAAATAAATTTCGCAAAAAAGAAAGCTATGTCATTGTTGAGAGGCATTTCTCAGGTCAGAAAATTGCTTTCTCCGATCAGGCCTAGAGTCTTACCAAATAGTTGAAAGGCAAGTACAAAAATTTAATTTTTTTAACCGAAAAACCTCAATGTAATTTATGGAGCCAGTTTGTGTGTGAAGTAGGCGTGGATAACAGTAGAATTACATCACATTTACAAACAGGATCAAAGTTCATTGAGCTGCTTAAGCAGAAAATAGTGCTTAAACATTTTCTGCTCATCTAAAATAAGCAGGGTACCAGCCACAGATGGTACATGTGAAATGGTAACCTTTTTACAGTAAGCACAACTTTGTTGTGCTTAGCTAGTTTTGTGCTTAACCAGCTCTAATTATTATGCAGAAAATAGTTTTTCCTGACTGGTTCTCAGCTTATTTTTCCTTGATGGGTAAATTTTTTTATTTATTTTTTTTTTTAAGAAAAGATTTTCTGCTAAGTAGAATGTATTCTTTTTTTCACTTTCTAAATATTTTCCTAGTGAATTCCTGTCAGAGTCGTCACACAGTCCGATCAACGTGGACTCCAAGGTCCGGGAGGTGACCCGGAAAAACATGAAAGGTGCTGGGAGGTATACATTCGACTCTGCCCAGGACCATATCTACACGCTGATGAGGAGTGATAGCTATCCACGGTTCCTCAAATCAGATCAATATAAAGAACTTCTTAATCCCAAGAAAAAGGTACACACTGCGCATTTTTATCTCTTCTCTGTGTTGGTGGGTTTTTTTCGTTTCCCTCCCTATTTGGAGTGAAAGTTGTCTGTTTTGGGGGTTATTATTATGTTTTTGTTTTTTTCAATGTTAACGTTGATTTAATTTCATCAACCCTCACCTTGTACCAATAATTATTTCCAGTATGTTTCAGGCTTTGCCCATCCGGGTTTTGCCGCACCACGCCCACGTTCTCAGCCCGTTACAGTACTATCTTTAGTTACCACTAGCTGGTAGCCTTTGAAGCTATGCTGCGTTATGTCACTGTGTTCTTCCTGAACAGTTCAGTGCATCGATTTCTTATCTTTTGCCCGCTTTTTTTTTTATATTCAAAATATTGAAACCAAAAGCATGTGCACATCTCAGATTGGGGCACTTGTTTTCTTGCATGGCTTACTATTTGTGCAGCCACTTCTAGTGTGGGTCAAAGGTGATGCACCGATTTTTCGAGGGGGAAGTGCAACGATCAAGCACGCCTTCAACAAAATGAAGCCTGACCACCTCATTGCTTAGTAAAGGAAAAATTACTCACAATTTTCATTTTGTCCAGAGTTGTGTTCTAAATGTGTTCTTAATGTGTTCTTCATGCTTTCTAAATGTGTTCTTAATGTGTTCTTCATGCTTTCTAAATGTGTTCTAAATGTGTTCTAAATGTGTTCTAAATGCGTCCTAATTGTGTTCTAAATGTGTCATAAACGTGTTCTAACTCCTTCAGAGTCTTGTGTCAAGTTTTCATTCCTAACAAACGGACAACAATATTTGTTTTCTCATTCTACTCATGAAGATTACTCCGATTGGTTTGATTTTTGGCCGGGTAACTCTTGTCTCTTCACTCCCAGTGATTATTCACTTTTTATATTCGCACTAAAGAATGAAGCTTAGACGGTTCTCACTGCCACACTTTTGTTGCTTCTGTAGACCATTTCATGGCCGGATATCCCCAAACATGAGCGAGTGGGCCCGAAACACTATTTTGACTGGCTACCAAATTCTAGTAAAGATTGAAAGCAATGTGTAGCAGCCAGTTGACGCCAGTGGCTGTATATCATCGTGCAATTATCACAAACTGCAGTTCTCCAGCTAAACCATTTAAAACAGTCTTGCGTAAACACAAAAGTTTGGGCTACAAAAGCCATTAAGCTTTAAAATTAAATTCTACAGATTATAGGTTGCAGGAATGGGACCTTACCTCATGGCTGAAGTCACTCATACTGGTTGATTTTACAAATAAGCTTGAATTCTGGATTCTACCAGTTTGAAAAATGAGCTTATTTTATGTGACTCCATATTTTTCTACTAGTGTGCCGTGTAACACAAGCACTTGATCAATATGCACATTAAACCTCCGATGTTTACTAAGGGCAGTCCGTAATGGTCCATGCTGCTTGCACAAACAAGAAGGTCCACATGTACCAGACTGATACGATAAAATGGCGTTCACTCCTGAAACAAGATGAAAAGAAATGGATGCAGGTCTTTCCCTACAGATCTTCCTGAACAAAGCATGGTTGCCCCTGCAATCAGCCCCAAGAAAAGAGTCGGGTCACCGTGATGATCAGTGTACTCATAAACAACCATCTTGATTCAGGGTGTAAGACTGATCCTGGGAATGTAGTGGCTGATTTTGAAACTATGTTCTTTCAACCTTACTATGATTGTACAATGCTCAAGAAGTTCAACCATGCAAACTTTGTTATCTTCTTATTTGAAATTTTGTTAACTTACAAAAGTTATGTATGTGAAAGGAAGCAGGAGGTACTTGGTGCGGAATTCGCCGTATTTTTTACCACGTGAGAGCATATGTGGATAAATTTCACATGATGAAAAACAAGTAAACAAACACGTATTTTTCCCACTTTTTTTATTACTATTTTTCATGTATTTCGTCATTGGTGCAAGAATACTACAAACAGGCAATTATAATAAGCTAAAACTGCTATTGTGATGCAAGACATTCCCTGATGACAGCGCCCTCATGCGGTCAAAAAATGGTAAAGTTGGCATACCTCTGCATTGTTGAACACAGTGGTTCCACCAATGGAGTTTAGCAATAGTTTAACATTGCGGGCCAAAAATCTAATCAATTTTGTTTTCTTCCCAGTGTGAGCATTACATACGTTAATACATCATCTTTTTGTTAATTACAACTAATCCAAGCACCCTCCCCCCCCCCCCCCCCCCCGGCAATCTGTCCTGCACAAAGTTACTCTGGATCCAATCTGCATACATGAAGTGAAACTACTCTGGATGTTGCAAGAGTTGTTTATTTCTTTAATTATCATCAAAACAATCTTTAATTAAAGTTCAACTGAGGTTCGGGTGAAGGACTATGTACAAAATTAGCCAAAGCCAAGACAACCCCACCCCCCCCAAAAAAAAAAACCCCAACAACAACACCATGGGGCACCATGTCATTTCACTTGACTCTCTAAATGTCCGAGGTCATTTTCAAAACCATGTCTTTGGCTTAATCTCAAGCGTGGGGTCTTTCAGTTATCTTGAAAATGTACACTTTATTCAAACAGGCGGAGGGTATCTAAGTCAGAGCCGAAGCCTTAGCCGTGATTTTTTTTAAATGGCCTCAATAAGAATGTAGCTTCGTGACTAGTCTGTGACTGTTATGTTTGTTTGAGTTCCTCAATAGCAATACATGTATGCAGGTTAGTTACCAGACAAGTCTTCAGTTTGGACTTCTGGAAGTTTACAAAATGTGTTTCCACCCCCTCCCACTTTCCTGCCCTCTCTCTCTTATCTCTTAGCGCCTAGTTTTGTCTGTTTGTTGTCTATGAGTTTGTCTCTGTAGAGGTGTACACATTAAGATTACTGTCAACTGTCATGTGTTTCTATTAATTGATGCTGAGCTTTGTTTAAAAAATCAGAGCATTTTTATCCCTGCACTTTTTCATGCGTCCCCTTTTTTCCCGCACAATTTAGCACAATTCTTTCATTCACGCCTGTGTTTAAGTGCCTGTGAGACACTGTTTGGATTCCTTGGCATATTTTTCAGTTGTTATTTTCGATAATTGTGACAAGTGATTGCTGTAAATGCACCCTGTTGCGAAGTTATCGAAACATAGAAATTAAATAAAAAGTTGCAAAACATTTTCAAGCTTACCACAATAGAATAATTTAATTCACAGGCACATTTCTATGTACACTTACTACAAATGCTCCAGATTTTTTTTCTTTATGTGGCTATTACTGTCAAGCTCTTTGACTGCATGATGGAGATTGCTGTGGAATGTGAACTACAATACAGGCACCCGCCTAATCTGAACCCGAGTCTCACTTTGAGTCGGGGCAAATGGGACAAACCGAGATACGCACTCACTACATTATGATAAACGGACATACAAAACACTGATTTCAACTGCAAAACATTTTCTGTACAAAATTTAACAATAACTCTTTCTCTCTCCTGTTCTTCACATCCCACCTTTTGTCTTGCCCACCTTTTTATCATACTGGATCATTCCCTTGGACCATGCCCCTTTTTCCTCTCCTCTCTCTGGATTACATTCATGACCCCCTTCTCTACGCCCCCTCTCCGTTCCGTCTTCATCACTGCCATTCATTTATTATGCTGCACATAGTGCCTGAGTCACTGGGAAAAGGTATGGTCGATTCCATGGCTTGCTTTAATTCACATTCTAGCCCCAAGTATACACTTCATCACCCCCATTCACCTTATTTATTAGTCCAAATTCAGACTATAATATTAATCTCCATCAGGAGTTCTTTATGCAACTTTATTGATGCCGAGTTAACCAAGATGTCAGCCCCCATGACTCTGCAGACTGGCCAATTAGAGGAAGGCTTTTATTGGAGTGTCAATTTAAACCCTCTCTGATTGGCTGCGTTGTTATGGTTGCTGAGGACTTTGTGGTTTGTTTGTATTTTAAACTCTGCAGCAAATAAGTTGTGTATTTGTTCTTATGTCTGATTTGCTAACAGTCTAACAAGTAGATATCCACTTTTTAAGTTCATATATGGTAGATAACAACTATATCATTCAGATTATGAACATGTTGGTTTTTCATCGTGAAGGAATAGTCTTGAGTATTTAAGTTTATCATTTTAAGTCATTTTTACTCTTAAGGGGAAGTCAATTTCTACATTGGATGACAAATCCAATTTAATGTAGCGTAGCTCTTGATTTTGGTCCGATTAGAAATTCCTCTATTGTATATCACAAGCCCCAAGATGGCTCAAATGACTTTTCGGAAATCATGTTTATTCCTTGTTCTCTAAGTACCTGCTTGACATTTTCCATCTTGTTGGATATCTTTCCCGAGGGAGTAACAGCCCCAGATGTTAAACCACATCCTTGTTCCTCTAGCTATAACAATGAAAGAAGATGGTATTCCTTGCTTATTTATTTATTTTATTTATTTTGAATCTTTGGACAAAAGTACATATGTACATTTAAAATTGTCGCGGTCGAGACAAAAGTTTTTTGGTTTTTTTTAACTGTCATCATAGATGTGTCAGACCCAATAAAACCTCTGCTACCAAGATGTAGATAAAATAAATAAATACAAAAAACAAAACACAAAATGTGAAACTAACGTAACTTTTGGTGACAGAATAAAACAACAAATAGAGCCACTAACAAACTTGAAAACTTGATTTGTCTACAAAGCCAAAAGTAATAACTTAAATGTCCCCGATCCCTGTGATAAAAGTAGCCCACCTAGTCACATTGACAGCAGTGGCTAAGACCTAATCTTCAACATTGCTGCTGCAGCCAGCAGCTGTAGCCGTAGCTGAAGTCACTCGATACAGACACAGTCTATCCAACTAAATGCCTTACAGACCCACCCTCATGGTTCTCTGTGACTTGTCACCAGTCTTTTCTTGTCAATGTTCTGGCCTGAGAACCACATGTACCCGATGTGCATATCCCAATGAAATCTAAAAAGAATTGTCTTCTTGATGAAGGGTAGGATGGATCAACGGAGTTGACTTTCACCACCTGACTGTAGTCTTGATTGGCAACTCTGTTTTTTGTATTGGTCACCGGTGGAGGGCGCAACATCGACTGGCTCGGAGGGACTGGACGAGTCTAGGAATCTGAATCAAAACGAGCCTGATGTTTGTGTGATACAGATATCTCTTCTCCAGTAATTCATGTTGCGATTTCGGCGACTACGTTAGCAAAATGAACTTTGCCAATCAAGACTACACCTACGGCCACAATGCATTTCACTTAAAGGTCATCCGTACATCGTGACCCCTGTGTCATGTTCCATTTGTTAATAGCTTGCTCACTTTGAAACCTAGCTTCAAACATAGCCGATGGTTCGTTTCAAATCTCTAAACCTACTTATATCTAAATTGTCTCCTTCTGTCATTTTCAATTCTTCTTTTTGGGGGGAGGGGGGGGTAGGTTAAATCAAGTGCTATTAGAAATTTTACAAAAAATTCTGCACATAACCTTTGTTAATTTTACTTTTAAGTTTATTTGAAAGGATCATCCTTCTGGTTTTCACTGCATACAAAATTTTCAATTCCCCCCGAAATAGGACATAATTTTTTATATTTTGATATAACTTTGGAAACGCATATTTGAAAAACCACATTAATTCTTTCAAAGTGAACAGGGGATAAAAAAAAGAGGACTTTCTTCTAAGTGATCCTTTGACTGGTAAGTCTCCGGCCGATAAATTTGATGATAATTGCAAATCAGATACTTCCCCATTCTGCAGGCCATTATCGGAGTGACCCGTAGTTCCAACCCAAATGCCTCGATCTTTTGTCTCCTCTCAACGTTTTCTTATACTATTCCGAGATAGCTGCTAAGTGGGGATGGAGTCAGACTAAAATAAGATTTCGTCAGATTACTTTGATGGGAGGACATAGAGATTGTAGAAGTAGACTAGGAGTGCCCAGGCTCATAAAAGAATCCCTAGATCAGTACTGTACTTCGGCTAAATTCTCTGATGACTGCTAAAATCCATTGAACTTTTTATTTTCCCATGCGATTTTACTGAGTCAAGAAAAACTGGGGAAAAACCCCTCTGGACTCTAATAGAATGTCCAGCCACCATAGTGGGAGTTTATTTTTTCTTGCTCTTACTTCTTACAGAGTAATTGTAGATTATTTCTATGTTTTTGTGTGTGTGGGTTTTGTTTTTGGTTTTTTTTGGGGGGGGGGGGCGGGGGGTATTTAAGGCATGTGAATTTTTTGAAATTTTTGGCTTGGACTCTTAAAAGAAAAAAATAATAGCAACCAACACTAGGCTAGTGAATAATTTAACAAATGTGCGATATAGTTGTTTCAAATCATAACATGGATAAAAGAAATATTTTAACTCCCACGGTTTTCATTCCATTTATGTACCTTGTAACTTATTTACTTGCATCTTAGTTCAGCTCAGGAATTCTGTGGTGGTTTTTTTTCCCCACTACATATGAGGAGTGTACACATTTGGCAAAATATCTCAAGATGTTGTCAAGATTATTCCCTTCAAGAAAAAAGTACACAAAAATCAAAGTTTCTGCTCATTTCATTTGGAGAACGTAAAACGTTATTCATCTTGGACAAGGCTAGACAAAATAGATAGCATCAGCATGCCTATGATCCAACCATTCTTTTGTAAAAACAAAATAATTTTTTGTTTGATAAAATGCTGTTTGATGGAAACCTTACCATCCCTAACTAAACCTTCTAGTATTTTATTTTTTTAAATCTAAAATGGATTTCCAGTTTAGAAAGGCATGTAGATGACATCACACAGTGTAAAGTCAGCCATCTCTACTGTATTTTTTTTGGAAAGCGCAACTACGCACTATGCATAAAAACTGTATGCGGCATGCGGGTGTTCTATCAAGTTCATTGGATGGTTGGTTGGTGACGCAGCTCAAAGCCAAAACCCAAGTTGCTCGTAAAGATGGCATCTATCGAGAACTATTTATACTTGTTTTTTCATGGCTGCTTTCTCTATTATTATTATTTAAATATGAAAACATTGAGAGAGATTTTCCCCTGAAGTGTACACTCATTATAAAAAGTGTTTTAAAAGTAGTCAAGCTTTATGAAGCAGTAGAATTCATAAAATTAGAGGTATTAACATCTCCCCCATACGCCCGTATTTAATTTTCTATAAAAAGGGCCAAGAAATTATAAACTGCATTAAATCTGTTACCGTGCCAACCTATGCTTTAACGTTGTATATTCCCTGCCTTCTTTCTATGATCATTGCGGCAGACTAAATCACTCATACCTAAACTGCCCAGTCTGGCCAATCGGATGGACTTCCTGGATAAGTGATAGCAATGGTACATGGTTCGAATCCCCCCCCCCTTCATAGTCTTTCCGTCACAGGCCGTAGCGCACTCAAACATTGTAGTGGTTGGACATTGGAAATGAGTGAATGTGCATGATCGGTGAATGGTGAATGCTAACCTGAAGAGTTATCCCCCAACTATACGTCAGGTTTTTTTTTTCCCCTTCTGTTTTTTTGTTGTTGTTGTTCTTTTGTCCCCCCCTTTTCATTCGTTTTCGTTTGGAGAATGAGTGACAGGATGCATGCATACTTCATGATATAAAAGTATCCCCCTTACAATGCACCCGAGGACGTAGAAATTAAATCGCATGTTACGTCAAAATGACTTGCCAGTGTTCCCAGTTGTTCGAGGACAAAAGATACAACTATTAAAGCTGTTACGGCATCTTCTTAGGTTGTCTGAGATTTTTTTTTCAAAGATAAATAACGAACGACCGAGGCTTTGAAGAAAAAAGAACTGAGCATTAACACTCGAGCAGCAATTGTATACAATCGGTGATTTTTAAATGCTTAAAGTTCACATCAAATACATTAGCGGAAAGTACTCTGTTAGTTTTTTGGAAGACTGAATCCATTTCCCATCCTTTAGTGTTGAAGAAACAAATGCGTCCGACCAGCCTGTGAAATTTTTTTCAATTTTGGTGGTCCCAGTTTTGTCAAAAAAACAAATGAGGAACAGATTTTTGTGCCATTTATGTTTGAGCATATTTCAAAATGGGCAAAATAATCGGAATAAGCAATGGTAATTTGGGAGTCCCCAAATGCTATTTTCTCCACTTCATTCCCCAAATGCTATTTTCTCCACTTTGACAAGTTTTTCAGATGGATTTATTTCTCCGGAGGATTGGTACTGGCTTGAACTTTATAATCAGTGAGCTTTCAAAGATTGAATCTAATCAATTGATTCTTTTCGCAATTATGGCAAACGAGTATGGAGTAGGGGTGGGGTTATGCATTGGACTTAGGAGGAACCAGATCTATGAAAATCCCAACATGTTTTTTTGCTTTATTGATTGAAATTTTAATACACATTTGGATTATTTTGGGAAAATTGGGAAAAACACTCTCTTTGTGATAAAGACAAGTTCTAGATGTCTTTTTGGAGTGTCTTTCTTGAAGTGCACTTAATGGTATCACTACTTCTATAGCGATGATGTGACACAAGAATCTTTGAGGATTTTACCATTTTTGTTAAGACACCATCCTTTGCCTGCATTCTAACACAAGTCATTAACCACCATGGTATATATATATATATGTTATAGGAACCAGTTCAGAGTGACAGTGTGTGGTTTATTTATGCATGGTTGAGTTTGAATGGTAACATTTCTAATGACAGTGACTTTTTACACCCGATGAACACAAGTACGATTTATTATAAGTCCCGCGGGTCATCCATGCTGTGATTGGTTTAAACCAGCATTCCGCAGCCAATCATGATGCTGCATGTGCATGAAACTCATTAACATGCATCATGAATATGCATCATGAATATGCATCAGGCATCGTTACACTGCATGAACTGCATATGAATTTGCACGAATGAGGGTTGACTATGCATGACATGCCTCATCAATATGCATGGTGCACCATTTCATCACTAATTATGATATCACCAAGCACATGTTTGCACCGTGCATGAGAAACATCTTTTAAGTTGTCATTTTCTACACTTACACAGACTTTATCTTCCAACATTAGAACAAATCAAATTAAGTAATTATGATGTAGCGTATAAAACATACACTAATCGACAGTAAACATCAAGTGTTCAACATGGTGGCCATTACTGCAGTGTTGGGAACAAGCATCTGGTCATTTGGGCACTTCCTCCAAAATTTCATCCCGATAGATAGAAACGGAATGAAAGTTTTGTGTAGCCACATTTCCACGTGATGAACATCATTTGGTGACAAATTCCTCGCTCATTTTTGTTTTTTGATCAAAGTTATACATTTCCTAAGCCATACTTTCTGCTCAACGGCTCCTTTCAATTTGGCCCGGGTTGTAAGAAATAGAATGAATGGTTGAAAATCAGTGGCAAATTCAGGCCTGGAATTTCATCTTTGAGAGGGCGAGGCAATTTTCATTTTGCAAACGGCACTTCTGTTGGAAAAAAAAAATCTCAAAGTCTATTGGACACTTTTGAAGGGGCGCCAAGAGCAAAACCAGGGCTACGGAGACCATGCCCTCCAGGGCGATTCCAGGCCTGACGTATTGCATGCCTTTTAACTCACAGTTGGTGTCTACATAGAACCTCGTATTAAGCACAGTCATTGTATCTTCAATTTTTTGTCGAGTTGCATTTTAAGTTTCAACTTGACAATCTGTTTTGGATTTGATTCATGTTAACTTTGACCCTCTGTTTATTCAAGCAAAAGACGAGTGTAAGATTTGGGGGGGGGCATTTCATCTCTGTGCACATCCAGCTGAATGTCTTCTTTATCACTGCATGGTTTTAAGAAAAGTTACGAGTAATTGGAGCATGTGGGAAAAAATTATCAGTGACCAGACAGATGCCATGACCCAATTCCTGAATCATAAAAGTGCTGAACAAATTTTACACATTTTCAATTTTTTTAATATTTGTGTTCGAGGATGGGGGGGGGCATTTCATTGTGTTGTTTCAGAAGGGATTACTCAGCAAGCTGTTCATAACATGCAGAGCCCAATGTCATGGCTTTGCTTACCGTAAGGAAAAAAAGTAAGCGCTTATGGACGCAGAAAAACCTGCTGCAAATGTAAGTGGATTTCACAGAGTCGCAAGGAATTTTCGTCTGTGCACTTGTGTACTCTACGTTATTACTGAGCGCTCTTTGATGATATAGCGTTGCCAACCCTGTCAGCGAGGAATGGTGAGCGTAAGCGAAGAATTCCGCGGTAAGCAGAGCCATGAAATTGGGCCCTGTTGTTTTGATCTGAGGATTTCTGAACAAAACTGCTACACTCCCAGAATGCATGTCTTCGTTAAAACATAAGGAAATTCAAAACTGGAAACAAAATCTGCTATAAGCAGCACTGCGTTTTGCCCAAACTTGTGGGCAGAGCTCAGGGAAGTTGGGCACTTGGAAGGGAAGATGTGGCATCAACAAAAATTGTCCTTGTTAGCAGATTTTTTGGCACAAATTTCATTGTTTGACATCAAGATGTGGGTGGTCTGCCTTTGAGCTGCTGCCGTGCAACAATCCAGCCAGCAGTTTGATAACATCTCATAATGATTCCAAGTTGCAAAGTTTCCTCTTGATTCAGATAAGGCATGAAGCCCCTTGAATTGTTAAAGATCTTGTGACCATTTCTGGTCAGATTTGATGTTTATTGTGTAATAGTGCACACTGGTTGGACACACGACTAGACAACTGTTACCCTCTTTGAAATACTTCTTGAAAAATCTAACTTTGAATAATGGTTCAATTTTATCCACTTTTGCCAATGTGATGATATTAGAAGAAGTAAAGAGGTATGTACTAAACATCTGGTAATCTTGGCTGTAGTTGTTACCAGGTCTGGACCTTAACTGTTTATTTTTTTGGATTGGGGAAAGGAGGGTGCTTTTAGACAAACCTGATGGATTTTAAACCATCTTGAGTTTTACAAAAATGGAAAAGGCCAGATGGTGAGGCTTCACTGTTAGAATTTAGGCATGTCAAATGGTGAGCTGACCCGCCACTGGCAAGCAAATGTTAAGGTCCACCCCTGATGTAGGGAAAAAAAGGGAAACAAATCTGTTCACCAACTGCACTGTGTATCATACAGCTTCACACATAAATATCTGCTTCTCTGTAACACTGTAGATCATAGATTAAGGACCATTTTGGTACTAGTAGATGGTGTTTCTCTCACTTACCACATAGTTGATGTAAGAAGCTGACGTCTTTCAAATATTGTCATTTTCCTGTAGCTAACCTTGACTTCATACAAGTCTTACATCTATGCTCAGAAGAAGAATGTTCTTTTCTCTGTAAACGACCCCATTTTCTTACGTATTTCTATTCTTCATCCCCACGCTTAATTTTCCTACATCCTTAAAAACTTTCCATTGCAAGCAAAACATGCGTTGAACTCTTTTGAAGTCTTGTCGCGGCACATTCTGCTCTACTGCACTGCCAAGTAACACAGTTGTGTCAATGTGTATCACCGCATCCATGGAGATAAAACAGTGAAAGCTAGTCGCACCATATTGCAATCTTGTGTCTCCCCATTGGTGATGTCAGACGAGATTTCACTGTATTTTGCTTTGCCGTTTCTTTCAATCTGAAAGTTGTAAAATATCTTCACAGTCATGCCTTCTTTCCTTCTAGCTTCCTTTCACCAACCTCTGTTCCCTCGAACCTTGTGTCCTCTTAAGCCAGTCTCACAGTTAATTTAGACCCTTTTCAAAACCTTGTATAAAAAGCAGGCAGAAGCCAATATTTGGAAAGTGGAATTCCCTTCTTTTTTTTTAACAGTGTTTTCTCTGGCCGATGAACTTAGCCAGTTGTTAAAAAGCAACAATTGAGAATCAAATAGGCTTGGGAGATTGTTCTGCCTGCAAATTCGTAATTTGAGATCTTTTTTAGAAAGAGGAATAAACTTATTTTATGACAACTAATGAACCCTTTACCAATGTTCATTTACTTTATGGAGAATCTTTGAGGTGAGGTGGTAGTGTTGGTTAATGGTCACTAATGTTAGTAAGGTCAACCTCTTTGAGGCAGGGAAACTGATAACATGAGGCAAAAAGAAAGTTAGTATTAGAAAAGACTGGTCCCTGAACCATTTCACGTTAGATGATGTGGACACACGCAAAATACTTCTGGGTATAAACAAGGTTGACATTTATAAATGCAAGGAACAATTTCAGAACGTCCTCTTTTGGTTGCGGTCAGTTGAACGGCTGACCTGTATGCACGCCTGTGGACATTCCATTGTGTAGTGTGCCCAGGCATGCTCCTACCATGCTTCGCTTTGTTTCCCCTGTACAAAGAGAGACAAAAGGTACTGGAATTTATGCTCAAAATCCCCCCTGATTCAAGACCTTCATCCTTTTGTTGTACAAACGAGGATTACGAGAGATTGATAGGCTGCCACCATTGTTTATCATTGTATTTGGCATATGGGAGGCAAGTCTGAGATTCCAGCATATCATGGCCGATTATCGGCCATGGCCTAAAGCCAAGGTTCATTCCTATTAACAGTAAGACATTCCATAATTTCACAAATCAGAACAAACAATTCCAGTGCATTTTTTTGAGAATGTTTGTTGTCTTTATTTAGTCAAGGTTTCATTGTGACTACGGCATTCTCATAAAAAAAAAAACACTTGCGAAACTCCACAAAGGCAGGGAAAACTGTTTTAATACTGACGTGAAGTGGTTATCAGTATGTGTTGATTATCACATACTATAAATGGACTGTCGTACAGGGATCTAAACCGAGCTGGCCACAGTATGAAGGTTGATTGAATGTTCATGTACCTTCAGCATTGTACATGTAATATGAATGAAATGAGAGGATCAAAGCATCTAACCCCAAACAAACCCCTCCCCCAACCCCCACCACCAATAGCACAATAGCAGTGCATCCTCCCTTAACTGACAAGCACAGAAAATTTGAGATATCCAAAGGATGTTACATTCCCCATTGCCACGATGAGCACTAAACTGTCATGGCTTTGAAGTCTCCTTGCCTCTTGATCCAAGTCTTATCTCTCGTTGTGAATAACCTGTAGAGAATTAACTAAGTAATCTTACCTCCTAGATATCAGAACAGTAAGTCAAGTCAACCTGTAGAAAAAAAACATACCAAAGAATATGTCTGAACAAATTACGACAAGATTATTGTAAAATACCAAGATATATTTACACCCGACAGGGAATTATGCAAGGGCTAACTCCAAAAAGTTGAGCCTGTTTCTGAGTTTGAGATTACCAGCCAATTATGCTGGATATTTAGGTGCTGTATGGCAAGGTGTTATGAAGTTGTACAGTAAGACTAAAAAACGAAACAAAATTGTTGTACAGCTAACATTATTAGTTTTGTATTTACAAAAGTGTGACTGCAAGTAAAAATCATCCATGCATGGAAGTGAGGTTTCGGTGAACAAAAACGGCAATTGTCTTTTTGGTGCATCACTTTCTCGTTTGCACTGTTGCTGAGACAATGTTGTGAGCAGTGTGCATTATTTAGAATCCATACCAATGTGATTAACACTAGTTGTTACTTGTAGAGGATGGTGTCAATTATTAGCATTAGGTCATTCGTCATCTAGTAGATTATCACCCTCTCACACAGTTTAGTTTCATCATTGAGCCGTATTATTTATTAAGCCATATTTATCAGTTTTAAGTATTTTGTTGCCGAAATATTTATTTTATTTTTTAGTTATTTATTGATTTATTTATTTTCTATTCCCCTCCCCTCTTTTAATCATTAGAAAATTCATGAAAATGGGATAGATTTACATCCAAACATACCAATGAGATACAAACTGAGAGATTTAGTAAAGCTGTCAACAGCAAACCGTTGGTTGTAAAAAAAAGCGGAAAAGTTGCACAGTTGTACACACATATGTTGCACTTTTTACTTGAAGGTTTTGTTTTGTATCTTCTTATTTCACCATTAGACCGCCCCCCCCTCCCATGGGTAGGGTTGAGAAGTTATGTCACTTTGGAGACGGCTAACCTCTTCTTATTTCATAATCATTTCCATTCCATCGCAGTCATCAGACTAACATTATCCATCTACCCCCCCCCCCCTTCCTTCTCCTCGTCCCCTCAGCTCTTCCCTCTCTTCATCATGTTGCAGCAAGCTCGCCCTTTTCATCAACACTTTCCTCATAACAGCCACTGTATTGAAGCTACTAACACTCTTAAAACCCTGCCATTAATTAACACTTGCAACTGCCGGTCAGCAAGAGCCTGCAAACATGTGCATTACACATCGCCATGACACCGACAAAATAGCCCGACGGACAGACGAACCAACGAATTACACTCAGAGAACTGTTTAAGTTTGCCGAGCATGAAAAATGTTTTGTCAAAATTCCATGTAAATCTGGCTGAATTTCCCACTTGTCAATTACGTACTTGCAAATTGATTTGTTTAATAATTATTTGTTCATGAATTTAGACCAATGAGCCATTTGCGAGCTTGCCTGGTTACCAGGGAATGCTCAATTGGAATTCCTCAGGCTAAGTCCAGCGTTGCTACGTCACATGGTTTAGGGATATAGCTTTTGTATAGCAACCTCCAGATCAGCATAGACTGGTATCCTCTGTACCAAACATTTTGTTGGAAACTGTGTTTGTATGTTCGCATTCTCTTCCTGTGAACTATGCAAAAACTTGCCACTCACCATGTGATGTAGCAACACTGGATTTAGTCTCAGGAAGTCGCGCTGAGCATTCAGTTGTTACTGAGCGAGGCATTGTACCAGACATCGTACAAATCTAACTCACAAATGGCTGGTTGAGATCATGCAGGAAACTCCGATAAAGAAACCCCTTGGGAGTAAAAAATATTGAAATGCTCAGAATCCAAAATGGCATTCTATTATTTTGCAAGTCTTTTACACTCAAAGCAGACAATTATGTTCAGCGTTTCTGATTTGGTCAAGAAAAGCTTTCAATTTTGTCCAATTAATATCTGTATGAAATACTACCGTTGGCTTGACAGACGGACAGTAACACTGTACACAAGACTCCGACACCAGACTACAGAGAAACGGAATGGGTACCGCCCAATACCCAACAGACTAACACACCAATTGCAGTGACAGCGATTGAAGTGTTTTTGGTTTTTATGTTATTCTGGTTTCCTTTTTTCCTTGGAGTGAAACTTGTTGTCTTGTTTCTGAACTTCTTTTCCTTGTTGCGTGTCTGTGCCTTATCTGTGCACTACTAATCCTGTCGAGAAAACTGGGATTGAGCAAACATTTTATTTCCACCTCAATTGAAATATTAAAAAAAAGCCTCTGCAGTCAAAATGAAGCTGTAGATTCCCTGCAACTCTGAGAGGAGTTACTGTTGGAGAAAACTTGTTTTCATTTTAAGTTTCCTCACGACGGCGCTTTCTGTTGGTAAATCTTGTTTATCACGTATTTAACCCACGTTGTTTTTCAGCTGGTCTGATGTTAAACGTGCTTAGCGTCGTTAATGTTTGGTTTGGTAGTTTTTGTTTGGTGCTAAGCGACACACTAACACAACAGAGATCTGGTGTATGTCAACCAGAAAGCCCTCTAGTGTTTTGTGTGCAGTGTTGTCTTGTGTGGTCCCCTTGTGTTCCTGTAGCAATGCTCTGTGTGTACATTGTGCCTGTAAGTGTCAGACTGTGGTTTTTGAGTTTGTCTCCTTTTTCTCTTTTAGTGAAACTGAAATTTTTGTGTTTGATGCTATGCTTAGAGTTAATGGGAATTTACTCATCTTGTTACTGTGAGTCATTCGTACTAATGAAGTCATTACCTAATTCTTTTTAACGACGAAAAAATACAAATAAAACATAAAGAGACAGCGTTTTTGCAATTTTTCACAAGAATTTGTTTAAAGATGCCAGAAAGCAAAGAATAGCCCATGCTGTCAGGGGAATTGTTCAGTCGGTATTTGCAACTCGAATAATGATGATATTATTTTGTTTTTGTATTTTCTCTTTCCTTCATCCATCCCCCCTCCTTCTCTACACCAACCTCTTGAATACCCCCCTCCCCCCCCCCCGATCTATTTCCGTGTCCATCCACCCCCTCATCTACAGCAGCAAAGCAAGTTTCTACACCATCTGACAAGCTTTCATATAGGATGACAAGAAGCCAGAGTGGTCATCTAGTGCCCCCCTTCTACTCCCTTGCCTATCCCCTTTGTATCCCCCCCTGGTCATCTTCCTAGATTTCATAATGCCAAGAGAGACTCAAAGACACAGCCCTGGCTGAGACAATGGACTCACTGAATCAGGTTTGTGTCAAGAATCTTGCATGGATTCCAATGGATGGAGACAAAAAAAACCAAAAAAACAAAAACCGAGACAGTTATTATCAAAACTATCTTATAGCAACTGATAGTCCAGATTCCAACTGATTCGTCCAGCACCAGTGGCTGGTGCGGACTTTTATTATTTCCCCCCGTTCCTCTTGTTTGGATGACCCAAATGCTGCGGCAGACCTCAGTGATGAAGGAAGCTAATTGCTGCAGTCATGGTTGACCAACAAGCAGCTGATGTACAAATCAGGACACAACACACCGTCCTTAAACAGCATACTGAAGATGAACGTGGTGAACCAGTAATCAGCATTCTTGGGGTGGTTCAAGTATGACGTGGGCACCTGTCTATTATGACGTCGTCAATTTCCAAGGAGTGAGTTCACCTGTTCCGTTTTATTGCTGCAAAGATCACCACCACGGTAAAACCAACAAGCAGGTTTCTCGTCAGCTGAACATTTTCAAAAAAACCTTTGCATCGGCCTGGGGGGTTTCTTGATGTGGTTTAAAGCCCTACAATTGGATTGCGAATATTTAGAGGAAGTCGTCTTGCCGAGAACCGCCAGAACACACACACAAGAGGAAAGTCGAGTGAGACTTGGAGAATTCAAACCAATGCAGTGATGGAGATGGAAACGTCCCGAAGCTTGGAATCAAATTGTCCGTTTTTAACCCAACGTAACAAGTGGAGTTGTCCTCATGAATATTCATTAGGTTCATCCTGATGTCATGCGCATCATTAAGTGCTTGCCAGGAACCAAACGCAGCTCAAGTCTACTTTAGTTTTTTGCTCGATCCATAGGAGGAGTTCGTCTTCTGGTTTAAGGTTTCTCACAGTTCAAAATAGTGTCACAGTAAAACTAAACTCGCCACGCAGAAATCAACCCGAAGAAGTGTTGCTGCAAGCTTCTCACTGCAGAGTACAAGACAACCTGCGCTCGGGAGTCAGTCATCAAAACATCAAACCAAATCATAGCCGAGTATGGTTTTTCAGAAGTGAGCTTTTGATGATGGCCGCCGCCGTTCAAACTGAAATATAATATAACCAGACTGCATGCAAACAATCGGCAGTACGACATCCGTATGGAGGGAATGCATGATTCAAGGTGGGCTACGGAGCTCCATGAAGATAGCTGCATGTATTGTAGTCCAGAAAGAAACCCCGATGTGTGGGGTAGAATCGGACTTAACTGCAAGACAACCAAAAAGTAGCAAGGAGAACTTGATGTATCACGCGACCCAGTGACAATAAAACTGCAAAATAGGGGGTTTCCTTCAAAGCTGTTTTAATTTTGTACGGCAGCCGTTACTAAGCTGATCAAGAGTTTCTCATCGCACCATGCAAGGGAAGTTTATTTCTTGCTGTTAACCAAAGTCATCAGAGCTTGACCTCTCTCTGTCTCTGTGTGCTATGTCACATATAGATAGAAAAGCCTTCCTACTGTATATTGGAACTTATTTCAAAGCATTTTATGTACAGATGTACAAATTGAGAATATCCGTTTTTGTTTTTCGGGGGTATTGTTATTTGTTTGTTAATTAATTGAGTGCAGTTTTACTCGAAACAGACACGTGATATACAGGAGAACTTTACTTGATACACTCTGTATAGAGAAACTGTGTTATTTTTTTTAGTTGATGCAATTGAAGCGTTTTTCGGAGTAGTGGGTGTTAGTGAGTTTGTGCATGACTGTGCGAGATGGATTTTAACTGTGCAGAATTAAAGGCAGTGAGATTATTAAAAATGTGCGGTGGGCACAAGTTTTTATACAATTAATGAATTCGGTAAATAGACTTTTGATGCCATATACATGGATGTGCTGCTAAAGCATTATAAACATGTAGGCCTATATAATAAAAAAAATGGTTTCTAGGTTTGTTTCCTCTCTTCTTGTGTTTTTGTTGATAGTGAAGTTCACCGCACATGTTTTTTCGTGAACAAATACACAAAGTACATGTTCCGATAAACAAAAAGTCCAGAGATTTTGGAAACAAGTTTTAAAACTGTCACATTTTAAAGCTCGGTGTTGACGGCATATTATCACAGGTACAATTTTTCTGTAGCTGTCTTTTTGCCTAACCCTTTGGGGATCATTCAGAGACCTTTATTTCTGTCTAATCGTTGCCGGACACCCAAGCAGGGCTGATGTTTTAAATCTCTCAACATACTCTTTTGCTGTGCAAATGAAACAGACGTTTGCTTTGGTTTTGAAATTCATAAGTCACATCCTAGTCTGACAGAGCTGCTTAAGCGGAAAACATTACTTAACAAATTCCTTTTCAAGTTTGCACTTGGGGATGAAGAATATTATTTGTTTTTTATCCTTACACCGGCGTGTGTAAAGCACTCGGTACTTACCCGAGTCTTGTGCAAAAAGTTCACAGGCATGTTACTTGGGTGGGATTTGACATTTGCCATTCTAGAGCAGATGTCTTATGACTACCGTGCTTGCCCAGTATAGCTAGAGGCAGTTTGAATCCTTTATTTTAGCAGCGGGTACCATAACTATTTTAAAATATGCTAAATTTGCATCGGGGATACAGAATATTATTTGTGGTTTACCCATTCACAAGCACTTTATACTTGGTTCTTTCAATAAAAATATTTCTGCTGTGCAAAAATGAACACCCGTCAAAAATGAACACACCTGTACATTTGCCATAGTATTTTGGCTGGTAACTTTATTGCAAAACACATAACTCTTTTGTGCTTTGCTAAATTTTGTGCTTAAGCAGCTCTGAGAAATTCTGACAAAGATGGGATGATTATGGGGACCTTTTTCTGTTGAATGGAAGAAGATCAAATCTTGTGGTCGTTTGCAGCCGCTATGAGCGTTTTTAAAAATTTTATCCAGCCGCTTACGGACAGCATGGTCTTAAAAGTGTTTAGACTGCCAAAATTTGATTCACTAAAGAACTGATATTTTTAAAACTCAGGATAATTTTAGGGGACCACTACTAAAAGTATGAAGTGGAAACCTTTTTTCTTGGTTGCTTTCCTGTTTCAATTACCATCGGCCATTTTGTTGGTAACATGAATATTTTCGTTCAATTTAACAGTCAACAGTTTACCTCGGTTTGGGGGATTATTTTTTAACTGTATGTAATTAAACTGTTCAGTTTTGTAAAGGAGAAACACCTACGTGTTTATTCATTAACTAACTGATGGGAAAATACTTGACCGATTGGCATAGCCACCATGGTTTATAAGCGAGCCACCAAGTATGATCGCTTTGCTTCAAACCTCCCATGATATTGGTATCATGATAGAGTATCCACTTTTATAAGCGAGGCGAACTTGGAACGGCTTACTTAGAGCAGTATCATAAGCGTTATGATGCTATTTGACTGCCTCAGTGAAAAACCATGGTGGGTAGTCGAATCGGGTGGAGTAATCAAATTTTATCTAAGCGCTCATTTTTTTAAAACTTCATAAACTTCTGGAGCTATTTCCGTTTCAGGTTTACCCTGAACTTTTTCTGTACTCACTATTACAAACAAACAAACAAAAAAAACACCAAAAACAAACAAATTTTTAAATGTTTGATGAAACCATATCTTGGGAATGAGTGTAGATTTAGTGAAGTGTGCGTTAACCTTTTTGAGGAAAGGTTCTGGGTATATAAATAATACAATGTGTATATTGTAATTGCTTTGTTTAGTTACGAGAAAAATGAGGAGGTGCGAATATAAGTCACATTTTTCAATGTGGGAAAATATATATTAAGCATTATTTGAGATGTACATGTAAATAAATACAGGTTATGTACAGGAATATGATAGAGTCATTTTTACAGCCAAAAACTCTTAGCTGTAAGAGTATTGATATTACTATTAATCTAGTCAATGGAGATATATACAGTTTTAAAGAAATAAGGAGTATAAAGTATGAAATGTTTCACAAAAATAAATAAATGGTATATTTATTAGTGAGTTACTATTGGATGATTTTTATTAGGTAGAGTGCAAGGAGTAACAGCAAAGCCAATATGTTTGCCATATTTGGGTTCTGTTGAGTAAATCACCGTGCACTGCAGCTGGTTTTAGTTTAAACAGGGGTTATTTCAGCCAATCACAGAGGATGGGTTTAGCCATTAGCCAATCACAGAGGATGGGGGGTTTAGCCGTCAGCCAATCGTTGTGGATTAGGTTTTGCAGTCCACCAATCACAGACGAGCTGGGTTTACCATCAACCTATCACAAAGGATTGGGTTGTTTCAAAGTGTTATTAAAATATGTTTTGTTTCTTGATTACAGACCACAGTAACCTACCCTGTACATAATAACAAAGAGGAAGTGCTAGTCTTAGATGAGTAGATTCATTTGAATGTTGTGCCTCTGGCATTACTGTCAAGGGAAGGTATATTTGTCGGTGATCTATCCTCAATCTTTCCCTACTTTAAGATTACTTCGGGAAAAGATAGAATTGTCTAATTGACTACAAACCTAGAATACATTTTGCTCTCTAATTACACACACACAATGTTCTCCTGATTCCATTTGGTTTTAAAAACTTCTAGATACTGTTCCTTCAGCTTGGGTGCTTGAATGTCTTTGTACTCTACAAACAAACAAAAACAATTATTTCTTACCTTGATCTCCCAAAACTAAAGAAAAGTGTTATTTTAGTGGTGTGCCAATCCAATATTAACATGGCCACTGACGCAGGATGGCATTACAGAAACACATTTTGTTGTCATTTACAGCTGCAACATTTCGGCGGTAAGAACTATGATGTGAAGACATCTTCTGTGGGTAGTTGGAACCACTGAACTGTGGCATTCCTACCACGCCTTATGTATGGTTTGATTTCCCCCCCCCCAAAAAAAAAAAATTCTTTTTAAATAAAAAATTTAAATAACAAAATTAATGAAAATGTTGGACAAAGTAGGGTGTGACACGCGTACAAGTGTTTGTATGTTAGATTTGTACCAAATGTCAATTTCATATTTTTTAGACAGGGTAGGTTACTGTACTACATTACCTCAAGGCATCAGAACTGACCGTTGAGTTATCAGGGTTTACATTGGAAGAAACACTGTATACAGGGAAGTCTTGAAGCTCTTGGTACGAGTGCAGGTCATTGGGGCCTAGTATCAAGAGGGATGGAAGGCAAGATTCATTAAGCCCCGCCTACTATAGACTGTGCAAGTCTCACGCGTATTCCAACATCGGGAATTGTTTAGGTGTGCAAGTTTGTTCCCTTCAATCGTTAAAGCAATGTGCAATGTACCAAAGTGGTCCCAAAAATGTTTGAATACCGGCGAGACTTACACAGGGTCTATAACCACTGTGGACTTGTTTCACATCCGTCCCTCTATCGTCCCACAACATCAACTGCACAACCTAGCTCTCCGAATAGCAGCAGTCTGTTTTACATGTTGTAATGGAATTTCAACATGTCAGATTTGGGGTGGGGCGGGGATTGGTGAATGCATTCAGGAGGCCTGGCTTAATGGATGCTCCGCATCAAGTCTTGCCAAAATGGGAGCCGTTTTGTCCCCCCCCCCCCCCCCCTGGTGTTTCTCAAAGTGTGCAAGCCTTGCTCGTTATGATCCAGGAGAATTATTGATTTCAAGTTGGACGGACAGAATGATGTCCGAGGGGAAAGGGGGGGGGGCCTTTGATGATGGCCAACAAGCTTGGAGAAACTTGACCAAAACGTAGCTAGACTATTAAAACATGTATTATCTGATTACGCACAGTAAATGGTGTGCACCAAGGTTCAATTTTTGTAGTAAATTTTTAAAAACAAAACTCATTTCAGATGTTTTAGAATGAAATGTATTATTTCAATTGCTATTTAGGCTTTTTTTTTTTTTTTCCATCCACATCCGGAGAACCTGTTGTCTACGTTGTAATATTTATGAGCAGCATATTATGCCCAATACCTCGTACCAAAAACCATTATTTTAAAAACCATTATTTTGAAATCGGGTAAACTACAGAAAAACTGACATCTTGTTGTCTGTCATATATAAGAAAGTTTAATTACATTACAAAATAAATGCAAAGTTTTTTCCCCCCATAATTCTTAAACAGGGTTACAAGCAGTATGAGAATAAACGCTATCAGCAATAATAAAGCATGCAATACCACATGGATCAATTATCAATTAAAAGAGAAATGCGGGGGGGGTGAAAAAAAATGTGAACATATTTTACCTTCTCAACAAAATTTACTTAATGCGCACAATGTGTACTCACAGGATGGACACGTCAAAGGCAAACTCTGCTCACAAATGTCACAACAAAACTTGGTTTAAATAATTATCATTGCATACTTTTAGTTTTATTTTTTGCGGGATCCTGAAATATGTGGATATCTTAACGTTTAGTTTTTGTTCCGACACAGATTGCCCAAGAAGTGATTTGGGGATAGAGGGGCAGGTTTTGTTTCTGTACTTTTCTGGGATCTATTTAACGTGTCAAAATGTGGCAGACAAATACAAGCTCACCAGTCAGGGTTTTAACCTTCGGGGAAGATTCCATTCTTTATATTTTTCCTTCGCACAAATGGAGCTATGAATTATACCGCATCTTTTTTCCTTTTCTTTTTCGAATAAAGTGGGAATAATCCGCCAGCGACTTAAGATGGGAATGAAGCTCACACACACAAAATTCTGTTAGTTCTTTAAACTGTGATGTTTTTCACCCAACATAACGGCATTCATGCTTCAATCTTTTCAAGCACCATGAGCGTCACTGAGTGACGGATTTGAGCGCTATATAAGAGGCCACTATTAGTATTATTATTCAAGCCTAAGAAACCCTGATACCAAAGATTCTGCCATAAACAATATAAACCAAATTGCATTTCAAATAGAAAATTGCTATCGGCACTACATATTGAGTAGTACATCTGCCTTCTGTTCTTTGATAACAAATCACTTTTTGGGCCGTACTTGGGTCGTTGTAGCTTTCTTTTCTTACATTCTTTGTCTAACGGAGTAAGAATCATTAATTCATTGTACACCGACGCACAGTGAACCTAACTGGTCTCTCTACAACGCTCGTCTTGCTTTTGCACATGTGCAATAAATGGTTTTCTTACTCTGAAAACATGCAACTCTACAAGTTGACAATCTTGTTTGGTTTCATTTCTTGTCGTAAGTTCAGCCCTTGTAATGATAAGTGTGGTTAGGGGGAGTACGGTGGAGAGTGGGTGACTGGGTTCAACATCACTGCCTTCAGGTGGACTTGACGAGTCTATGAACTGAGTCTACGAATCAAATCCTGGACAGAGTAAGTATTAGTCTTGATTGGCAATTCTAGTTTTTTATATTAATAGCCAGTAGAGGGCGCAACATCGACTAGCTTGGAGGGACTGGCCAACTCTACAAAATTTACATTACTGGGTTTTACTCGTACACCAATGTGTGTAAGGCACTGTATACTCGGTACTTGCCCTGTGTAAAAATTACGCAGGCATATTACTTGGGTGGGATCCCAAATAATATTCTTTATCCCTGTTGCGAACTTGTTCAAAATCTCTTCTTCAGTAATTTGTTCTGTGACCAGCAACCGCGTTAAGAAAAAAAAATGTTTGCCAATCAAGACCAAGTATTCTTGCCTCCAAAAGATATGAGGAATGCACAGTGGTCGACTTTAAAATGCATGGGTTTACTAAAATGGGTTTCTTTTCTTTATCCCTGATGCACATTGAACACCTATTAAATCACTGCTAATATATAGGATTCGAACAGGCATCTAGCTACTGGGCAAGCTCGGTGGTCTTTTGGTGTGACAAAGTTGTGGGTTTGAATCCCACCGAGTCATGCCTGTAGATTCAGAAGAAGGTACTATCGAAGATCAAATTGAAGAAGAGATCAGACTGAACAAATATTAGTTATAATATTTTGGCTCACCAGACATGCAAGAAGTGAATACTTTGTGCTTTCCCCAAGTACTGCAGAACTACTCAGGTGGGATTCGAACCCATGAACCTGCTTGGGGAAGCCCTTGCTTATACATTGGTATTATTCTTTATCCCTGACGAAATTACTACATCTGTTAAACAGTTTGTCTCTTGAAAAAAGTAGGTACATTTTATTGACTACAAGGGCTGACCAATATGTACACATGGTATAAGCTTTAGAAGACTTCAGGCTATTTAATAAAAACAACTCTGAATTTTCCTGAATTTTCCAAGGGCAAACAAATCGGAAATTAGACTAAAGTAGGACGAATACCATGCCTGTCTTGTAATACATGGAATAAATACAATTCCAACCAATGATAGTACCACAAACAACCCTTAGCTTAAGCCTACAGCAAGGTGCAGCCTCTCCACTGGGCATTCTCTGCAGGTAAACATGTAGTACAAAAAGACAAATTATGTCAAATTCCGCTAAGTGGGTCGAGGTCATATTTTTCTTCAGTTTGCAATATTTAGGTTGGGCTTAACTTGACCTTGCCTGATGAAAATAGACAACAAAACTGAGAGCCTTCGTTTGCATGGCAGAGAAATATTGTTCACGCTATTAACAAGTGTCCACCATGGAGTATCATAGTTTAAGCTGGCGTGGTGATCGGTCAGTCAGTTGGAGGCTTGACCATTGGAGGCTTGATTACCACATCATCATGTTATCATTTTTGCAGGCTGGCATGGTGTCTCGATCGATCGTACGTAACAATTTGACAGAATGCCCGGTCATCGGGGTGTTTGATGAGTATACTTCTGTACATGATTCCAATGCCTGCTACCTGTGATCCTCTGCTGTGCTGCCCGGACAATTGTCAGCTAAATCACGCTCATCTGTGTAGAAAGTTACAAGATAATTACATGTTACAATACAGTACAAAATTATTTAACTCAGTTTCCAAACTAAAACCGCATTTCAATCATCATACCAAATTACGTCTAAACTTACAATCAATGAGTAAAAGAAGACCTTAGGCCATGTCTGAATTGGCGGCTCTGGAAACGGCTACGGCTACGGCTGGATCGCCGCATCATCATGCGTTGAAGTATGGGATGTCCTTAGCAACACCCTAAGCAACAGCCGTAGCCATAGTTACATAAGTATAACTCTCCTACTGTCAGACCATTCAATGTTGTCAATGATTTATGCCGGCATGCAATACATCATGTGGTGAATGCATCTACACAGTACACAGTCCACCCTCCTACTGTCTGACCATTCAATACCGTCTACTTGTTTTGAATGATAGGTACACTATGGCCAGCCTACAATATGATATCATGTGGTGAATGCATCTACAAAGTACACAGTCAACCCTCCTACTGTCTGACCATTCAATACCGTCTACTTGTTTTGAATGATAGGTACACTATGGCCAGCCTACAATATGATATCATGTGGTGAATGCATCTACAAAATACACAGTCAACCCTCCTACTGTCTGACCATTCAATACCGTCTACTTGTTTTGAATGATAGGTACACTATGGCCAGCCTACAATATGATATCATGTGGTGAATGCATCTACAAAATACACAGTCAACCCTCCTACTGTCTGACCATTCAATACCGTCTACTTGTTTTGAATGATAGGTACACTATGCCAGCCTACAATATGATATCATGTGGTGAATGCATCTGCAAAGTACACAGTCAACCCTCCTACTGTCTGACCATTCAATACCGTCTACTTGTTTTGAATGATAGGTACACTATGGCCAGCCTACAATATGATATCATGTGGTGAATGCATCTACAAAATACACAGTCAACCCTCCTACTGTCTGACCATTCAATACCGTCTACTTGTTTTGAATGATAGGTACACTATGGCCAGCCTACAATATGATATCATGTGGTGAATGCATCTACAAAGTACACAGTCAACCCTCCTACTGTCTGACCATTCAATACCGTCTACTTGTTTTGAATGATAGGTACACTATGGCCAGCCTACAATATGATATCATGTGGTGAATGCATCTACAAAGTCAAAGTCAACCCTCCTGCTGTCTGACCATTCAATACCGTCTACTTGTTTTGAATGATAGGTACACTATGGCCAGCCTACAATATGATATCATGTGGTGAATACATCTACAAAGTACACAGTCAACCCTCCTACTGTCTGACCATTCAATACCGTCTACTTGTTTTGAATGATAGGTACACTATGGCCAGCCTACAATATGATATCATGTGGTGAATACATCTACAAAGTACACAGTCAACCCTCCTACTGTCTGACCATTCAATACCGTCTACTTGTTTTGAATGATAGGTACACTATGCACTACAATATGATATCATGTGGCGACTACATCTACACAGAACACAGACACGTATACATAGGCAGTTTTATAACATCCAATATTTAGATTCTGCATTACGATTAGTTTACAGCTCATCACATGATACGTCTTATTTTTTACTAGAACACATCGCGAGAGCGATGCACTACTCCCATGAAAACTAATGTACTATACACATAGCAACAGCAGCTTTTTGCTACCCAGACGCCTTTGATTGTATACCGTATGGTATGTTAAAACAAATATTGACTACTTTTACTTGTGATATTGTTAAGACTACGACAGACCATTCTGTTTTCCCTCAGCTTTGCCACAGGAAAATAAATAGAACGACCAGGGATCACCTCAGGAGTCACAGTTGAACCATAGCACTTACAGCAGTCAATATTTGCACACTGTGCATAATTGTGCCACCATACACAACCTGTACAGTTGAATGGTTTCAAATGATTGGTCAACTCGCTGGAAAACGGTACCATGAGTAGGAGGGTTAAAATTTAAAAAGGGAACTAAAAACAACAACATGAAAGGTAGTGCAGGTAACCAAGAAGCTCAACATCTTCCCTGAACATCAAAACAATAACAAACAAACAAAAAACTAAACAAAAAAGGAGGTCACGAGTGGACGACACTCAACAATAAACTTTCTGATTCAGAGTCTCTCCCTTATAGTTCACACATACATGTACTCTGCACTTCACACCATATAATACTAGGAATGGGGGTCTTTTCACCTCAATCTCTGTTATTTCAGTTATCAATACCGATCTAGTTTACCTTCAAATGATGTCCCGCACCATATACAGTATGTGTGTTGACTGCGGAGGTAGCTGGTTATTTGTACGAGCTTCTCTGCTGACTGAAACAAATCAACAATTCACTGGGTTGTAATTTCAAATGTCCACATTATCATCCCTATCCATCTGCCATACTTTAGACCATTCTTTAAACTTTCTCAACTCCCTGGGGAGCAAACAGCCCCAAGTTGCTTTACATCAGCGCTAAGGGGTTAACCCAAGACTGTCTCAGCCCCCTCAGATTCAGCTACAGTCTACGAACCTGGTTTAAAAGAAGCAATTGCGGTTTAAGTGTCTTGCCCTGGGACACAAATGTCATAATCTGCAATCGAACCCACACTCTGATAGCTATCAGAACTTTAGTCCAATGCACCCTAGCAACGTCCCAAGCAATTAAATGGGCCCAATTTTCGGATTCTATATTTGGCAGGGTCCACTTACCTATTTGTAACGTACTTGCATTAGCTACAACACACCACGTGACCTAAAAAAGACCTTTGTGAAAGTTACTTGTGACCAATATTTCGTGCTGAACTAATTTTCTAATGAAAGTGGAGGAAAAGCTACAAGTCTTTTTAAGATCATGTTAAAATGGTATAAAATGCCATTGTATTTGATAACCTTCCAGTGCAAGATATGTTACAAACCAAAAAACACCCAGTGACGCCACATTTCAGTATTATGGGTCTGTACGTGTCTGTAAAAGAAATAACTGAAAATCAAAATTCATATAAATAAAAAAAAGGTATATAAATTAACAAAAGAAAAAGAAGGGTAAAAAAAAGTACCCAGCTGGCCAAGATCGTCAATTTAATTCCTGATTAAACTACAAAGTAGTTTGTTTAAGCCAGAAAAAAATCGGTGTATAGATTATATAATGAAGCCATTCAATATTTAAAAATTGAAATTTGGGGTGGGTGGTGGATCAAAACAATTTCGGAAAAGAAATTTGAATTTTGACTATTCTGAATGGCCCCTTAATGAACAATTCCTGTCCGGAATTTACAGACCCACCTTATTGAGGACATCCACTGACCCCATGTTTGAAATTTCGCTCTGGACGAGTACCAAATTAAATGACATTTTCACACCATTTTAACGTGACATTAAAAACTTTCATGAGGACTCTGTCTACTGGAAAATGAGTGCATTAGAACACTGAACTTGACCTTGGATCCCCCTCGTTACATTCCTTTAAGGTTTTTTTTTTCAGAGAAACCCGACATGGATTGATTCTTACAGTCAGGAGACATCCGGGTTCAGGCTCCTTATCCTCTTCCTCTTCCTCCTCCTCATCCTCATCCTCTTCTTCATCTTCTTCTTCCGTCTCTTCAGAAGGCTTCTTCGGCCAGTACCATGGCTCAACAGGCTCTTCAATCTCCTAATAAGTCAAGCAGTCAGGAGTGAGAGTCATGGCTTACAAAAAAAAAAGTCTGAAATTTGGATCCAGATCCTAAGTAGTACGTTAAAATGATGGCATTTAACCCCTGGAGTTATAGAGTCCAAGGAGCATCTCTTACGTAACAATACAAAAGCTTAAAGTCTGAGGAATTCAAGTTTAAAATGATTTGGGGTTGAACAAAGAAAAATTTACAAGAGCGGGATTAGAACCAACGACCTCCGGTTAAACGTGCCGGTGCTCTACCAACTGAGCTATCCAGCCCTATGTTGGCGGTCTCCCTATTAGTCAATATCTTTGTTCGGGGGTGCCAGTCAGAAGCTATACAAACGTTAGCTGCCGTTTAGCCAGGGATCGCACGCAAGCTCACGATACAACCTGGGAAGCGGCAGCCAGGGAATCACCTTAAGGGGATGTGATTTTTTTATTTCAAATATCAAATTATAGACCACAAGGAAGACCGACCGTGTAAATTTTTTTAATTCAAATTAAGCGGTAAATTGTGAACCAGCAAATCATTGTACTAGACATTATTCAAATCTAACTCGCAAATTGGCTTATTGAATCAATAATTAAATTATTTAAAGTTAGACTTTTCTGCCAGCATTTTTGGTTTCAATACACAACAACCTGGTGTGACCTCTAAATACTATCACTGAGTAGGACAGCCTTCAACATCTCCGCACCAAACACGGCTCCATCACTTATCAACGTACCTGAGAAACATCCAAATGTTCACATGCTTTCTGGCTTGTGTACAAGTCTTTCTCTGTCTCCTTATCAGTGAATTTACTACTCATGCGCTGACGGAAATCCTGCCTGTTTTCTACTTCAATTGATGCTCTCTGTCGTACCGACTCCAGATACTGACGTTGCCTCCTGTCCTGCTGATCCTTGAGCTGGGACTCTCTTCCTAAGCCACCTCTACCTTCCAGGGAGTTAGGGGGGAGGGGAAACAGGTTGTTCAAAGTCAAAGAACATGTTACCTTTCCTGAACCAAAGGCATCAGTTTTCACATGTGGAAACTGATTTGTCAGAAACAAAATTACATACACAGAAAGAAGAGTTGCAGATTTTCTGTCCTGCCAAGTAATTTGTATTCTGTTAAACATCTAAGCAAAAGACAGAACAAAATGGATAGCAAAAAAGGCAGAGAACTACAGTGATCATCTTTAGATGTTTGGATTTTTAGTTTCTGTTGGTAATCGGGTTAGCGTGTAGTGGTATCTTTTCTCAAATTCCACCTCTAGTACTGTGGGTTGAATTCCTCCAGGGGCACTATGTGGATTGGGTTTTCAGTCCCTACCCTGATTGCGTGGGGTTTTTTCCCTGGAATAATTCTCTGGGGTGTTCCTCTTACATCTAAAACTGAAACTTCCTTCTTTGTCTTCCCTCCATGGGGCTCTTGGCTAGTATAGTGATTATTTTCGCTTTTCTGAGAATCCTTGGCTTCCCAACCAGAATTAATAAATAAATAATAAACAAAATAATTTAAAGATGCTATAGGGATGAAGTGGATGGATTACCAATTGGCGCTGAATAGTCTGTGGTTACTGCATGGCAGTCAAAACAGCAGATCATTTGATCAACCAATCAATCTGCCCAAACTTTTGAGTGGGGCTTGGACATGACATCTATTTGTGGCAATGGCAGTTGGCTTTGATGCCAATGCTAGAGTAGAGGCTGTAACATGTATTTGGCCATGGTACTGCCAACATAGTCAATAAAATACTGTCAAAATCGTACTGTTTGATACTAATTTTGCAATTTTTGTCTTTGTACGTTCTTTGTTACATATGACATACTAAACAAAATTGGGGTTTTTAAACCGTCAATACACGGTAAAGTCACAAATAAAAACATATAGAGACATTGCTTGGCAACACATAGCTCAGGATAGATTGAAATGGCTAATTGGTGAAGAAACTTTCCTACTGCAGTGGAGTTAAATAGGCTACAAAGAAGAGGTAAATTTCTTAACCACTTCCATCTATCATTTCCATGTACTCACCTGTTTTAATTTCAACTGGGACAGGCTCCGATCTACCACCACCTGTACGTCCAAAAAGAATACAAAGGTTTCATTTACACAACCGCCATGACAGTGTGACCTGAAACATTTGGTTAAAACCTGAAACGGTTTCTACTAAGGAAACCATAATGCCTTGTATTTGAGCAGATTTTAAATGAAGCTGAAGAAAATATTTAAGAGTGCCTTGGGATGGGGGCACACATGAATCTTGCTCATATTTCTTTACAATACTCAATGTTAAGTTGGGATTATCAGGAGAAATGTTGAAATCTCCACAACATCGAAGCTAGAAAATGCCAGGTTACTTGCTGTTGTTTCGTGTGCTCATTGTTGATTCGTTAAGTATTAACGGAAATCATTTCTGTGTACATTTTATAGATGCCATGATTTGTTCAAGCGGTAAAAATCCGACAAATCTTGACTGTCATAATAGCGAAATAATTTCAACCGCACATAAAAACAGTAATGCCTTGAGCTCTCCGGTCAGAACCTAGAATGGCTACCATTATCACAACTTCGACTCTAAACCCTACACGATTACCTTTTTTGCCGAGACCCATGCCACTCTTGTACCCCATCTTCTCAAGCATAGCGAACCCCTTGTTGTCACTAGTCAGTGCATTACTCAGACCCTTCAGCCGGTGTTCCTGTTCACGCTCTTTGATGGGCTTGAACTTAGTGCGATGTCGCTCATTGATTGCCTTGTGTTGAGCTTCTTTCTTGTTTTTCTTGATGTGCTTTCCCCAAGCAAGGCCACGATCTGTTGATTTACTGCTACTACTGAAGAAATGGATTGCATTTTGTTAGTTTGAGCAAAGATTGAGGCAAGCTTAAAATTAACAAATTTGGTAGGATACACCAAAGTTAAAGCTTCTGTTGGTGGAGTTTTAGTTGCAGGCAATAATCACAGCAGTGCGTCGTAATCAATCGTCTCATGTGTAATATTTGTGCTTTGTTCAATCGACAATAATTGCATTTGTGCATTTAATTCTGCAAAAAAGATGCTTTGGTATTGTGAATGTATGTACAGTGGTTGAGAAAGTTGTAGATGAGTAGTACAAAGGAAATTGAAGTTATTGCTGGCTGTAGACTAGCCCTGGTAGGACGCCAGGTGCTACACTGACGTGCTACACTGACGTCCTGGTATATTAAGCTTCTCTACCATGCGAAAACAAAAATTTGAGTAATGTTTGTTCACCTTTTTACCAGATTTAAGAAGCTGAAATTCCGCTCATACATTCTTCATGTCCATAACTACACTTTTGAGGTGTCCAAAAGTAACAAATAAATCCATAGATGACATTATTCAAGAAAATAAATCGCAGATCCACGCTTACGTTTTAAACATCATGTACTGATTGACGAGTGAGTACGTGTGCGCATGTGCAAAATGCATAGCAACTCCATCGGTTTCCGGCTAAACGGCTTTGAAACACGAACGAATGTAGTCTTGGTGTAGGACTTTGAAATACATTTTTTTCGCAATGGTACGGGACCTTTATTCCCGTATGCAAACGGAGAAGTCCAACCTGGGCTAGCTGAAGACCAGAAAATGTTGAACTATCATCAACGAACATTTTGAAAAAGCGAAAACATGGGTGGCGTTGGAGGAAAACCCCCAAAGAGGGAAACCCTCGCAGTCAGGTAGGGACTGAGTGAGAGTGAGAACCCTATGCACATTGCAAGGCTTCGTTCGGTCCAAGCATGGAGGAAGTATTTCCTTCCTCCATGGTCCAAAGGCAGGGACAGAAACCGCGAAGCCAACCTGACTACTCCATTCCAAGTGCCATGGACGGAGGTAGAATTAGAAATGTACCTCCATCCATCCATGCAAACAATTTTAACTCTGTAAAAAAAAAGGAAAACAAATGACCTAAAAAAAGAAAACATTGCATTAAAAAAAAACCTACCCACGTCTTTTAAAGCATCTTGCTTTGTCAGAAAGTATGCAACACTGTTTAGTTTAGCACTAGTTTAGATGAATACCTAAAGCTTAATTTAATGGCAATACTATTCAAATGGCTTACCTTTCAACCAGAAAAGCGTCGGACATGTAGTCTTCTTCGTCGTCTGCCATTTTTGCGTACAACAATTAACTGTTTACCTTCAAAGTATAGCGCCCTCAAGTGTTGAAATTGTAAAAGATTAAAGAATACGGGAAATCCCCCAAATAAAAAGGCAACCAGTCGGAAACTTCATTTGTTTATTCAAATTCAAAACGAGAGAAAGAAAGACAGTCAAGATTTAAAACCACCATTCGTTATTTTAATCATTTTATTGATATATCATATAAAACTTTTTAAGCTTTCAAGACTAAAACATACACTAAAAAAAAAGAAGCTTTGAGCATTTGAAAACAAAATAAAAATTAATACTTCCATGATACTGCAGGAATATTTTATGTTGAATGGTGCCTATTGAAAAGTACTTCAATATGTTAACAAAAAGAATAGTGTTTTCAATCCCTTCACCTGGATCTAAAAGGCAATAGTAAAGCCATATGCATGTACTTCTGTGAACTGTCTCAAAATAGTTTATCAGTTTAAATCATAGTTAAGCAGTTTTTGTTGATTGTCAGTGATATGTACAATGAGCACCATCAAGTTAAATCTTATCCAATCAATTATTCTGTACAGTTCAACAGAACAAGGTTTCCAAAATGAGGAAATTTGTATTCATATTTTGTATTAATTCTCTGAATTATTTGTTCAGATTCTCAAATTAGAGCTCTTACAATCATAACTAAGATAACATTTTTAAAATATGTAAAAGAAAAAGAAAATCAGATACATAACTGTCTCAACGACTTTCAAAAATTGAATTAATTATAATCTTCAATGACATCTGCTCTAGAATGCAGGGGTCTTGGGTTCAAACCCTACCCCAGTACCCTAGCTGTCATTTTTCCGCCCACAGGACTCACACAGCACTGACTATACAGTGCTTATAACACATCATGAAGGGGTAAAAACCCAAGCGTCAGCGATTTATCACCGATCATGCGTCGTCCTCAAATATCAGTGATCAGAAACTGTTGTACAAAATAACCGTCAAAATTATCCACAATTGGCACATTATCAACAACAACAAATTTTCTTTCAAGTAAAAAATGACCCCTTCACACCAGTGGTCAACATTAACTATTTCTGATAAATGTAGTCTCGTTCACAAACCCCTATCCTCCCAAATCCTGGCCTTTGATATCCTCTATGCCAAAATGAAGGCCACTAACTTATTTTTTGTTTCCAAAATGAAGGATTCAGGACTATGGCCTGTAGGCCCAAAGAACAATCGAGTATCACTGAATCAGGCATTTCAATCAGATCTTTGTCCAAACATGTTGGAGTGGAGTGACATATGAGAGGAGGATATTGGAGGATTGAGGTTACCTGTAGGCAAAAAGGCCTGGGGAGTAAGGGTTCTGATGAACTGTAAATTTCCACTTTTCATTCCCTCACAGATCCCAATACACAAATAACTACCAAATGCTAACAGGTGTGTTACTGAAAACCTTATAACAAACTTCTCAATCTCATAATGAAGCAGAAAACATTAATTGCTATTGAATCCCAGAAACCAGTGGAGTTGGTGTGGTTTACGAGTATGTTTACTAAAGGACAAAAGATTTGGTTAAAAGTATGTCAATCCACTCCTCTTGTGCCACATCTGATGTATGAAATACAACCAAAAGAAAAGGTTAGTTGAATTGAATTGAATTTTACGTACATTTCGAAAAACTTAAGAATACACTTCTAAAAAGACAAAAAGGGAGACAAAAATGGCATCTTATCAACAAGTCAATCTCTTGCTTTAATGATATCCTTCTTGCTATTAAGAATCATGCAAAAGAAGTTTCCAAATGGAAAAATATGAATTTAAGGCAGCAGAAGATGTTCTCGTTTTGTTGCTCAGTCAATACCAACAAGCTCCACCTCAAAAATGAGAGTTGCACTGGGAGGAATCCTAGAGAATAACGCATTAAGGAAAGTAATCAAAACATTCAAGATATTTCACTTTTTTTAGTAAATGATCAAATGCTTTATACTCAGCACATTACTCCCTGGTAGTCTACACCGGGGTTAGCTCTCGTGATTCATGGTAGGACTGGTTTTCCAGTCTAGTTTTTCCCCAATGACTTTACACTGTTGCGTGCTGTGTGCATTCAGAGTTCATATGAACAGTTTTTGACCTGTGAAGCTATTCACATGTACATATATGGAGGTCAAGAATCCAAGACAACCAATGAGAGTAAGGCTTAATACTAAAGTTTGTTTTGGATTGATTAAAAATATTGACCAATGAGGATTGGTCTCGCAAATGAGTGGCTGGAAGTTTGGCGGGAGCAAATTTATTGTCACTTTGTAACAACTTATGCTTGCAAAAAAAAAACATGTTTGTGGCAAAAATCAAGTTGCTTTTGATGCATTGTCAAAATAAAATAATAACTTTTTAGTGAAGACCCTAATATCACCAGTGATTATTTTGATTGCCGCAATAGTAATAACCATGCATATGACTGACACAAAGTCCCTGCCAATTAAAAGCACGAGCAGTTTTGCACACTTTTTTTGTTTGTTAATTTGATGACATTTCCACGTGTTAGTTGCATGGTGTGTTCATTTAAAAACTTGATTATGGAAATGATTTTTATCGTTAACACTTTAGAGAGTGCACATTTCTGAACAATCATCTCCATATCAGCCCAGACATGGCTATTGTTACTGAGTGTTTGACAATTTCTTCTTGTAAAAGTTTCTGAAAAATAATACATGTATAAAACAGAAATTTTGTATTGTTTTTAGAAAAATAGATGCTTGGATAGCATGTCAAAAAATAAGAAAATGTCAATTCAGGTTATAACCTTTTGACCTCTTTGATTTTCACTTTTTGGTTGAGTGGAAGAAGGTCTGGGTCTTATTTCATAGAGCTGCTTAAGCACCAAAACAAGCTAAGCACAACGAAATTATGCTTACCAGAATACGGTTACGAGCCAAAACTACATGTCACATGTACAATTTGTGACTGGTATCCTGCTGATTTCTACTAAGCAAGAATTTGTTAAGCAATATTTTCTGCTTAAGCAGCTCTATGAAATTGGGCCTAGACCTTGCAGCCATTTGTGGCCGTTATGGGCATTTTGGACAAAGCCATTCACAGTCACTATGGTCTCTAAAAGGTAAAAAAACTAAAAAAACTATGACGTACTGAAAATACCAATTACAGAAAGGATACTTTGCATCAGGTTTTCCTTTCTTCCCATACGCCCACTCTGGTTCAATGGTAAGCTCCGCCTTCTCATTCAGCGTCATCGTCAGCAAACCCTCATCCCACTGTTACAACAAGAAACATAATCATCAACTTACATCATACTTTGTTTAGTCTTTAGTTTTAGATGTTGTTCATTCAATCAAAGCCCCGAATAAGTTTTTTCTGGGGAAATTGTTTTTTTTATAAGTTTTTAATAGCTAAAACAGGTTACCAGCCCAAATGTTTTAAAATGTATGACTTGTGACTGGTACCTGCATATTTTTGCTTTGCTTAAGTTTATTAAGTATGTTTTACTTATACATGGCTTCATGAAATTGGGCTCAAGCTTTTACTTACTAATTAAATCTCGATTAGACTTTTTGGTGTCATAATTCTTACTATTGTTAGTGTTATTTGATCATCTTCGTCACTGATGGTAATTTTAACCTCATATCTGCATGATATCTGCATGATTCTTATAGAGGAACTTTTGTCTAAAATGCTACGAATCACTGGAGGAAATTTGCTCCAAGGTTTCTCCATCTGTAAGCACTTCCAAGGTAAATCTTTGTTAATGATTGGGAGGTTTTTGAAATGTCACTGCAGAAGTTTGATTACCACATCTCATCGAATAACCAGGAAACCTTACTTCTATTTTACAAGAATTGTAAACATTTTCCATTCAGATCTCAACCCAAATCACAGTAAAGGGGGAGGGGAGGGCGCAGCACTCACCCCTCGGATAACCTTGCCAGTTCCCACCTTAAACTTGAGGGGTGTAGCTGCCTTCTTTTTCTTACCTTGAAAAAACAACAACAAACAATGCGTCGATGTGAACAACAGATTAAAAACCAACAATGGAAGAACAATTTCATGTTAGCTTGTAAAATCATTGTCCAGCTCATTGTAAGCAAATAATAAAACATACTTAAACCTTTAGATACCATTCATTTTTGTAGAATACATGTAATCACCATATGCCCAGGTATGGGGAATACACTCGATTTTTTTACTCAAAATGTTTAGTAAAAATTTCTAGATGAATAATACGAAACCCAAATGGTTTTGTTTTAGAAATGTACATACAATGTTAACATAGCAAACATGTCAATTTGGACAATGCGGCCACTGAGGGCATTCTGGTTCAAGCTGCTTGCGACTGCTTTTTATGAGTAAGCTTGTTCCATACAAAATTAGAAAAAAAAGTTATACCGTTTGGTTATAATATTTTTGTTGTCTCTCTGCTCAGATGGAATGAAACTGCACAGCCGTGGTTGGTATTAGAGGTCACCAGCCATCACGGTTAGCTGGCATGGATCCTGTGGTCACTACCAGAGTCCACCACCAGTCACGGTTAGCCGTCACGGATCCTGTGGTCGCTACCAGAGTCCACCACCAGTCACGGTTAGCCGTCACGGATCCTGTGGTCGCTACCAGAGTCCACCACCAGTCACGGTTAGCCGTCACGGATCCTGTGGTCGCTACCAGAGTCCACCACCAGTCACGGTTAGCCGTCACGGATCCTGTGGTCGCTACCAAAGTACACCAGCCGTCACAGTTAGCTGGCATGGTTGCTGTGGTCACTACCAAAGTACACCACCAGCCATCACAGTTAGCTGGCATGGGTGTTGAGACTAAAAATCCCTGTCCTATCCATGCCTTGATACTGTCCATCCATGACGTCAATGGTCTACCTCTTCTCCTTCTTACCTCAACACCACCCACTACTGTCTTTCTCTTCATCCCATTCTACATTTGTGTCCAAAGATTTACGTCTTTCACAGCAGCATACTCCTCCTCAATATCATATCTGATGATGTTGTTGATCCATGAATTTGTGCATCTTTCCATCCAACAAACTCTAAACATAAAAAGGCAAAACCACAGAACCCTTCACATAGCTAGTACTTACCAGAGAGAACATTGGTATCAAACACGGTGTTGTCAGTCAGCTTGCCTGTGTACCACACAGAGACCAGATCTCCCTTCTTAGGAAATGTCGTCTTGTCACCCTGTTTCAGGACTTTCTTGGTGTACTTGGGGGTTTCAACAACCTTTGTAAAGTAGAGGAACAACAAAATGAGGATTAATTTTACCTTCAACACCTTCTAAATCTAAATGAGTGCACTATGTTGTTATTTTTTTGGTTATATATCTGACAACAACAAACAAGACAAAAATACATGTACTGTAAATGCAAATATACAAAAGAGTATCAAGGTAAACAGCAAAAAGCGACTGAACAGCGGCTAAGCTTTAACAGGGAACATTAATACTTAATAAGAGTGTTGTGGCCAAGTGGTGTAATGCACCAAGAGATCTTAAGCAAGACGCTTGAAGTTTGAACACAATTAATTCATCCTTCGGATGGGACATAAAGCTGTAGGTCTTGTGTGATGTGTAAAACACTTAAAAGAACCTAGTACACTTATCATTAAGAGGAATTTGCCACTGTGTTTCTAGCATGGCTGGAAGCAGATTGTGCCACAGCACATTGTAAACCCTTACAAGGTGCTATTTTATTTAAATCAAGTAGGAGTTAGACAACGCCAAGGTTTTTTAAAATAAAATAAAATAACTTCCTGAACTACAAACTTCACAGATTAGTCAAACATACTAAAAATAACCAGCATTTAAAGTAAACTAAATCACAGCGCTTAAGTAATCAACAAGTAATGAAAATTAATTAATTAATGGATAGTCACATCTACTACAATAAGTTGATTAATGTTGACAAGAGATATACACCAAGATTCCTAGCGAATTACAACTGAATGACCTACTGTAATTACAGTTTCAGAAAGACTCTTTTAAAGTTAAAAATAAGAGCCTATGGGACCCGATTGTATTTTATCTGCCTTGATTTCACCAGATTCAAGTTAAAGACTTACTTTCTCTTCATGAACATGCTTGGGCTTGACCTTGACATCAGCCACCTTCTTTGTGACCTCTTCCAAGTCTTCCTCCTCATCGTCTGGACCTTTGAAAGCCTGCAAATACCATCAAAATATTAACCTCATTTCTTGAAGAGATTATTGACTTGTTTCAGAGCAATTCTTTGAGCAAATCAGATGTGTTTAGTGGCACAATACTGTGGGGCACTTCTTGCTTTGCACTGCTACCCTTTGTGAAGTTCTATTAAGCCATGACAGATTATCAGAAAATTTGAATGAGTACGGTGTTTGATAGGCTACCAAAATTCAATAAAAACTTGTATGTAATATGCAACAGACGGATGAAGTCAACATGGCACCACGCAGTTATCACAAACTGCACATGTCTTGCGTAAAAACTAAATTTAAGCAGCAAAAGCCAACTCACTGGAAAGTCTAATTCCAGAGGTGATCGGTTGCAGTCACTCAAATACAGGTTCAATTTAACCAAATTACCTTGAAATCCGACTTCTCCCAGTTTGAATAAAATGATGACATTCGCCATGCCATTTTTCTACCAGTGTGTAAATAGGGCATGTGTCAATATGCAAATTAGGCCTTGTCATGTGTAACTTGGTCTGTTGACCTAATTCATCTGACGTCATCACCACAATAAATATTGGTTGCCCCATTTTGGGAGTTACTATGTGTGTCCACTGTGCATGCAATGGGGGCGCTTTGGACACAATTTGACTCCAAAAATGGCAGACCATGGGAAGACAGAAGCCGTACGTCTGTGTGACATCAGTGCGAGGGGGTAAATATAAATTTATATTTCCACATAAATGGGGCTATTTCCATGTCCCTTCAAAAGCCAAGTCCAAAGTCTGACCACGCAAATTATGCAAAAATTGGGTCATCATCAATTACAGCAACAGTAGGAAATATGAGTGGCTTCACTCTATATTTGTTATTGCATGAAGTATGAAGATGTCCTTACACAAAATGTTACCGTTTTTGGTCAAAGTACACTAAAGAAACAATTATCACGCCTGGAAGGCCACAGAGGCCATGACCCTTAAAAAGTTTCCAATAAACTTTCAGATTTTCTGACGGAAGTCCAATTTGCAAAATGAAAATAGCTTGCCCTCTTATAGATAAAATTCCAGGCCTGAAATTATAATTTACAAATTTTAAATAGACTAACAGTAACACTTTAATCCAATTTTATTTTTTACATTACCTTTTGCTCAAACAACTCCTTGTAGGCTTTGACAAACTGATCTTTGTTGCAAACCTTTGTAATTTGTTTCAAAGAGCCCAGCATCTTATGTTCCCTCAAGAACTAAATGTCAAGGATGAAGAAGAAAGAGAAAAAAAAAACAAATTTGGGTTTATCTATGACGCGGTTTTCACAGAAAAGTATTGTTGATTTAGCTCTAGATGTTTTGATAACTGCTTTGCAGAGAGGCGTGCAATTATTTTAAAAAATACTTTCACAGTAATACAAAGCACTTGAAGGGGGAGGGGGTAGGAGCCTGCAATGACTTTAAAAGGTGAATAAAATGTTGATTTTTATACCGTGGAATAACAAAGAAACAATTTAATTCAAACATTTTTCCAAAGAATACAACACTAAATAAATTGCCCCCAAAATTTGCCCATCTTGATTTCAAATGGATTTCTCCTAGTTGGTACCCAGGGCTCGAAATTAACACTGGACCGCAGAACCCAAGGCCAGTGATTTTAGCGTTGGACTAGTAAACTCACCACTGGACAAGCCCGGTGGTCTTGTGTTTTTCAATCAAATTTACTTCACTGTGTTATACCCTTGTGAAAATTGTTGGCCATGAATCTGATCTTTCAATTCGGTCGGCGTCATGATGTACATATTTCGTACGACTGCTGATTCGATTCGCCGAAACGGCAGCATTAGGGGCCTATTCTTTTTTGTGTCGCTGCAGTTCCCTGTTTTACTCTGTGTTGCTTGCTGCTGATTCATGTTCCACGGTGGTGGCACTGTGAGAAATTAATATCACCATGACTAAAGATTACTCATCGCACATGCACATCAGTAAACATCATGGTAACAGCGATGTTTAATCAAGCGATTACCAGCTCTGTGATTTTTCATAAAATTACACCAAAACTAGCGCACATTTTCGTGCTAATGTGCTCTCCACATATCAGCCAAGTGAAAACTGGGGGGAAATCTTGGCATAAAAATGTGGGTTTCCATTCTAAAAACTATTTCACTGCCTGAGGTACTTGGGCATAGGGCCAAGAAGCGGAGTGAGTCCAGCGTAGGCCTATTGGTACTATGCATGGGGCTATGATTATTGCAAATAAGTAACAGTTAGAGTTAGTTTAAAAAGTAGTCTGGTTAGTGGTACTGCTACTACTAGTGACCACCCACTGGTAGTGGTACTGGTAGTAAAACCTGGGAATGAGATGAACACTCAGAACAGGCAATTTGACTTGAGTTCCTCTTTACTTTTTGTTCTTTTTTCTTCTTCATAGAAAGTCTTTTATTATTAACAGGCAAACTGACCAAACCTAACCCTTTATTAAATATTATAAGCAATCTAATACAATTAGTGGTCAAGGTGTTAACATACGCATACGGTAAACACAAAATTAACTTTTGAAGCGTTACTCTTTAAAAGTTTTATTTCATATTTGGATACTAAAAAATATATCCATAGCATAACTGGTCAAGGTGTAAACATACAGTAACACAGAACCAACTAACCTTTTTGGAAGCATGCTCTTGCAAAAATGTAGCGATTGCTTTTTTGCCAGTGTTGTCAGATTTCACCTCCTCATCTGTCCAAGGACGACTTACTTCAGTTTCAGACGCCATAGTTAAACAATTTAACGTCAAATCCGGAGAAAAAAGGACAGTCACATCTAGTACTGCATACACTTTTCTACAGAGACTGCAGACGATACAAACCTTTAACCGCGTGGTGGATTGTGGGATCGGGATGGGAGGTTGCATTCAATTTGTAGGGGTGTTCTTGACTAAAACGATTGGGGTGTTTTAAAAAGCAGCCGAAATACTTTATCGAGGCAACTTTTTTTAAATTTGTATTGAAGGTTAATTATGCTGATAGTATTTAGCATAATATGTCTTGTTACTAATATTGTATTGAAATGGCATTGCATTCCTTTTTCTTGAATTCAAAAGGAGCAAATAGTGAGATCTTCCGAAAACATTAAACCAATAATCACAAAGATTGTCCCATAGACTTTGAAAATAGCAACTTGCTACATCTTGAGAGAAAAACTTACACACAATTTTAAAGGGAGTGTATACCTTTGGTAACTACTCCATAAATGAATGTCCATAAAAACTTCCTTGGTAAGAAGCACTGCACAGCTGTTGATAATGTATAGCATTTTGAGAAACAATTCCCTTCAAAGGAATGTGGTTTTAAAGAGAGAGGGATTCAAAAACATTTCAAACTGAAAAACGTGAAAAGTTTCTTAGGTTGTGTATTTCAAATGCAAATTATTCTTCCTGCGTGGACATAACCACTCAAAATTTGCGGCAAAATCTCAAAAACGCTACCACCCTAAGAAATGAAACTTTCACAGGTTAGTTATAATTGTATACCGGTATATTGACACTTATTAAAACAGTCGAACGGATCCAAAAACCAAAGGTATACTTTGCCTTTAATCACAGATGACCTGAAATCCAAGAAAGTAAGTGGACAGCTTATTACAAACGTGCAGAAAATTGAGATAGTAACACACTTTCCAATCAAATAACCTACGAAACAATACATCGTTGAGTTGTATCTAATTTATTCACATAATATAAAGAGTGCTTTGTTTCCATAGTTTACCTCATCAGGATTTCATTCCTGAATTAACTTAAACAATATAATTGTCAGCTTTTACAATTAACTAATCATCTTAAGACGACGCCACACTGTTTGCAAAACAATGGAACCAGCCTGGCAGGAACTTCTGTGCAGTGAATATCAGATCCTTTTTACGCAGTAATTTCCATTTGTAAAACTTACCTAAAAACAAACATTTCAAAAATTTTTTTTTTTTTTAGATAATCATTTTTGGGGTCCAACCTCCCTTTTCCAAGGGCTATGTATACGCCATTATTATGTTGTTGTTTTTTTTGTGGCCCAATTTTTTCATGGAATTTATTTCAATTAATTGAAAAGGATAATTGGAAGTCCAGCTTTTGTATTTATTAACAGAGAGGTCCCTCACAATGTCTGCCTTTTAACTACAAAATCTGAAGCATTTGAAAGTTTCAGAAATTGGTTTACTTTAAATACGATATTTTTGTAACATTTCTTAAATGTTCTTTTGGATTTGGTAAACTTTGAACAAGTTACTATTCAATTCAACTGCATTTTATGTATGACACTTATTTTCAAAGTTAACTACAGGTAAATATTCTGTCCAGACAACTGCTTGGTAAATTTAAAAAGTGTGTGCTAAAATACTCAAAGTTATTTATTTCAGTTGCTTAATTACACACAATCACTTAAAATGTATAGTTCAGTGTTAAAATATACAGTTCAGTCATTTATATACATATTTCTGGTATAAAAACAATATCATAAAAGAGACATAAATGTTTGTGTAATGGTGTAATAACTATTCTCCACAGACCAAAATATACAAGTATGTACAGGACAAGATTGCAGCATTTTTCCATTTGGAAATTAAATATTAGCTCAGGCCTAACCATTTTGAAGGTGTTACCCTTTCCAATAATTCATAATTCATGGTAATTAGCAGTAATTAAGTAATGAAAGCTGTAATTTCCTTCCTTTGGCATCTTCCCCTTTTTATAGACCCCTTTCACACGGCAGTCATCTTTGTCACATTCCCTGTTTATACAGTGACACTGGTAGATTTAGTTGTCAATTTCCAAAGAGGGACCAGACTATTTCCCCTTCCAGCCTCAGTTTGGTTACATTGGTTTGAATGGAAGAAAAAACAAGATGGCAGCACCGTGATAAAAGTCTATTCACTTCTAAGTGTCGGACTATACTCATGAAGTTATCTAAGAAATTCACCCCTGAGGGGAATTTTATATATTGATATAAAGTTACATAATAAATAGCTATAACTTATTTCAGACGCCTTCCCCCCCCCCCCAAGAAAATCACAGGGGTTATGATAACACTGACTCAGAACTTTTTAATCAAGAACACCATGTCACACTGATTGAAGATACTGTAGAATTTATCTAGGTCTCTTCAGCTTGGCGTCTTTGTTAATTATTGGCAACTCATCTCCGCCACTTTCAAGAGACGTTCAATTGTCTAATTTTTTAAAGCCATGGTAAATGGTCAGGTAGCTTAAATGGTTCTGACAGACTATTATTTGGTCGTCTTTTCCCTCAACAACCATCTATGTGTCACCAGCCAATTCAAGCAACAATTTAATCAAATCACTACTTTCAAAGGAACTCCATGACAGACTAGCAGTGTGTGATTGTTGCGTTGCGCTGATTCTGGGGGTACGCAGACTGTCAACAAATGAGCATTGTCTGTGAGTTTGGGGGAAGCTTTTAACACGAGCACGGCCGGTGGCAGTGGGAATACACGCTCAATTCAATTACATGCAGAAATCCTTTATGTCACAAAGTGGCCCTTTTCATTATTGTCGTGCCTGAGTGACGGTCGGCAATTTGCCATAAATGTCACATCTTGTTTCTAACAGAGGGGAATTCTTGTTGCATGAATACTTTCCACACACACATACCCGAAATGGACTTAGGGTTTGTGTATGCTTCAAGACAACTTTACAGCACTAGATCAGAATGAAATATGCCTTGTTTGACACAGACCAAAAAAAAAAAGCATTTGTCATGATGTGCATGTATAATGAAAAATTAGTTTACTGTTAAAAAATAACACTTCAATAGATATAATTAGATATATTTCCATCATGTCTAAGTTTTTGCTGCAGTGTCTAATTATAATAAACGGTTGGAGATGCAAATTTGTAAATGTAAGAACAAAAATAACAGAAAATATTTCCGTAGTAGGAAATCCAACTGCAGGATAACTGTATGCATTTTTTTTTTTACCAGTGAATTATTTTAGACAAATGATAACCAAAAAAATATCGGGTAAAACAAAAACATTCTTCCCTTATAGATCAAAGTTGCTGAAAATTTTCCTTACTGGGAATATTTCTTCTTATTTATTTCCTTGGCAATTTTTTATTTTTTATTTTTTTTTTGTCAACAGTGCCATAATGATCAGGCTCTTTCAAACAATGAATACATGAAACCACAAAGGTGTTTAATGACAATGGCAGTAACCAATGTGGTTCCCTGAAAATATTTTCTACCTGAAGGCAGAAAAGTATTGTACAGACAAAATATAAAACCAGCTGATATAACCACTTTGACAATAACTGAGTATCTATAAATTATACAACTTGTCATCAAACGAAAGGTTGGTATTCACTAAAAAAGGAAAAGCTGCAAATAGTTAAATAAATGGTTTAAAATGACAAAATACATGGGACTACTAAGAAACAATGAGACTAAACAAAGACTGATGTGAGAGAAATAACGTAAAAAAGTCGAGTTTAACAGTGCCACCCCTATAGCACAAGAAATGAGAATACAAATAAAGACAATCAAATTCATGGAACATATAACCGTTCAACTTGAATTTCCAGTAAATGATTGGTCAATTAGTTTTCAGAATCAATCATCTTTTGACAATTTTGAGTCTTATTTTTGAAACATTGTATGATGAGGAGAGTATCTAGTGTCAGTCAATGGCCTTACCAGCATTCATTTATGGGGGGGGGGGCAATGGTGGCAAAAACATAAATTAGGGGGGGGGCTATTTAATGCATCAAACAATTCATTTGTGCATTTTAATTTTGGGGGGTATAGCTCCTTTGGGGAGGGCAGGGGCGGGGGCAAGTCTAACAGGGGAGGTCTGAATTTGTCACTTGTGACAAAACAAAATTGAAAAGTTTCATATTATAATGTGTCAGGGCATAGTGTACACATCACTGCACAGCTTGGTTATCATTTTAAAAATTTAATAATAATTATGGTTCCTGGTCTCCAAAAGTGAACAGTAAAAAGTTATAATGCTTTAAAAAAAAAAGAGTTTTCTGCCCAAATATAAGTGATGCTTCCTAATGGGTTACTTTTCAATAAAGGCACTACATCTTACATCAAGTTATAGTGGTTGAGGCTGTATGGAGAATTGGTTGAGGCTGTACATATTAAATTACCAAATGAAGGGAAATTTATCTGCCAATAAATACGCGCATAGTAAATGAGTCACAGGGTTAATGATAAAAGGATCTTTTGGGGTTTTTTTCTGTGCTCGGGGTAATTTTAAACCAGGAGCCTGCTCTAGCTCTGGGTGCAAAATGCACACTGCAACAGCTTTTTAAAAAAATATCAGGCATGGTAATAACAACTCAAACCTAGTTGCTACGTGGGGCATGAATTTGCTGATTTTTTAGTTTCCCCAGAAAACATCTGCTCTGGTCTCTGTCCTAGCTCTATGTATAACCAGGCAGATGGGGCTGATAGATGAAAGGACCAGTTACATGGATACAATTGCATATAGGGAACTAGACAATGAGAGTGGCCATTGAATGTGATTTATTGGATGTGATTGCAAAAATAAAATAAAATAACAATAAATCAATAAATATACAAAGGTCTACTCTTGGTCCAGAAAGCTTTCAGAGTGTCACATTTTAGAGAATTTACAGTATCTCTAAACCTACTTTTAAAAATGGACTACGTCGTTCTTATTTTGAAGTCCTGTCAGGAACTCGGAAAGTAAAGAGCAATCTCTGACCAAAATCCTGAAATCAGGAAAATCCTGAACAACACAGCCCTGGATGTGGGTCTAAAAAAGGCCTATGCAAATTAAATCACTGGACCAGGGTGACCTCGAATAAGGGTCAACGAAGGTTGCTCATTGGCCCATCCTGTGCTTTTCTCATGAGTTTCCCATAGCTGTGCGATTCCCATTGTTTTTCCATCATCGTTTTTATTTTACCTCTTAGATGGGAGCAGGATGATGTCAATGCAAAAGATTTATTGTACTGCGGATGGATGTTCAGTCTTGGGTTAAGCTGATGATGTGATGAGTGGTAATGTTAACTCTCCTTGAAGAAGCTGGATCACCTCTTGGAACCGCTCCTCTGTCTCACACTTCTCTGAAACAAAAAATTAAAAGAAAAAACTATATAAATCATTGCCGTTTTTTTCTCATCAAGTCTGTTGACTTGTTGTTTTTGATTTGTTGTCTTTAATTTGTTGTCTTTTGATTTGTTGCCTTTGATTTGTGGTGTTTGATTTATTGTGCTTGATTTGTTGTGTTTGATTTGTCGTGTTTAATTTGTTGTCTTTGGTGAGGGTGGATTTATTAATACTAATATTGTGTATCATTCTGTATAACAACTCTGACTTGAGGCAAAAATAATGTCTTGAAGCAAATCTCAACTGACAAGATGGATGTAAGATGCCCGCCCACCTTGAGGTGCGTCTTCGCGGCTGTAATCGGTCATTGGCCAGAGATTAACCAATGGCCAATTCAACCAAAACAGTTATTGGTTACGACCGCAAAAACACCGCGAGTACATCAAATCCCTTGAGATGGAATCTGAACCCTGCCGTGACTATTAATTTCTATATAAACATCACCAATATTCTGCAATTCATGACTAACTGATTTGTTTCAGACACAACTTTTCCTGTAAAAGTTTGTGGGGGAAAAAATCACACAAACTGAGAAATTTCTGTTTGTGCTTTAGAAATGCACATCAGATGAAAACACAAGAAACATGGAAAAGGTCATTACACGATGCTATTTTTTTTTTGAGTGTCTGATCTAAAAGTCACTTACATCCTTGGTAGAGACAGAAACTTTCAACTTGGCAAAATTTTTCAAATGGACGTTTTTCATGGAATCTTTATATTGGATCTTATTAATAACTGATTGTACTGCTCACCTCTGAGGTAGTCTTGGGCTGCTTGGCAGATCCACTGGCAGGCATCCTTTATATGAGCATCTTTACCTGTTACTGCTGCTGCTGACAAAAAAACGAAAGCAAACAGGTCGGTAAGTGTTTAAATTGCATGGCACGATTTTTGTCAAAGGAATTATTTTTAAATAATCAGTGGCTCAGTGGTTTCTTTCTCTGCCTTTCACCTCTGTAGACCCCGGTTTGAATCGCACCTCAGAACGAAGCTCGTACGTGGGTTGGGTTTTCAGCCCCTATGTGATTGCATAGGTTTCCTCCTACATCAAAAACTGAACATTTCGTCATCATCTCCTATTCATCCTAAATATTGGCGTTAATTGCTGTTGGTTGTGTAATCAATGGTAACACCCAGCATTATGTCTTGGGTGGAGTGGGCTCAAAGAAATGTGTTGGGTGGGGTCCAGGGGCCGGCCTTATGGCCCCTGGTGGGGTCCAGGGGCCGGCCTTATGGCCCCTGGTGGGGTCCAGGGGCAATGCACCCTGATGAAGCTCTGAGCTTTTGGCCCTTTGGGGGTGATGGAGCTTAAATGTTCACAGGTTTGTTATTTCATGAATACACTGGGTTGTGTAAAGAGCAGATGCTGGTCTTTGACAAGTACCACTGTTGTCCATTTGCTTTAACAGCAATTTTGTTTTATTTAAACCATAAGAACAAAACAAAAAACATCTTACCTGATGAGAACAAAGTCAAAATGCAGATGCAAGCAGCTTCCTCCGTCAGTAGATGGGGGAGTTCATGACCCCATGTGACCTTTGAGGGACCTTTAGTTGAGATGTCTAACAGTAAACAGGTTTTGACCACGACAGACAGTGAGTTCCAGTACATCAATTCCACGCCTGATATGTTCCTCTTATGCACTAAACCTTAAAACCAGAGAAGAAGAAAATGCTTTACAAATCCACTTCAACATAAGCACAACAACACTTTGTTTTGAAATTCTTCTTTTTTTGGGGGGGGATTTCCTTCTTCCTTTGGATATAAAACACTTTTAATAAATTTTAAAAAGGAAAGAAACAGTTTGTTTGAAAAGATAGAAAATTGGAGTGTGAGGATGTTTGTTACAAAACTGACTTAAAAACAAAATATTTCGCCAATCAAATCTGAAAAATTCATGTGAAAAAGCTTGACTAAGAGAAGAAAAACTTGTATTTACAAATAAACACAAATTTGAAAAGCCACAATCAGCAACTTTCTAAGAGATTTTTTTATTTTATATGGAATTAGCAAAATGAAATGTGGTATAAATGCAAAAACAGATTGTGAATGGCCTCCCGCTTCGACCATAGCAGCGTCTTTCTTAAAGGTAAAACACAATTTTAGTATGACTTACTTAAGACCTTATTAACGAAACATCTGACATGGTCAGCAATTGTTCTGTTGGTGTTGACAAAACTCCCAACGTCCTCCCAACTGATGTCAAGATCCTCACTATGAGAAGAAACCTTCCGGGAAAAGAAAAAAAAATGAACAAAGTATGAGATCAGTGGACGATAAACAAAATCGCGATAACATTCCAAGGACGTGGTGTTGTCCAAAAATAAATTGAATATTTCTGTTTGAAAGATTAATATAAAGTCCATCAGTACCAACAATTTCAATGTTATATCTCTAACAAGGCAAACAATATGCGTATTTCATCGCTTTGGTGCGAAAGCTTGTTATCATGAAATTAAGTCAGCCTTAATATAATTTTGATGTTGTGTGCTTCAGTAATTGCAAGTGCATCTTTTTTTCTTTCTTTTTTGCTTTGAATCCAGCGAGAGCAATTCATTTCATGACAGAGATAGTGAACAGGATTGGCAATTATCAAGGGAAGGTTTTTTTAAATAAATAATTTGGGGTTGAACAAAGAAAATTTGACTAGAGTGGGATTTGAACCAATGACCTCCATTGGTTCAAATCCGCTCTGGTCAATTTTTGGTTCAAATCCCGCTCTAGTCAATTTTTCTTTGTTCAACCCCAAATTATTAAAAATTTACCCAGTTTCCCTTGTGGTTAACTACTTGAAGGTTTGTGGGTTTTTTAATTTTTTATTTGGTACCTCCAATCTGAAAGCTCACTGGAACAAATCCTCAAGCGAAACACTTCCATCTCAAATATTGCCAAAGTCAAGGAAATAACATTTGGACACCCCACAAATCTCTGGTTCTTATTTCAAATGCTGCTATCTAAATAAGTCTTATACGAATGTGAACAAAAAACCCATGGGAGAAAACAAGAATGATGTTTTGTTGTTTGCAGTAAAATTTGACCACAAAGTTTGAAAGAATTTATAAAGGATGGTAGTCCAGTGTTTGTTGAATGGTCAGCTCGCTTCATTTAAAATGTAACTAATGTTTATCTATGAAAAGCAGTTTGCGAAACTCTTTCCAATAAAGTAAGTATGCTATCGTAAACAAGAACACAACAACATTAAACTGGTTTTTTATGTAAACAGAAACTTAGAACTAGAGAATGGTAAATTTATCCATGAAGATAATATAAAATCACTAACATACATTCAGTCAGGTTTAATGTGCAGGTAGGGAGCAAAAGTTAGTGAGGCAAAACAATCCGTTTAAATTGTCTTAAGAAAGATTATGTAAAACAGCTAATCGAGTGAAAAAATTGTTAACAGGAATACCATTTCAACTTGTTTATAATGCGTTTGTTTCTCATTTAATTGTAATTTTGATTATTTTACACTTCTGAATGTTTGGTGATTATCGATCAAAAAATTAGGCCCCAACCAAAAAAAGCTACACTTCTGCCCTTGACCTTGTGCGTCAAATAAATATACTTTGACGTGGGTTGTTGCTTCGTTGTTGCAACAAAGTGGCAATACAAAATGAAGCTCCCACAAATGAGATAACATAAGGGATGATGTCACCGGGCTTTTGGCAAATCTTTTTGAAAAGCACCAGAGAAGGTTATTCAAAGTGATTTTTCAAATCTGTTTACTCTCATGCGAACTGAATTTCCTTTATTGAATTTCAGCAAAGATCACTTGTTGATGTTTTTTGTTCAAGTTGGTTTTTAACCAACTACAGAGAGTTTGCCCTGAGGGTGACAGTCACGGCTTCCAAAAAGGTCTGAAACAGTTGAAAGAGATGGTGAAATGCTGACATTTCAACCCTTTTTGGTACCCCCCTGGCATTCTCAATTTTAAGGAGCTCCTGAGATCAGCTTCTTCAGCCCTAGAAAAGCAGTTAATATGTCTTTCATCTAAAGAAATCAACTGCTATTTTTTTCACCAGGCAGAAATAAAAGTCAATTTATAAAAGAAATTTGTCATCCCTGCAATTGTTGTACCGCTTGAGATTGTCTCCTGTTTTTCTGTGCAGCATGCATATTTCCGAGTTGTAATTATTGGTACAAAATAAAGTTGATTACCACTGCTGCTCCTATGATTTTATTAGAACATTAACGATAGAATTCTTGATCATGGACTCTCTTACCTTGCTACAATGAGTTTTCCACTGCCCCAAGATATTCATCTTCAATTCCAGAAAATACGCCGTGATGTCATGCAAGAGACTTTCATCTCCTTGAACGTCGCCCGTTGACACACCCTCCTGCCCCATCTTAAGTTGTCCCTGAGGATGAGCAAGATCTAAGAGTATAGCGGCTGGTTCAAGTCTCATATTTTGTTGTCTCATGTCATGTTCCACCCATGCCTCACTGTTGTTGTTGTTATTGCTACACGCTGGGGATGCTGGCTTAGGTGACAGCGCCAAAGCACTTTGCACAGCTTGTAGGTTGTTCGCATAAACAGTTGCTTCGTGCTGCTCACTTAATGTTTGCGAGCTACTTTTCTGGATGTTTTTCCGGGGTACCAGTTCAGTGTAACTACGCGAATCTTTCTCTAGGTCGCTCGGAATTGGAAAACTCAATTCTGTTGATTTTTTGGACGGTGAACATTCGTCCTCTTGTAAGCGCTCAGCTGCTGATAGGGATGACGATGTCGAGGATGGGCTTTCGTTTTTACCCCGATATAGGTTAGCATAAGCCATAGCTGCGACAGCACCACTGTGTACCTCTGGTAGTGTCAGAGTTACTGAGGAGGGTAAGTTACTCTGAAACATGGAGCCTGCTTCCCAAGCATCTTCACTAGCCGATGAAATACTGCTTGATGGACTTAACTCTGCAGTCCAGCTTCTTGAGGTATCGTGATGCTCCATGGTTGTCTGGGCGGGCGGGTTCATAATGGGGACTGGGTTTGACATGGGGACATGATGATGATGATGAGGGTGATTCTCAGGAGGTAGATAAACCTGCTGCTGCGGGTGGACACACTCCATTGCCGTGCCGTAAATCTGCTCATAGCGCTCCTGGCCTGGGCTCGGCATGCCCAGGCTGGCATCCGGCTGTTGGCTCGGCATTAAGTAGCCGGCATGATGTGAGTAATGCAAGCCATTGTGCTGGTCACACGTTGTGTATGCTTCACGCTTCAGGGAGTAATTCATAACGGGTTGTTCACCGTGTGATTCAATGTCAGTAGCTGCGGGTTCTGATTTGAATACAGCGGGGTAGTGTGCACCCAGATGATCAGCACCCGGCCAGGAATACTGCTGACCATGGCTGTGTAGCATCTCCATGTCCCCTGGGTGGTAATATCCTTGCTGGAAAACATCACTGTCCACTTTTGGTCGACGTCCCAATTTTATTCCTACATTTTCATCGAACAAAAGGAAAACAAAAAAGAAAACAGTCAGTAATTGACCAAAAACATTCCTATTTATTTGAAATTTTTCCAATAAAACTTTTAATTTCTCAATTTTTTAACAACAAAATTGTGAATGGCCTCTTGTTTTCGCCTAAGCTAAAGGAGACTAGGGTTGAATTGTACGGAAATTTGAGTTGGGACGCAGTTTGCATCGGCTAATTCCCTTTTTTCCATTTTCCCCATTCAATCACACCTTAAATTTAAATCTCTAATCTAATCTAACCATATATTTGATTAAGTGAACAACATACAATTATCTCAGCACAGTGTACAGGAAAAAATCACAATTAAAAATAGTAAGAACAAAAAGTTAAAATATATTAAGTAGACCACAATTTGGATATGAATGATATATTTGAAGAAACAAGTATGAATAAAATAAATGAGTTTTAGCTAATGGCTTCAAAGATACTGAACAAGAACATATAATTTAAAATTCACTTTACATTTAATCAAGGGATGGAAACAAATCCTATTATGTTCATAGTTGCAGGTACGTTTATTGATTAATTTATTTATTTCCTTCTTCACTTTAAATATCATCAACACATGGCATGTTTCTGCAGGTTTAGCAATGAATTTTGTGTCATAAATAACTGCCAAACAATACAAACTCAACAATCAAACTTCCATAACCATAACTTCTATTTTTTGTTCTATGTCAAAACTATCAAATTTTGAGACATGCCATTACCATTCATGATGACATTATTGATGTGAAAATCTGGCGACGAGAATTTCGTTTTTCCGAGCATTTGATTGTCAGGAAACATGTGCTGTAAAACATACTTCAATATCCCTGAATAAAACACAAGCGCGTCTTGCTCAATGAATATTGCCACCTTGAAAAATGAAAAATTCTGCTACACTCAAATAGTAATAGTAATACTTTCTTAAGTAGCGCTTTGCAGACTCGAAGGGCATCCCAAAGTGCTCTTATTTTTTTCTACAGGTAGGCAGAGCTATGTTTGGAATTATACGTCCCATTCTTATCTGTATACTCTGTATAAATGCAGCACCTTGCAACTGTTACAACGCCTGTGGGGCAAACTGAATGCAGCCACAAATGCCAGAAACACCAGGTTGAACCCCTTCTCTTTACGACAAGTGTACTGGGTTTTTTATGTGTATTACACAACACATGGGACCTAAAGATGTTAAAATTTCAAGGTAAAAAAAAAAAGACAATTCTCGCACCTTCTTTTGACATCCCTAACGCTAGACATTTTTGGAACCGGCAGAACCTGCAAGAGTTTCTCGTCTCCATGGTAATGTCACAGTTACGGTCTTTAGCACAGGCGTAGTTTGCCCCCTCCTTGATGCTCCGCCTGTAGAAACACTAATGAAAACAATACATGTTAACGATAAAAACAATACATGTTGATTCAGTTTTGTTATTGTTTTTTTCCCTGAATAAAAAATGCCATTTCCAAACAGCAAATAAGCAAAAACTTGTGCATATGCCACAGACAATGCAAACAAATATGTGTTACATTGTTTGTACATGGCTGATGGGCGCAACATTGTTTGTACATGGATGATGGACATGGGATCATTTCGTTAAATAGTTCGTTTTTAGTTATTAATTAACTACCCCTTATCATCGGCAGATTTTTTCATGCAATATCTCAAATGAAAGCTTGTAACTTTCTTAAACCTTTAAAAAATTGCTGTTACAAATATTTTATAAAATGTTTGTGTCAAATCGGCCAAAATCCGAACCTAGCATCTTTAACGGTAAGGAAAATTATTGACAACCACACAGGTTGCATTACTAAAAATGATTACACCTACAAACTAGAAGTCAACACTTAAATGCTTGTTTAAAAAAACAACCACACTATGTGAACACAAATATAAGAATATGTTTTTCAACCCTTTGCAAATGTTCAGAAACCTGTTATGTAGTGAAGTTTGACTATTTATTCTCTTTTTGTCTTAACTTGGAAATGTACTAAGCACTCTCCAACTTTGTTATATGCAATTCAGCCTTACAGCTGTTTGATTTTATAATAAACCATCAATGAAAACAAATAAATAATAAATTATGACTTAACACCACTACCAAGCTGTTTTTGTTTTGTTTTGTTTTGTTTTGTTTATTTTGGGTTTTTTGTGTCTCTTTCGTTCTTTCTTTCTTTTTTTTCTTTCTGGGGGGGGGGTCCAAATTGCCTTTTTGTGTGCAATTACAAGCAGCAAATATGGACATTTTACATACACACATGATATCTGTATCAAGTTCATGTAAAAAGGGACTAGAACAAAATCTTTCCTATAACCACATTTCAAGAAAATGAATTAAATGAATAATGAATTCACAAAATTAATCATAAGTCAAGAACCACAGTGAACTAAACTATGGTGTCAGATTATACTGTAATTTGTAAAAAAAAAAAAAAAGATTAGTTAACTTGCTGGAAAACAAAACATAAGGGGATAGTGATAAAAATATACAAACTTACATATTCATTGAGTTTCTTTTCAGTGGGATTCAGTTTAGAATGCATTTTTTTTTTCTCTCCAAATTTGTGAGAAATATAAGGCAGAGCCATTCTATGATGGGTGCTGTTTGGTATAGATGGCTGACTGCAGATAAAACCTGACTGACTTAAGCATCAAGATAAATATTTTTAGTGGATGAGTTTGATAATTAATGTACAATTAAAAAGTTCAAATAAACCTCAAAACCTTTAGGTTTAATTGCCAATGAAGCTAAATTAACGAGTTTCAACAAATGGTCAAACTGTTGCATTATTGAACACAATATTGTCAACAACAAAAAACATTTGGCTAAATCAAATCTTGTTAAAAGGCAGGATATGCTTTTGGTAATTGTCAAAGACCAATATCCTCACTTGGTGTATGCCAACATATCCATAAAATAACAAAACTGTATGTGAAAATTTGGGAGTCAATTTCTCATCGAAGTTGCAAGAAAACAATGAAAGAAAAATACACCCTTGCTGTATATAGAATTGTGTACTTTCAGATGCCTTCTCAGCTTCAAATTTTGGGGTGAAAAATATAACCTCTTTTTCTAAAGTTACATTACTTTAAAGGGGGTAGTTTCTAACAATATTTTATAATATCAACAGCTCTCCAGTGCTCTTTACCAAGTACGTTTTTGGTCATTAACTTGTGGGGTAATTACCAAAAGTGTACCCTCTTGGCAGCGTCTCTGGGGTGAAAAGACAGGTTTCTTTGGTATTCCTTACTTTGCATCCTTCACAGGTGAAGACGCCAAAGTGAAGACCAGATGATAATGCCCCACATACTTGACACAACATCTTACGACTTGCAGACAGTGCGGGGGTAATCAAGCCATCTGGGAAAGAGAAATCGGGTGGGGCATAGTTGGGTTAATGGTCGGGGTACAACATAGTTTGGGGGAAGTACATAATAGATATAGCGTAGAGAATGTTAGTATAAAACATATTGTTTATAAAACTGCGTCATTCCACTTTTAAAATATTTGTTTCTTTGGGCCGCATCTACTGCTGTTGCACAATTTAACAATGATAATGAGTTCTTTTATAGTGTTTTATCACACCCGATGGGCGTATCAAAGCACTCAGTGATTTTTCCTGCTAGGTATGGGGAGCTACTTTTTGAAGTATGAGACCTATTCCTTTGCAAAGCACCATGTAATGGTTTACAAGGTGCTGAGGCGCAATATGCTACCAATCAAACCAGGAACACCGGGGCGGACCCCTATACAACGAGTGCACTGGGTTTCTTTTAGATGCATTACTACACAACACAAGGGAACCTACGGCTTTACTTCTCATCCGAAGGACACAGCAATAAGGGTTAAGTGTCTTGCTTAAAGACAAAAGTGTCAGAACCGGGACTGGAACCTAAACTCTATTGATCAGAAACACCAAAGCTTGAGTCTGGTGCTCTTTTCCGCTCGGCCAAGACCATGAAGACATGCCAATTCAAAAGCACTTGCCAAAAAGCTTTCCTCTCCCAGTATCTGACTATGGTTAGTCAGCAAATGTTCTCCTTTACATTACTTGATTTATTACTAACTTTTTATTATTTTTGTCTTTGTTCAACCTGTCTGTCCAATTGTTCTTGTTCCTGTTTACATCCTTTGTGTCTGTCCATCAGGCATCTCACCACAAGCCCTGGCATCTGGAGGTTTCCTCCGTACTTATTTTGTAAAAATTTGCATTCATGGTTACTTCTTAAATTCAATTTGTTTGGGTTATTTTTGTATCTTATTATTTATTTTGGTTTTGTATTGGTTAGAAATTTTCATGAAGAATGAACATAAATGCGAGTTTAAAACAAAAACAAACTTCCTGCACAGCAAGAGAAAAATGGCTAAAGGTTCAAACATTGAAAGTCTTTCAATCAGAAATTGTCCTGCTTAATTTATTAAAGATCAAGTAATAAACCACAAGGGAAATGGAGTCAGCTTCCCTTCAAGCAGTTTATTACTTGATATATCTAAATAATAATAATAATAATAATAAATGAGATTTATAATGCGCCAAATCCACTCTGCAGAGTGCTCAAGGCGCAATGGAAGAAAGAGAAGGGACAGATGAAGAATTAAGAATAGGAACCATTAAATAGGTGAGTCTTCAGGTAACGTTTAAATGTATCAACAGAAGTGCAATTTCTACAAAATTGTGCTTCCCCTTCAGACCCGTTACTGTTGCTTCCAGGTTGTATCACAACCCGAGCCTGGTCCATCGCTATACAAGCTGGTATGACTTCCGACTGGCGCCCCCACCCCCGCCCCCTTTGGGGTACATACCCGCATAGAACTTTCCAAATGTATAGAACACTCTAAGCATAAATTTGAGCAGTGGTCTATGCAGTGTATAACTTCATCACGATAGATTTCTGAGTGAAATTTCAGAGCGGCCTTTGTTGCGTTTACTTTTTTTGATATCAAAATTATCGCCTGTATTGAATTACAAACTGCAATTTCTAAGCTTTCTGTTTACTTTTTCAATTCCGCTCCGACGGATAAAGAGAGAAGGGGGATGGAGAACAGATACTTCTGCCTGACCACTTCCAAATCAGGTGCGGTGTTCGATTTCAGTAAAATTCAAAATTGTGCTGAATAGTAAATGATCACACTTACAGATGGTTGTATACCCTCCCTTGATCACAAGTAGACTAACCCGGGGTATCACAGACTCTAAATCAGACCCCAAACTCTCAAATGAACACCAAATAACGGAAACCAATTGTCCCCCTGCGCTCTTGTGTCTAAGACACTGTGTATTGCATTACAATGAAGCCAAATTTCTCCCAGAGGGCATTTGAAACAAATTTAATGATGCTAAAGTGCAGTATATCATCGGATTCTGCAAAGATGGGTTTGACAAAGAATGCTGAATGGGCCTGATGGGCTGGATGCAAAAATATAAAAAAAGCTCAACACTGCGTAAGAAATATCAGGGGGGAAAAGGTGACAAAAAAAGAAATAGCCCATGGGGCAGGGTTAAATACTGTGTGGTCACCTGCTGGCTATTTGAATGAGTCTCTTCTCCCCTATAAATACGCTGCCCCTACAGTTCCCCTTTTCTATTAGCCACAGGGGGTACATTCAAGTTTATGCTTTCTGCAGGGATACTGCCGTTCTGAAGTCTTTACGTGGAAAACATACTCCCAAGGTAGAATCAAAATCCACTTTGTAAAGGACGAACCGGCTTATTGTCCAGGCATTTCTTTGGACCATAAATGCAAGAGTTGGGGGATGGGGAAAAGGCCTTTTGGCCTCTTTAAACGCCCAAAGCTTCATAATCTATTGAGGGAAGAACGAGACAGCTCCAATGTTTTCAAGACCAATACGACGCGATTTTATGGCACACTATGTGTCTTGGCCCAATTTCATGGCTCTGTTTACAGTGGATTTCCAGCCTTACTATGTTCGCTGTTCTCGGCTCAGAGGGTTTGTACACAATGTTCTTATTTGTTATCGAGTCCTTCACAGCCATGGGCTAAACTGCTACAATAATGCCCTTGCAAATGTCTGCCCCTTACCCTGTTTGCGAAGAATGCTTATTACTGAACAGTATGGCTGTGGTGTACGCCCACCCAAAAAATAATTTCTTTGCTAATCTTTGAAATACGCTTTACATAGAATATTCTGCTATCCATGATGAAAACTCGTGGACATTTGTTTTTTTATGCTGGATAAAACAAGCATACTTCGCCAAAACAGCGTATCTTTTTAAAATCTTAAGTTTTATAAATTTGGGGTGATCAGAATAAGACACAGATGCTTTCACTGCCAAGATATTAGTTTGTGGTTAATTCCATTGAAAAGCCACCATATGTTGGTCCTAATATAATTCAGAAAACTTGAATCCCATGAAAATTCCGCAGAATTTTGTATTCCAAGTGCACACCGTGAACGCAGAAACCCATGCCATTTTACAGTATAACCACGTTGGACCATTATAACCAAAACAACAAGTCGGAGAATTCATTGGGGACGCACGTGATTATTGTAGCTGATAAAAACGTCTGAATTAAAATGCTGATATAAGAATGATGTCCATTGGACAATATTTTCCAACAATAATTTTGGCTTATAAATACCTCCAATCAATGCGCTTCTTGCTTTGGAACATAGGCCCTCTCATGAACCGCTGCTTCAGTTTGGGCTCCATCGGTTATTTTAGAAAACAGGCGCTTTGGGCATGGAACTTCAAACAGAAGTCTGAGCCGGATCTAAAGCCAAAGCCGAAGCCAGAGCCTAAGCCGGAGCCCAAGCCGGAGCCCAAGCCGAAGCGCTAGTTTTGAGAAGGGCCATACTCCCGCAAGTACTATGATCCCTTTTTTGTGTATAAAACTACGCGAGCCAGTGCGCGCATGCACACACAGACCTTTTGTCTTAATTCCTGTACTTGGGCCTTACTTTTTATTATGTTTAATTCTGGCTTTAAAACAAAATAAAATAATATATTGACCAGGGTCCACCTTAACTACTTTAGTCCATATTTCTTTATGTTGTGCTTGGTTTCCCTCTTTTCTTAATGGTCAGATATGAAGCCACTTAAGTATAAAAATTACTACAATTTGTGACGCCTCATGCTAAAATCAGGAACATCTGGGAAATAGCACTAAAAAGGAAGAAAACAAAACATGAGCCATGATGTCAACATGGTGTGCTGCCTTAACTATTCTATGTTAAATCATACTAACATTGTATGCCCTGAATTAGATATTATTTGAAAGGACTTATTCTCATCTATTTGATGAGTAATCAAAACCCAGGTTTGGAGTTTTGGCTGGAAATGCCTGGTTTTTGGCATAGAGCGTCGCATTTTGTACAGTAGAGGTTTTTGGTTGGCAGGATGGCAAATAAGAGTTTGAGCAATTTGCCCAACACGGCAGTCTAACTTTCCCTGGACCAGTTTCATTGGTCCCTTTAACCAACTATCCAAAAAGTTCAAGTGATGCAATACTTGCAGAGTGAAAGAATGCACATGTGCTCTGCCATTTTGCTTATAATTTGTTTTGCTTACACCTTTTGTTTTTATAGTAAATGAAAAATGATCGTATGAATAAAGACTGTTATCTAACTATAGATTCTCCCTTGGAATATTGCCAGTAACCAGGCACAAAGAAAATCAAATAATAGGCTAAAATGTGTGTAAAATAAACCCTGTATATCCCTCTCAATATTGCATAAAATTAATAAAAAAACAAGTTATCCAAAAACGTGATGCCTAGCTAATTAATTCATGATACTTCTGTGTACATAAAAATGAGATTTAGTAATTGAGTTGCTATCCCCTACAAAGATAATGTTAAGTACGGGGCAAACTTTTAAACAGTGAAATGTTGGAAAGACGCAACCGGCATTTATTAAGTTGATTATTTTACTCTGTTTCATAAGCTGTCCCTATGGAGTAGTTGCTTTGTAAGATTCAGTTGTGCAATACAAATTTGAATGAAATACGCTTTCAATTTGGTTTCTGTGTACAGGCCCTGTACAAGATCCTGTTAAATCTTTATTTGTAACGCTCCAGGTGAAAATTGTAAACAACTCTGTAAACAAAAATATAGGCAACTATATAAAAACTCTGCTGTATACCTGCAAGGCATTGCTATCAAAGAAAGTAAAATGCTATTTCTTGGAAGTTTTGGGGACTGACGTTGTTTGCCTTACAGGATGTTATTGCCAATTGCTAATAAAATAATACAAATATTTCTTCAATCAATTCTACCTTGTCAAGAAACTAAAAGGTTGTTCCTTAAATAAAGATATTTAAGCGAAAATGAATTTCACATCTTGCAATCTTTTTATCTATGAGAATCTAAAAATGAGAAAAAGAAGTTTGTTGGGTTTTTTTCAATACACAAATTTAGCCATTAATGTTAATATCCACAGGAGAGAGATCATTTACAATTGAGGGTGTTGATGCAGGTCAACAAATGCAAGGGAAATAGGTGCGATTAGTTCTGAGTTGATGGAAAGCTAACCTTTAGCAGATCTTTTAACATTTTCGTCTACACTCCAAATATTTACCACTGTCAAATACAGCAGAAAGTGGGTTTACAACAAAACCTTTGAAACATTTTCATTTTCGTTTTAAAGGCCACCAAAATCCCAAGGGTCAGCAGTTCTTTGACAACTGAAGGGAGCAACCCAGGTAAAACATGACGAAATAAATAAATAAACAAATAAATAAATGAGTAAACATCAAAAATTTTCCCTCTATGATTAGTCAACTGTTCAAAGGCAGAACCATCACTCGAGCTACTGCCGTCAGTGAGGTTAACACCAAAATGCTCAAAAAAAATTTCAACCCAAACTTCAGACTTTGAGAGACCCAGAACTCTGAACGAATTCAACTGCTCATTTGCAGACTTTTTATATATTTTACAAAAAACAATAACTGACCTGAAGAACGGCTATCAATTTTAAAATGTAACTTTGTCTTTCATCAATCAATAAACACACGTTTGAAGTTTTCATTCGGTTGCCATCACAAACAGCATTTGTTTGAACCTAAACAACGATGTTTCTTACCATGAATGAACACCCCGCCGTGGGGGACGCAAGCCTCTACTCCCTGCCCAGCAACGCAGTAACCAACAGCAGCTGTACTGTTACTATAGTCCTCCGCCATGGAGCAAATACTGCCTTGTAAACTACCATCGTAAAACTGTTGATGCATTGAGTACTTCATTTCTACTGGTGTCCGTACTACTCAAAGAAACTACAACTACTGACTGGGGGAAACCCACGCATGCAGATCTGCGAAGGACTACACAAAATGTCACGCGATTTATCCCATCTGCAACAAATACTTTCCCTGCTTAAGCTGCCGTAGCAAACTGCCTGCCACGGACCAGCCAATTGCATGTGCTGTATGTAAATGAGTTACAACCTGGTACAGCCTTCTGATTGGCCAGATGCTGTAGAAAGTTCCGAGGCAGCATCACTCACTCATGTATAATGAATACATTAAGCAAACAATGGGCCAATGTGGGAGTTACACCAGCAGAGTGGTATAGAGAGCTCCCGTGCGGGGGATGCAGTGTGATTGACGGACAATATTGGGTGGTGGTTACGCTGTGACAACTCTTAACATCTGTAGTCTTCTGGACTCTTTGTTGAAGGAAGAGTGGATGGTGGTTCTACCTACACTGACTCACAATAGAGGTCTAAAAATCAAGGTCAATTGACCACAGAACAGACAAATTAAAGATTCTACATTTAACAAATTCTATTATATTTTCATTGGCAAAACTTAATTAACAGGCAATGCAAAGGCAGTGTCTCAATAATCCTAAGTAAGAAGTGAATATTTCATCCACAGGAAATTCTTAAGATAAACTTGTTTTTAAATTCCTTACATTAATTGCAATTTTGAAAGAAAAACTTGTATAAAGAAGCATTCTGCCAAACTTGTGATCTGTAATGGCACCAATTTACCCTTTAAAACATACACAAAAATGTAAAAATCTGAAACATAACGATGGGGGTGGGGGGGGGGGGTCCAATGTGCTTTTGAGTTAGGCCATTACTAGCATAGGGAGAGCTATGTAGGTGTTGGGTCAGGAAGTAGGTACATGGTTTTAAAAAAAGTGTCAAATTTATTTGATTTTTTTTCTTTTTTGGGGGCCTTAAAAAAAAACATATGAAAAAATGTAGCCCATGGGTAGGATGAGCCAAGCAGTGGGATTGAGCCTCTGATCCATCCCTTTTCCATGCCAACAGTTCTAATTTGTAAATGGGTCACTGGCTGTTTTTCCTTTTGAAATTAATTTCGGATTATCAATGCATTATGGATTGTGTGAACCTTGACCTTGTGAGCCAGGGCATGCAGGTTGGCATGGTGGTTTCTTTCCCTGCCTTTCACCTCTGTGGATGCTGGTTCGAATCCCGGACTGGAGCCTCACAGGTGGATTGGGCTTTCAGTCCCTACCTGATTGCATGTTGAGTTGGGGGTCATTTTTTTTCTTCCTATTTGGGGCTTTCCTCCCCCATTTAACAATGAACATTTCTTTATCCTCTTCTCTTTTCAAGCCTACAGTGGCAGGCGAATTTGAAAATCCTCTGGTCCCAATACAAGAGTAATTTATTAAAACTTTGAGAAGATGGATTGTCAAATGAGGTGCCAAAGATTTATCTTATGAGAGATCAGCTGGCTGTAACAATTTCTCTCTCAAACAAAAAATAATTTGAGGTTGAACAAAGACAAATTGACTAAGAGTGGGATTTGAACCAATGACCTCCGGATTAATGTGCCAGTGCTCTACCAACTGAGTTTTCTAGCCCTATATTAGCGGTCTCCCTATTTTGTCAAAATCATTGTACGGGGGGTGCCTGTCAGAAATCATACAACCATTAAATGCCACGTAGCCAGGGATTGCTGCAGCAGGGCCCTGCTGCAGCAGGGCAGCAGGGCCTTGCTGCAGCAGGGCCTTGCTGCAGCAGGGCACAACCTGGGAAGTGGCAGCCAGGGGATCACCTTAAGTACAGATGTGACTTTTTCGTTCCAAATATCAAGTAATAAACCAAAAGGGAAACTGACTGGGTGAATTCTAACAAATAAAAAACCCCACAAATAAACATTAAAAGCTGTCAAGAGAGAAAACAGGTTTTATTTGTTAACAAAAAGTTCCTTTGGAAATATTCTATCTGCAAAAAAACCCCACTTACAACCCCATCTGATGAGCACTTTTGAATCTCACGTTCATCACATTGTATCCTGTGTATGGCTTCCTGGTGATTTCAACTTGACTTACGAATGCAAATGGGAAGCCAAATGCAGTGCCACAAATCTGCATCGAACAATAATTCGCTTTAGCTGAAATGTGCTCAACTCTTGCAAAAAACATTTGCTGTGAATACGTGCTTTCAAATCTCTTTGCAACTGCGTTCACATATAGTCTGAACTGGGTTCAAGATGACTTTTGTCCCTGTACAATATGAAAGAACAAAGTATCACTTTCATCTAGATGGTTGAAGAATTTTACAATTTTATAAAAAGACCTGCCTTTGTACTATCCAGTGAATTTATTATGTTTTTTTTTGGTTTTTTTGGTGCTTAAAAAGGTTGGCCTTACAATATTAGTCGCCTTGTTCTAACAATGTGCTGTGTCCCTCAACATACCAAAACAGCTAACATCTTTTACAAGTAGCGGAGCGGCATCACACAAGTACCGACCAAGCTGGTTAACCAGGGAAGGGCTCACAATTAACCGGTTCTGAGGTTATTTACGCTAGCCCATTAACCTTGTTCACTGGTTGGAAAATTAGTAATTATCCGTCAACAAAAGTGTTTGGGCACCCAAGGGTGAAGAAGCACAGGGGCGGATCAATGAAAGACAAACAGGCACCGGGGCCAGGAGACTACCAACAAAGAAAATGTCCTCCATACCGCCAACAATAACAAATCAATGTACGCCGCCGTGTTTCAGAAAGAGTTGACAACGTCTGCATCGTTTGAAGACAGAAAAAGAAATCAGACAAATCACTGGTAGCGGTGAGATTTCATATCGTGGCGAGGACCACCGGCGTTTGGTCGTACATTGCAACCAAATTAAGAAATGATTTAACAGCAATTTGAGCATTCTGGTCGAACGTGGGTCAGATGACCGGGGCACAATGCAGTGTAAATTACTGTAATTGTTGGTTTATTCCTGTGTTTTGTTCCCTCTAGGTAAACATTGCAGGTTTTCCTGTTTCGAACAAAGGAGGAACATGGTTGGTAAATGAGTTCCTGATGAGAATTAAATGAAAATTTGATGAATCATGGAAGAGCATAGAAATGAAATTGATACATGGAGGTTAACGTTTTGTTCATTAATCAAAACAATATTCCAATTGCCAAAAGAAAAAAAAATCACAATCTTGACAACTGAAATAAGTGGAAAAGGCAGTAAAAACAGTCAATATTACCTAAAGGGAGGGTATACCCTTGGTAATTACTCCAAAATTAATGAAGATAATGAAACTTACTTGGTAAAGAGCAGTGGAGAGCTATTGATACTATAACACATTGTTAGAAACGACACCCTTCAAAGTAATGTAGTTTAAGAGAAAGAGGTAATTTTTCACCCAAAAATTTAATCTGAGAAAGGCTTCAGACATAAACATTCAGGCATGGGAAAGCACACAACTATGCAACAAGGGTGAGGTTTTTTTTCTTTCATTATTTTCTTGCAACCTTAATGACCAATTGAGCCCAAATTTTCACAGGTTTGTTATTTTATGCATATGTTGGGATACACCAAAGTGAGGAAACTGGTCTTTGACAATTACCAAAACTATACCCTACCTTTAATTATTATAACACATATTAGCAAAAAGTTACAGGCAATCTGAAAAGTAATTTTGGAAGTAATAGTTTTGTAAATAAAAGAAGAAGAATTGTATCAAACAAGAACAATATGTTACTGAGAAAGTCATAAAGCAATAGTTTTAAAATGGCTATCAGGTCAAAGAGGTACGGTTTTCATGATCATAGCTGGCCTGTAATTGTACACGGAATTAAGAACTCTCACCCAGTTACTGGGCGGGAGCGCTCGCCGTATTATATCTATGACCAGTGCGCATGTAATAACTGGGTGATCATGACGACAGTCCTCGTTTAAAACATTAGTGAGTTCTTTTGCAATGATAAGGGTTTTAAACAAGCTTATTATATCCAGCTTTCTCCTGAAGACGATCAGAGCATACTGATCGAAACATTGAGTTGTTACCTAACCAGTTCCTTTCAGAGCCCCAACAACTCATATAGAGACACTTCATAATACATGGTGTTACCGCAAACCTTACTAGAAATTGAAGATTTTCATTATTCTTAATTTTGTCCATCAACTTGACAACAGTACTCATTATCCTCTGAAATAGTTCAGTCCAAAAATGTGTCCATTTCACCGAAACGCTAAGATTCATCTTAAGAAGAGTTGTCAGTGTCGCCACAGTGATTTGTATTGTGACATATCACACTTTGCTTAGCAATGAAGACTGATACACTTTCTTCGATCAATCCTACCCCCCCCCCTCCTATATGAAATCGGCCCCAGAACACTGCCTTGTGTAAGGAAGTTATCCCTAAATATGTTCAAATTTGGCAACTCCATTTTTGCAGCATTGGTTTCCCCAAAAATTTTTACGCCCTGTCAAATTCGGGACAGTCAGCTTTCTGGTGTGAACATTTAAAATTAGGATTGTAATGAATGTACAGTACTTCTTCACAAATAAATGATGTATCACAACCTACAATTCATGTATACTTGTTTTCAACTCATGAGTTTTTTATTAATTGTTTACTGTTTTGTTTTTTTCGTTTGGCTTTTTATTGCATAACTTGAATTAGTTTTTCTATCATCTACACTTAACATTGAGTGATCTAATATTTTCAACAGTCATTTGTTAACCAGCTGACAATTTGGTGTTTGGATCATATTTCTTTCTTTTTTTCAGTGTAACTTTAAGCCCTTCACTGTTGACTCTATGGTCACGGAGAAATTTCAACAAAAGCTAAATTCATGCCGAGATTGAATCCACAATGTGTACCAAGCCAGGGGAGATCTAAGAACCCCTTTGCCCACTGGTGTACTACCCTGTGATGAATGACAGAACCAGACCCAGGCCAATTATTTTGCAAATCAATTAGTTTCCTTAATTAAAGTCTCATATGTATAACACAGAGCTCCATCTCATACTCATACATTCATCATAAAATACAATAGAGAATGTGTGTATATTGTTTTTCAAGGAAATTTGTTTTTTATGGGGTTTTTTTTGTGTGTTTTTTTTTTTTTGGTGGGGTCTCATTATTAATATATCTCATATTTGCAATGGAGCCCTACCCAATGGCGTCTATTATTAAAGGTAGCTAATTAAGCAATATTAGGCGGCAGTTTTTCTTATTAAGGATCTGTGGCACAGGAAATCAGAAATGCTGTCGCTCCCCAAGGTGAACAATAATCAGTGGTTGCATGTACGACAATGAAGAAGTGAGCCACGGGGCAAAGCGAGCAGCGAGATTCAAGAAAAACCAAGCAAAAATGTCAACAGTCACTGAGTTAAAGAGTACCACAGCTAGACCGTGTTAAAGCACATGGTCAGCATTGGTAGTTCTAAAAGACCAGCTAGCTGCACTTTAGGTGACCCAGCATATCCATGTAACAAGAAACCTGAGGAAATTTCAGCTCAATCAGTCAGCGGATTCTTGAGAAAATAGTTTTTTTGGTTTTTTTTAACCCTTTCACAGTATTCGAACATCAAGTTTTAGTCTTGGGAGATCAAAGCTACTCAATTTACTCATTTCTAAAAAAAACTACGGCATTTGGGGCAAAAAAAGTTTAAAGGGAAGTTTTTTGCCATGACTATCTTTACACCATGTAATTCATGCACAAGTCTGTGAGCACACATTTTTTCAACCTAACCAATATTGTGTATACCCTTTAGGGGGTGGTTTTGATATTTGGAGAATAGTTACTATGCTAAAAGACAAGTAAAACACTGACGAGAACTACTGTCAAACCACTCGGTTTATACTCGATGTAGATGTGAAAGCAGAGCAAATGTTAGTGGGACAACTGGAAAAGAGTGGGACTTTAAAATGGACTTTACAGAAAGTTGCTTTGTGTTCTCTTCATGGGAGTGTGACCGAATCCTTTGAAACTTTCAAGGAACCAATCGACAATGAGCGTACAGCTGAGACCAGTTGAATTAAGTTGGGTTTTTAGTTTGCAGGGGGTCGACTACGCAACGTGAGAATGGGAGGTGATTCCATAATTTGGTGAAGTACACGAGAAAGCCCAGAGCTGTATCAAACCCATAATAATAATAAGACTTGGTTCTTAAATAGTGCATAGGCCTATAGCCCTAGTAGCTAGATCAATGCCATTCATATCGTTATAATTCCTGTTCATCCAGCATATTTAGACCATTCCACAAACTTGTTCAACTCCCTGGTGAGCTCACAACCCCACGCTGCTTAAATCATGATGCAAAGAGGTTGATCCAACTTAATACTGTCTCAGCCCTCTCAGGTTCCCATTAATATACCTGGGTTAAGAAAAGCAATTATGGTTAAGTGCCTTGCTCAAGGACATAAGAACCATCACCGGGAATCGAACCCTCACTACGATGGTTCAGCCATCAGAATTTGATGTAATTCGATGCAATAGACCACTCGGTCACGCCGCGCCATGTATAGTCCTCGTAGACCTTTAGAATTGTCGTGGTGAGGAGGTTCTGTTACATGTATGACAGAAGCGTTGTTACTCTTGCAGGGCGTCATCTTACTCCACGTCATTTCAACAATACCAGCTAGGAATCTTATAGGCGTGCAATGATTTTTTTAATATTAAAATTGTGAGGAAAATTGTTGATTAAATTTTTTACTCTTATGTGTTTCAAGATGTGCAGCCCTCCATAAAAGTGAACCAGTTTAGTTCATTTAATATAGAACAACAGTTCCATTTAGCTGATCAGAAAGAGCACAACACCAAAGTTCCACTTCATACGTTTGTTCAGTGTGTATGGCAAATGGCTCTCTTGCAGTGGCAACGGCAGGCTCTGAAATTGAAGGGGAGGGGGGGTTGTTGAGAGGGATGGGGCAATCAAATATCTCATTTTCAAGGCATCAAAAACAGTAAAACGCAAGAGTGGTTAAAAATCAATGGTAGTGTGGAGATGGTTTGTAGAGCAAAGGTTTCTATAGCAGAAGAAAATAATGTAATAAGCTTACCGCATACAAATAACCCGCAAAATTCAAAGTACTAGGCATGGTTTTTCGCTCTTGGAAAGAAGTAGGACATTTTAATTGAGTGCAAGGGCTGATGTACATGTACATGTGGTTTAGGCTTTAATCTACTTTTATGGGTTTTTTTCAAGGGCAAAAACCAATCGGAAGTCAGACTAAAGTAGGAAGAATATCATGCCTGAAGTAGGCCTACATGTATTACGTATCTTTGGGGAAAACTCGGTGGAAAGAGAACAACACACTTTGCGCCCCCCCCCCTTCCCACAGCACCACCACTGCTCTCTAGTAATCAGCTGAAACAAATTTTAAGCCGTAACCAGTTGCCTCCCCCAACCCTGCCCCCTCAAACCCTGATGGATGTCACTTACATTATCTGATTAATTTACAATAGTTTCATTTGAACAGTGAACGTAAGCTAGTTTTTTTCTTCTTCAAAGTATACTTTTGGCAGTTGCTCTGTGTTGACTTTGTAACAGTGACGTAGAACTTATTGGTTACCAAGTTAATGGCCGGGGGTCACAGATTAAAAAAAAGAACAAAAAATTGCAAGATTATATCTAAAGTATGATAATTTGGATAAGCCCTTTGGCCCTCAGTCAACACAAATTGGAAGGTAATTGTTGACTTTATGAAGGTGTTTATTCTGATAGGTGATCTATCGTTTACATTTAACAAACAAATCTAGTACTTTGTACTGCGGAGTTTTATTTATGCTTAGAGGTTGTGCACAGGATTGAAAATATAAATGTTCACAGACTTTTTACGCACAAAGAACAGCTATCATCCAATGATCTGCCTCCTTTTGGGCCTCAGAGATTGCGTTTTTTTGAGAGTGTGACGTCATATGCAAGGGGTCTGTCTATAGACGATTGTGTCACCTGAAGATGATGGGTTCTAAGCCTCCCCATTTTTGAAGAAAATAAAGTGAAGAAGAGAAGCTTTAGGTTCTTTCATTTGTGGAGAAAAGAATTTAAAATTTGTCGAATTCCCTCCGAGAGTGAATGCATTTTGCACTTCTGAGAGTCTGAGACATGACACAATTCTGGACATTTCACAGTTTGAGGTGTTAAGTGCATCTGCCACATCTTGGGCCAAACACAGAGCAAGCGAGATTAAGCAGCATTTAAGAGGCAGGGTTACACCACGGTCAACTCCTTTTAAACCAGACACAATCACACACACGTTTTCCCCCAAAAAAGTAAATTGAGGACCATTCATTGTTCTTTTTAACAACGCCTCTATTCAAATCGAGTTGAAGGCGCCACCAGTTTGTCAACACATCCCAATGGGTGTGCTCCGGCTTTGCTCCGGGTGAACTCCTTTCAGACTAGATGGAAGGCAAGCATGCTAGCACTTTCCCAAAAAGTAAAGTACTGACTTTTCCTTCTGCTTCCATTATTTTAGCCACATCTCCATTCAAATGTAATTGGAAGCACCATCAGTTTGTCAACACCTCCCAGTGTAAAGGTCCTAAGGGATAGCAGTTGTATTACTGATATGACTACCCTGTCTATATAAAGCTGCAAACCTCATACAAAAACCAAAATTTTTCTGTTTTTAAAATGGTGGTGTTTAGGATCTTCTCCGAAGACACAGGTTTGTAAACCCCTGTTTTTTTTTTGGTTTTTTGTTTTGGGGTTGTTGTTGTTGTTGTTGTTTTGGGGTTTTTTTTTTTTGGGGGGGCTTTCTCTTCTTTTTATTTTTTCCCATATGGCTAAGATTACCTTCATTACCTGTAATTTTAAATTAATGGGAGACAAAGAGTTTGGATGCCCGATTCTTAAATTGACTGCCAAGTAAAGATGTCCTGCCTCACCAGCCCTTGAGTAGTAAACACCTTGGCTGCTGGATTCAGCGGCCATAATCTAATTGGCAGCCTCCCTGGTCTAAACCAACAGCCGTTGTTATCTATAACACGGCCGCAATTATTCATAGTTACCTTCAGATTTGTCATTTGAAGACGTACAGAAGGAAGCATCGTCTAATGTGTCTTTCAGAGCAGCATCCATGGAAACGCATTCCTCCTTGACAACTGCTGCCATCGTTGGCCTTTTCTCTGATGCACACACAGAGTGATGACAATAAGATATTTTTAATTAATAGTTTCAAAAACTAGGAGCTATCAAATACCGTAGAACACCTTTATATCTTGTATATCAAATATTTCTATTCCATAATGACAGTTTGTTCCAATCTCACTTAAATGTTTGGAAATGAGTGATCTCATTTATGAGAATCCATTTTGGTTACTTCTTAATTGTTACACTGGTGATTCAAGTATCTTTCTTAGAATCTGCTATTATCTTTTTGAAAAACTTCACAATAAAGGCTTAACTATCAGAATAATAGATGTCAGTACAAATTGAACATCAAGTCACGTTTTCTTGGCATACCCAATCTTATACAATATCTTCATCAATTTATGATGATGAGCTGTTTTCTTTACGAATGGCATACGGTTTATTACGTCTTACTCCCTTCTCATGTTTTTACTTTAATCAGAAGGGGAAAAAATTACACTTTTAAAGGAAAAAAATAAGTCAGAGAGAGAGAGTTACAAGTGAATTTTGTTGTCAATTTCTACATGCCTTTTGTTAAATTACGATTGCTTTTTACAAATTAGGTCACATGTGGTTCTGCCGCCACCACATCAGTAATTTGTGGTCAAATGTGGCTTGGTAAAAATGAGTGTCATACAATGTGTAGGTGACGTCTTAATGAACAATTATGGAATAATTTAAAAGGCAACCTTACCAAATTCCAAGGACTTTTTGTTGTTTAAAACTTTGTGCTTTTTTTTTTAAGAGTATCAAATTTGTTTATGTTGCATCCCTACCTGTTCCAAGATAATTTAGTTTTTCACTAATGTATTGAACAGTGATGGCACGTAGGGTTTGGTCCCTTTATGAAAAGAAAATGAGAGAGACTGTTCACAAGGAGGGGGGCGTTTATGTAACTGGGGGCAGCTGGGGGCACTGGGGGTAGGGCAATCTCTTCTGACCCTCTTGGATTGTGTCTGTGCCATCTACTACCCACACCTTCTTTTAGACGGATTTGCAACTCCTGATATCACAACACAAGATTGTTTGTTTCTGATTTCTGTTGTCCGAAAGCACTTTAGAAGAGCATCCTTTTTTGGGCAAAGATGATTATCTCTCCAAAAATATGAAGGGAATTCAAAGTCCTTTCTGAATGCAACTTTTTCGGGTCGCAGAAAGACTTAGGAAATCAAATCAAGATTTTTTTCGGCAGTGAGAAGTAAATATATCGCACAAGGCCAAAGCATGAGGTGACGAGTGGAAATGACTTCAATTGAATTAGTTGAGTGGGGCTTATCCTGAAGATGCTTGAAGTAAATGCAGAATTACAGCGTGAAATTAAATAGCCTAGGGCCATACCTCTTACGGTTATTTTCTTTGCAGCTTTTCTGAATGTTACTAATTAAATTGCCACTGACAAAATGAGTAGATTGGCCTTTGATTGGTCGAAATGGGCATGGCACTTAGAGGAATTCTGGACAGACAATAGGAGCGGCATCACCAGACAATAGCACTAAAAAAGAGACGCTTCTCCCTCGGAAAAATTTAACTTGTTTTGGCACAACGGCAGCTTTTAAGATATTGTTATTGTTGCAATTTTTTTGATTTAGGCTTTTCAATCTTCCCACAATTTTTTTCCCCCCGTCAGTCGTAGAAAAAAAATTGCGACTGCACTCAGCGGCAGCCTGTGCTTGTGATCAAATACATTCTTTAAATTATAAAATAAAATTTAATAACAGTAAGCATTTCTTGCTGGAGCTGTAACAATTTGTTTCCCCCGGACATGCAGTTCCTAGTGAACTATTGCATTTGTGTTCACTCGTTCAAATGAAAAGTACATCATTGCTTTTTTGGTGGAGTGAATCTGTTCCCATCTTCTGATGTTTGTTTGTTGGGGTGTTTGTTGGGGTGTTTGTTTGTTTGTTTTTTGTTTTATTTCCATATACCACAACTAGACTATCTGTCAATACAATAGTTAAATACAACTGGTGACAAATGGAGGGCACGACGGAAAAAGCTAAGGCTTATACAGGCCCTGGTCCCTGTGTTCTAACAGTGGTGTAACTAAGGAGGGGCACGAGGGGAGGGGGGCCGTTGATGTCCATGCCCCCCCCCCATTTGAATTCTGGACTTTTTGGCTTGGAAACTTCCAGAGTTTTAATGTGGTAATTTCGATGTTTTTAAAACTATTTTTCCATTTACACGCGGACAATGTATTTGTCTTTACACTAACGCCAGGTTATCGTATAGAAAATAATAACATATTTTTAAAATGCGCTGAAAAGGTGCTTTTTTAAGAAAAAGGCAAACAAAACCTTGGTCAGAAGTGCCCCCCTACAAAAAATGGTGCAACCCCGTGTTCGCCCCCCTAAAATTTTACCCCAGTTGCAGCATTGTGTTCTATAAACACACCATGCAACCAACCTGACAAATTTTCAGCAAAATCGGCTGTCACATTTTGATGAAAAAAAAGAGGAAGAAAAAAAAAGGGGGATTTCTAAGGGATTTTGTGAACATTCATATCAGGTTTATTTTGATTGCCGCTTTCAAAACAACCATTGTGAACATCCGTACCATTCCACTCTATATAATGTTGAACGTGCTCGCTATCTGTGGTTCGGTAGTAACGATGAAAGCTATCATTTTTTAACCCTAAATTAAAACGAACATCTTTGAGCAGAATTTCACCAGTTTTAAATTTCTACACAAGTAATGTTCATGTAGGTTCTGTTTGAGTTGTTTCGGCCTACCATCTCTGAATCTTTGTTCAACTTCTTATGTAATTTTTTCATTTATTCTATTCTTCTGATCTGGTTACTTGGCTGACCCAGATTATTGTTGTTTTATTTGTCCATTTAAATGAAAAATTCCTCTAGTTTGACCCTTTCATTGTTCATATTTCCTTAATCTTATTTAATTTATATGTTTATTTCAATTTTTTTATTATTATATTAATGAATGTTTTGTTCATTCTGGGCACCTTGGGAAAACAATAATTTACTGGTTTTCCCCAGGATAAATAAGAGATTTTTTTTGGTGTCTTTGAATGTTATTTCTTCAACTTTGACACTTGACTGTGGGAATATTTCTCCGAAGTATTGGTACTGGTAGTGAACTTAATAGTCTGTGAGCTTTCAGATCGAAACAATCAATTCAATTAAATTCCCAGTCCTGCTCTTGACACAATCTGTTTAGGCAGTCAATTTAAACAGAATTCAAGTAATTTATCCGCATGGCTGGTATGAACATCAATTTTATGCTACATCATCTTACAGATTCGAACCTATTCAGTGCTTCTAATAAATACCAACCCGTTCCAATACTTATCACAATTCATATCAAACCACCATCCTTAAAATGTTTCACAATTTACCCCTGCGTGAATTTTGCACCAAGTAAAACTAAAACTATTAGTGCTATTATTATTATTATTACATATTTCTGGAAATACAACCAAGGAAGTCTCAGAAGTGCTAAGCGCTGTAACGGTTAACCTTAGGGTCTGAAGATACCTGCAAAGAGAAGCTGTTGACGAGATATCAGACTGGTGTGGTAGGAAAGCACCAACTGGGCAAAAACCAACGCAGTTCGGTAAGAACTGAAAACCTAATCCACAAGCGAGCCTCTGGTCTGAAGCAGGATTCGAACCCGGGTCCATAGAGGTGGAAGGCAAGGAACGAAACCACATAGCCAGCAAAGACTGTAACCCCTATATACATTGTAGATATATTCTGGTAAAAAAAGTACATTATCCCATGTTTAAAGGAATTCCTGATCATAATAGCCTATTAATCTGTCTTTTTTTCTAGCCTTTTTTTATACCCATTTGTGAAATGACATATAGGCATAATTACAGTGAATATTATTTTTTGTGCAAACAACCTTATGCTCAAAATGAGAAAAGTTATTGACAAGATCAACAATGTCTTACAATGACAATCGACTGTGTACTAATTCCAGTCTACGTCTGTTGCACTAGTCAGTATATTAACACTACCCTAATATTTGGCCTATCAATATTATTGACATGTGATCAGAAGGGCTGTACTTTGTCGGCAAACATCTGGACAGCCGGACACTGTTCCAACCCCAGGGGTTCATCAACACATTTCCCTCATGACATGTTGGTTTGCTTTCTTGTTGGTTTGATTTCATAGCTAGTTTCAATGGACAAACCAAAATGACTAGCTAATTTGGGTTCTGCAAATTATGCCTTTATTTATCTCTCCCCCCCCCCCCTCCGACACTCAAGTTGGAACGTTGGACATTATTCTAGGCAATTTTTGAAGTGGTTGCATGGTCAAATTTCAAAAAGTCTGAGAATATTTTACTCTTTGAGAAACCCTACCCATTCATGCTTCTTACCAGGATTTATTTGATCAGTGGTGATACAGACGATGTTAGTTCGTCCATATGTTTCAGACTTGTTGTTGCCGAAATCGATTTAAGAGTTTGTGCCCTCACCCCAAATGTAAAAGCTTAGAAAAGATATAAAGAGAAACATCCGAGTATTTGTCAAAGTTTTATACTTGCGGGCGGATGTTATCACCCGACTATCCCAATCAGGATATACTGTTACCCTGATTGGTACTTTCTTCCCAAAGCAGGTGCTGCTTCTCAAGGCCCCCTCTGGCCTCATTTGTTTTCATTGCATTTCCTTGAACTATTACACCAGGGAACAAGCTCCTTGCAAGGGGCGATACAATCTTCTACTCACCTCTAGTTCTGATGGGACCTTCACTATTATTAGTAGTAGTATATATCTATTTGGTAATAAAACAAAGGAACCTTCAAAGGTACCTTGCAGTGTATTCTATAGGCCTGAAGATACCAGTGAAGAGAAGATGCTGAAGAAATCTCAGTTCTAGATGTGTGATGGAAATCCCTAATAGGGAAAACTTATGCAATCAGGGACTGAAACCCAATCCTTATATGCAAGGCTACCAGTCTGAAGCAAGAATAGAACCTCAGTCCATAGAGGTGGAAGGCAAATAAGAAACCGATAACCACTAAGTCAACCTTCGTGGACAAAATTTTTCAACACCAAAATTGTTTTTTTAAATTATCCAGTCAGTTTCCCTTGTGGTTTATAACTTAATAGTTGAAACAAAAAGTTGCATCCCCTAAAGGTGATCCCCTGACTGCCGCTTCCCAGGTTGTGTCATTTACTTCGGCACTACACGGCAGCTAACGGTTGTATGACTTCTGACTGGCACCCCCGAACAAAGATATTGACAAATTAGGGAGACTGCTAACATAAGGCTAGACAGCTTAGTTGGTAGAGCGCCAGCACGTTTAACCGGAGGTCATTGGTTCAAATCCTGCTCGAGTAAATTTGTCTTTGTTCAACCCCAAGTTATTAAAAAAAAAATTACCCAGTCAGTTTCCCTTGTGGCTTATAACTTGATTGAAGAATACAAGCCTACCCCTCCACTGTCAGAGATTGCACTGGAGGTGTTAAACCTATAGATATATTAAGTTTCAAACACAAAAGCCTCATGTTTTCAGTATATCCATATTCAAATGAGGCAAAGTAAAAACCTCTGTAAAGCCAATATGAACATCGCATTGAACAAACGCTTTTAAAATAAATGCTCTGGTTAAACAGGGGGGGGGGGGGTTTCTACCCCAAGAAAACAATGCGATAATATATAAAGTCAAAGGGGAACAAAACAAAGAGCATCTATGTCTAAATCGAATCATCAAGTCCATGACTAAAAAAGCAATTGTAACAGACTATTGATTAATGGTGAGAGAGCGTCTGAAATGAAATTACCTCCATCAAGTCTATGTCATGAAAGGGTTATTAGCGCTGATTCTTGTCCCTACAACGCAGAAGCCGTGCAAAATTTACAACTTGGGAAATTTGTTAAGTGCACCGACAATCAAATTACGCCAGTGTTTTTATCTGGTCCCATATGTGTGTTGGTAAAAGCAAAACAAAAGCTAGCTAGACTGTATGCATGTCATTTATTATCGCACGCACGTGGTGAAGGAAACAAAATTGTGTTGTATGTACAAAGTTGCCGTGAGAAATGAGTTTTGTTTCGTTTTGCGGTTGTAATGCCCCAGTAAAGCATCCTATATATACTGTTTCTGACATTCAAACCAGGAACATACAACAAAAGGGACAATATGGTCCCCAGTTGGGTGAAGGTTCCCAGTTGGAAAGTGTGTACAAAACCAATAGGAGCTGTTGCCAAAAAGTTTGAAGTACAATGAAAGAGGGACAATAGGAGGTCCCTGATTGGAGTTGAAAACACAAGGGTGAGATGTGTGTGCAGTCAAATGTCATACTCAAGAAGTAATCATTGTCAACTCTTGGGTTTTCCTCCCACATCTAAAACTGAAACTTCCTTTCTTGACTTCTCTCCATTGGGTTCTTGGCTAGTATAGTGATTAAGTTCCCTTTTCTGAGAATCATTGGCGTCACAACCAGAATAAGTTACACTACTTGGCTACGATGGAGCTTCTGAAAAAAGATCCAGTCATGTTTTTAATTAGAATTATCAGAACAATTGAGAGGTTTCAAAAGATTCCAACTTGCATTGACACCATGTAACAGACTGTTTTGAGTAGTGATTCATGACAATAAGCAAGTTTCACCGGAACTTTCAAGTGGTGCACTCAAGATGAGTAAAATTGTAAGCTAGGAACCAGGCCCTAAACGTTCAATGCATAGGCCTAGTGTTAGCCAGAGGGGTGTCCGGATATAATTTGGACGCCCTGTTTTAAATTTGGACACCCTGTTTTATCTGTCATTTACATGTTAATGTACTGTAAGTGAAAAATTTGGACACCTAGTTTTTAAATTTCCAGCAAATTTGGACACCCTTTTACTAAATCCTGGCTAAAACCTTGGTTCGATGGCATAGAAAGCTGAATTTAATCCTGACCAATGTAAAGGACTGATGGGGTAAGGCCTTTTCCACCTTTGCTACAAAAAATAACATCCTTAGCTTGTATCAAAGGGAAGGATTATCGTGGGCAGTTTTGGAAAGTCAGGCCTGATGCTTGAGGTAAATTTCTACTGGAACATTTCAAGGGGCACCGAGGCAATGACCAGGGGGCATACAGGCAGTTGCCTCCATGTATCAGGCCTGGAAAGTGATTACAGTTTGATGCATGAATAAAACCTGAAATATCACAAAAAGTTCTACGCAGGGATTTATCAACGAAATTCTCCACCCATAACAATTTTTTTTTTTTAATATTCTCGTCTATTTACTATATATATGCAGTACTTGGGTGTGAGTACACAAGCACCTGCAAACATGCATCATCTTGTGCGTTAGTTTACCGAGGAAATTACCACGGCCAAGTTTGCACAGCGCCAATAGCGCCACTTGCTCCCTCCACAATAAAATCGCTCATAGCATTGATTTAATTGTCTGCCGTGTGTGTACGTGGGTTGTCAACTTTAACTAGAATTTTGGCTGTCATTTTTTACCTCACGCTCCATCAATAAATGATTGCGATGAATGTTGAAAGGGAGGGGGGGGGGGTATGTCCAATGAAAAGTGAAGTGATAGTGTACAACGTTCTCCGTAGGGTAAAACAAATTTAATTGATTATTGTTAGAGGATAAAGGAACTGCAAGTTGTTTTACTTCCTTTGACAACAATCAATCAAGTGCAGGGATCACGTTCAAACTTTCTGTTGCAAAAACAGATTTCCTGTTGTAATTTCATGGCGAGAGGAAATTGAAAATACACTCTTTAGATTGTGTGTATGAATTCAAAGGTATTTAGAGACAGACAGCAACCTTTGCAGTGGGGAAAGCCATCCAGTAAGGTTGCCAACGTGGAAATAACTCTTTTCACTTTTTTTTTTTCATGAAGAATCGCCAAACACAAGGCCAAAGGGCCACTTAGGGTGGTGAGGGCTACAAGGAAAGTAAAGACAATTTTAAAAGGGAGACAGGATATCTGTTGATATTCCTCTATAACTGGGACAGATTGTAAGATGGTGGAAAGCAAGATACAGGTAGGGAGTTCCAAAGTGCAGCAGTACGAGGGAAAAACCTCCGTGAATATCTCACAGTGCTGGCCTTTTGAACAGATAGAGTCAAGGGAAACAAAATCTGCAAGGAACCGGTGGTGTAAAAACTTGACGCGTCGATCAGTCTGTAAGTTTACAGAATGGCCAATGATCATCAGCAGCTTAAGGAGACAAATTAAATAATTACAGAGCAAAGAATAATAACAAATTTGTCAACCTAACCAAAGGAAATCTTTCTCTTATGCTGTACACAACATTGGTCTGATTGAAAATGTTTGTATTCATGGATTTGCACCTAACTTACATGGTATAAAGATGGTCATGGTGGAAAACTGCCCCTTTGAAATATTGTTGCTTATCATGCTAGAGTTTTTGAGAAATGAGTCAAACAATTAGTTTTGATCTCACTGGTCCAAAACCTGATGTTTGAAAACAGTGAAAGCATATAAAGTTGTATTTATATAAGGTTTTTTTAAATGGTGCATCCCCCTAAATGTGTCCCACTATAAATTTACCTTAGTTTTAACCACTGAATCTCCATAAGTAAAACAACAACAACAAAAAACCTTTGCCATTACATGCTTTTTGGACCAAGTATAAGTATCTATTGTGATGAAACTTCAAATAACAGTTATAGAGAACAAAAAAAAAAACAGTAACAAAAACTTGTGCAAATTCCATTCGACCCTACAAGCTGTAAGTCACATAATGTTCTTGTTCAAAAAACTGAATGTATTCCTGTGTAGTTTTCAAATTGTCCCTTATATTTAAGGAGAACCAAACACATTTCTTAAAAGATAACATTGCAATTATTTCTTAAGATGATCAGGCCCTAAAAGATCTAATTCTGTGATTTTCAAAAAAAAATTGCTTCAAGTTCACCAAAGGTTGTCAAAACCACGCTTTGCTGTTCAGAGAGGAATTTTTACACCACAAAACATATAACCCGAATCACAGGTTGAATTCACAACTTGTTCCAAAACCAAGCAAACTAGAGGTTGGCCCTTTTGGACTACTGTCAATATTGACTCAGCAAAGTTGATAAAAAGTCCAGCAATTTGCCTGGCAAGTGAAGTGGCTTCCACAGTGATCCAAAACCTATGATTCGCAGCAAGATCAGCCCCTCTGGTTATGGACAACCACTGGGCTCACAAGTCCAACACTGGTTTGTTTATGCATGTTACCTCCAAAGTTTAAATAAGACAACTTGAGCCTGACCCCAGAAGAGTTCGTTGGGCAATTATTATGTAATCTTATTTGACTTGCATCTAATCTCCTAAATAAACATTTCTTTAAAGGCTTATCATAGAAGCTGTGACCTTAAACTAAGGTCACGCTGCACTGTGATCATTTTTGACAATTTCAAGGCAGCAGGCAAACACAGAGGACCATTTAGGTGCTCATTCAGAATGCCCAGTAGTAGCCCATGTTGAAGCCACACAGGTGTAATTCCTTTGTCATTTGGAACAATGGTCTGATACAGTCAACCAGATAAGCTGTTTTGTACGGCCCTTCTGTCAAGTTATTTTGAAATATCAAGGCATAAACCACAAGGAAAACTGACTGGGTAAATTTAAATAATTTGGGGTTGAAAAAAGACAAATTTACTCGAGCGGAATTTGATCCAACGACCTCCCTTAAACGTGCCGACGCTCTACCAACTGAGCTACCTAGCCGTATGTTGGCAGTCTCCCTATTTTGTCAATATCTTTGTTCCGGGGTGCCAGTCAGAAGCCATACAACCACTAGCTGCCATGTAGCCAGGGATCACACCCAAGTTTACGATACAATGTTGGCAGTCTCCCTATTTATAAGTTTCTTTGAAATCGCACTTCTGGCACAGGGTTTTAAAAATGAGGACAAAGCCTAACCCAAAACCTAGGCCAAAGCCGTGGTGGTTTTAAAAAGGGCCATGGTGGAGATGATGAGAAGGCAGAATGTCTGTTACAGTCAGTAACAGTGTTTTTAATCTAAAACTGTATCCTGGAATAAAGTATGCACTGTTACCAAAATTGTCTTGAGCAATACTGTTTTTTGTGCTGTCTGTAATGCTTTCATGTCCAAGAAATTATTAAATTTTATTTGAGTAGACTGTGCTACTCACAAGCAGTTCAGGGAAGGAGGTGTGGTGTTTTTTTTTGGTTTTTTTTTCATTTTTTATTTATTTTTTTAAGGGGGGTGAGGGGTTTATGTGGAGTCATACAAATTTGTGCAGATTAGTTCCTTGATGGGTTTCTTGAAAACTAGAAAAAAATTGTAATTTTACACAAAAATAATAGTATATTTGGGTTTTGGTCGTTTATGTGTGTGTGTGTGGGGAGGGATGTCTACCCATTCAAACTGAGGACTTTAACAGAAGGGGTCTACGTGTTCTGACAGAGTGAGTACGTCTTAGTGTAAAAAACCTAATAGGGACGTCTCTAAAAAAACAACTAAGTCCAAACAATGGGAGAACAGAGAGAAGTCCTCTATTCACTGGATTAACAAATGTGTGTGCATATGCTTCCATGGGGGCGTGTGTTGAACTGTAAGCACTGGAGGTTGAAGATCTTAGTTGAGGAACCATGTTGTGTGGATCAATTCTCCCTTCTTCCTCTTTATATAGTGCTGTTTTTTAAAACTCTTTCGAAACGTCTTTTTACTAGCGTACTCCCCACTGTAAGAAAAGATTACACAAATTGTCTACAGTCGAATTCTTGTCAGTTGTGTTGTTACAAAGCCACTCACTCATTGTCTGAATACGACATCAACTTGACGTGCTTATGTAAATTTAAACTTGAAGTAAATTTGTCTGTACATATCCAAACTCAGGAAAAACACCAAGCCCTACGCCTTTGTTGGTTGATACAGTCATAAACCCAGGCTTTTGCAGATTGCAGATCAATCATATCGCTCCGTGTTCAAACCCATTAAATATCCAGACGGCAATGCATGTTAAACATTACATTGCTGCTTGCGCCCCATCCCTTCCATCACTCTGCCCCAAGGAAACAAAAATTGACCCATAAACTATTAAATTTGAATGAGCGGTTTCAATAAGTAACATCATTGACTGAGAGGAGGAAAAGGCAGGGAGTTAAAGTGTCATTCTGCACGAGGATTCTTAGATCCTCTGTCGTACAACGAAACCCATCAACTCTGTACCCATTCAGACCCATAGCCGACAGTCTTTACAGTTTCAGATGAAAGGGAAATATTAGCAGTAACTGAATATTTCGTTGCAAATCTAACAAACCGACAAACAAACACACAGAGATTATTCATTGGTTTGTCAGATTGTGCCGGTTAGGTGTTGTATTTTTTTTTTGTTACAAATGTGTTCCTTTGAAAAACCCTTTTTCTTATGAAAGATAGGGACGGTTCCAGATGACATTGAATAAAATATTCAAATGTATGCAGCATTCTGATTGGAATTATTCCATTTTCAACTGGGGAACACATTAAAAGTCCTATCTATATTCACAAGGTATTGACGTGTATACTGGTATCATCTTCTAAATAACAGAAGTAGTCAAGGGATCATTGAATGTTGATTTATGTAGCAATCCTTCATTTTAGAAGGGCCCAGTGCCTTCAAATCTCTCAAAAATTTGCTGTTTGGAATTACTTCTCATCCTTTTCAAGAGTTGTCCATGCATAAAATTGTGTTTGGTGAGTAGTGACTTAACAAAAACCATCAATTTTATTACAAAATATCGGACTGTGTTCTGTCATGAAATTACACAAAAACCACACAATTTCAAAGTGAATCATTATTTTCTACTTGTAAAACATCTTTCCAACCATTATTCATTTCAAAACAAAACACTTTTTGTAGCCCAAAGCACCCAATCTGAAGGCAATGTGTCCCATTAAGAATGAAACAGGAGGAATTATTGAGGAGAGATCTTTCCACTCCTCAGAAGCAAACTTCAAACATTGAGTCTAAAAAGTGAAAATAAAACATAACTTTATAAAATCTGAGCATTAATGTTGTTTAATTTAAGCATGTAAGTAACTCTGGGGATTCTTATGTGTGCATCGCACTGCAGGATTGGATTGGTGGATTGGATTTTTGTTACATGATCAAAGCAAACAAACGGCTGAAAATATAGTTCTGTTTTTTCCCGCCAGTTTAAAAATAAATTAAGGAGGTTTTTTTTTACATGCACCTCTGATAAGGTTAAAAAGTGTCATTTTTTCCCCCACATTTTTGCAAAGTAGTTTACACCATCTTGTAACTTTTTTGAAGCATAAAAAGCAGCAATGTCAAAAGGGATAACAATGAATTCTTAGCAACAAAAAATAATATCCATTGTAATGAAATGTGTACTGGCTTATTCAAAACAATTTTGTCATATATTTGAAAACTACCCAAGTGGAGTTAATGTGCTTTTCATTTCTGCGCCATCCCTTTAGATCTTGAACAGCAAGAAAATTAAATTTTGTCAAAACACTTAACGCAAACCTAGCTGCCATTTCACCAACGAATATGAATCCAACGATATTTTTTAGATCACTGAAAGGATCAAAAAAGGAAAACGAAAATTAAATTTTCAGTGGGGAAGATTATATTAATTGACCAATTTATACTTTAACGGTAATTTCTCCTTCAAATTCAGTCAAATGCATTCAGTAAGAAAATAGTGGTAGGGACTGAACGCCCACAAACGGATGACGCGGTGAGTAAGTGATGGCAAATCATTGCCGAACAATAACAAGCTTGCTATTTCGATTGTGTTGCATGAAAGGTAATTATGAAACAATAAAACACTTAACCATTGAGCGGTGCTGCCCAAAATCCCTCAAAAGAGTCCCTGCTCACTAAAAGCCCAATTATAGTCCTTTATAATGGCTGTGATTAATTCTATTTATTCATTAAATCTTGAATGGGAAACATGGGTACATAGAATTCTTCTAAGTGCAATAAGAACATTGCAATACAAATGGCTGGGATTTAGACCGACAGAGAGGGTTAGAACGACCACACTCCAATGTGAAGGAGTTGTTTCATAAACCAGTTTCCCTGACATTTGTGAAGCACTTAAGACGTTCTCACCACAGAGAGGAAAGTCAAGGCTACTACACTGTTGTCTGTGGTTTTTACAGCTTAAAAGGGTTAGGTTAATCAATGAGGAAAAGACCAGCCTTTGTCCGCTAAGAGCCATTCTGTCCAGGAACAATGCCTTCTAATTGCTGAGATCTGTGGGACAAAAATTCCTTTACTGGAAAAAAATCCATTACAAATAGAATGAAAATCAGACATGAAAGATTTGTTAAAGGTGCTGCCTTGATAGGAGGCGGCAGTTGTAGCTACTTGAAAATGTCTCCGCAGTAGGCCTGTATGCATCTGAGTTTGTATAGGGTGTCCGGAGTGTGTCAGAAACGTAGCGTCTGACGCTGTTCAATAATAATATCAATCATAAAGGACAGAACTTATAATGCACACATACTCCCCCCCCCCCACCCCCCAAAAAAAGCACAAGGCTCCTACAGGAACGTAACCCAAAACGATTAAACAAAAAATGATTCAGTACAAGAAATGACAATGAAGTAGGGATAAAATGGGTAAGAAAAGGCTTCAGACATCAAATGCACTTTCAGTTGAGTTTTTAAAGGTATTTATTGAACTAGATGTTTGCATATGCAGAGTAATCAATTCCATAAAGTAGGAGCATCTGTAGAAAAAGCCCTGTGCCCCCCTCCCCCACAAAACGCATTGAATCTCTAGATGGCAGTAACCAGGATGAGTCACAGAGGTCTATATTGACACAATCAAAATAAATGAACGATTACAAATCTAACCCTCAGGTATGAATTTCAGGGCTACACAATATACCGATCATCCCACCAAGTGATATGAGTGACGGATTCTACAACTTCTTTACTGAAGTTGCCTGGTTTTGCCTTCTGCAGGGTTAGGGAGGCAAATTCTGAATTGATGGAGCAGATAGTTGTAGATGTTGCAGCAGGGATCAGAACTGTGCAGGAGCTGCTTAACCAGAAAATATTGCTAAAACATTTTCTGCTTAGCAAAAAACAAGCAGGATACCGGTCACAGATTGTACATGTGACATGGTATTTTGGCTGGTAACCTTATTCTGGTAAGCATAATTTTGTTGTGCTTAGCTACTTTTTGTGCTTAAAGCAGTTCTGCAAAATTGGGCCATGGTCCTTGCTTTAATGCCACTCAACAATTCAAAGGGGGGGGGGGAATAACAGAAAATGCTGAAAATTTCACTGTCAGTGAAAACTTTGTCAGTCATAATGAAATTACGATTCTTCCCACAGCAGACTGGCATTGGGGAAACTTAATTTTACACTAAAAAAGAAGAAGAACCATCTGCTGTATTCCCAGGTGAAGATAAAGCAGTTATGGTAAATGTCTTCATGGTGGACCTATACAGCATGTGGTTTTAAGGCCTGCAACTGTTCAAACACACATTTCAACAAATACACATTGTCGCCCCAACTGTTAGACTACATCACTTCCAACGGATTCAAACAAATCTTAAAACACAATGTATGCTACTAAAGGAATCAACAAATACTCTATGGAACAAAACATCACTTGCTCAGAGTTGTATGCCATACTGCCTCAACCAATATAGCGTGTCAAAGTTTGTAATAATAAACCAACTGTGAACCCCTTTATGTTTCAAAAAATGTATTTCATTCAAAATATTGCTCTCTAGGAACGCCCACAAAACAGGCCTGGCTCGTGATGTTCTACACATGCGACATCACTGATGGATCAAGAAGTATCAAGAAATAATTGCGATACCACAATAGTACCTGCCTGTATGGTAGCAATGAAATTCAGACGTTTCTGTCGAACTTCTTGTTCCACCAGTGACGTCACATCATGACCAAATTTAAAAAGAAAATTAATAAAGGGGAAAGTAACATGTACATGTATACTTTCAGCTGATTTACTGTTTATAAACACCAAACTTTTACAATGCATAAGAACAATGTGATTCAGCAGACATCCCTCAACATGTCCTCCAAGGCTGGTTGGAAAGTGTATCATGTATTAAGTCCCGATTTCATAAACTGCTTAAGCACAAAAAGGAGCTCAGCACAACAAAATCGTGCTTACCAGAATGAGGTGAGGTTAACAGCCAAAGTGCCATGTCACATGTACCATCATCTGTAACTGGTATTCTGCTATTTTTTACTTAAGATAAAATTGTTAAGCGACATTTTCTGTTTAAGCAGCTCTATGAAACTGGGTTCTGACTGAATAGTATATAGTATAGCAGATACAGCAGTTTCCAAACATAGCTAATGATATGTAATGTACTTTTTATTCAAAAAAGCACGCAGGAAGCGGCAGTTTATCGTTATTTATCATGATTCTTGATTCAGACGAATTCTATACACGGATCAGCAGGTTTTCCAATACTTTGGGGTTTTACCTTACTTCACTGATGATTGATCAGTCTAGGGTAAAACCAACTCGAAATACTATTTATGTCTAGCCCTCCATTTATTCAATATAACCAATGCTGTACTTCATTTTGATTCGAAGACAGTCAGCTAGCGCCAAGCTTGAGATTAACAACATTACCAATACCATATCATTTCTGTAACTAAACATTCGCTTTGAATTTTCACCCCACCAATTCCGTTTCGAAACCCTTGTTTGGCTCACTCAGGGAAACTTGATCGTTTCATGCACCTTGCTTGTCCTGGCAGCCCACAACCCAAACCCTGTTTTTAGAACGTGACAATCTGGCCCTTTTCTCTTCAAACCACGCATCAATGGGCCATTCATACCATCTTTTTATTCTCTGTTTTTTGGGGTTCTTTTCCAGAGTTTGGCAATCATGAGGTTTCAAACCTTTTCCACCATTTTGGCAGCTTGCCTGTGTTTTCCTTCTCCTTTGATAGAGCATAACATCCATGATGTCAACTAGAGTTTAGAATCTGCTATTGTGGTTGCTTTTGTCACGTCTTCAGATATGCACAAACAGTCCTTTATTTTGGATTTCTTTTCCGCTTTTCTTTCCAGTTCCCCTGAGTAGGTCCAATATGACAGAGGGTGGTTGGGGTTTTTTTGGTCAATAAACAGAGTTGCACTACAATTTCTTTTCTGTTCACAGCTCACAGAAAACGAAAAAAAAAAAAACCCCACCTCAACAACAAAATGTGGAAGTGTCAGAGAAACTGCATTGTGATAATTCTACTCCATGTTGGGGCTAGTTGTGCATGAGCTCCAGGATCCTACAATGGAAGTTACTCTGTCATTTTCCATTGACTGTTGACATTTTCCGTTCACAAACTTCTGATGATAGCAACCACAAGTGAGGAATTAATAGAGGTGCCACTTTTTGTAAAAAATTTCTGCACTTGGTGAAAAGTGAAATGCATAACACATCCCCAAAAATTAACTCTTAATTAAAAGATAGGGTCATACTTTGGTAATGAACCCCCCCCCCCCTCCCCAAAAGAAAGAAATTGAGTCATTTCTATCCGAAAGCTTACTTGTTATAGAGATGGTAATGGTAGTAAGCATCCTGCAAAATTATTTTGTATGAAATGCTTTTGTTGATTAGAAACCAATAAAAACATTTAAATCTGAGAAGCAATTCATGTATGAATTGTTTGTCAGCTTTCCGAGGGTTGGTGTCCATTCGCGAATGCTGCAGGTTGGTACCCGCTGTCACCTCGCTAAGCGTGGATTAATTCGAAGTTCATGTGAAAATACCGTAGCTCTTTTTTGGGTGTTGTCTCGGCAAGTAGAAACTGTATTCAGCTGAACTTTCCACAGATGACTTTTATTGTACCGGTACCTTTCTTCATAGTTTTTCCTATAAATCAGCATTAAGTTGACAAAAAACTGCTTTTGTTTAATTGTAAATTGAGAAGAGAATTCAAATTCAAATTCATTCACAGGACTCAGTGAAGTATACCCATTGCTAAATATGGGATTCAAACTGACTCTAGCTACTGGGCAATCTCGGTGGTCTAGTGGTAAGACATCTGCTCTAGAATGGCAAAGGTCCTGGGTTCGAACCTCGCCTAAGTAGTATGCCTGTGAGTTTGTTCACAGGATTCGGGGAAAATACTGAGTATACAGTGCTACACATGCATCGGTATAATGGGTAACACACAAAGGCATTAAATAAACAATAGGCTAAGGCATATTGTGTAAAAAACAATAAGGCATTTTGTGCATATTTGTGCAAAAACACAAAAACAGCTGCCCTTTTTTCTTGATGTATCCAAAATTGCTATTTGCAATGACCAATATTGATTTTGTTGATGCTTCACACTTCCGCAAAAAATTCTGATGATGGACAGATTTCTGTTTCTAATCAGAACCTTTGTTAATCCCATCCCCAAAAAGGGTCCATGGTGCACTCGTTGTCTCTCTGTGATTGTGCTAGACCCATGAAAAACTGCCCTCCCCCCCCCACCTCCAACCAAAAAAAAAAGAAGGGGAAAAAAAATCCTACAACTGGTGGCTCTGCAACTGTGGACTCGACCTCTCAATTATCAGGCTGACAATATAGCGTACCAATCAAATATTGACAGGAGATAACTTCCCCCGCTTTGTAATGTTACTGAATACTAGCCGTCTCACAAAATATTCCACTGAAATCCGGAATTCAATTGAGTATTATACGTGTTTGACAGAGGTTGCCTTAGAATTCAGTTATTTTCCTCGAGTCAAAGGAAAAACAATATGACATTTCCCGCCACTTTGTACTCAAACAGTTCTGGTTTTGAGCTGTGAAGAATGAAATAGTGTACTGCAAATTTTAAGAAGTAATAATATTGCCAAGACTGTCTCACTGCAAAGTCTTTCATTTACTCATTCTAAATGTCTAAAAATGGGTCCAAATTATGGCCATATGGGTACTCTCTGGTTGAGAGGGGGGCAAAGGGGTTGATATGCCTGAAATCTTACACATAGACACACAAGTACCAATTTCCAATAAAAAAATGCCCTTTTGCTTTCTCTTTTTTTTTCTTTCTTTCTGTGCTCGAATTTCCCCCACTGTTTTGTCCAAATATTGGGTTGAACACCTATGGTCAAAATAAATCTAAACTTAGTTGAAGCACACTTTAACAATAAGCTGTAATTGTCACTTAGGGAGGACTGAAATCTTCACTCTAAAGAGCTCTCTTTTATCCCCTTGAAAAAAACATTATATCTGCCGTTTTATTTCCTATGAAGATCTACATAAAATTTCAACTTTTACATTTACATTAAATTGACAGGGGAAAACACAATAACTAACAAAATCAAATGCAGCCAAACAAAGAACTTGTTCAATTTTTCTTAACTCTTAGAACAGAAATTCACCGTCAAGCTTCTTTACAAAACCACTGCAGCCAGGGATAATGGTATCAATCGATTGAGAACAAGGAACGTGGCTTACCTAGGCTTTAATTTGGGGGGGGGGGGTTCAAAATGTTTATTTTGAAATCTGAAAACCGACATCTTCCTTTAGACTTCTAGATACCATATTAGTTTATGTGTTTGCCAAATATATACCTGTCTTAAAAAGTAAGATTTTACTTTCTTGCCCAAACTCTTCTTTTTTAATAGAAACCTCAGCGGGCCCTTGGGGTTAGAAGCTGGACCCCTCCCAAGCAATCACCTTTAATTAAATCCACAGCAATCATTAAATTTTCAGTTTATCTTTTGTGCCCCTATTCCAATGTTTTAAAAAGGCAATTATTCTTATAATGATATCTGATTTGGTTTTCATCATGTGATTAAAGTAAAATAAACGCTGACAAAAGTAGACTTTTTGTGAGTATTTCTACTTAGTAAAAACATGTGCGGGCTAGTTAAACATTCAGCAGGCTAGCCCAGTGGACTAGTCAAGAAAGAAAAGGTTAGCACAAGGCCTGTCAAGGGGTAGGTTTATTCTGCCCCTCCCCCCTCCACCCTCCACTTTAAATGTTTTGCTGCTTTTTTATTTTCTGATCGTCTGTGATTGTAGTACTAAATTTGTGGAGTAGAGCTCACTAAGCACTGCTTAAAAATTTCACAAATTATGGGACAGAGTAACAGCCAAAGAGATCAGTTTTTAACAACTTCATGTCGAGTGACGTGAATACACGCAACATGTTTCTAAACTGGCTTACAGTGGACTTTTACACCTGGGACAACTTTGGCATCCTCAATTTCTTTGCAGTCCGTCGCATGGCTGACGTGCATTCACCCGGACATTCCATTGTGTAGCGTGCACAGGCATGAACCTACCAGGCTCTGCTTTGTTTTCCCCATACAAAGTGGGACAGAGGATACTAGATTTCATGCCTTCAATCTCCCTTTTTCCGGCATTATTGCATAATCCCAGATATTTTCAAAGGAAAATGATTACTCTAGAAGCTCAAAAAAGCTCTGACAAATAATTCCACGCAGACGCACAGGAAATATCTTGGAATATCGACCCAAAGTGGTTGAACTGAAGACATTCAGATTCCCCGTCTTTAAAATGTGAGGCATGTAACAAAATCAATGTCTCTTCTTGCTCTCGCTACATTCTCAGCAGATTGTCTCAAATAGTTGGGGAAAATTACCGGTCGATGAAAAAAAAAATAAAAAAATAAAAAAGGAACAAAAACAAATTCACACTTTGAAATTTCCATCGTCCCAATATTTAACACCTCTGCCGACCCTCAGTCAAACAGCTAGGGTGCTCTCTTGTAGTGCCACCCAAAACTGACAAGTCTTTATCTCAGACACTAAGAGTAACAAAATCAAAACCAATTTGACGAGCGAGGCCTGAGCACTTGACACAAGCCAACACCAGAGACACGGCAGAAATTACATAAAGCCATGTTGCCTATCAATTACCAAGTCCTATAGGGACACCAAACGATAATCAATTTAACACCGATGCTCCATTTCACTAAAAGCAATGATACACAGAAAATTACATCCCAATTTTTCTTCTTCTTCTTCTTCTTCTTCTTCTTTTTTTTTTTTTTTTGAGGAAGTAAAACATCCAGAGTAGAAAACATTGTTGCTGTTTCCCAAAGTAATAATGGCAGGGTTGTAAAGCATGCTGCGCGTGGCACAATTCAATCACTTCCGATGTCTGTCCTATTGACAGTGTACCAGACCTACCCATTAGATGCCGCGATATATAAATACTCAGGTTTCCATGGTGGGAAATTATGTACATTGTTGGGTGCGTTACTGATTAAAGGAAATCAAATAATTAATAAACATCACGAGGAACAAATACACTGGTGGACACAAATAATGGGAGTCGGTAAACGGAGAGCAATTGGTATGGCCGTGGGGAGGGAAGGTGGGGGGGGGGGGAGAGGGAGTGAGATGACTTGATAGGAAACGCTTCATTGCAGGCCTTGATTGACTCGAGCCTTGGTCAGTATTAGCACTTCAGTGATCAAGAACTGAGTCAATTGGAACAACTCTTCTGCCCAATTGACTGGTAATTGATCAGTTTTTACACCTGCACTTACCAGCATTTATCTTAGGTTCTGGACATCGTTTGACTTTTGAAAAAAAAACAAAAAAACAGAGACATGATTTGGAAGAGGGAGCTACATGTAGCTTGCAGAATTGACAAGGATGATTGAGTAGGGCTCAGGGAAATTACTTGTCGTCTTAACCGGAAACGAGGAAACAGAAATGGTGATACTACTACTTTTCCTGGCCCAACCAATGGAATAAATTGTAGGTTTGGTCCATAATTTTGGAATAGCATAACTTATAAGATAAAAAGTAAATATATTTTGGGATTTTCAGGAGGGATTTTTGTTTTCCGCTCTCCTCACTTGCTTTTTTCCTTGAACTTGTGCCTCCTCCAAAGACCTTTCCTTTGGTTTAACCTTTTTTCCCTTTTCATTCAAATTAACTAAACTAAAGACAGGATCCCAAATGCTTACTCTGGTTCCTTTACCAGTTAACACCGGATGAGGTGTCAATACGCCAATTTCCCCCCCCCCGGATGCATACTGGGAGGCGTGATTTTTGTATTTTCATGTCACTTTGGATGACTAGAAGAAAAGGCTGCCCATCAATACTTTCCACTACGGAGTGGGCACACAGCATTCACTCTCTGTGCAACGATTTGTTTCACCCACACAAGAGCGGACAGATAAGATGGCGGTCTGAAAAAATGCTAAATTCTCCCTCTGTGCAGGTTTTTTGTGCGTAATCCCCGGTTCCAGGCCTCTGTCCTTTTGTTGCAAGAAGAGGATTACATGGCATCCAGAGGCTTCCAGTGTTGTATTTCATTGCATTTTGGCTCAACGGGGGCAAGTCCGAGTGGACTGAGATTTCCACCCTTGATTCCAGAGATGCCACACGGTTGTGTCTCACGGACTAGTTTTAGCGACTCATGGTGCATGAATATGGTGTTTTCTCGATAGAGAAACAACACATTCTGGTGCTCCAAAAAGAATCTTTGTTCCATTGGCTTTGTCAAGTTAGGGTTTGTTTGTGCCAACTCTCAAAGAAAAATTAATCCCAAAAATAATCCCATCAGTGTGGAAGGGGGGGGGGAAGGAAGATCCCCGACATTAAACTCGTTAAAGAGACAATTTTACACGACAAAGATAGATTTAGTTGCAGACAAACAGTTTTTGTTAGTCTTCAAGATAGATTTAAATTTAGTTGTTTTCACTGAAATTGAAATAGTAAGCGGCTTTTTATACGCTTTTCGAGTTTGTTTTCTTACTTTCTTATGATGGCCTTGAGGATTCACCGGGCTGCGCCTACAGTATTTTTTATCCAGGTTACTGTTTCACTATTTTTCAAACAATTTTGTCTTATTTATTGTAAATGTTTTCTCTTCTAAACAAATTGTGTCTCAATTTTGTAATAGTGTAATTTTTCATCTTTTAACCTCTGTATATTTTTCTGTAATTCGACCTTTGGTCGCCATGGGAATTTTTGTTTTTAAAGAATAAACCAATAATGAATGAATGAATGAATGAATAAAACATCCGGTTTTTATACTTGCAAGTTGAACAGTGTTTTACCCATTTCTCAAAAACTATAGATTCACCCCCAAGCAAAAAAAAAAAAAACAAGGAAAGTGTTCCACTATATCTTTAGATCATTAAATCTTGTGCAAATCTGGAAACATTTATTATCAGTCTACCCTCATATAGCTCTGTTATGATTCCAAATGATAATGGAACAACCCGGCTGGTCTTAACATACCTTAGTTTAGTAGTGTGAGATGTCAGCTGGGTCTGGTGTATGTTCCACCATACTCATCCTCATCCCCATTGGTAGGTACACTGTCACCTGGTGAGAATCCTCCACGGTTATGTTGCCGTTGCAGCAGAAAGATAGACACAAAACCAACTAACCACTGGACTTTCACTGGGAGAAAACAAATCAAAATACTTCAAGAAGTTATGTTTCTGAAACAGCTGATCTTTGATTCTCCCAGTTCCCAGGAATGTATAGATTGAAGAAAAACCATATCATTTCTATACTGACAACAAGCCATATTAAGTAACATTTTAGAGCAATATTCACTATTAACAGTACAGCAATAAAAAGGAGTGTGCTTTGCCATGCATTAAATAGTGTTGTAGTCAAATTCTTTTCAGTTGAGTATCAATTACTGCTGAGTACAAGTACTCGGGCCATCAAGTACAAGTGTCCAAGTACCGAGTATTCGGATATCCAAGTACCAAGTACCGAGTCTAGCAGCTGAGTTCCCAAGTACTTGGATGTCTGAGTGCGAGTACCAGTGTAAGTAATATATAAAGAAAAATACTGCAAAAAGAGAAATCAACACAAATATTTTTTGGACTAATTTCTACATGACAACGTGTGATTGTTATGATAACTACCTTTTAAAAACAACCATCAATACATCAAAGACAGTTGACTTAAATTGTACTTTTCCAGAACTCTGTTCCTCTATTCCTTGGTTATCAATGCATGAAGGAAAGCAGAAAAGAAAATTGTATTTTGACCAAGAGTTATTATCCTCCAATCAGAGTACATTTTCAGCCGAGTATCGAGTACATGACTTTTGAGTACAGGTTATTTGTTCAGTCAAGTATCGAGAATGGACTATGAGCACGAGTATTTTGCTAGCCGAGTACGACATCAGCACCCTAAAAATGGTAATTCCTGCAGCACCTGAATACAAGTACCGAGTCCGAGTACTAGACCTATAACACTGATCTTAAAAACTAACTTGTAAAAGTTTTATTACAGCCATATACCATGCCTGATATGTGGCAGAGGGTGTCACCCCCAAAAGTGTTCCCATACTTTGACACACCCTTTTCCTCTTGTACAATAGTACCACCCCCCCCCCCAAAGTCCTGTAAAGAATTCCTGAGATTCCAAGAACACAATGAAGACACAATAGGAGGGGGGTAGGTACACCATGCTACATATCGAGCACCAAATGTACAGCAAAGAAAGGTTCTTTATGCCTGGTGCCGGACCCAGGCTATTGTAACTACAACATGCACAATCATTCCTCTTGTTTTTAAACATCACCAACACCTAAATGATCAGCGACGGCACCTGATGCATTACTTAACTCAAGACAATACATTTCCTCGTTTGTGTCTTACATGAGATGGCTTGCGTCAAATAGAAAAGAGTAGAGAAAAACTAACTGCTTGAGCTACCTGCACCATTGAATGGAGAAGAACGATGAATTTCTTTTGCTGAATCAGTTTTGGGGTGAATAAAGACAAATGTACTTAAACTGGACCTCCGAATAAACGTGCTGGCGCTCTACCAACTGAGCTATCAAGCCCAATGGTGGCAGTGTTTCCCTATTTTGTATAAAAAAAAATTGGGGGTGGCAGTCAAAACTTGGAGCATATAAAGGCCTTGTTAGACAATGCAATTTTACAAGTAACTGACTGCACTGTATGCGAAAGGAACATTACAGTAGCACAATATAATTTTTTTCAAATAGTGTCTTTCTAGGCCTACAAGTTAGTTCTGTCAAAAATTTTTTTTGGTTTTTTTTTTCCTGTGTAGAGATTGACTAGACCTGGCCAAAATTTTACCAAGAGCTGATATTGAAATTGATAATGTAGCAAAGTGTGATGTCACACCACACATTATACATTACACATCACTATGGCATTATGAAACAACTCATCTTAAGATGAATCTTAGAGTTTTGTGAAATCAAGCCCTGGTGGAGGATTAGTAATTAGAGTTATGAGTAGTTATTTTTTTAAATTACGCCTTTCCCCTCGAAATTTGTTTTATCCATTTCAACATCGCCTGGTGGTGCACTTTTGTGACGTAGACCTAGGCAATGAGTAACAATATATGAAAATGCAGTAACAACGCACTTTCTTGACCATTTAGCTCTGGTACATTTTACTGCAGACGTCTAAATGCTTCGCCATTTGGATCTGATGGGTTACTGTGCAGACTGACACCATCGTTAGTAGTGTTGCAACCAGCAACAATAAACCTTGACGGCATTCTCTAAGCAAAGCCAAATATCAAGAGATTTGTCCAAAGAAACTAAGCACCGTAATTTACATAAGTTGATATGATGTATCACATCCACGCATACTGATTGCCACGCGCCGACCAACAGCATGTTCCTATGTCAACGTCACAAATTTGTCACCTTTTAGGAGCATGGGTTTCACCCCTAATTTTAGTTAAAAGGAAATTGTGATATAAACCTCCTATAATTATTAATGTTAAACAAATTAATGAATAACACAGGTTAATAACTGCATTAGTGCATAGTTTATACTTTAAACTGATAAACATTTCCAATTTAAAGGAAAGGTATACTTTTGGTAATTGTCAAAGACCAGTATCCTCACTTGGTGTATCCCAACATATGCATAAAACAACAAACCTGTAAAAATGTTGCAAGAACATAACCAAAGAAAGAAAAAAACCCAACATTGTTGCATAGGGTTGTGCGCATTCAGATGCCTCAGGAAGGCTTCATGCCTGAAGCCTTCCTTAATTCAAATTTGGGGTGAAAAAATTACCTCTGTCTCTAAGACTTCAAAGGGTGTCCTTTCTAACAATGTTTTATATCAACAGCTCTCCAGTGCGCTTTACCAAGTAAGTTTTTATGGTCATAAATTTTTGAAGTAGTTTCCAAAGGTAAACCCTCCCTTTAACCTGGCAATATTACTCATCAAGTTTATTTGCTTAGCAACAAACTAGCAGGGTACCACTCACAAATTATGTGCCATTTTGGCTAAAGACCTAAGCAATTATTTATTTGGACGAACCATGTTAACACAAATCAGAATCTATCAGAGTTAGTGTGAAATAAATTTGTAAGTACTTCAAGGGTGATAAAATATATTTGAATCTTTTCCTGTTACAGAAGTAGTGTTGTTTCACAAACCTGTGAAAATTTGGGCTTAATTCGTTGTTTGAGTCAAGAGATTAAAGTGAAAAAACATGCACAATTGTCAACATTTTCCTTCAATTTTGGTTGTAACAACTGAAATCAGCTATTGTGGGTTTTTATTCTAAGTTTTCAGATACAGTTTTCTCAAAATATCACTTCATTTCAGAAGGAAATATTTCACTGGAAAAAAATAATTCTAGTTTGATTTTCGTAATCAGTAAGCTTTCTGACTAAAATTAAACAATGCTATTTTTCATCTCTACCAATCCTGTATAATACCTTTAAAAAACTGTTTGGACATTAATCTCAAGCTGGTAATTTTTTGTATCTTTGGGACATCCTACAAATTCTATCTAAAGTTACACCCAACAATTCAGTGGATAAAATCTGCTGACCTCACTCAGATCTGCAACTAAATTGGTGCGAGAAAAGTCAATATTTAGTATAGTGGGTAACTCCAGTCTGTTTTGGAGATGAAGTTATCAAGACTAAATCACATCAAACTAAATGATGACTACAAGGTGATGAATGTGACAGCTGATGAAACCTTGGAATGCTCATTGATCAAATAATGTGAACATGTAGAAATTAAAAAGCGTCAACTTACGAGCAATCTGTCTGCAGTTGCTGAATGCCGTGAAAGCGCATCTATTGAGCCTACAGTGACGAAGTTGTCTCGTCTGTTGTATACCACCATACATATTGACAATGCACTTGAAGTATAAACAAACAAAGTTGGGGGCTTGTGTTGGTCCGGTGGTGATGAAAGCAACCTTTAGTGCACCACTGGGTCAATCAACCTAAAAATTGTATTCTCTGTAGCTGCTGCAATGTGTGGGAAATCTGCAAACAGAACGTTTATGGGTTCGTATGAAAGCACGGATGTTTATCATCGGTGTAATACTGTTATCCAAGCTTTGCATCATGTGCAAACAAAAAAGGAAATCTGACGATGACATTGATTCTGTGCACACTTCATCGGCAGATGAATGTGACATGGTTTGGAATGTTACGCTGAATTGAATCTGAATGAAATACTGCCGGAGACAGACAGACAGGGTTTTTTACAAACCAAAATGATAAAAGAACAACTTAGGATCACTTTTATTAGCATTAATATTTCACAGGATTGTTAAAATAAACTAGAAAGCTAAATGGGTATCAATATATTTATGTAATTAAAGTTACAGTTGCATGGCCCAATTTTCGCCAAAAAAGAACAAACAAATGTTTCTCTGAGCGAAATTTGACTGATGATGCTGTTTGAAAGAGAAAAACATACACTAAGAATTTTGCATGATGCCACAAACAATGCACAAAATACATGTATAAAGAAAATTGATTTTTTTTTTTTTACATGGCTGATGTATGAGATAATATCAGAGATCCCAACAATAACTCATTTTTTTGTTTTTAATTACCTACCACTTGCCATTGGCCGATTTTTGTGTGCAGCACCTTAAATGAAAGCTTATAATTTTCACATGTATAAAAATAGCCATTTAAAATTTTGATCTAAAATTTGGGTCATGTCTGTCAATTTAAGGACCTAGCATCTTTAATATTCAAACTTTTAAAAACTTTGAAAAAAAGTAAAAATTGTAAATCTTGAAAACCATTCAACATTGGTAGTTGAGAACATGTACAGTAATTCTAGAATATCTAAAGCTCGAAGCAGATTAAAATACTGTCATAAACAATGAAGAGAAACAAACAGTAGTGACAATGGCAGATTGAAATATTGTCATAAACAACAAAGACAAACAAACAGTAGTGACAATGGCAGATTGAAATGTTGTCATAAACAACAAAGAGAAACAAACAGTAGTGACAATGGCAGATTGAAATGCTGTCATAAACAATAAAGAGAAACAAATAGTAGTGACAATGGGGGGGGGGCAGGGGGGGGGCATTTGATCATTGAATTGTATTATTGTCTTTTGTAGTTTTATAACAAAATTTGCTAAACAAAGCACTCTCCACACAGTGTTTTTCATACATTCAGATACTTGATTACCACAGAAACCATTTCTTTTCCCCTCACTTGCCCCTTCCCTCAAAACTTTAGAAGTGAGAGCTGCCACTTGAAAACAAGTTTAGATGTTCATTGTGTTACTGTTAGGTACAACATCAGCGGCGTAGCCAAGTGGGGGCCTGGGGGGGAATGTGCCCCCCCGCCACAAACTTCAAGTGCCCCCCCCAGGTGCCCCCCATGAGAAAACAAATTGTGATAGCGCTCACAAAAAGAAAAAGAAAAGGGAAAAAAGGAAAATGCGTGTTTGTATAACCTTAAGCAAACTATCGCAATCCCGATCGCTACCGCGGCCACAAAATGCCAAAGAACATAAGGAATGGTGGCCCCCGCAGCGTCCCCCTTCCAAAATAAAATCATGACCCCCACCACTGACAAACACATTCCCCCTTGGCCCCTTCCCCTGCCCCCCCCCACTTAAAAGCATTGCCCCCCCCCCTTCTTTGCTTTTTACAGCTACAAAAGATTCATTACATTTTCCGGCTTTGTTTCAAGAAAGCAGCTTAGCAATTCCAAATAAATAATTTTGCTTTTTAAACAAATTTTTTTAGACTAGCAAGGGTTTATTATTTGACCAACTTGAAACTAGTGAGTAATATTTTGACAACTAATACTAGTAATAGTACAATGTAAAACAAGTATTTGAATAAATTTTCTTCATCAATGCTGCAATTTCACTTTCAATTGTTTTACATTTAAAAGTCGGTGTATAATCAGCCGGATTCGGCTTTCCTTTAGTAAACGATACAAAGCCAGAAAGGCACTGAACATGCGCATTGACTGTTTTGGGGGCTTTTACAACACTTTTTCAATCATTATTGTGGTTTTTTTCCTTTCACCATGATCTGAAGCTTGACTCTGCAAGGTCTCACTCTCACTCAGTAACTTGGCTTGGGCCTATTTCACCGTGGTGTTCCACATTAGCCTTTAAAAAATCATCTTGATCAATACGTACGGTTTTTTCCTCACCTCATCAATATGCAACCAAGCAGCGTTTATTGTATGGGCCCTACGTGGCCCTATAAACCTTAACTCGGCGTTTAGCAAAAATACGAAAATAACTCCTATAACCGAAGACCAATAACTAGAACTAAAGTTTTTAAGATTCCGATCCATCGTTGACACCCCGGACAAATTAAAGAGCTCGGTTATGTGCAGCGCCCTCTATTGGTTTTAGGGTCTGGTTTTGCACAGCTAAGAAGCAGCAGTTAAACTTTCCTCCAATAAGCGCTACGAATACTAGCCTACTTAAAAAGTATTCTACGTTATTTTGGGGACATTTTCGATACGAGTACCATTTTAAAAATACTTGTCTTCTTTTCAAGATTAACATCTTTAACCCTCCATCCTCATCATTATTAATAATGCATAATTATCATAATTTTAGGGAAAAAGTCTTTCAAACAGAGCCTTTTAAAATAAGCACCGCACGGCAGTTCTCATGTGATAATCGGAAACACGTCGAGCACCACAGATATCAAACAAAATAAAAACAAACCACAGGTCCACAGAGGCTGACAATTCCAAGAAGCATTAGTGGAGAATGATGCGTAGTAGGCACAAAGGGACAAAGGAAAGAGCAGTCGAGAATTACGTAGGAATGCTTATTTTGAGAATGTGGGGGTTGGGTGGAGGCTAGAAAAACAGTCAGAGGAGTGGATGATTTCTCTCTTTCTCCCCCCCCCCCCTCCTCAATACCAAACAGAGGAAGGAACATCTTCCCTGGGATCAATATTTGTATATCTTTTCCTGTTTCGGCATTTTCCTTCAAGTAGGCCTGATGCACATTGCCATTGGGGAGGTGGGGTTGATTTGACAACCCTTCGATGCATCCTGGCCTATCGTTTTCATAACATCATGCAGTCGTCGTCTAGCTTTCAAAAAAATATAAATAAATAAAAAAATAAGAGAGGGGAAAAATGGAATGGATGTTATGAGCGTGTGACATTAAGACCAATGGACCCACAAAATAACGAGTCGTATTGATTGAAGTGTTGATTGTGAATTACTTCAATACTTTGTATGTCAAGGTTTCCGGCATGATGGGGGTGTTCTGCGAGAACAATACGCACTGCGCCTAGACGGCCAATTACTTCGTTCTCGAAGAAGAAGAAATAATTATAGAATGTATTTTATTTAATAGCACAGCACTCCACTGTGACGTAAATAGCATATAGGCTTATGGTTTATGAGAATGTTTGAATTGTGAAGTTTGGAACCGGAATTCTGTCTTTGGAAGACCAGGATGGGAAATGAAACTAGTGCAGGTAGTCACTCTGGATACAAAGGGGAATATTTTACGCTTCTTGGTGGTGGGGTGTGGGAGGAGGTGAAAGAACACATGACTACTTTGCATCAGATTCTTCGAATCGCACTACCCGTAAAAGTCACGTTCATACTTTGGTGATGACCCCGAAAAAATGCGTAATTTGCATCCAAAGGCCTATATGTTGCAAAGATGATTACGGTATAGTAAGCCCTAAGTATCCTGCAAAATTATTTCGTCTGACGGCGTGCCACAGTTTACTAGAAATCAATAAAAGTGTGTCGAACAGTTTTTATCTCCAAAGATCTCCTAAAGGTGAGTTTTGGAGATTCAAATGTCCGTGGTGACCGTTTGTGAATGCTGTTGCCAGAGATGCGGTTGGTACCCTCTATAGCGAGATGCTAAACGTGGATTAGATTTGCCGTTCTGTATTTATATGAAAATACCGTGACAAATGAAAATACCGTTATCTTTCTTGATAAATTTGCCTATAAATCAGCATTACGTTGACAAGAACCAAACGATGACCTTGAATTTTTTTATTTTTTTCATTTTGCCATTATCCTATATGAAACTTACAGTGAAACAATTGAAGCATTCTACTATCGTTTGTTGTTTGTTCGCTTATTGTAACTTTTTGTAATTCCCTTTTTGATTGACATGCTTGATGATTTACTCTGATCAACTGAGTTAAAATGTCCGGAAACATTATTGCTTTGGATCAGTATTTTTTTTTTTTTCATCGAGGCAGGTAAACTTGCCTCATGTCTACCGCTGCAGGTTATCTATAAAGTGTGAAATTACTAATTTAAATGTTTAAATATCTTATTATTTTTGGCTTTTGTTGTATGGAAAAATGCCATATAGGCCTATTGTTGCTGGTTGCAACACTGCTAAAGATAGTGACAGTCTGCACAGATTCCCATCAGATCCAAAATACTGATGAACTTGGACGGCTGGTTGCAGTGTGAAACATACCAGCACTAAGTGTGCATTGTCACTGCGTGTGCATTTATCAATCGGTACCGGTGTGGCAGAAGATTCTTTGTGTCCCCCCCCCCCCAAGATTCCGCCCCTTACGGAGAACTGTGTACAAACTTCTTCTGATAGCGCCCTCTTTTGAATCATCTTCCTTCAGCCCATGTTAATTTCCAATGGACAGATTTCCCTATGACACGTCTACGTCACGAAAGCGCGCTACCGGGTGATATACAAATGCAAATTTCGAGGTAGTTATTTATAACAAACCAATAGTGTTATGTATCACAAATACTCAAACCACATAATTAAGCCCACGAAATGTTATGTGAAAAAGCCACTTCATAGGGCCTTCAATTTTTTGTTGTTGTAGGCCTAATGTTTGTTTGTAATTGTATGACGTGTCTATATGACAGGATGAGATAGATGGTTGCACTTTGAAATAACAAAGGTGTGTCCCTTATGATAAGCCTATATATTATTTTGAGGGAACGAAATAAAGGCCTATTACGAGGGAACGGGAAAAAAATACCCCCCCAAAAAAAAAATAAATAAATAAATAAATAAAAATAAAATAAAAAATTGTCACTTTACGGGATCCGTAGAAAGCTCTCTGATTATTTCATACCATTTAATCCCCCAGAGAAATATCAAAATTATGATTAAAGTTGAGGAAATAGCTTTTGAAGACCTCAAACAAATGAACTTATTCTGAAATAGCCACTACCTAAACAAGTGCGTTTGCATCGTAATCCCTGGCCCCAAATAAATTGTTTCCATTTATTTTCACTAAAAAGCGGAATCACCTAATTTCTAGAGGGGATGTTGATTAAGGTGGACAGAAATTGACTCTTCCCAAGCCAACGATGCAATCATACCTGAAACAAAAATGTATATACAATACATGTATTGACAATACATTGGCGCACCGCACAACACAAGCCAAGTGTTTTCCTAACACGTCCTGTTTGCCCGTGAACAAGATGTGCCATTCACACGATTTACTTTAGTTCCGTGATCAGGACATTAAGTAAATATTTGTGGAACACGCTATAAACACATACAAAAATACTTGAATGTGTGTGTGAACGCATGAACTGTCATCTGAATTTGGCTTTCGCTTGGTCTAAACCCGTGACTGGGCTGACATTATACGCATGCTCATTGGACCATTTCCTCATACCTAGCCCGGTCACCACTTCCTGTAGGAAAGATTCTACCTCTATCAATAACAATGTAGCTCTATGGTGGAAATCCATTGCGGCTCAATCGAAAAAAAAAATAATTTACCCGTTTAGTGTTGTGTTATTTTGTCAACTTTGGTTTGAAAAGATCAGAAGAGGTCTAAATCGTGTGTACGTTTTGTGTTTGTTGCACATTTCGCCGACTAGCAGCACGATCAGTCCCATCATGCATTGCTACATCCTGAACAAAAACTTGTACCAGCCCATCAGCCACCCTAGCGGTCTTGGGTGTACGGAAGCGTTAAATGGACACACAAAAAGAAAGTCATAGTTATAATTATGAGTCATTACTATGACTTATAATTTCATAATGATGAATATCATAAGTCATAATTACATCATCATAATTACAACTTGTGCCAATTAAGTCGTGACATTTTATCCAAGTCATATTTATTAGTAACCCCAAATTAGCCATACATTTAGCAAATCTGGGGAAAGAATTGGAAAGAAGCTGATTTCAACTGATAATGGTAGGCATGGGTGTCACTATTTAAAAATAAAAAAATAAAAAGGACCGATAGGGGGTGGGGAAATTTTTTTTTTTACGGGGGTCATTGAAACTAGGGGGTCTTTGGCTCAAAGTATGTCGTGTTTGGTATCAATTTGTTTGGGATCAATTGGAAATTGAATTTTAAATACCGAAAGTGATGTTTATTTTGTAATTTTATCATCCTGTGAAAAGTTACACTTGATTGAAGACGTGGTGCTAGTTAACAAGGAATCGGCACGCCCATTACACGGTTTCTATGTAAAGAAGACCTTGAAACTACCGTAATGCGTTACTATGTATCTATCCAAGTGTATCACATTGTTTGGAGGCTGATACCAACATGGTTCAAGGCATGTTAATTACAAATACAACAATTTGTTGCTGAGAAATACTATTTAGGAGGCTAAAATGACAGTTACCTCATTATAGGCCCTACAAGTTTAGCCAAAACAAAAGGTTTGATTATTCTGTTTCCTCTTCATCGCTACCAAGTTCTTCTGTATCTATTCTAAAAAAAAAGTATCTGCTCCATTAGAGCAATGCCCACAGCACACTCCACATGCAGAAACACATGTTTTTAGAGGGAAAAGTGAAACTATACATTTGGCTTGTCATGGCCAAGCGGTCTAGTTCACCGGACCCAAGCTCTGGTATTATCAGCAGCAGAGAGTGGGTTCGAATTCCGGTCATGGCACGTCTGCCCTTGAGCAAGGCACTATTGGTTCGTAAAATGTACGGGAGATAGTACATTCTGCTCTACCAGCCAGGTTCCTAGTGGATGATACCCATGCCCACATCCTTACGAACTCTGAAGGGGGTGTAACCCTGTTTCAGCCCCAGGAGTAGGTGGCAACGTGCCCATGGTGACAGTTGATTTGGGTCGACATCTTAGATCAGTCAAGTGATCGAATCCCCCACCTTGAAGTGGCCGTCCGGCCTTGTAAAAATTAGGCGATATCTCGCCTAAAAAATACATTTTGCCATGTGCAAGCAATCAAATTGTGAGAGATTTTTTTTAAATATTTGTTTATATAACACGCAGAGAGAAAAAGAGGACGGAAACGCACTCAAAATGTTCAAAAGCTTGAAGCTTTGTCAGTTATGAAGCTTCTTCTTCCAACGTCGAGTGAGAATCAAGTATTAAAAGGTAAGCTTAAAGACGTTTGAGGCGTCATATACAGTTCTTTACAGAAATAACGGGGGAAAGGGGGAGGTAGGAAAAATGAACATATGGTCAAGGGCAACAACAGAAGAACAGGTGTGTGTAGGGCCGGGGGTGGGGAGGAGAGAAAGGAGGGGGTGTGAGAAAAGAAAAAAAAAGAGACCGAGTGCCTAGGCACACGGTTTCCCTTTTTTTCTCACACCCTCTCCTTTTCTGTCCTTCCCCACCCCCTATTTTCTTTTTTGCCCTTCACCATTTTGTTAATTTTTCCCACCTCCCCCTTTTCTCCCTTCTTATAAAGAACTGATATGACGCCCAGACGTTTTTTAAGCTTACCTTCCAATACATGATTCTCATTCAACATGGGGAGAAGCTTCATAACTACCAAAACTTAAGCAAGACACTTAACCATTATTGCTGTGTCCCTCGGATGGGACGTGAAGCTGTAGGTCCCATGTGTTCTCTAATGCATGTAAAAGAACCCAGTGCACTTATCGTAAAGAGAAGGGTTTGCCCCGGTGTTCCTGGTCTGATCAGCAGCATATTGCGCCACAGCAACTTGTAAACCATTACATGGTGCTAAAGGAATAGGTCTCGTACTTCAAAATGTAGCTCCACATACCTTGCAGGAAAAAAATACTGAGCGCTTTGATACGCCCCTAGGGGCGTGATAAAGCGCTATATAAGAACCCAGTACTATTATTACTATTATTCTTATTATTTAAACAGATAAACGACAAGTTAATCCCCCCGTTTCCTGTCCTGTGTGGATCCCTCATGTCTTTAAGGCATGTATGTTTGTATCATGTGCGTAGAAGGATGTCCACTGGGACAACTTCAGTTATATAGTCCCACTGATTCCCATCTCTACAAAGACTCTACAACACAATATTTATTGAAAAAATTAAAGTGCTTGCTGATTCCTTGTTAACCAGCACCACGTCTTTTAATCAAGTGTAACTTTTTACAGGGTGATAAAATGACAAAATAAACATCACTTTCAGCATTTAAAATTCGATTTCCTTTCATTTGATACCAAACACAACATACTTTGAGCAAAGTTTGGGTCAATGACCCCAGTTTCAATGACCCCCCCCCCAGAAAAAACAATTTCCCCACCCCCTATCGGTCCTTACTTTTTTTTGTGGCCAATGTTGACACCCATCATTATCAGTTGAAATCGTCTTCTTCAATTTTTTTCCCTAGATGAATCCCAATTTAGGGATAGTATATGGGATATATTTCAAAGTATATAAGTCATACTTATGACTTCAGTCATAGTTATATCAAGTAGTAAACCAAAGGGAAACTGACTGGGTAATTCTTATTAATTTGGTTGAACAAAGAAAAAATTACCAAGCAGGATTTGAAACTGTGACCTTCTAGCCCAAATGTTGGCAGTCTCACAGTCAATATCTTTGTTCCGGGGTGCCAGTCAGAAGCCATTCAACTTGTAAGTCACACCCAAGTTTACCATACAACCTAGGAAGCATCAACAGAGGGATCACCTTAAAAGGATGCGACTTTTTATTTCAAATGCGAAGTAACAAATCACAAGAGAAACTGACTTGACTGTGATAATTTTTATATTTTTTTTTAAATACCTGTTTTCTTTTATGAGAATGATGTCTACCTTGAACTGTGACTTGAAAGTGCCCCTTGGGACCCTGACTAATATCTAAACCCATGGTTATTACTAATATCCTAAAATAATGCGTTTTTTCAAAGACAAAGTGACTGAAGGGTTACCATCCTTTACCCTTGCACCCATGCCCACCCCCCTCCCCACCCTACCTGATGGGGTCAGCAGTTTGACTCAAACCTTGCAAAATGGAGCTGTTGATATGCGCCAGAGTAATTAGGCCAGGTCCAAATTGTGGCAGCTACAGCTACGACTGTGGCTGGATCGTTGCCTCAGCAACACCCTCAGCAACAGTCGTAGCCGTGGCAGAAGCCACAAATTTGGATACCGCCCAAGACCCTGTTGTACTAGGCATTCAGTGAGTTTCTTAAAAGTGCCCTCATGAGTCAATATTAGAACCAATCAGGTTTGGTTCAGTTGATGTCTGGCGTCACATCTGACATCACACTTCATGAATAATGCCAGATACCAGCCTTGAGCAACTGGCAGGATCCTGCCAGTTGCTTCGAATCCATTCACACGGCGGAGATTCGTAGTGTACACACGTTACTTTGTGAATAAAACAGCATTACATGGAAACATTATAAAGAGCAGACGATCGAAAAGTTCGTGCTGATGGTGTAGCTGACAAACATGTCACTTCGGAGCAGACCAATCATAACACTTATATGGAAAGCTTATATCACTGCACGCTTATCCAATGAAATCATTGTATCCAATGAAATCATTGGATCTGTAAGACCAGTGCCTGTCTTTATCTTTAAAGATAAAGACAGGGGACCAGTCTATGGTTCAGTCAGCTTGTTGGGTATCCATGGTTCACTGCCCGTGTTGTAGCACAGCCAGCAGGGGTGTGTGTTGGGGGTGGGGGGGGGGGACAAACATGGTCAGAACCCTTGCCCCCAACAAATGACATAAAAACAAAATGTACATACAAACTGTTTGATACATTGAAATCCCCCAAATTATGTATTTCCCCCCACTTTCCCCCAAAAATGAAAATGTCTAGATATAGTCACTGCATGTACCCCCTACTTCATATAAAAGTGACTGTTTTTGATTTCAAGAAAGAAAGAACAAGAGTGGAATAATTGGTGGTTTGCAAAAATATATATATTTTAAATGCTCAGTTGACAATACAGTAGTTTGTGCAATTAATTTTCACAATGTATACCGTAATTTAAAATGTATTTTAAAATGTACATACAACATGTACATGGTATAGTTTAAAAGACTGGATAAATCGAAGTGCCACAATTTAACTACCAGGCAACAGAATATTTAACCAATATAGACAAATGAGTAAGCACTCAGAATATTTTCATACGAGGATATCTGTAAAATTATCTCAAGGGAGGCACAAAGATAAAAAAAAAACCCAGTAATATTAACTAAAAATACAATAAAAGAAACAAAATACTTTATTACAAAAACAATAGTAATAGCAGTAATAGTAATACAGAGTACAGACCCACCCATTAAATCAAGTATGGATAGTACCATGTATACAATCACTCTCAATATGAAGTGGAATAAAATTAAACAAAGATTTAACAGAAACACAAAAACCTCTGACTATTAATCTGAACAATGGTAGCTCATTTTCACCAACGATCCTCCCACCACCAAAAAAAGCTTAAACAAAACAGGAACAAAAAAATCTCTAAAAACCAAATGAAACCCGCCCTGAAAAAAAACCCCCAACAGTATGCTGTTGGTATTTAGTATAAAATTACACCAATTTAAGTTACACCCATCAAAAAGAGCTTTCCCCCATTGTTCCTCAAGTTACACATCAGAAATGTTAGGCTTCAAGGGAAAGGGTTATTTTCACTTTAAACAGATAACAAGACATTTCCATTAGAGGACTAAAAAGGAACCAATTTTATGGTTAACAAACAAGAAATAATTCTAGGACTCTAGGAAAGATTATCCCTGCTTTTTGTCCCCGTTTTTTTGTTTCTTCTTTTTTTTTGGCAGCAGAAATTTGAAAGCGAAAATCCCTGCATGACTAATAGGTCCCTTTGGGTAGTTCAAGTTCAAGGCATCAAAGTATAATTAAAGAGATGCACTAATAATACTGTCCATGTAGTGAGCCCTCTTGTGGTGAACTTAGTCACCATAATCCAGACAATGTACAACACACATTGGTGAGGAAACTTAGCAGACATGATACCTGGCCCTTTGGAGAAAAAAAAGTAGGCAAATACTACTGAGTCCAAAGGCTGACCAACATACAATACTTCGCTCGTCCCCAGCGCCTTGCCTTAAAACCAAAGGCGCTGGGATGGGCAAACGTATCAAGCACGCTCATTGGTTAATGCTCAGTCCCATCATGCATCACACTCACACTGCAAGCACTGCATGCATGACGTACTTCCTGAACAAGAATCTGTGCAAGCTGATTAGCCCATCCCAGCGGTCCTGGATAGGCCGCTGGGGCCGAGCAAACATACAATACATGTATAGGCTTCTGTAGACTTTCTTTAAGGCTACTTAGTAACGGTTCTAGGGAATAATTTCTAGATGACAATGTGTGTTTCTTATAATGACTATCTTTTAAACGTGAATACATCACAGACGACTTCATTTTTAAAATTTCCACCACAGATTTATTCCTCTATTCCTTGCATCAATGCACAAATAGAAAAGGCGTAAAGGAAAGAGGTATTTTGATGATGAGTACTAAAAACCTGGAATCTGAGTACAATTTCAGTCGAGTATCAAGTTATGACATCGAGTTCAGATTTCTTTTCAGCCCAGTTTTGAGTATGGACTTTGAGTACAAGTATGTTGCAAGCCCAGTTGGAGTAGGAGTACGAGTTCCATCAAAATGGTACTTGATTATTACTCGAGTACAAATACCAAATACGAGTACTACAACACTGCATATTAGGTCTTTACCAGCAATAACTGCAATTTGAGAGAGTGACAAATTTGATCTCAAATTTGTTACTGGCTCAAATTTCTATTTTAAGAATTTCATTTAAAAATGATGGAATAACTAAAGAAAATAAAAAAGGAAAAAAAAGAATGAAAGCATCACAAGTTAAACAAAATGGGTGATTACATATTGTCGCTGGTACCACAAAGTGATCTTTCTGTCAAAAATCTCACAATCTTGCAAATCAGTTTAATTCAAGTTATTAGTATACTCATACTTGTTACTGTTAACATTTTCAGCAAGTTTCAGTACCTAATACGTAATAGTTTTGTGATTCACTAATTAGTATGAATGACGTATCAATAGATTTGCAACTTTGTGCTTTCACGATGTGACCTATCGCAGTGTGAATCAATATGCATTGGTTTGTATGCAACGCTCTTCAACCAAAACTTCTTTTTTTTCAATTTCATAAAGTGAGTGTGTGTGTTTAGGAATTAAGTACTCATTAAAACATATTGACATTTCTGTATGAGTCAGCTTTTTGGTAATAAAAAATAAACAATAAAGTAGTAAGCAGACTTTGAAACAGTGCTTCAAATAAATAGTGCAACTTCAATCGAGATTTTCTCCAAACACAGATTTTTTGGCTGTGGACAATATCGGTCACTTTGAGGGAACAGCGACAATATGTTGTTTAATCATTGCTTTCATTGCAAATGACTGCAAAATGATGTATAATTTTATACAAAAGTAAATTTTATTTAAGACAAATAAACCTTTTAAAATGGTCCACAATGTACAATAATAGATAAGTAATTTATGTTCACACAACACTTCAAATGAGTAATACATTATAATTATTTAGTTTTCTTTAAAAAAAAATAAAAATTGTGCACATCATCTGTTACAACAGTATTTCGATGGTCCCATTATAACGTGTACCAAGTAAATTGTGACAAACAAGAACTGCTTGACATGACAAATTTAAAAACATATAATGAGTAGTGACATATAGTAATATAACTCTGATTTCAGTGTATGTACAAAATTCCAGAGCACTTTCATTTACAGGAAGTTCCCTCTATGATTTCAGTTTTAAGGCAGCAGTAATTAATGTGAATAATACAACATCATTTAACAAATCTCAGATCAAAATACAACAATTACAGAAAAACTAAATGATTTCAGTTTCTGACAACCATAAAAACTATGAGTAATAAATGCTCAGATATGCTCAGCTGCTAGTCCTTTACTGGGGGGGGGGGGGGGTTTAAAAAAAATTCCTTTTTCATAATTTGGTGAGGTATAGACCATGTAATCTTTGTTTACGAATGAGTGACAGGTACATTCCAGGGCCTTTCTGGCAGGCGAGATATTGCACTGATCACATGGGATATTTAACATTATGATTCACAATTTCTACATAAATTCAAAAGTAAAAGTAAACAGCTGAACAACTTTTGAGATGTGCCCTCTTTCCTCATATCAAAAGTTGATAAAAAAAAAGACAGTGCGATCTCCATAAAATGTAAGATTTAATGTTTTCTTCCATTGAGCTGTGTACAAATTGTGCCTGCAGGAAGTCCAGGCTTAGGGATCTTTTGTAAACATGTGATGAAAACAGTCCTTTGTTGTTTTTGTCCAAAAAACCTTATGTTTACTTCAATTTAAAAAACTTTTTTTCCTTCTGGAACAGCCAGAGGTGATTATAATGAATCAGAAATTTCTTGAACTAAAATTTGGATAATCCACTCCCACTCGTCCACACATTGTCTGTGCATTTGGCAAATACTGAACAATGCTTGCATAAACCCAAAATTTTATTGTTTATATCTACACTTTATATAGGCTTAAAACAATCAAACGGTTGCAAAAACCAAAGGTATACTTTGCCTTAAACAGCGATGCTGTGCCTACTCAACGGACACAAAACCCCGACAAAACTATGTACACATATATACAAACAACCCATCACACACTCTTTTAGGGGTAAACTAGTGGCATACGAATGTGTGTATCAACATACATGGTAAGGAATTGGTAAACATGAGATTTTGTGAGCACATTTTATATTTACTGTCTCCTAAATAGGGTGTGCATTAATATACAAGTTAAATATGCCATGCATATAATAATAAAAACATTGCATACTTTAAATGACAATGACAAATTTGTACAAATTTCTTACCCACCTACAACAGGCTTTTTGGGACATGAGGAGCAAGTTCGATCAAGGACCATGTAGTTAACCATCGTTCGACCACATCTGATTGAATACACACTAGTCAAAAATGTTATCTTGTACTTAATTGGTTCCACTCTCAGACACCCGAAGTCCCAACGTTTATAAAATACTTTACCCGTACTCATATCTCTGCTCATTTTTACAAAAACATTTACAATTGAGGAGCAATACAAGGTAAAAATTCCTTCAAATGTAAACAATCCAAGACATTTTATACAAAATGTGCATTAATTAGTACACACGATCAGTGTAAAAATGTAATTTATTACACACGCAACAGCCAAAAGGCCAATAACAAGATGGTGACATAGAAAACGAGAGGAAGTATTCAGTTTTAGATGTGGGAGGAAAACCCCCAAATTAACAAAAAATCCAGGCAATCAGGTAGGGACTGAAAACCCAATCCACATGCAATACTTCCGTCTCAGGATGGATTTGAACCTGGGTCCACACAGAGGTGCAAGGCAGGGAAAGACAGCAAGCCAACCTGATTCCAACATCACACACAGTTTCTGTTATTACTTTTCCAGAATGCAATTATGCATATTCTGTCGTTGAAAAAGAAAAATGAACTGAAAATAATTACACAAAATAGATGACTATTCAGAAAAAAACCAACAACCTAAAACAAACAGTTGAAGTCTTTGTTTGCAGTCACAAATATAAATTGCATTTTTGCATTTAAACTTCAGGTTATTTTGATTATAGAGCATTGCCGTTCTGCAACAGAGTAGTCTTTACGTCACAGTATGTCACTCCTATTACAGACTAAAAGCCCGAATGTCAACAAACACGAATGCGCCGTTACAAAGCTCCGTAGTCAATTGGCTACCAAATTCCAAATCAGGCAAGGAGTTCGACATCAGGCAAGGAGTTCCACACAAGCCAAGAAGTTCCGAAGAGATGCAGTGCGTGTTCTTGGTGCAATCTCTAAGAGGTAGCGCCAATTCGGTAGCCAATTAAACACTGACCTTCATGGCCACTCACTCGTTCACGTCCATTTAAAACCTGTTCCGAACCGATTTGACACTTTTGAGCCGAGTGTTTGTATTAGAACTCTGACCTTTCATTACAAGTTGATTTCAGCAAACAATGCTGGCAGCACTGCCTCAGGAGAGCTGGTATTGTAGCCTTTTTTGATACTCTGTTTATGCAGTAGTTCAATCTCATAGAGCCGGGGCAGGAAACTCAGGTACATGTAGTACTGCTTCAGTTCTCCATACTTCTCTAGAAATGTCAACAAGTCAATCAGTCAATCAGTCAATCAGTCAATCAGTAAATCAATCAATCAATCAATCAATCAATCAATCAATCAATCAATCAATCAATCAAAAAAAATCAAATAAATCAAATAAATCAAACAAATCAAATAAATCAAACAAATCAAATCAATCAAATCAATCAAATCAATCAACCAACCAACCATCCAGCCAACCAACCAACCAATCAATCAATCAATCAATGAATAAATCAATCAATGAATCAATCCATGAATCAATCAATGAATCCATCAAATCAATCAATCCATCAAACAATCAACTAAATAATCCATCCATTCAGCTACCCAGCCACACACCCAGGAAGGTTGATAGTGAGGTGTCTAATGATCTGGCATTTCTGGTATATACAGGCGGACTATTCCAGTTTTTGGGGCCGCAGACGGAGAATGCTCCATCAACAAACGTAGAACACCGAGTTCTGGGCTTGATAAAAATTAAGGAACAAGAGGTAGAGGATGGAAGCTGTCTCTATTGAGGTCTTTGTAGCATTTCTGTAATGAGCTTGAAGGCTCAGGGTTCTCCTCAGTCACATGCTAGTGTATCAGGCTAATACCTGCCAAATATAGGCAGTACATGTTAAATGCGGCTGATATGCAAACAAATAAATGTATTTACTATTGTTTTTATAAAAGAGTTTATATCAAAGTCACAACAATCATAAATTACAACCATTTAAAATGCTCCAGATTGCACAGGGAATTCAAAACTATTCCGAAGACCTCGTTCCAATTCAGCTTTTTTTTGCAAAACTTGGGTCCAGAATGCCCCATTGTTTTGAAAGACCTTGGGGGCTTGTTTGTGGTCAACTTGGAACATTCGAATGATAACAATGAAGCTAATTCTTCGACTGATTGGGAGCCGGTGTAAAATAAAAAAATCTATCACTCTTTGGGTATGGAATTGTTTTACAACAAAAGGAAGTTGTTATGTGGGTTTTCATCGTGCTTACCGAGACAATAGTGTTTTAAGATTAGACGAAGCTTGTTGTGAAGCTTGAGTATGTAGTCGGAGTTCTCCAGGCCAGGGGGATCTAGCGAGAAAAAAATAACAAATAATCTATTGTTTTTCAAAATAATTCATAAACTTGCATACTTATTGATAAATTCAAGAGCTTTGTGAAGCATAGAGGGCAATTAAAACACACAAATCGTCAAATACATTCTGGTGAGGAGGTCAAATAAAATTAGGTTCTACGCTGGTGAGATGTACTTTCACTGATGCCACCCACCCTCCATATGTTGGGGCACACCAAGTGAGGATACTGGTCTTTGACAATTACCAAAAGTATACCCTGCCTTCAAAGACAAACCTATGTTTTTAGTCAGTTGCAATTTTTTCTCTCTCTATTTTGTTGTTTGGTTGTTATCCTTTTATAAGCGACATTCACCTGGGTTAATGAAGATAAGTGCAGTGAAAAGCGCAATCTCGTGCTGGTCAAATTTGACTTTGATGAAGTCTTCCTTGAACTGGTGAACCCTGCTCTTCATGCCGAACACTAAGGCGTCCAATGAAGGGACAGTGAAGAAGGTGTCCTGAAACCAGGCGAACTCCAACTCTGCACGCCAGCAGATGTGGGTCAGGATGCAGGGAAAGGTCCCCATCTTGATGAGGCTCATCTGATCGCTGACTGAGATGTGGCAAAAACCTGAAGGTGACCAAAGGTTTCAAAGAAGACAAAAAAATATATATATATATATATTTATGCCTCTGACGAAGTTCCGGATTGGATCGAAAGCTAAGGCCATCTCCCCTACTAATTATATATATATATATACATATTTCGGGTTTGAACAAAGAAAAATTGACTAGAGCGGGACTTGAACCAACGACCTCCGGATTAACGTACCGGCGCTCTACCAACTGAGCTATCCAGCCCTATGTTGGCGGTCTCCCTATTAGTCAATATCTTTTTTCGGGGTGCCAGTCAGAAGCCATACAACCGTTAACTGCCGTGTAGCCAGGGATCACACCCACGTTTACGATTCAACCTGGGAAGCTGCAGCCACGGGATCACCTTAAGGGGATGCGACTTTTTAATACTAAATATCTAGTCATGAACCATAAGGGAAACTGACTGGGAAATTTTATTTAAATAGTTCGGGTTTGAACAAAGAAAAATTGACTAGAGCGGGACTTGAACCAACGACCTCCGGATTAACGTACCGGCGCTCTACCAACTGAGCTATCCAGCCCTATGTTGGCGGTCTCCCTATTAGTCAATATCTTTGTTCGGGGTGCCAGTCAGAAGCCATACAACCGCAGTCGCATCCCCTTAAGGTGATCCCGTGGCTGCCGCTTCCCAGGTTGAATCGTAAACGTGGGTGTGATCCCTGGCTACACGGCAGTTAACGGTTGTATGGCTTCTGACTGGCACCCCGAACAAAGATATTGACTAATAGGGAGACCGCCAACATAGGGCTGGATAGCTCAGTTGGTAGAGCGCCGGTACGTTAATCCGGAGGTCGTTGGTTCAAGTCCCGCTCTAGTCAATTTTTCTTTGTTCAAACCCGAACTATTTAAATAAAATTTCCCAGTCAGTTTCCCTTGTGGTTCATGACTAGATATTTAATATTAAAAAGTCGCATCCCCTTAAGGTGATCCCGTGGCTGCCGCTTCCCAGGTTGAATCGTAAACGTGGGTGTGATCCCTGGCTACACGGCAGTTAACGGTTGTATGGCTTCTGACTGGCACCCCAAACAAAGATATTGACTAATAGGGAGACCGCCAACATAGGGCTGGATAGCTCAGTTGGTAGAGCGCCGGTACGTTAATCCGGAGGTCGTTGGTTCAAGTCCCGCTCTAGTCAATTTTTCTTTGTTCAAACCCGAACTATTTAAATAAAATTTCCCAGTCAGTTTCCCTTGTGGTTCATGACTAGATATTTAATATTAAAAAGTCGCATCCCCTTAAGGTGATCCCGTGGCTGCCGCTTCCCAGGTTGAATCGTAAACGTGGGTGTGATCCCTGGCTACACGGCAGTTAACGGTTGTATGGCTTCTGACTGGCACCCCGAACAAAGATATTGACTAATAGGGAGACCGCCAACATAGGGCTGGATAGCTCAGTTGGTAGAGCGCCGGTACGTTAATCCGGAGGTCGTTGGTTCAAGTCCCGCTCTAGTCAATTTTTCTTTGTTCAAACCCGAACTATTTAAATAAAATTTCCCAGTCAGTTTCCCTTGTGGTTCATGACTAGATATTTAATATTAAAAAGTCGCATCCCCTTAAGGTGATCCCGTGGCTGCCACTTCCCAGGTTGAATCGTAAACGTGGGTGTGATCCCTGGCTACACGGCAGTTAACGGTTGTATGGCTTCTGACTGGCACCCCGAACAAAGATATTGACTAATAGGGAGACCGCCAACATAGGGCTGGATAGCTCAGTTGGTAGAGCGCCGGTACGTTAATCCGGAGGTCGTTGGTTCAAGTCCCGCTCTAGTCAATTTTTCTTTGTTCAAACCCGAACTATTTAAATAAAATTTCCCAGTCAGTTTCCCTTGTGGTTCATGACTAGATATTTAATATTAAAAAGTCACATCCCCTTAAGGTGATCCCGTGGCTGCCGCTTCCCAGGTTGAATCGTAAACGTGGGTGTGATCCCTGGCTACACGGCAGTTAACGGTTGTTTGGCTTCTGACTGGCATCCCGAACAAAGATATTGACTAATAGGGAGACCGCCAACATAGGGCTGGATAGCTCAGTTGGTGGAGCGCCGGTACGTTAATCCGGAGGTCGTTGGTTCAAGTCCCGCTCCAGTCAATTTTTCTTTGTTCAAACCCGAACTATTTATATACATATATATTTGTATTTATTTATAAATCTTTCTGATAACAAAACCAAGGGTTCTCTCAAAGCGACTAGCGCTGTAATCCATAGGCCTGAAAATAACTGGGTATTAAAGAAGACTATAATAATAATAAATAATAATAATGACAATTTTATAGCGTCCATCCATGAAACATGCTCCTAGGCGCTTAACAATTTAAAAACCCATTAAAATCCATACAGTTATAAAACCTTAGAGAAAATACAGTTAAAAGGTAATTATAGGCAGTACTGGTACACTAACAAATCAAAGAAGTAAAAACAGTTAGGATGAACACTAATTCAAAAACCTGGCATTGCTAAAAAAAAATAGGTACTTAGTGGTTTAAGAAAGCAATTTAAAAAAAGGTTTGTCTTAAGGCTGCTGGCCTTGAACTTATCAACATTGTTGGCTCCCCTAAGTTGAAGGAATGTTAAGTTTTAGATGTGGGCGGAGAACCCTGAATATGGAAAACTCATGTAATCAGGAAGAGACTGAAAAACTCAATCCACATGCGTGGCTCCAGTCCAGGGTAGGCTTCAAACCGGGGTTCACAAAGGTGAAAGGCAGGCCCCGATTCCCCAAGTTCAACGATAAACATTGTACACAAATAATAAGTCTCCTATTTATCACTTTTGAAGAGATAGAGTCACTGGGTTGTTGCCCAAAATGACCAACCATGTGAATCGATCTCTTCTAAGAAATGGCAATTTCCATAAAAATTGAGCAGGGTACATGTACATGTGTACTCTTTGAAATGTCAAGACCAACATGATCTCAACCCCAGTTCTTCTCTAAAAATGTGAAAGTTTGGATGAGTGTACTCTGGCTATTGTCAGGACCCCAACTGCATAGCTTATAACTCAACAGCTACTACAAAACAAGTGTGGGTACCAGAGCCACAATGTGGCATGTTAACACTTGACATGCGAGTTGTCCTTAAAGAAAAGTTTCTCCCAAACCACAACATTCTTGTATTTTGTGGTAACACCGTGTGTATATCTACTTTGCGGTGTAGATTTGTTCTTTGGGAACTAGGTCTTGCCATTTATTCTACTGCCGCGAAGTAGATATCAGGAGAGATATGGGAGATTACTTAGTTCTGAAGAGAACTGTCCTGCTTATTAACTACTACAGTCGACTCTCTTTGTTATGATTTTCATTTTAATATACACAATGTTAAATGTGTATAGAAAAATGCATTTATCATTGATATTTTTGTGTACAGGATGCTCGTAAGAACTGTACTAATAAGGAAACTGCACAATTCTAGCCTATACACGTGTGTAGTGCATGCACTATGACGACATGATAGTGCCTGCGTTTAAGACAAGGTTCGGATAATACGAGGAAAACTGGCCAGTCCGGCAGACCTTGAATTAACGAGAGTCGACTGTACCTGGGCGGAAGGTAGGAAATCGGCCGAGACTACTATTTTTGCTCAATGGATCAAGGGGACTTCTCGTTATTAACTTCACTGCCGCAGAGTGAGTTTTTAATTGATCTCAACGTTTCGACTAGCCTGCTCTAGTAATCGTCAGGAGACTGAAGAGTGTGAGACATGATGGTCTATTTTTAAGTATTCAGAGGTTTCAGTGTAGAGTCAGTCACTTCCTCTGATTGGTTCACAACAATCTTACCGGGTATGTTCTTGGCAAACTTGACGGAGCTGATGATCTTGAGTGACACCCTCTCCTGGAATAAGCGCATCGCCTCAGTAGAAGCTTTGTCCATCTTCGTACGCAGCTGAAAATAACAACAAAACACTTAAACAAAGTGAATAAACAAAGTCACAGTGAAGCATGTTTCCTTGCACAAAAGCATGTTCAAAGGCCAATTTTTATCACCCTGAAGATTTCATTCAGAGCAAAGCAAATAAAAATAAGAAAATCGCTCTTTTTTAAAAATAAAAATCAATGAGATCAGTTAATAAGTACATGTAGTGTGATCTGAAAACTCTTAACACTTTTTGGTACACAAGCATGGCACTCCACGGGTGTTTTGGCAACTTCAGAACTTTCATTTTTGATCACTCCCTTTTGAAACGATTGTGTAAGATCAACTAAACTTTTTTTGGAAAGATAAGATCTTTCTCTTTCCTTCCATTATAAGCTTGGCTATGGAAGGTAAATCACGAAAAAAAACCACCACACACTACATTTTATACTAAACGACCTTTGTGTATTTGTGTGTTTTCTTTGTCACCTATGGCAAGGAACAGATGGTATGAATGTAGTCAACTGTTAAGCAATTACTTGAGAGAAATATTTTTAACGAGAATTATTTTAAAACTTGTACATAGTGTGTGTTTGTCATTTAAATGTATTTTGGATGTGTTTACACTTCTGTTTTTTTTCGCAATTATCGATCAAAATAATTAGGCCCCAACCTCAAGGTTTTGAAAATCTTGAAACACTTCTGGCGTTGGTGGCGCGCGTAAAATGCTGAATTTTGATTGGATTGATGTAGGGAGTCATTGAATTGAAATAATACGCAAGTGTTACAAAACTTTTTTGTTTTGTGATGAAACTAAACACGCATGATAATTCAGGTTGTGACCATTCTGTATTTTTCCTCGCAATGAGATATTTTCATGCTACAAGCTTTCCTTTTTCCCTTTAGTCTATACAGAAATCCCTGCATGGTTGCTCTAATCTTTTATACATGTACCGTGATGTTTTGAGAAAAAAAAAAGCCATGCATCTTTGAAATGTTCCTCCAGCGTTTGAAAGGTCCCAAGGTTCTGACAGCTTTGATCAACAGATTTCTAGGTTAAGATGCCATACTGAGCTAGTAATAATGAAAGTAAAAGTGGTCTGGATACTACGTTAATGTATACTCAACTGAAGACGACTGAGAATTGTAAATGCTTTTCCGTGGGTCGGATTATATAAGGTGAATCCAAAAACGTAATCTCATCCCTGGATTATCTCATCCCTCTGGATTTTAAACACATATTAAATAATGTCCAATGAAACCAGCTCTTTAAGTTGTGCCGTTGACGGGAAACATTTTTTAGCGAAACTCGACGAAAAGCAACATTGAGTTGTGGTCAAAATGATTTTTCTTGTTGTATTATACAACATTTTTATGGGATGTTAACTGAATGTCTGTATTCATAGAACCCTTGTAAATGAATTTCAGCAAATATCACTTCTTCTTTGAAAGTTAAGGAAAGGAATAAGCCTTTCTTTAAAAAAAAATTGTTTCTCACAAAATGCATCTCAACTTTTTAGACCAGTTTTTTGTTGAGATTATTCCTCAGCTTTGGTGGGAGAACAGTTGATAAACAGCCTTTTTAAATTTTCTTACCTCCTCCGTCGCTTCAATCTGAGGCTTTGATGTACACAGAGTCTGAAACATTATCGACAACTCCTCAAATGCCTGGGCTATCTCCATGGTGATTAAAACACGCTCAAACTTCTGGACTGGTTGAGAGGTTCTCCGAAGTATTGCCTCACTTTCCTTGCTCAGGACTTCCCCCATGTGACAGCCCGTCTCCAAACGATGCATGACCTTCTTGAAGTATGTCTGGTCGATGTAGGCGTACATGCTTTCCTCTGGGTCCTCTTGGCTATGGAGACTTCTGGACGGCGACATCTTAGCGAGTCTCTGAGGAGGGTTCTTCAACTCATCCTCTTCACTGTCGCTCAGAAGATGTTTGCTGGCAGTCTTCGGGAAAGGGACAGACGGATTTCTGTAGGTTCCTTTCTTTTTAACATTGGAGTTGGACATTTGCTCCTCTACCATAGGGGAGTTGCAGCAACTGCCTCTGGCTTGCTCTTGTTTTATCTCAGGAACTGCCATGGCAGGGCATTGCTCTGACAGGTTCATGACAAATTCAGAGTCCATCATGTCGAATGAATCGGAGCTATCATCCTCCGCTGTCACAATACCCCCTTTTTTGTTCTGCAGCAGTTCAGGAGCAAACTCTGTCGGTGTCATTTCTTTGCTTGGTAAAAACGCCGACAGGTTTTCAGATTTTTCACCTCCACCAGGCGCAAGTGATTGTTTGTTCCTGTCAGGGTTGACACTGAAAGGGATCGACATCGCTTGTATACCTAGGCTTGCTTGTACTGGCTGCCTGTAGGATTGGCTATTCTGAGCGTCCGGGACATCAAAGACGATACTTGGTTTAGACCCTTGTGGTCTGTACTGAAATGAACCATCTGGCATCCTACCATCCGTGCCGCTATTTAAGTTGAGACTGTACTGCCAATCACTCATTGGATGCAGACCATCATTAGCGGATAGATTGCCCAGTTGTTTTGTAACCCCCGTAGCTTTCGGACAAGCTCCAGTCTGTTGGTACCCATGCAGGTTTGGAGGAATGTTTCCAGTAATCGCTGGATTGTTAATGCTGCAGGGATTTTCTTGCCTGGCTATTGAGTTGTAGAACTCATCAGATGAACTGGAGCCTGGGGAGGATACGTTATAAGCAAGGGGGCTTTTTCTGCCCTGGTAGATGGGATCTACTGCCATACTGGGATCATTGGTAGTTTTGACTCTACCATCAACGCTGCTCAAACTCAAGGGGTATTGTTTACTGTCATCTCCGACCCTTCCAGGGCTGTCCTCTAGACCCGCTGCAGTTGAAACTCTGGTTCCAAGTGGATACACTGGACCTGGGTTGGGTACTTGAGTCATTCTTTTGGCATCAGAGACATCAAACTTCTGATGCCTACCCAGTTTGATACCTGTTAAAAACAACACAAGTTCTTTTTGTTAAAACCAAATGCATGCTATTGGATAGTCCTGTTGAAGCTGTTGAAGCTGCCGGTCGTTGGTTTTGTGCTTTCCCAGACTATTGCAGATCTTCACCAGTCTTACTGAAACTAGATCAAAAGAGAACTTGACCTTTCAATCGACTAACTTGACACAATTATAACTCATACTTAACAAAAAAAAAAGTAAACTGAAGTTTTTATGACTTCAGTATGAGGCCATGCAAAAGTTTCCCTCTTTTTTAGACTTCAAACTGATAATGAAACATTTTTGTGCCTTTTCAAATGCTTGCTCCTGTTTCACTGCATATTTATTGTAAACCTTTTTATTAATCTTTTACATCATTTTGAAAGCACAGTGGCCACATCTTGCATTAAACACAAAGAATTGGTGTGTGGAATGGATTCCTGGGGTGTTTCTTTGAAGCATCCTCATTCTCATTCCCCCCAACAAGAAAATGTATTTTGTTCGACTGGTCTGCTTCGGCGATAAAAAATACTGTTTATGCAGTACGATTTTTAAAGGAGTCTACATGGTGAAAACAAAAGGGAAAAATGGGACTATATCTCTTCAAATTCTTTAGCAAACAATCAAACTCCTTAATGAACCAGCTGTCGATTTCACCAAACTCTTCCTAACTTAGGTTTAATCTTAGGACTTAGGACGAGTCCCAGCCTTGGACTGTAACATGTACACCTTAAGATTAATCCTAAGTTAGGACTAGTTACTCGTCCTAACTCGAGATAGGATTAATCCTAGCGTTTTGTGAAATCGGCTGCAGGCTTAAGGCTACTTATTAGGGGCTTCAGCTTTGTAGCCGAAATGCCATTTGGTTTCATCCAGATTTTTATAAGGGGTTTCAGCCCTACAGCCGTAACCATGTTTGTTTTCGTCCAGATGGTTTAATTCTCCTCATTATTTTTCTTTCCGACCACAATCCCATAGGGATTTGTTATCTGATAATCTTATACTTAATATTGTGCCGTAGCTTATAAATAACTTGTTGACAACATGTCACCATTACGTCAGTGTTATCTGTTTTATAGATGCTTTTAAATTTGTGCAAGCCGATTTTTCGGGAGGACTTTGCAATTCGACTCCGTTTGAAATCTAGTAATCTCCAATCCAGTTGAAAGGTAAAATGAAAACTTGACTACGGAAACAATCTTGTACTGTTTGATAAAGTGTTATGCACCTTTTGTTGACAATATCCGAGACGTTTTGGGTGTCCTGCCGGCGTGCAAATTTTGCTGCTGGCGTCACATGTAAACTGAGCATGTGGACTCAACTACACTGATCCCCCATGATAATCAACGGGTTTGACTCACCACTATTCCAAGTCTTACGCTATTTTTGCAGTGTTTTTAACTTCATGATATGTTCTCTGATGTTAGTGTATTGAAACTTAAAGTGAGTCCCAAGGTTTCGTGATATGTTACACAGCCCTGTCTCAACGTGTGTAAACTCTACATCAAAAGACTAAATCTGTGCACTTTTTTTCAGGGTTTTCATTCGAGGATATTACATGGGAATAAGCGGTATACTATCTTGAAGCATATAAAAAAACTTATCGTGAAAAACATGTTTTCATCAACGTGAATTCATCCATCAGGCATCGATTTACGTTATTTAAAAGTTAAATTTATCATTTACAAACCTCATATCTCATTTTGTCATGGCGTCAAAAGCCATTGTTTAGCTTACAGCACACGTGCCTTTTTATTTACAAATGTGATATATTTTGACCTTTCCTTCCAGTCTAATGAGAAAAGCTGTAAACTTCTGAACTCCAAAATCTCTTAAACAACCTGTAACAAAGTCATATTTGTGCCGTCTTGTAGCTTTTGACGCATTTAGAATTTTATTCAAAAACATGACCACGCTTTGACATTTGTTACGTTCCAAACAGCAAGTTCAAAGAGTTCTCTTAGGGTTTACAGTATTGGATACCACATGTACATGTAAGTTTCAGTATGACATCATATTTTATCTTTTTATTCCACCACCTGACACCCCTCTGTATTCATTTTTGCAAAACACTTAATTTCTAGTTCTAATTAGTGTGCTAGAGGGCGCTGTGCTATGGCGACCACATGTTCTACACCTCTCTCATTTTTATCACAGTTTTTTACCTTTTACATTTAATTTGAATTTGTTCCATCTCTGTTGGATGTTCTAAGATGGCTCCAAGATCCGAGTTACTGTTGAAGTCTTTTGTTTTGTTTCTGATTTACAGTATTTTTAGTGACATTGCTTAGCAACCTCTGTACGGAGTTCAAAGTTCACACGGCTGCCATCTTTGGACTTGCTAGATTATTCAGAGAATTGCTGCGTAAAACACTGAATGCATGGTAAGGAGGACTAAAAAATGAAAGCATAACCCACCATCACCATCCATTGTCACAGATAGTTGTTGCTCACTATGACATCAACTTGAATACCAAGAAAGTTGTATCATACATTTCAGTGATATGGGGTTCAAAGATACGGATAGCAGTAGCTGTATGGACAGGGCAGCAGATTCCACAAAATCCTGCACGGGTGGGGTGTGCGTTTGCATTAACAATCGATGGTGCAACAGCGTAACGTTTAAATATCACCACTGCTCAGGGGATATTGAGTTGATCAGTGTTGGGTTACACCCGTATTATTTGCGGAGAGAGAGAGTTTAAACCAACTATTTGTTACTGTGGTGTCTATCAATCTAGGGCAAATGTGAACAATGCTTCAGCAAAAATACACGTACATCATACAGCAATTAGAAACACAATCATGGGACTCAGTTAATCTAGTCACGGGTGACTTCAATAACTGTGAGCTCAAGGCAGTGCTCAAGGCAGTGCATAGATAAATGTAATCCACCTGGAGAGGGCCTGAAACTGGGTAAATGTTTTGAAAAGATCAACAAGGCCTGCAAAGCCCACGCTAAAACTGGGTTGGGTTCATCGGACCATGTTATGGCTCATCCAGTTCCCGAGTACAGGCGAAATCTGAAACAAGAAACCATGCGTCAAGCAGGTGAGGGAGTGACAGTTGACACTGGGCCCAGATTGATAACTCACCTTCTCTCGACATGCCTACTTGAAGGCACTTTTGGTATCGACAAAAGCGACACATGTTACGGGAAGTGGGAGTGATAAGGCATTTCTTGTCCTCAATGCAGAAATAGGATGTTCCATCCTTCAAGCTGCGACGGAAAAACCCCTGGTAAATAGAAAAACAGAGTTGGAGTTGTTATTATTTGTTTTGTTATGACTCTGTACCTTGTCAAGCATGTACATGCAGGGTGCGTATTGATGCTGTTCACAATTCTCATGTTGAAGAGAACTCAAGTTCCCTTTTAATCCCGAAAAGGCATCATGAATGTTATCTTCAAGCAAACTTGAAGCCTCGATGCTGATTGGTCGACCCATAGCAACAATAGGTGTGATATAAACCTATATTGCATGGCCCATATCACACCCTGAAAAGTCAAACATACTACCTGGATCTTGTACATCACTGCCGCGAAGTAGATACCCCAAAAGATCAGGAAAATGTTTAGTTCTGATAAGAATTTGGCGTGCTATTTATCTACTACCTCTGAGTAGATAGGGAAACCCTCATTATTTAGTTTTCAACAGAATAAGTAGAGTTATGTTTTGAACTATGAGACCTATTTAATTTGGTTTTTCCCTTACACCGATGTGTATTAAGCACTGTATGCTCAGTGCTTTCCAGAGTGGATTTTTTTCACAGAGCTCGGGAAAGCACTGAGCATACAGTGCTTAATACACATCGGTGTAAGGGAAAAACCAAATTAAAAAATTCTTCATCCCGATGCAAATATTACATCTATTAGAGACCTATTTATGTAGCACCTTCTAATGGTTTACAAGGTGCTGTGGCACACTCAGCAGCCACTGCCAGAAACACCAGGGCAAACCCCTTCTCTTAGCGATAAGTGTAACTGGGTTCTTTTCGAGCAATACACAACAAACGGGACCTACTGCTTCACGTCCCATCTGAAGGAAGAAGCAATAATGGTCAAGTGTCTTGCTAAGAGAGGGGACTTGAAACCCACACCCTGCTGGTCAGAAACAACACAGTGTGCTTGACCACTCAGCCACAACATGCTGAGTACCTTGTGGCGTGTCGTGGCCGAGCAGTCTCATTCACCGGACCCAAGCTCCGGTGTTGTCAGCAGCAGAGTGTGGATTCGAATCCCAGTCACGACACTTGTGCCCTTGAGCAAGGCACTTAACCATAATTGCTTCGTAAAAAGTTGGGAAGGTAGTGCATTCTGCCCGTAACCAACCAGGCTCCTAGTGGATGATACCCATGCCTATATCCTTACGGACTGTGAAGCCTGTTTCAGCCCTGTTTCAGCCCTAGGAATAGGTGGCAACGTGCCCCTGGTGACAGTTGATCTGGGTTGACAGCCCAAATCAGTTAAGTGTAGCCCTCACCTTGAAGTGGCTGTCCGGCCTTGTGAGTTGGGCGATATCTCATTAAAAAAATAATAAAAAATCTATTATGATACAGTAAGGTGTTCAGGCACACAAGCTCTCCCAGCATGGTCAAGATTCAATCAAACAATGACCCAATCATCCGAACAAAAAATCTGACACTACTGGCTTTAATGGCCATACATCCACCAGTATAACGATGCCTGATTTAACAACTTCTATGTCTCTCCTGTGGTTGTCAACACCACTGTGGCACGTTTGTTATGCAACATTGAGAGCATTTTGTCCGACAGCACTCAAATCTAATTTGCAAACAATAATGCCGTACTATAAATTACTTAAATGCTACGCCCAAAACAGAGGTATAGAATTTGTCTTTCCATCATGCTCTTTGTATCCTTGGTTTTATTAAAATGCCACATCTGTAGTTATTATTATCATTATAATTTGTTCATCCACAAACTTCAAAAAAAAAGAATTTGACCTTAATGAAAAATAAGTCGGAAAATGTGTATTTAGTAGAGTGGCGGACCTACATGAATTTTAAATATTCTTTTCAGGCTATTTAATAAAAAAAATTCTGATTTTTTTCTGATGGCAATAAAAAAACCCAAAGATATTAATATTAAGAAGGCAACAAGACAACCCATTTTAAGATGGCCATGATTAAAGGGGGGTGGGGGGGGGACAGTCGTCATGATGATAGCAAGCCCGTGGCTGTACATTGAACTTTGAACCCTGACCCAGTTACTGCATGCGCTTGCCATGACGTCACCATATAATAATGGGGATGTCCTCTACGAAGTCACAGCCAGCGCGCTCGCGTGTCTAGTTACTGGGTTAGACTTCATGGTTCCATTGACAGCCACAGCCCCGCTTTGACCGTGACCACAGTTCCCACTTCAATCAAAGTGAAACGAGCCACTTTGACTTGAAAGCCTATTAATCCAATCCCAACGTTGGGAATGAATCTTAAGACAAATATATATATATAAAACTGTATCAAACTTTGGAAATAAAATATTTATGATCAAATACATGTTTATGTTAAGCTGTGATAAATCAAAAGAGAAACTTGCATGTTGGGTCAGACTGACTGAGTGACTAATCGGTGAGATTCATTCCGAATTTAAGAAATGAGATAAATTGGTACACAGTGCTTTTAAGCATCATCTATTATTCAGCTTTGTAGAAACATCACAGTGTCCTTACAGAAGTAATCCTTTATTGCTTGAGTAACCGTGAAATTGTCCATAGGATTCCATTGTGTGTATATTAAATCACTAAGGAGTATGTGTTGTATGAACAGGGACTTCGAACTCCATTTATGATGGACTCTTACTTGGACACTGACTAAATGCTTTTAACCATGTTAACTCAGACTAAAAAAAACCCCAAATATTAATAATTTTAAAAAGCCTGTTCAATTCTTTCAAAAAATACTGAAAATAGCTAAAAGTGAAATATCCACATCCACATTAAGTGGCTAGCACTGAGCTGTGAGCTTCAAGGTTGGCATTTTCAACCGGCTGACGCAAATAATGCAAATCATATCTAATTATGCACGTTTTGATCACAGTGACCATGAATTATTTTCTTACTGCTTTCACCACCCTCCATTGGGAAGAAGATTATTATCACTGTGTGTGGACTTCCTGTATGAGAGCATGATGACACCCTTTTAAAGGTCTAATTACATTGATGGATAGACAGATAGATAAAATGGTTTATTCCAATGAAAAACCCTTGAGTGAGGGCTGGTAGCACTTACACTGTAGTCATGGCACATGTTATTTATTTCACTGTTTTCTCCTAAGTGCAATGCCCTGGGGGAGTCCAACTTGATATCCTAGACTAGACCAATTCCACATATGTAAGGGGGATTAGGTCACAGAAGAGTTGTGTAGGTTTTCTTTTCTTTGAGGTGCTGACAAATATTTTCACTCATATACTTTGTGCACAAAATTGGACAGACATAAAGACCTACCCAGATCTAACCCTCAGATAAAGTGGAGCCATCTGTTCTTTGTAGCAGGCTTCCAGATGTCTTGCTCACAGCCTGTGCTAGCTTCTGAGGTTTCCAACACCCCTCCCCCCCCCCTCTGCCAGTCAAACTTTTTGGCTTACTGGGGAGCCAGTAACTACTTGAACCTTCCCGCATATTTTGTAATTCCTGGGTTACTCCCTCACTTAAAGGTTTAAGAACTGTCACTTTTGCTAAAAAATACCCGGATGTCAGACACACTTTCCACAACACTCACGCCAACACCGCCCCCATTGGCTCGCCAAACCCGGTATGATATAATGAAAATAAAGAGAAGGTGATGAATAGAATAACAAAATCCCCCTTTGGTAATCTCATTGAAAATTGTTTTATTGAAAAGTGTATCTGTATTTTATAAACGATATCCCTTCAAGCTGAGGGTCAATTTCACTTGATTAATTTGTTGTAAAAAAGAAATCAATATATACAAAATGATCTTCGGATATTTGTTTTTTTGTTTTTAACCTTTGGATGGGGAATACTTCAGGAAAATTAAACCACAATACTACTCAATCATTTTTTACCATAAAGCTGAAATGTAGAAATGACTGATATGTGTCTTCTTAATTCCTCTGTTTCCTTAAAAATAGCAGAAGAATAAATTGTGCCATGTAAAAAAAAAGATAGTAAGCTTGCATCCCACCCTAAAGAAATCTGTTAATACTTGCATGTACTGTGAAAACCCCAAAATACTAGGCTCTGCAAAATCAAAGCTCAAATTCAAAGTCAATGACATCACTGGCAGTTGCTGAGGTACTACCAAACGGAACCCAACCACTGATACTGACTTGGGGCCAAGATTAGAAAGCAGCTCTGTGTGCATCACAAACTGAAAGTTGGCCTGCGACAGACCACCGCTAGCGCAACATGCACGGTGAGTCCAGGCAGAACAGGTGATGGTGTTGTATTGTATTGACTGATTTCCCGTACGTATGCATTCATGCAAGGAAAAGAGGAATTGGGATCTGAAAAAAAGGTAAAATTGAAGCTGTCTATGATGTATTTATGTTTAAAAGAAAGATGTAAATACAAAGCACATATTGTCATCTAAAAAATAGTCAAACCCTAAGCCCCCCCCCAAAAAAAAAACAGGGCTCGAAATTTACACTGGGCCACAGGCCCAAGGCCAGTGTCTTACTCGGACATCCAAATAATTGGTACTCGGCTGTTGGACTTGGTACTCAGATATCAGAATACTAGGTACTCAAGTACTTGCACTCATACTTGATGGTCCAAGTAGTTGTACCTGAGTACTACTCAGCCACCCTTGTACTCTTGACAACACCACTGTACATCCTGAACTTTCAGTTGTTTCTCTTTGCCACTCACATGTGTTTGTTTATGCCTCGCAAATAAAGCAGAGTTATTTTTTTGTTAAGTAACTGTTTTTCCTAGCAATTATTTTTACACCCCCCGTCTTTTTATTCTAAAACCTTCTGAGGTATACTGAATATTTTACTTGCCTTGCATCCTTCGCAGGTAAACACCCCAAAATGGATACCGGAGGATGCATCTCCACAGACTTGACAAGGCGTGCTGTCAGGCGTAGGCTCTCTACAGGGCTGCTTCACTGTAAGTGTAACACAAAGAAATAGAAACTACCCTGGGAAAATGGATCAACAACTTGCGATGGATTGCCCACCACTGCACAAGGGTTAGCATTTGTCCTAAAAAGCTATTGTCAATCAATGATTCTTATAGATACTTCAGAGGATTACATGTAGATCTTAATTGATTACAAAGTTATTATCCTGCAAACAAAAATAGATAGTGGCCTGACATTTCGAGCCTAGCAGAGTCTTTCTCTAGGGTCGAAACATCAGGGCACAGACTATTTTACTTGCATTTATACCATAGGTCCTTTTGGTTGGTAAGCAGTTTGCAACAGCTCATTCTATTTTCTCAAGTTATTTTCCTGTGTTGTTTTTGAATAGCTGGTATAACACATTGAAACTTTGACTTTATGACAAAATGGAACCTGTTTAAACACACCTCATGTATCAGAAACTTAGTTTTCTCAATAATGTGGGAACTGTTATCATCGACAAATGTCTGGTCAAGAAAGTAACATGAGTAATCATTGCGTAGCTCCTCCACTAGGTCCATAGCAATGGAGAGGAACAACAGCCAAACATGGTTATATTTTGTGTGTCCACAATTTCGAAGAGAATTTTTTAGTCCTGGTCAGCAGGCTTAGAGCAGACATTTCCGAATGTTACTTTCGACGGTTCTTTTCTCAGTACTGTAAAGTAGGTTTATGATAGACATCCACCTGAAATGGTAACTTAAACTTTCAGCCAATGAGCGCCAGGAATCTTCCATTTTCCCCTTCCACCCAGACGGGATTATCGTGAATGGGAATCGCCTATTTTGGGTTTTTTCTTTGCGAGTATTTTTGGCACAAAGAAACACCGACTTGACAATGCCAAGAGAGAAAAAATAAAATAAAAAATCTCTTTGAAGCGCCAGGATTTGTTTCTCAACCGAAAAAATACGATATTCGCGCAACTTGAACAGCAAAACCTCAGATGTGGCAACAGCTGACAATCAGGTCCATGGCCGGAACCAAGGCTGGAATCTCCATATTTGAAATTAAAAACTGATTGCCTTTGGTTTTTAAAAAGTTACAAACAGATGCTTTTTCCATTTGTCAATTTTTGTTTGTCTGGTTTTAAAATAAATGTTTTATTGATGAATCTGATCATTTAACAACCGAGAACAAGAACCTTCAGAAGCCACAATTCTGCCAGTCAGATTCTCTCATGCAAAAGTATTGATAAATTGTGAATTATTTTTGGTTCAGTGACCCAAACAAGAATGCTCATTTTGTACAAGCAAAACAATTATTATTTTTTATCTAGTACTAGACTGCAAGCTGGTCGGTCAAACCATTTGATTGCCAGAGAAATCCCTGCATATATTGGGCTGCATGATTGCAATGCTGCAGTTTTAATATAAAAAAATATTTTTAAAAACCTACAAAAAGCTTTTCCATTTTTACATGGTTTTAGTCGCTTCATAAGATTGTGTAGCAGCTGCAATTGCTGCGAGTACAGCAACCCCACCAAAGATGTTCTATTACCGGTAATCGTTTTTTATTTAACTTGCTTGCGGCTCATTATTTACATTGACTAATGGTAGTTCTTACACTACTGTTGCTTAATAGAAGAGCAAAATATAATATTCGCCTCCGTCTGTACCCCTAGAGTCTTTTTCAAAAGGCTACGATCATTAAGAGTAGAAGATTACCAATGGGCCATAATATATATAAAGGAAGAGAAATCTGCCGAGGCATTGATCAGCTGGAGATGGCTCCTTTTTAGCAATCATCATTCGTCATGACGACAGCATCCAGGGTTGTCTTGGATCACCAGCAGGCACTAAAGGCCTTCTTATGCTTTTGTATCTTCTGCTTTCAGGTCGTGTTTGCTCTGTGTTAAAATTTTCAGAAATACATGTGCCACAGAAATGACAATCCCATCAATAGTAATAATAATAGTAGTAACAATAACAATAATAATAATAACTACAATAATAACAATAATAATAACAAAACGCAGTTCTTATATAGCGCTTTATCACACCCGATAGGCGTCTCAAAGCGCTCAGTATTTTTTCATATACAAGGTATGTGGAGCTGCGTGTTTGAAGTATGAGACCTACTCCTTTACATACTATGCACCATGTACATGTAATGGTTTACAAGGTACTGTGGCCCAATATGCAGCCAATCAAACCAGGAACACAGGGGCGAACCCCTTCTCTTTTCGATAAGTGCACTGGGTTCTTTTACGTGCATTACACAACACACGGCTTTACATTAAGCACTAATGGTCGAGTGTCTTGCTTAAGGACACAAGTGTCACGGCTGGGACTCGAACCCACACTCTGCTGATCAGGAACATTAGAGCTTCAGTCTGGTGCTCTTATCCGCTCGGCCACGACACGCCACAGAGTTTTGTGGCAGCATCGTTGCAGATGTTTCTATACCAGTTGAGCTATTCTTTTCAGAACCAGCACAATTTTTATAACTCACAGAAAATCATTCTCATGACTCTACTGCCAAACCACTATTGAATAAACTTCCAATATTGATGGCAGAGCCTAAAATCCTGATCCTGAGTGAGCATGTTTGCATAAACTAATGGACCAGTATTTGGCCAAGCTCAATCTCATTTAGAAGCAATAGGATTATATTATCAGTCTGAACAGAAAGACTTGCATAAATACACAAAAACAAGAGAAGGTTTGACTAAAGATTAAATCTTACTACTACGTCCAAAACAACTCTAGTCAGACTTCCACACTCGACAAAGTTTAGAGTATTTGTTTAACAGGGGACAGCGAATAATTTGATCATGTGTTTTTGAAATAGTGGCACAACACCACTAATGTGAAAAGAAACAAGCAAATATAAATTAAATAAATGAATGAAATATAAATAAATGATGAGAAAACTAAATATATTAGCCATAATTTAAAGGCCATTTGAAATTCAACTCTTAGAGTTAAAAAAGAGAGAGGAACTTGTCCCTTTCGATGATGCAAGCACGGAATTAGGCACACAGTCCGAGTATGTCATTAGAAAACTATTTGGCTATCGCAGATTTGAGTTTTGAAAAACAAGCAGTTTTCAAAATAAAATAAAAAGGTCTTCCTAAATATTTTCAAAGAGAAAATCCGGGATGGCTCTACAGCCAAATATCTTTCTCATGAGATAATCTGACTGTGTGGCAAATTTCGTGCCGATATCGTCAAAGGCACAATCCCAACGCCAACCTGCCGTACTAAAACTGACCTTTTCTGCACATGCCAGCTGCAAGGCATTTCTGGAACCTGCAGTACTGGCATAAGAGTCTGGAGGTAGGTGTTACTATACAATGCCCCGAAGACTGACACTTAAACACCGGGGAGCCCTTCTTGGTGCTCCGAATGAAGAAACTCTGTTTAGACAACGAGAAGTAGCATGTGAAACCATTAGGGATTAGCTGATTATTTTTAATCTAACAGCTCCAGCTATTATGTAATGAATAAAAGATTTGAGTTTGAAATGCAGTTGTCTTTAAAAGTGGTCCACTTACCAAACATGTTATGTACCAGCTAGTAGATGCCTGAACTTGAAAATGCAAGCACAGGAATTTTCACCAAATAAGTTTAGGAAAACTACCCTTTTTAGTTGAGTGGGCTTTGGGGAGATGAAATTAATTTCTGGACCAACCCTCTAGCGTTCACCAAACACACCAAACGACCAAACTTATCAAATTTGGTGGTCAAAAAAAAAAAAGAAGAAAAAAAGAAGACAATTCACCACACACCTCATGTGGACACAACACATACATCAAGTAACACACCTGTCAAAGTTTAAGCTCAATTGGTTATAATCTGAGTCTGAGAAAATAGTGGGGGGGGGTTCGAGAAAAAAGAAAAAGAAAAAAAAAACTTACTATGTTTTCACTGTTTTCAAACATCAGGTTTCGAACTTGCGAGATAAAAACAAATTGTTTTACTCATATCTCAAAAACTAAAGCCATACAAGGACAAATATTTCAAGGGAAGCTTCCCAACTTTGACCTTCTTAACACCAAGTTATGTGTACATCTGTGAACATTTATACTTTCAATCATACCAATGATATGCACCCCATTTGAAAAAGAAATAGAGGGGGGGGGGAGATTATTAATGTTTTGTCAGGGAGTTTTTGCACCAAGCAAAGTGACATTTCTTTGGGGCATCTCTTAATGCTATTTCCTCAGTATTGACAGAAATATTTCTCTACAGGAGTAGATGATTTAACGAGCTTTGAAACTGAAACCAATCAATTCCCTTTTTTCCTGATAATCACCAATTCCTTTTGTAGTTGTTGTTACAACATTTTTGATAATCAAGCTATGGAAAAAGCTGACGCAAATCACTAATTGGCAAAAAGAACAACATCAGAAGAAGACAGATAGACCTCAGCATCGCCTCTTTGATTGAAGACCACTTCCAATTAGACAAAAAAAAAGAGCTTGGGGGACCGTTGATAATAAAGCAGAGGGAAGGGGTCATGGCCTCCATGACTTGCTTCCATGGTAATGATTTTTCCGAGATTACCCCTGGAGTGGTATGTGTCGAGTCCGAAATGGACTATACAGAGATTTAGTTTCTCCAACAAGGAGACTTTTTCGGCTGGGCTCGATTTCACAAAGCACATAAGAATCATCTTAAGATGAGTTGTCAGTATTACCATAGTGATTTGTATTGTGACATCACACGTTGCTTAGCAATTAAGATAGATTTGCATTTAAGATCAATCTTAACTCTTTGTGAAAATAGAGCCCTGGCCTCTTAACCAGTGGTTGCTGGAAGTATGTAAACACGAACCAACAAACGAATGCCTTGACTAGTCCGTTTTAAAGTTGTACATCTACATGCCGTCCACAGATGTGTATACACGCTGGAACTTTGTTATGGGAACATGAGGTAAACCCTGGGTGTCGTGTTAACAAGCCTGGACATACCACTGTTAAGTGTGCACGGTGCTATGCTTCATTTGCCCCATACAAAGAGGGGCAAAGGGTACCAGAGTTCATGCTCAAAATATCCCTTTCTCTGGGATTATTGTGTGTAATCCCCCAGTTCCAGACTTTTCTTCTTTTGTAGTATAAATGAGGATTGCAAGAGGTCGATAGGCTGCCCTACATTGTATAACACTGTTCTTGGCATGAGAAGTAAATCCGCGATTCCGTGGGCGATTTTTGGTCGGGGCTTATGGCCGAGGGTTGAGCAGAATCACAGTGAACACAGTTTACACATTTTAAAAGAGTGTTTGTTGTCTGTTTATTGTTTCGGTCATGGTTTCATTGTGACAACAATACTCTCAACAACAAAAAAGTTATTATGGATATTCTGAAAAATAACCTCGCGGAAGAGCAGGGAACAATTTGGGATACCCGACGATAAGTAAAAAAAAAAAAAGATGTAAAAATAGACTGTGTATGTCTTGTGCATATCGAAAACGACGACTATAATTTTCTATGAATTAAAAGTTTTCGTTTAAAAATCTATATATAATAAATGCCGATTGTTATGCAAATTGCCACTTTTTAAGCAATGAGGACAGCATCCATGTAAGATTAACCATGGTGCATTGCACACCGTTTGATGAACGGCTGAAATAAAAGCACTTCGCTCAGCCGTGTTGGTCTCATCCAAGACCGCTGGGACAGGCTGATGAGCTTGTACAAACTCTTGTTCAGGATGTAGTGATGCATGATGGGACTGACTGTACCGCTGATTGGCACAATGTACACAATCGTAAATGTGTACGCACACTATTTGTTCGCTACAGTTAGCCCTCTTCTGTTTACACCGAGGTTGCAATTAGAATAAAAACATTCAGGTAAATTATCAGGTTTGCGATCGAGCCCCATTTTCAGTACAAGACAAATAATGACAAAGGAAAAGTACACCAAGTAGAGCTACATGTACATATACATTATTATTGATGGAGGTTGAAGCTTTCATAAACAGGAAGAGGTGAACAGGGGGGGGGGCCCTATAGGGGAAATAGCCCACTGAACATGTGTAGGACGTCAGCACCTTTGGTTCTGGCACTGGGACCGAACAAAACATAAGCACATTACAGGCCTGCATGTAATCTTGCCAAACTTTTCAGGCAATAAATACATTTTTAGGGAAGTTTTAGTTTACCCTGCACAGGGCCTTTAATTTATTATTGACTGCAACATTTTCATTTTCAGAATGGTGATCATTACAATAAAAAATACCTCAACACCCTGACCATGCTTCTGAGAAGTGAAAAGAATATTGTTAATAGCAAAAATTACTTTTCATACGGATAAGTGACATTTACACACTGTCAACCTCCAGGTGTACACTTATCCTAGGAAATCAAATGTTTATCTTTTGATTGGTTATTTGAAATTGAGAATTCAAAGGAAAACAATGTGCATTGGCAGGGCATGCTTGAAAGTTTCATTTTCATTTTCATGCCGAAACGTTTTTTTAAATTGACAATCTTTTGAATCCCTCTCTCTAAAACCACAATCCTTTGGAGGGAATCGTTTCTCAAACTGAAATGCCCCATCAACAGCTGCAGTGCTTCTTACCAAGTGAGTTTTGATGGTCATAACTCTTTTGAGTAATTACCAGAGGTGTACTAACTTTGAGAAATTGTACGAGAAGGTGTACAAAGAAGAACTGGAGATCATTATGCTAAGAAAGAAAATCATTACCTTGCATGCTTCACATATCTGTGCTCCAAAGTATCGTCCTGTTGCCTGGTCTCCACAGACGGCACACATGACCTGCTTCGACGTTGTGGAGACCCTCTGACTGCTCACAGTACAATCACTGGATAAGCTCAGTCCTGCAACCGGTGAGGAGCCCGACGTTGCAGATGGCATCTCCTCCATTTTGTTTGTTAGACTTGGAAAGCTCGAGTCAGAGTTGAGGTATTTTGACAGTCACAGGTAAAAAAAGTTCCTCTGGAATTAAACCACACAACACTGATGAAATAACATATGTTTTAAGTTAACTCAAGTGGCAGATGGTTCTAAACAACAGTTACTCCTTCACTCTGCAAACTTGGCAGAATCGTTTAAATTCCTGCATACATGTTGATATTTAGCCCAGCTGTATACGTATGTTAAGAAACCTGAAACTGGATATAAAGCGGATATTTTCCGGTGGGTTTCCTCTACATGCAACTTCCTGTCAGTATACTAGAAAACCTACACATCCAGTGATAAACAACGTCCCATACAACTGCAGTTTTGCTTTAAAAAAAAAGAAGAATGTTGAACTGAAAGTGTTACAGTGGCCGCAGAGTGGTGACAGTATACAGTCTAAACTGTGCAGTCTACAGCATAATACAGTCTCAAACTCTCTTCCCCTCTGTCCCATTAGCCAATCACAGTGATCACGAGAACATTTTCCTAATGGCATCTTTTTAGTCGTCATGAAACTCTTGAGCGAGATCCATTGTAGTGATGTCCATGCCAGTGCGCATGAAAGCATCAATGTATTCATCACCTGAGCTATACGCACTAATCAATGCAAATGCATACTACATGTGCACCGATCTCCATGGTAACCACGTGCAGGTAGTGATAAGACAGAGGTCTTGCATGCAAATGAGTGTAAGGTACCGCAGCACATTTAGAAGCCAGGGCCAACAACACCGCTGGCCAACTTCTTACGTGCATTACACAACACAAGGGAAAAAACGGGGTTTACGCCCCGTCCAAAGGACGAGGCGATAATGGTTAAGAGTCTCGCTTAAGGACACAAGAGTCAAGACCGGGACTCGAACCCACACTCTGCTGATTAGAAACACCACAGCTTGAGTCCAGTACGTTTGACCGCCCAACCACGGCACGCACTGGACTCGATCATCCAATCAACATACTGCCTGCTTTCCTCATGTTTTTATTCATTCATTCGGAATGTACTTTTCTTGAGTTGTCTTCCTCTGTGCTTTTTACACAGTGGTTGATAAAGTAAGCCATTCCCCTTTCCAATTTGTTTGAACGAGTCACACAACTTCACAAAATCTCTAATCCCATTCACCTCAAACACAGACTGTACACAAACAAAATACATGAAGACAAAAAGAAAAGAAACAAAAACAAAGATGCACCCCATAACACAAACTTGTGCCAATGAACGTAATTGTAATGACTTTTATGAAGGGACTATGATTGGGTGAGAACCTGGTATTCAGGGATTATTTACAACCCTACATGTACCTCCCCGAGTGATGTATTTGAAGTTTTTTCTCACTTTAACTAAATCTAACATCATATGGTAACTCAAAACCCTAATCCCATGTAAAGCATAACCAGTTATGGATTGAAAAAAAAGGTTAATACATTCACACAACGTACAAAAAAAGAAGTTTTTTCACATCCCTACGGAGACATCTTTTGTTCTTTCCTTTGTCCCTGTAGTTAACAATCTCACATAGACTTTGTACACACAATTCCTTGTGGAGCACCCCAGTCTTCAGAATTCCCCAATGGAGACCTTTTGTTTTTTTCCTTTTTTGTTTTGTTCTCTGTCTGCATAAGGTAACGAATATTAAAACAAGTGCACATGTCCGTAGGAACATGTGCAGTAATTACTACAGGAAAAAATAAGACAGCTCTAATAGAGTTTAGAATGTCAACCAAACCGACAGATATTTATTTTGTAAACACACAATGCCTAGGGAAGATTTACTTCACTTTCATTCACTCCTTTCACTACATTTGCAAAGTGCATTAAACTTATTATCGGACATTCTTGACAACACAGCAAAAAAAAAATTGGCTTTTGGCGAAGCTTGTAGTTATTATTTCTATTCATAGTATCTAAACATTCAGGCTTTAAAAACATTACAATACATAACACAGAAGACCTGGAGTAACAATCAGACCAAGAATGACGAAAAACGGAGAAATACGCTGAAATACATGTACAAAAGACAAACGGCAGCCTAGGGACTGCCCAAAAGTGAGCTAAATCACTATCTAAAAGAGAAACATAAGGGCGTAGAACAAACAACAAAATATACAAAACGCTAGTTTTAAATGCAGGGCCCAATTTTGTAGAGCTGCATTAAAAAGCAGAAAATAGTCCTTAAGAATTGTCTGCTAAGCAAATGTAAGCAGGTCACCAGTCACATATTGTACATGGGACATGCTATTTTGGCTGGTAACCTTACTCAGGTAAGCATCATTTTGTTGTGCTAAGCTACTTTTTGTGCTTAAGCAGCTCTATGAAATTGGGCCAAGGTTTCATAGAATCAGAACACCTACTGTACACAGGTACATTGATCAGGGATGAGATTTGCCAAATGTGATATTCCTGAAAATGGCTTGCTAGCCTGGGTTCCCCTTTATTCTAGACCCTAAACTTCCAGTTTTACAATTCATGAGGTTTATAAACTCTATGCATCGTCAGAAATGCAAAACTACAGTTTTAGACACAATATGGACTATTTATTCCTTTCTTGCTTTGCCCATTGCTTTTAGTTCTTTCAACACAATTTGAAGGCTCAAGGGGGTTTTGATAAAATCATAAAATCATTTTCAGGCTTTCGAGTCAAGTGTTTGAGTGCATTTTTGTTAATTGTGACCAACTGGATATGGGCCATTATTGTTTTTTGATGTATTCCCATTTTTATTCACATTATATTTACTTTGCATGTTTTTGTGACTACTTTATACTGTATATTTCTGCTTTGAGACATGGCCGAATAAACAATTATATTACTAATAATAATATTAACAAGAAATTCAGGTTTTTTTTTGTGACATCAAAACACCAAGGTGTTCATGTTGCAGATTCACGAATTGAGTCTTTTTCTGCGAGACCTCATGTTTATGTCTCATTGTTCAAGCCTGAACCTGATAAAGAAAATGACCTAAGATAAAGGTCAGAGATTGGTGGCTGTGGTCGTGGTAGTCGCAAAGGGACAATCTTATTCTGCAACACAAGCTTGCAGTGTGATTTAGTTGCAACTGCTTATTCCGAAACTAGCCAAAGCTAGCTAGAATCAAAAGACGTTTCAGGCATCATGTGACTGAAAAAAAAATGTGATAAAGACAACAGTTCAGTCTATGTTTTGTTATCTACATTCTCCAAATACCGCAGACTTACTTAGTGTAATCAAAAACAGAAGTGTGTGACCCTCCAAAAAGTTGCAGAATTCTTTTCTTTTATATGCCTAGAAGGCCCATCCAGTATATTTTGTGTATTTTTCTGTAATAATAATAATCATAACTAGAAATTTAGAGTTCGTCTTAAGACAAACTCTAGGTGTTCGGTTTCGGGGAGTACATGCCTGGTGTAAAAAGCCTGATGAAAAAAAGCACAAAAATACATTTGAAATGACGTAATCATGACGCTACTAAATTTGTCAGCAGTCAGTGTCGTCCAACAGTACACCAAATTTCAACTCGGTTGGTCTTTCAGTTTGGCAGATACATGGCTTAAAATAGTGTGCATTTAAAGTGTTACACGTAGTACGTGATGACGTCATCAATCTACGTTTAAACACATTATGTTGTCTGCATAAAGGCCATTATGTAAACAAATGTTGAAACAATTATAAAAACTCTGCCAAAGCCTTCTAGTAAAACTGTATTTTGAACTGTTTTTAACCCACCGCCAGATGGCCCTCTTAAATCTTTTTTTTTTAACCGGACCCTTGTCAGACTGCAACATCGTTAAAACCAACTAAAAAAAGTTGCCACTTTTAATTACAATGCACTTTCGATTTTAAGTGAAAGTAGAGGACACGTAATTTCATGCAAACAATTAAAATCGAAGACCTATATTACCTTTGTATAATCCCGCAAAAAGCAACCCAGTGTCTCTTACCCTCAAATTGATGGGAATTTTCAAAGATTTAACATTTAAATGACGTAGATTTCCGAGGCAGCATCTTACACAGAGCGAGCAAATAATAAAATTCCAGAGCGGGATAAAAGCATGAACAGTTGTTTGGTATAGCGCCATCCCCCGCTTGTGAAATGTTTCCGTTACGTGGACTGTACACACAGGCTTCGTGGACTTTGAACCTTATGAGTTTCCATTACGTGGGACTGTACACACAGGCTTCGTGTTGCACACACAGGCTTCGTGGACTTTGAACCTTATGATTCATGGTGCTGAACAGTCGGCTACAGCGCTTTTCTATGTACAAAGATTAAATGCGCGTTAATACTAACGTTGGCTGTAACACCCAGAAGTTAAGGTCATATTGGCATCATTTCTGTGCAAAAGTTTCGGAAGGATCACAGAACTGCAATCTGATGTAAAAATTGTGATGAAATGATCAGTAGTTTTTGAGATATGAATTTTTTAAATATTCAACTTCCGGTTTGAACCGGAAGTCAAGGTCAAATGATGTCGCGTTCAGTGTAGTGTTTTTAGAGTCATACCAGGCCTATCCGATGATGTATAGATTGTGAAAATACATTGTGTAGTTTTGGAGTTATGATTTTTTCAAATATTAAACTTTGATTTAACGTAACTCAACACCCGATGACGTCATCATGACGTAACTGAAGCGGTTTCATCTTCTTATAAATTTCTAACTATATCTGAAGTTTCAAGTTCATATGAGCTTGGAAAGGGTGCTTTTGTTAGCGGACAAGGGACGCTGAGAAGAAGAAGAAGAAGAAGAAGAAGTATTAAGAAAAAAAAAACGAACAAAAATAAGAGGTGTTCCGGGCTGAATGCCCGAACACCTAATTAAAGATTTATACTGCGCCCCTTACAGAAAAATTGTCAAAGGGCATAGCACATTCTAAAATGCACAGAATGGAAGAAAAAGACATGTGTAATAACATGTACAAACAGTAACAATTGCAGTATGAAATTTGTATTTTTCAAATGCCATCTGCCCGAAGCAGTCTTGAGATTTTATTTATAGTTTTTTTTATTACTGTCCATGCAGATGAGAAGTGATTGACCGGCAAGGTGACAACAGATATAATTACAATGTTTGCAGGCTTACTTCAAGCCACTGATTTCAACATTACAGGCTATTTGAGAAACTCAAGGAAAAGTTATCAAATCTAAAATCCAAGGTGTTGGTTTATGTTGTCAATGAACTTGTGTGCTATTCATTCATTGTTTGATTTACTTTAATTGCACATGTATGACCCTACGATGTTCACTTTCCGAAAAACTAAATCAGACACTGAGATATTGTATTTCTTAAAAATACATTTTATTCATTTTTTAACTCGGTTCAAAAACCTTCTTTGATGAAATTTCATAACATCAACACTATTATAATTACCGCAAATCATTTCTTCTAAATACTAGCATCAAATTACAAAGACAACAATGAGAAGAAGAAGAAATAAAAGCTTTCTGACTGAAATATTTGCAGTACTCTCTGAAAATGACCAAAACGATACTGCACGTCTGTCAAACTAAAACTAACACGCTGTAGTAAATGAATAATGACTGTGTCAACTTACACCCTTCGCCACAATCCAATTTATAAAACCTGTGATGTACTTGGATTCTGCGTTGAAATTGGTTTAGAGCGTATCACATGAAAAAATATGTCTTATTTTTACTACTGTACAAAACCTGTGCGAGCGTGATGAACTCTACCTGTAGCCACCAATGTACTATTCCTATAGCAACCAATAGCAACCAGTATACAATACCCGTACCAACAGTAGCTTCGTAGTAGTAATAAGTAGTATACATGTCGATGTTAAATGGTGCTCAGGTTGGCGGTTGTGGTATCTTGCCTTCCCTTCCATCTCTGGGACCAGGTTCAAATCCCATCAGGGGCACTATGTGGATTGGGTTTTCAGTCCCTGCCTGATTGCGTGGGTTTTCCCAAGGACTATTTCTCTGCGGTTTTCCTCACACACCTAAAACTGAAACTTGGCTTTCTCAACCGAAATCAATAAATGAAATGAAATAAAATGAAGCGAAGTGACGTGCACTATACCTGTAGCTACCAACGTACTATTCCTATAGCAAACAAAGTACTACACCAATCCCATAGCAACCAGTGTACAATATCCATACCAACAGCAGCTTCTTAGTAGTGTACACGTAGATGCTAAAGGCACAATCTATGTATGGGATGTTATAAAAACAAACTGTGACTGCTTTTACTCATGCATGGTTTAAACTTTCGCCTTAGGGAAAACACAATGTTTCGACGAGTTGTAGTTTTAACTGTCATTGGAAGCACTCAATATCTGTACACCACTCTTCAATGTGCGATTATAAAGGAAGAACGTCAATGGCATTTTTATCTTTATTCTGCAATTACAGAGCAGCTCTAAGATGCTCTGAAATATTTAGTTCTTGTATGTTTCCAGTTGATGGAGTCCTAGGAAATGAAAAACAATCACTAAATGTAAAAATGTCTCGGAAACACTCCCAGGGCAATGTTAAAAAAACATAATGTCAAACAAACCATGTGACAAAGGACTCGCGACAGCAGCGGTGGCTAGTTAGTTTGGACCTACCTATTAGAATGTATGGCGCTAACACGAAATGCAACCCAAACTTCACCGTTTGCAATCAAAACGGCCGTAAGTGCGACTCTTTAAAGAATGATTCAATAGGCAATTAATCATCAAGCCAATTTAAAACGGATTTGTGATTTGGAGAATTTTATTTATTTGAGTAGGCAAGGCGATTCCACAGCTCGGCTTGATTTTAGTACATCAATCTACACCTCCAGCAGTGTATATTGATCTTCACGCCAAGCATTCAACACTAACATAAATGTACACGTACACACAGCAAGTTCCGGGTACGCAGTTAACCGACTGACCCTCCCGCTTACACATTTATATTTTTACGGCTCGGAAAGGCCTAGACCTAACCGTTGAAAAAATTTGCTCAAAAGAGCCACAAAATGCAGACCACATTGCGATCTTGGAGCACAAAATGCACAATCCTTACGACACACAAGCAGTCACATTATTTCCAATTTACAGGTTCGCAGTCTAGTGTTATCTCGTTACTTTGCGTGCTAAAAATTTCAGAAATGCGATAGCATGAGAGTAAAACGCCCTCTATTTGTGATAGCGTACAAAACCAGTTACAAACCTCTTGACTAAAGACTTAACACTTCTGTGCATGCTCAGGAAAATGGTTATTCCCCTGACATTGCAATAATCATCGCTGGTGCGCACGTTAAAACCGTATACAGCACTGTCCTTGCTGGTCTGCACGCATACGGTCTGCACAGCATAGTTCCTTGGAAAGTTTAGTTTGCTTACGAAAAAAACCAACCCAACAGGTAGGCTTTATTTTACAACAATGATCCTATTTAGGATACCCCGGATGGACAGAAAGATTATGTCACTGTATAATGTAAGTTTTGTTTCTTCCTGATTTTGTTTCGTTTTCCAAGCAAAGAGACTTTTAAGTGTGTGTTAAATGCTGACTGTGTGTTTCTTGCCACTGATGATGTCAAGGGGTCAATGCATATCATTATTATAGATAAGCAGTTTTTGACTTTCGGCTGAAAAAGCCGCGCGGAGAAGTGCATTTTTGACTTGAATTTTTTATTACTACATGAAAATTTTAAGTGTAAAATAGTTACATGTATTAACCGGTATCTACGATGTCTACTCTGCCATAAAAAAGGTACATGTAACTGTTAAAATATTAAGAGCATCTTAGGGCCACTCTTTAATATTAAAGCATAGAGCAAGCTTTTATGCTTTGGGGCAGTTTACTTCAGAGAGTAAAAAACATGTTGCTTTTGTAATTAAAACGAGTGCTACAATGCAGTGACTCTCCAACTCACCCAAAATATTGCATGACATTTGTTACGTCAGTAAAATAGTACATGATGCATGATTCAGCTCACAGCCTGTTCATGTAAAACCTAAACTGGAACTTCCTAATTTTTAGTAATAAACGTGTATCTCACAAGGTCAAGGGACATGACGTCAAATTTTTTACCCAGAAATACTACGGCAAAGGTGGCTTTGGATGGTGTGTACAATTGAATTAACACCAATGGGAAACACTCTTATGTGTGCGATATGTGTGAATCACAACAAGGAAATTGCGACAGGAAAATGACTCATACAAATGTCAAATTATGATAAATGACATTGACATCTCATCTCAACACTTAAAACAAATAGTAGGAGAAACCGCATCTTTCTGAATCCCGTAATTAAAGTCATTGGTGTGACTGTGCACAATATGCCTACCATAGTAAAGGTACTTTGTAGAGTATGCTTCCAATGTGGACTTCCTGCATAAACAAAGACATAGTACAGGAGACCCAGGAGTACCAGCAGAAAAAAAGAAATTCCACTTTCATAAAGACTAGATCTATTGGAAATCAAATGAATTTGACCTTGGAGCCCTTTGTCTTTACATCTACATCTACATCTATTCTGCTACTTGTCAAAGCCTGTTCAGTATCTACACAAGGGTGCGGCTGCCGACAATGGACGGTTGGTGTACTTGGGTGGATGCCAAAATGTATACAAATAGAATTATATGTGCAAGTAAAAAGAAAACAACAGCATGATGCTGGTTGACTATTCGCAGCTGATGGCCTCCTTGAGCTACTCCAAGGTGGGCAGCTTGAGGAAGCTCATCCCAGTCTTTTATGGTTGGAGGAAAGAAGCTGTATTTGTAGGAGTCTTTCTTATGAAAGATAACCTTTGTATACAGTTGGCAGAGATATAAATGCATACTATAATTCATAAATATTCTTTATGAATAATTCCATCTCAAATGCTGTCGGCTTTACTCAAATATTGATTTTTAATCCTACATCCTCTCAGTTGCTTGACATGCGATTAAACAGACTATATAATGCACAAATGCAATGTCACGGAATCCCACCTTGGACCGAGTCTTGTATGCAGATTGGGTTTACAGTCTCTATCTGATTACACAGTCGGGGGTTTCTCCTACTTGGGTTTTCCCACCCACATCTAAAACTGAGCATTTTCCTCATAATTTTCTCTAAAACAGGCATCTTAAGGACCTAGCTCTGTATTACCAGAGAGATGAAAACAAAGTAAAGTCAATTTCTTTTAATGTGAAAGATTCTGTTATTATGAAGAAAGAAAAAAAACAAACAAACAAAACCACTAATAAATTTACACTAAACATTTATTTTCTTTACATTTTTTAGTTTTAGATTCTTGATACTGGCAAGGAAAATCAGTTCAGAAGTCAGACCAACTTTAAATTCAATGATATCTAGTTTTTGTCATTAACAACAAACCAGTGCCTTGATACGGAAGTTTTGAATGATCATCCGTATTTTCCTGTTTCTATCATGGAAAGGTATAAAGCTTTTTTAAAGGTGTCTTACGGATTCCTCATACCAGATAAAAGATGTCTTGTTTACTAAGTGTATCTGCTTCTATGATCTATTGTCTTGGATCGTGAAAACAAAATCGGAAAGACTGCTTTTTTGTTTAGTATGAAATGCCTGGAGTTTCATCTCTGAGAGGGCAAGGCCATTTGTTCGTAAAAGACACAAGTGGGATTTGCAATTGAATGATATTCAAGATTGAACAGTGAACAAGCTTTCTTATCTACAGCATCTTTTTACATCTATTTACATTTAGGTCTTTTTTTCTTGAAGGTGGTTGCTTTGTTTTTCTATTTTTTTTTAATTGTGTTTTTTTAGTACTAAATTAAACAAACCATCAATTTCATATTTGTTTACTGGATGCAATGAAGCAAATAGATTCAATTTTGAAATTGACAATGAATGGATGTTTTTTTTAAATCGAATGAAAGTGTGTTACCAAGATTAATGAAACACTCAACCTACAAGTAAAAGCGTATAGACCTTCATTAAGCCCGGTTCATACTTCCTGCGAATGCAAATGCGAAAGCGAAGCGAATGTTGACGTCACAAATTCGCAACGAATATTGGCAAGAGTTGAGCTGTGCTCAACTCTTGTGAATATTCGCAGCGAAAACAGAGTTGTGACATCAAATTCACGTCATACTCGCTTCGCATTCGCATTCGCAGGAAGTATGAACCGGGCTTAACTCTGCTGCACTCTTTTTCAGGTTCCCTAAATACAAGGGCCAACAATATTTCTAACTCACACACAAAGGGTGCCAGACTATTTTTTCTTCCAGCCTCAGTTTGATCACACTGATTTGTATAGAAGAGAAATAAGATGGCTGCACCGTGATAAAGGTCTATCATTCCGATCTGATTACCAGTGTACCTTTAACATTTGTGACTGTTATTTTCCCCAACGTGCAGATTTATTTCCAAACTGCTTTTGAAAGTATTTCTTTGAAATTGGCCTCTGTACAGGGGTCAATTCAAGACCATACTCCAGTTAGTCTGACAAATCTTTTGTTCACAGTTAAATTAATTTGTATATTTAACAAAGATTAAATTTTTCCAGACTTACGCACCCGTAATGTGCATCCGTAGTAAATATCTTTTTTTATGTCATGTATTCCATTCATTCAGATCTGAACAAGGAGCTGAAGATACATTGGCCTTGGTAGTACAGAGCCATGCTACATGTCATTAATGTAGGCCATGGTCCTGGCCTATTGATTTTCATGGTCAGTGGGTGAATATGCATTGTTCATTGTACAAGCACCTATTAATTCATCAACCTTGATGATTGCAATAAATAGCTTCACAGCGGGTCAGAGAGTGAAGTAAAGAGGGACAGTATAGATTAATAGTTTAACAAAATACATGTATAGTGAGAGTAAAAACAGTTTGACACCGAATCTGAATGTGTTTTGTATTATTTGTGTTTTTACCCCGTTTTTTTTGGGGGGGGGGTTATGTAAATTTGCCCCAGAACAAGGCTTAAAGCCACTCTTGGTAAAGGGTTACAAACAAAATAAATAAATAAATAAATAAATAAATAAATAAACAAATAAATAAATAAATAAATGTGGTACAGATAGGGACAGTATAGATTAACAATTTAACAAAATATAGTGACAGTAAAAACAGTTAGACACCGAATCTGATTTGTATAATTTGTGTTTTTACCCTGTTTTTGTTTTGTTTTTAGTTTTTCGTATTTAATGCAAGTTTGCCCCAGAACAAGGCTAAAAGCCACTCTTGATAAAGGAGCTACAAAAAAATATATACAAATAAAAAAATGAAATAATAAAATAACAGACGAAAATAACTCAGGGGAGCCAAAGGTAGGAATTTATATGCCTCTTGAAACAGTCTGGATTGTAGGATGGAAGGAAACGTGCACCGGGCAAGGAGTTCTTCGCCAGTAAAATGAACATAAAATCAGCATTTCGGTAAAACACACCACTAAGCTGTTCAGATGTCAAAGCTATACCATGTCTGTTCTTATGTTACAACATTCACATGTTACACCTTCATGTTACACCAACAACAATTTATAGACATACACTTACGTATCTTGAATGAAGCACATCAGCCAAGGAGAAGTCTTCAAAACTCAGCAGAAAGTGTTGACATTGTAAGCAATTGACTGAAGGGATTGGAAATGCGCAAACACTTTAGTAATTTTGTATTAAGTATACCCGTAAAACGCAAAAGTCACAGAGAGCCCCCTTGACTTTATCATTCTAACCCATGGGTGAAAGCTCAGAGCTACATCAGTTTCTACATAATGGGAATTAAGGCACACAAAATGGGGCTCGACACTATTTTCCGACTAAGTGCTCTAAAATGCTTTTTTAAGTAAGCGCATTTATCTGACAACTGCTACAGTATGTGAGTTACATTTTACACACATGCCTTCGTAAGCATTAATAAATCTTGAGATTTTTCACCTCAAACATGTCAAAATCTTATTTTGTTGCATTTTGACAAAAATCTGTTTCAAATGTTATGTTGTCGTATGGTTAATTCCCTTTTGTTCATCCCCCTGCTTTTTCTATCGCCTATTTCCACTTGACTGCTTTTGTTACACCAGTATACCTGTTTATGTTTGTGGTGGTGTCATTTAGCTTTCGAGAAATAATCTGCTAGGGTCGAAACATCAGGCCACTAACTATTTGTTTGCATTAAGTCTGGCACAACAGACAGAACAGAACTAGTAACTACACTATTTAATTTTTTTCAAAGGCCTGCAAAGATAATCTGTAATGTGTGCAGCCTTCAATTTATGTAAAATCAAAGTTAATCCCCTTATTATTTATATCATTCAACTATATCCAACAGCACAATTAGCCTCTTTAACAGGATGAATAGGAAACGAGGAGAAATGTTCCGAAACGAGAAGAGATGTGGGAGGAAAACCCCAATGGGGAAAACCCACAAAATCAGGTAGGAACTATAAATCCAATCCACATGCAAGGCTCTGGTCTGAGGTGGGATTTGAACCAGAGTCCACAGAGGTACAAAGCAGGAGGAAAAAAAAACCACAGAGCCAACCTGATCCATATCAAAACCTGCTACATGTAGTTCATCATTGTAAGAGCGAGGCAGCTTTTTCTTAAACAGGGCTCGAATTTGGGTGGAAAATTCACAAGACTGCAAGGCTTGTAGCTCAAAATGTGTACAGGACCAGAATTTGCTTTACAAGACCAAAATAAAAGTGAGGAAAATACTTCCTGACACAGTATGCATTTAACTTTTTTTATTTGGACAAGCACTAAGACATTGGACAAGCACTAAGACATTGGACAAGCACTAAGACATTGGGCAAGCACTAAGACATGTTTCTCATTTGTCTTCATGGGTACTCTGAACAGAATTTAGTCAAAGTCAACATTTGAACGTACACAGAGTGAGGTATCGTCATTCAACTGAAAAACACAAGACAGCCGGACTTGTCCGTTCATGTGTTTACTGGCCCAACAATAAAATCACTGGCCTCGAGCCCGCGGTCAACTCAAGTGTTAAATTCGAGCCCTGTTAAAAGGACATCTCAATGAGGGAAACATAAATTTGTAGTAAAGCGCACCAATGCATTGGTCCGTCAAATAGTAAATGCATGGTTTTAAACGACACTTTCTGGCATGGTTGGCAGCTGATAGCGCCAGATCACCTTGTAAATCTGTACAGTTACATGTATGTTCCGTCCCAACTTGACAATTGTCCCAACTATAGTTGGGACTGGTCACAACTTGAGTGTTAAAGTTGGGGCGTCCCAACTATAGTTGGGATCGCAGTAAACACAAAGCACCCCCATGAATAAACTAAAAACATGTAAGTATCATAGGATGAAGTTTTTAAGACCACTTTCCCTTGAGAATATTTTAGATTAATTAGAATTTTGTTTTTTGAGAGAAGGGAAACTAAATGCGTAGGCATTGAGACTGAAAGCGTCACCCGGTATGAGCATGAGGCCACTGTCAGAACCCTCTAAAAACACTATTTACACCGAGTTAGTTTAGCGGTTATCCAAACCTCGTCCTGGGCAACGGCCTGTGACATGAGTTTGTACGGAGGGGAGACCCGGGTTTGAAATAAGACTTGTGCATGATCGATCACGGTGCCCTGTTGAACTCTATGGGCGATCCCAACTATAGTTGGGACGTCCCAACTTTAACACTCAAGTTGGGACCAGTCCCAACTATAGTTGGGACAATTGTCAAGTTGGGACGGAACATGTACATGGTACTACACACACATAAATGATATATGGGTCTCCTAATTCAACCACAGCTCTCCACATCTGTCATAAAAAATATCAAGCATTTAGAGACAGGGGTTAAGTGTGAAAGAGGCTCTATTGGTTTGATGCACAACCTGATTTGCCTCTTGCACGGTCAGCCATTCAAATTTGCATGTAGAGCCTCAAATTGGGGACAGCAATGAACGGAAGCATTATCACGGTAATGTAATATAACACTTTTATTAAAACAGATACATATATTCCAATATTCCAATATGAACAGGGCTCGAATTTGACACTGGACCGCCGGCCCGAGGCCAGTGATTTTAGCCTTGGGCCAGTAAACTCGTGACCTAACAAGTCCGGCGGTTTTGTGTTTTTTTAATTGAACAATAGCCACTGTGTAATATCTTTAACAGAAAGAAAAGATGTTCAAATGTTGACCTTGAGTCTGGTATTTATACAATTCCGTTGAGTATCAAAATAATACTAACCCATAAAACAAATGAGAAAAATCTATAATTTACATGTGAAACTGTGCAGAAAGCTCTTTCTCATAAAGATTCTGGTCTTGTGAAATAAACTCTGGTCCGGTAAACATTTTGAGCTACAAGCCCTGCAGCCTTGTGGAATTTTATCCCAAATTCGAGCCCTGATGAAGTATGAAGTTCCACAAGGCGGATCCGTGCATGTAGCGAATTGCAGAGGCAGGTGAGAGAGGTTGGGATGCTCCAACCCTCTCTCACCTTTATTCGCATTACTTTGTAGAGAAGCTTTATACCCAGGACGTCAGTGCAGTGTAAGTGCAATGGAGAATGGCGTCCCACTACACGTACCAGTTATGGCATGAAAAGACTTCCGCATCCGGCAACCACTTCTTAAGGGATTTATTTGATTTTTTCAATGGACGTTGGACTTCATTTCCCCATTTTTGAGGAATTGGTAGCTGAAACACATAATTTTGACCTTTAAAAAGAATAAAAAAGGAAAATTCAAGAGCACATTTCATCTAGAGGACGGAACTCTCACAGACTCATGCCCAAAGGAACTAAAGTGGAGTGTAGCGAGCAGCATTGTCAATAGTTGTCAAGATCTCCATAGACCCGAAAATGGTTATTTTCCATGACTTTGACACTTTGTAAATAGTTCAAAAAAAGTGCCCGTGCCTTTCTTTTTATACATTCTGCACGCCACCAAGCCATCTGAACAGGTAAGGATGTAATTTAACCTAAATTAAGGGAGATAAAATGGTTGCCGGATGCAGAATTTTAGCCACTGCCATGCCAATCCACTTCATATCCTTCAAAGTCAATTCCTTGGCCGGTCGGGGCTAGTTTTAATATTTTTAAAGTCCAGATTGCTTGATTTGAATGATAGATTTTATTAATATAATATTATTCCTATTGTCTATGATCTACTAACTGAGTCACTCAGCCCTAGTCGTACTCCTACTCTATATCTAAGTAGTATAGTTGGTAGGACTAGGACTCAGGAGTAGGACTCCGAGTCCAGAGTCGGAGTAGGACAGGGTAGGTCCGAGGCGTACGCCCACAATCATGCCCACCACCACCACTAGCTGCACCTCCCAGTCCCACCCACTTACCTATCTGCCTATGACACGATGAAGAATGATTGATTCATGAATTATCACTATTGGAGTTGTTCTTTAGATCAGTTCTCACCTCATGACCTTCCTGGAAAAGGGGAAACCACGGATGCACGGACGAAGGAAAGACGAGACCTAAACGACGACCATTATTACATGTAGCTCGACATGCTCGACATAGTCAATGTATTGTCAGATGTTCACTTCAAGTAAGTTCTACTTTAGTTACCGGACTGAAGCTAGCCGCGTATTGGGCCAGATTTCCCATCCGCGTATTCAAGGGCCGGCCAGCCGGGTCCTACTACTTGCCGTCAACTCACCGACTTGCCGTCAACTCGCCGTCAACTCATTTTCGTGCCGTCAACTCATTAAATATACATCAAAAAATTATAAATGGGGCATGGAAGTGTTAAGTCTGTGCTAAACTACATATTTCTTATGGTTTTCGGTACAATTTCATTTACAAAAATGACTTTGTGTTGATAAATAAATAGTATAAACGCAGCAAATATAGCGCCCTCTGATGTCCATCCATAGCTTGATACTTGCATTTCACACCCATACCATGAATGGTACAGTCCAAGCTCTGTGAAAAGGAAAGATTGCGGCCAACGGCTAAGCGTTTATACTATTTATTTATCAACACAAAATCGTTTTTGTAAATGAAATTGTACCGAAAACCATAAGAAATATGTAGTTTAGCACAGACTTAACACTTCCATGCCCCATTTATAATTTTTTGATGTATATTTAATGAGTTGACGGTACGAAAATGAGTTGACGGCGAGTTGACGGCAAGTCGGCGAGTTGACGGCAAGTAGTAGGACCGGGCCAGCCGCGTATTCAGGAAAAAAAGAATCCATGCAGTAAAAGGTGGTGAAATTTCCGTCTCCTTTTTTTTTTTGCTTTTAACGAATTTTTTGATAATCTTGCTTTATCTGTATAATTTTTTTCATTATTTGTAACTAACATATCAATGACAAGACTCGTAGACCAAATTAGCTCATTTGGTTGCATAATTAGTGAGTAATTAGCCGCCACAATTAAGACCTCATCACCAAGACCATATTACGCAACTGCTAAAAAACTTGCACTCACCCCAAAGTAAATGTACCCTTCATGTTGCAAAAAATATGGAATTTTATTCCATAATCTGATAGACCATACCACTGGGCACACTTAATTTTGGAGGGGACTAATTCGGATCACTAATTAATACCTAATTAGCCGCTACAATACACGCCATTTTCGACCATACGTTAATTTATGGCACTTGTCACACAAACTTACTATTTTGACTGCACTCACCGTAAAGTAAATGTACCCTTCATGTTGCAAAAAAGATGGAATTTTATTCCATAATCTGATAGACCCTACCACTGGGCACACTTAATTTTGGAAACAAAAGGTCCATGCAAACAATCGTCGGACTATTCTCACTAAAATGAGCACCGGTACAATGGTTAGTATAATAGTTATTCACTTATTAGAAAAGCGTGAGGAACAGAGTGCGCTCGAAGGTAAATTAGTCAGACCCTATTTATATCTATTTGTACGTCTCGATCCCAGACTAGCTGCTACAACTCCCCAGTTCATTAGGAATTTTATTGAATGGTATGCGACAAGGTATGCAATAAAATTCACGACATTGCAAATGAATTCGCAAACGTGTGCGCACATATTCGCGAATTGTTTCACGACATTGCACACGTGTGCGCACATATTCGCGAATTGTTTCACGACATTGCACACGTGTGCGCACATATTCGCGAATTGTTTCACGACATTGCATACGTGTGCGCACATATTCGCGATTTATTTCGCGACATCGCATACGTATGCGCACACGTTTGCGATATGCGATGTCCCTTCAGGGCCACCATACTTATCCGTGCTTTAACATTGTTTTTCAATGCATTCAAAATAATGTCAGCAGTTGTCGTCAGTTGTCGGCTTTTTAGTGTGACCGTCACACACACACGACGTAGAAGTCCCGTCAAATGATTGGAGCGCCGATATGAAAGTGCGCGTTTTCTAAATAACTGATAGACTTGACTTCAAGTCTGAAATTGTGGTCTTTTCTCTGCGTCAGCCACACAAAACGCCCCCTCAGATAAGCTATGGGGGCGCCCTAGCCCTGGCAGCCTTTCACTTTCGTATTACACTACAGTGACGTCCTGTATGAGGGTCCATAGGCTATATGGGGCAGAAAAATGTCAAAGCTTCATAACTCAAATCTACTTCCATGATCTTACCTTCACGAAGCCACTAATTTCACCGGATTCACATTCCATGGCAGCATACATTTTTCTGCTGTGAGTTTTTGGACGTCATACATTCCTCATAGATCCGTAGTTTTCGTGAAATAATGCAGCTCTCAATGTAAAAAAATACCGGTTTTGTTCGTCTTCTCACAGTTGTCTGTCATGCATACGCGTACATTCAGGTGTAAGACACGCATATCGTGCGTTGTGTTTGCATGTTAACGCTGCAGTCAAGATACTGTGACCAAAAAATGCGATAGAAATTTTGCACATTTTGCGGTATGCGTAAATGGCGCCCGCACAGACATTAGCCAACACATGCAAATGCCCGCATCTGGGTTTTTCTTAATTAACTGTGTTTAAAGTTTGCAGAATTTTGTACGTTGAAAGCTGAGATAGACAAAGAACTTTGACATTTATTGACCGATCTCAATGAGTTTTGGATTATATGAAAGGGAAATCAATAAGGAAGAACTTTTTTTTATTACTTATTTTGCTGTAAAACAATTTCTTCAAGGAGATAATAGAGTTTGTAAAAATAGTCTTTGAACGAAAGCTTTCTATTGTGTAACTCTTTTTGTAAACAAACAATTCTGTAACGAAGAGGGCGCTGTTTTAAGCAAATGTATCAGGTAGACTAAAAACCACGATCACAGACTTGGAACCAAGTCTAGAGTGGTTGGCGGATGGACGTCGCGTCGTGGGTGTGTGTGTGTGTTACGTGTGCATGGGATATGATGTGTGAACTGCTTGTTGTACAACCACTCTTTGAAGTTTGAGTCTTGGTTCAGCACCACTAGTCTCCGTGTGAACATCAGTAAATGTTTACCTTTCACCGTGTTTATTTTATTGGCTGTTTGAGAACAATTTGTGAGAGTTCTTCAATTTTTCTGCGCCTGAAAGACGTAAGAAAATTGAGAATGACCTGTTTACACGAATTACCGACCGTTTACATGGGTAACAACTAACAATAACATTGCTTTACAATGACCCAGCCCCATTATAGAGTACCCCAATTATAGCGTGATACTAACGCATTTACGCTTATTTCCGACACACTACAGTAATACTAACTATAGTACTATTAGTAACTACTATTACTATACTAACTAGTTTTACCACTGCCACCAGTTAAGAATACTACCTCCATGATCAAGGGGTCTGACTTCATTGTCTGACCATTTTGATTATTTCAAGGGATTTTTGTAAAAAAAATTAAATAGATACTAGGAGTAGGACTCAGGTACTCCTAGAACTATGCGGTTTGTTCCGCTATCGTCTCCACGGTCGTGGAGACGATAGCGGAACAAACCGCATAGTTCTAGGAGTAGGACTCGGGAGACCTTGGCTGGTTGGGGTTATAACTTATATGTGTAGCCCAACCAGGTTGGACTCCTCCGCTGCACTACTAGTAGTACTACTACCAAGTTTGTTTGTTGTATGCAGCGGGGGATCAGAGTATACACTAGAACTATGGAGGTTCGTTTCGCTACGTGGAGATGGTTGCGGAATGAATTTCATAGTTCTAGGAGTTATCTAGACCCAGTAACTGGGGCGCTGTACTCCTTTTGTCAAAATGTTGACATCTTCGGTCGTACTACACTTAGCACTCCAGCGAACCGTTGTATACCCATTTCTAAACCACAATTTGCTATGATTCTCACCACACCAAGCCACAAAAATAAATGCCCCAAAATGACAAAAAGACCCAACGAAATAGCTTGAAAACGCCTTATGGCTTCTCGATATGTATAAGATGCAGCATCTGGCATGAAATTGTACTCGCGATCATTTTTTTATGCTCCAAATTGATGATTTTTAAGTCACACTTGGTGAGACCATCTGTCACGACACATCCATCTCTAATATGGCTGGCTAGTTTCTGATTTAGACGGGTGCCCTGCCTACCGCGTCGTTAGAAAATTTGGCTTTTTAATTAGTTTTCTCTTTGAACAAAAAACAGTGGACTTAAGCAGAAGTGCAAAAGTATAACTATGGTTGTCGCAACTATAGTGTAGTTAAAAATAAATGATCTTGAAATGTTTTCTTTTTAATGAAACAGAATTCAGGGAAAAGGATCGTTTTGACAATGAGTTCTCAACAAGAACCAGGACCTTCTGACCAGGAAGTTCCAATGGCGCTCCTCCAACGGTTTGCGTCATCAAACAATCCGATGTTTGCCTATCGGAAAAATAGAGGTAAGCATCTCGGGAAAAGCTCACTGATGACCTAAGGTCACACCAATCCATTACTATAACTACAAAAACATTTATGTTTCACTCTTACAAAAACTGTATCACAGCACTTTACAAAAGAAAAAGCAAACAAGAACAAAACAATTAAAAATAAGAGTATGAGTCAAATAAATTGAGAGTTTTCCTGAAATAAATTGGTCTGGAGAGCTTTCCTGAAGGCTGCCAGTGAAAATGCACGACAGATGGCCGGTAATTTGTTCCTCATAATGGGGCCCTAATTACTAATCTGCCAGACAATTATTATTCATCTGATAAACTGTCAAAGTTGAAAGAATAGTCTTTGAATATTCCCCAAATCACTGATTGCTTATTTCACATGCAGCAGTCGAAAATAAGCCTGCTGTAAACTGGACAAACCATGAAGAATTGTATTTTTTTTAAACTTCACTAAAACCTGACTAATACGAAGTATGGTTGGTTGTATAGTGTGTATATTGGAAACTAGTGGATTTGATTAGCTCCTCTTCCAATAAACAATGCTGTACTTTCAATTTATTTAATTTCCAAAAAGCATTAAGAAAACCAGATATCTGTGTTATGTGAGCTCTTAATGTTTATACTTAAAGGCACTTTATAAATAAAAGGATTCCATGAATTGAAATTAGTTTCAGGTGATATTTAATAGTACTTTTTAACATCTAGTATTTTTTAATTGCTGTTTTGGGGGAGGGTTAACCCTCCTACTCTTGCTAACATTTTTTGCTCATTATATTTTTTCTTGGATATCAGAAACAAATTTTGTAGAGACATAATGTTTAATAGATGTTAATTTTGCGGTACCCACTGCTAAGGATTCGGTACCCGCTGCTGAGGATTTGGACCTGCCTCTAGCCATCGGGCTAGCTCAATGGTCTTGTGGTAAGACATCTGCTCTAGCAATGCAAAATTTGTGGGTTCGAATCCCACCCGAGTGATATGGCTGTGAATTTTTTTCACAAAACTCGGGGAAAAGTACTGAGTATACAGTACTTTATACACATCGATGTAAGGGTAAAACCAAATGATATAAGGTTTCGTTCACACATACTGGTTACTCTGTCTACCAGTCTACACCAAAATTGTTCACATTTAAGAGTTATGTGGCTAAGCGACTTTAACTTATTGTGACGTCAGCTCCAGTCGCCGTCGTCGGCACTGGATACCGGTGGTAGCGTTGGCACGGTGGTGTTGATTCCCTGCAGTGGTAGGCCACAGCACCAAGGTCTTCTCGTCGAGCACTGGACCAGAAACGAGACGGGAATATGGGTAAAGGGGATGATCCTCAGCTTACAGGGAGGGGAGGGGTGGATCGTTTTAGCCCGGAGTCTTTATAACCTAAAGTGGGCCCTATCTTTATAACCCTGGGTACATTAACCCAAACCGAGACGTTAGTAATATAGACGACTGAGACTTCATTCAAGCTGCAGTGGTCGGACGCCTTTATTCGCTCATAATGCTCCCAAATCAGCACCAATCAATGGTTACAATCATTCAGACAATTACACTCTTACAATTCTTCCCAGACTCCCAACTGTTCTGATCTCTTGATTCCCTGATTTTCCCCTCTACTTGGCCCGGACATCCCATTTTATAGAAAACCAGTCCCATGGTACAACGCAAATATCCTGCCCATTGAGTAACCCACAATTCCAAACTGACCAATCTCGTACGAAACAATCCTTATACACCATCGTCCGTGACTTGGACTCAGGCCAAGAACTTTCCAATCACTCGGACCTAGACGTTACGTCATGGAACAGTCTGGTATCTATCTACATACAATAGTGATTAGTGACCTCGGGATTGTGAACTCTGAACTACATGTATGTACCGCTACATTATTCTAGTTCATGGCACAATTGTATGATTCTGCTTACTGCGTAATTTAACGCTTACAGCCAAAATAATCACATGCTTTATGCTTAAAGCTGTAAGCGTAGAAGTCTCCTCCTTAAACTTAAATTGAGCCCTGAAATTGTTATGTCATGTATATGTGCTCATCTGGTGCCCTCTTTTGACTCAATTTCCTCCGGCCATGTTGAAACACTTCTCCCCGGGTTTAAATCACGCGTTTAAACATTAGTGAACTCCTCCCGACCAATCAGAATTGATAAACTGTCCTTGTTATTTATGAATGTAAAACCACAAACACCCAGTTGTTGTAAAGCACCTAATCTGAAGAAGTACTTTTTTTGTCACAAAGTAACAAAGGCAATAATTTGATCATTTCTTCTGTGTCCTGCAAAGATGAGTACCTTAACAAGACGTTGGAGGAGAAGGTTAAAGAGGGACGACGTAAACGCGCTGACATCATCAGCATCAATGACGTACCTACATGGCCAGAGTATGCAGCGGAAAAAGAAATCTCGTCTCAACCAGCAAAAAGTAATGTCCACATTATTAGAAAAAGAAGTCTAGTAATGTCACAAATTGCCAATGGGATTTATCTTATTTGTCTTAACGGATGAGTAAACTTTTAATACTCAACAGAATTAAAAGATATTTACCAGACTCAAGTCAAATTTTGTTTGTTTTATTTTTGGACATTACACACTTAGGTATTATTATTCAGATGAAAAACTCTTGTCGAGTGCTGAAATTACTGGCCCAAAGCTAAAATCTCGGGCCTGTGGGCCAATGTACAAGTTGAGCCCTGCATTTATTTTTCATTTGTAAAAAATATATTGTCATTGAGTGAGGTGAATGCACTATTTCAAAATAAACCATGTAGCCTGTGGCATCACATGTTTACAAAAGAGCCACAGAGCCTGGACAACCTGCAGGCACGATTTGTACTCGGCTCAATGGAAGAAAATATTAAATCTTATACTGTATGGAGATTGCACTTTTTGTCCGATATATATCAACTGCTGGTATGAATAAAGGGTGCACATCTCAAAACTTGCTCACACGTTATTTTTTTTATAAATCATTTTATGTGGAAATTACGACACAAAATGTAAAATTTCCCCATGTGACCAGTGTAGTGTCTTGCCTGCCAGGAATGCCCTGGAATGTACTGGAAGGTCACTCTTTTTGTAAACAGAGGTTGCATGGTCTATACAACTGACTGACGCCGTGGCTTTTCCAGACAGCCAGATGTTGACACAAACGGTGATTGCTCTTTTTGTGTACAGGATCCAAGGGAGATAACCTCGAGGGGAAGGTGTCAATATGGCAGGGCGATATCACGAAGCTAGATGTGGATGCTATTGTAAATGCTGCTAATAACTCCCTCATGGGCGGTGGCGGAGGTTTGTGTTTTTAAAGACTAAAGTTAAAGGCTAGTGGGGTTGGTAGGGAGGGCAAAGCAGAAGGTCCACAGAGCGCCGCCTTAGGAGGGTGCCAAACTGGCCAAAATGTTTAAAACGATTATTTAATTTGTATGCATTGGATGGGTTGGTATTGGGCGTGGTTTTAAAATAAAAAATTATGAGATATCGCCCAACTCACAGGGCCGGACGACCACTTCAAGGCGAGGGCTACACTTAACTGAATTGGGCTGTCGACCCAGACCAAATGTCACCAGGGGCACGTTGCCACCTACTCCTGGGGCTGAAACAGGGATACCCCCCTTCACAGTCCGTAAGGATGTAGGCTTGGGTATGATCCACTAGGAGCCTGGTTGGTAGAGCAGAGTGCACTACCTTCCCAATTTTTACGAAGCAATTATGCCTTGCTGAAGGACACGAGTGTCATTGGGATTCGAACCCCACACTCTGCTTCTGACAGCAGCAGAGCTTGGGTCCGATGAACTAAAACCGCTCGGCCACGACACGCCACAAGTAATTATTAGTTATATCTCAAAACAATGCTAAGATTCTCAAAGATAATCCTCTAACTTTGCCCTTCTAAGCAACAAATCCTAGCTACACCACTGGGTTGATAATTAATCTCCTTCAGTGACTGTTTTTTGTTTGCGTTTTGAGGTTTTTCAAAATGTCACAAAAGAAAGAAATAAATTTAAGTCCTTCTCACCATGGAAGATGTATCTTGCCAATCTGTGTATCGGGTCACACTCCAAAGTCAAAAGTATTTCTTGAGTGATATTGCCCTTTCTTGATAACATGTATATTATGGGTCCTACATGTACGATTGGTGACACTTTTTGAGTACATCAAATAGATCGTACATGTACGATAATGGCGCTTTCGAGTTACATAAAATAGATCGTACGACCTTGGCACTGAAAGAGTTAAATGTAAAAAAAAATTCACTGTGGAAGCTCACTGGCTTTAAGGTTCACACCGGTGCCAGTCCTCCAAGGTTTTCAAGCTGTGTTTGTAAATGGGACTATTGCAAATAAGACTACTTTATGTAAATATTCATGTGGTATATTTGTTGTTCAATGTGGTCATTTGTTCAATGTACAGTTGATGGCGCTATACACAGAATGGCCGGGAATAAGCTTCTTCAAGAATGCAAGTTTCTCTGTGGGTGTGACACTGGAGATGCAAAAATAACGGCAGGTATGACTCTATGTCTCTCCACTGGTCTTGGATACTTATGAGTGAAACCAGTGCCCAAGTTCATAGAGTTGCTTAAGCACAACAAAATTATGCTTACAAAAATAAGGTTACCAGCCAAAATACGTGTACAATCAGTGACTGGTATCCTGCTTATATTTTTGCTTTGCTGAAAATTTGTAAGCGATATATTTTCTGCTTAAGCAGCTCTATGAAATTGGGCCCAGAAGCTCAAATCGTTCCACAATAGTTGAAGTAGAGGGAAGGTGTACCATTGGTAAGACAGTATGATTTGGAAAGGTGTCCCTGTACACTCGAACCATTAAATTAAAACCTGAGAATGCCCAGTGTGTCACTATCCGTGTGCACAGTGCTTATCACCAGGGCCCAATTTTATAGAGCTGCTTAAGCACCAAAATTTGCTAAGCACAATAAAATTTTGCTTACCAAAATAAGGTTACCAGCCAAACTGCCACGTCACGTGTACAATTTGTGTACAATCCTGCTCATTTCTGCTTAGCAGGAAATTGCCAAGCATTATTTTCTGCTTAAGCAGCTCTATGAAATTGGGCCCTGGGCCTAATTTCATGACTCTGCTTACCGCGGAATTCTATGCTTACGCTTCATAGAATTATGTGCTTTACTTGGCTTGGTAAGTGCAGAATTCTACAGTAAGCAGAGCACATTTTTGAGTACATGTACAAGTAGTTTGCTATTGGTACGAGTACAAACTGTGAACCTGCGACCTCCAGAGTAATCTTTCCGCGCTCTACCAACCGAGCCATCTTGCCCTAATGTTGGTGGTCTCCCTAGTTTGTAAGTTTCTTTGTTCGGGGTGACAGTAAGAACATAACACCTTTGTGTAGTTGGACCAAGCTCTGTGAAATTTGCCCGGGATTGTAAAACTGTTTAAGTTAATAACGTTCTTTCATCAATTAATCAAGATTTTGTTTTTGTTTTTTTCCCATTTCCTTTGCCATGTCACTCCAATCAGGGTACCTCCTTCCTGCAAGATGTAAGTTCAGATGATAAATTTTGACAATTTCCAGTTGTTATTCAAAGTTGTTTTTATTCATTTACACTTCCTAGCGTATTGATTGTTTATTGTCTGATATTATTCTACCTGTCTTTGTCATGAATACAGATGTGAAGTTTTTGCATACTACACTTGAATACCGGTACTTGATTTATTTTATTCTTGCTGTACGTAATTGGTTCTACTTCAAAGCATCTATCGTTCCAAAAATTAAACGGCGCATGTGAACAATCACAATTTGTTTCTCTTTCCAAAACCACTGTTCTTCAAACTCTGAACATTTTACCTTGCAGATGTAATTCATACTGTCGGGCCAATCGTTCGTTCTTGCCCTCAAGGCAGAGTACCAGAAGACAAGATGCAAGATCTTCAGAGCTGTTACAACATGTGTCTTCAGAGAGCCCATGATCACAACGTCGAGCAGAGGGAACGAGAGAAATTTAGGGAATTGATGAAGCAAGATGCAAGCAGCGAGGAGACGACACAAGATAGTGGCACAGAACAGAGATGCCAAGATGCCAGCATGGAGGAACAACATACAGGCCTGGAGGAAAAGGAACAGCAAACAAGCCTGGAGGGAAAGGAACAGCAAACAAGCCTGGTGGAAAAGGAACAGCAAACTAGCCTGAAGGAAAAGGAACAGCAAACAAGCCTGGAGGGAAAGGAACAACAAACAAGCCTGGTGGAAAAGGAACAGCAGACAAGCCTGGAGGGAAAGGAACAGCAAACAAGCCTGGAGGGAAAGGAACAGCAAACAAGCCTGGTGGAAAAGGAACAGCAAACTAGCCTGGAGGGAAAGGAACAGCAAACAAGCCTGGTGGAAAAGGAACAGCAGACAAGCCTGGAGGAAAAGGAACAGCAGACAAGCCTGGTGGAAAAGGAACAGCAAACAAGCCTGAAGGAAAAAGAACAACATGCAAGCCCAAAGGAGAATGGGCAAGACAAAAATGCTAAAACTGTGGAGAAACCGGGTGATAATGCTGCGAGTTTGGGTGAGAATGGCGACGGGCAAGGAAAATCGGCTAGTGTGATAAGGGAAGAGGATGTCAACACAAGAAAGGAATGTGACGAGGGGGATAAACAGGAAGGGGGCGTTAAAGACGGAGAAAGGAACTTAAAAGGGGATAAACCAGAATCCCAAAGAGCCGATGTTGAAGGAGACATGAACTCAAAGACAGAAAGCCCTACTGAGGTGGGAGATGAGAACAAGACGACGGGAGAGGGCAAATCTAAGGAAAGAATTCAGAAGGAAATGATGGCGATAGATAAACCAGAGCCTCTGATTCGTTCTATTGCATTCCCTTGCATTTCAACTGGAATTTATGGTGAGATGCATCTCTTGTTTGTACTTCAGCCATGTTGGTAGTAGACATGAAGGCCAATGCAAATCAAACCCAACAAATATGCTCATTTTTTTGTTTTGCGAAATGAATCTTTTTGCATTAGCATTCATTTTAAGTTTGAAAAGGATTTTGTTGGTAAAGGATACATAATTGTTTTACATGAGTTGGGGTGCCGAGCGGTCAAGCGCACTGGACTTAAGCTCTGGTGCTTCTGATCAGCATAGTGTGTGGGTTCGAGTCCTGGTCTTGACACTTGTGTCCTTAAGCAAGCCACTTAACCCGTTATTGCTTTGTCCTTCGGATGGGCTGTAAAGCTGTAGGTTTTGTGTGTTGTGTAACGGACATAAAAGATTCCAATACACTTTGAGAGCAGCACCTTGTAAACCATTACATGGTGTCATGTCAATAGATGGGTCTTGAATTTCAAACATAGCTCCGCATACCTTGAAGAATAAATAATGAGCGCTTTGAAACGCCCTCTAGTGTGAGAAAGCACTATAAAAGAACTGCGTATATTTCTATTTTTATTATTACTCACTCGGACAGTGTCAAGACTTCTTTTCTGTAGAAATTTAACATTTTTGACAGCATGCATTGATGAATTCCTCGTCCATTGCAGGTTATCCACAAGAGGATGCTGCTTACCTTGCATTAGACACCGTCAAGAGGTGGTTTGTAGACCATGAAAAGACAGACGTGAGTACCGGATGGAGAGTCCTCTTGGCTCTTTTGGTCTTTGTTGTGTTCGTTGAAGATTCAAATCTCACTTGCCCCTTGCATTGGCCGCCATCGTTGATGAAACGTGCACGAGCGAAAGGCTGTCATTGGCTGAGAGTCCCGCACAGCGCGTACACGCCTGCACTTTTCCATTGTTTGTCATCAAAGATGGCGGCCACTGACGTCATGTGCAATCCATCTATAGGGAAACATGCTATGACAAGGTCAGTTTGTGTATCCATTACAACTCTGATATTCGGAATGGGTTCCTTGCCATAATGTTTATTTTTGCCTAGCAGAAAACTTGTATGGAACAGTTTTACTGCTTAACACCCTAACAAAATTGGGCACAGACGTTTTGATGCCGGCGAAACGTGCTAAGCAGGAACGGACTAAATACTAACCCCTGTAGTGGTTCGGACATACTTGACTGCGTTCAGTACTTTTCAGGTACTCTCGGTTCCCGAGATCTATGAATTTATTGACCAAACCAACAGCGGGTGAGCCGCCAATTACAGGAAAGGATAATATACAAAAGAATTCATATAGCCTTTGTATGTATATATTAATACTAAAAATAAAAACATCTGTGGAAAGAAAACAACTAGTAAACAATCGCAAATTAAATAAAATGCAATGGGGAAAACAAAAACAAATAAGCGTGCACAAATAAGACTGTAAACAAAAATATAAATATGTTGAATTACCAAATAAAAAATAAAAAATATTGAGAAACAAATTAAAACACTATTTAAAAATAAATATTTATTAATAAAATAAGTAAACAAAAATTATAGTAAAAACAACCTTGAAGGAAATAAACATAACAAACCGACGAACAGTAAAGACATTGCAAATACGCATTAGTTACCGGCAGAGGATATGGCACGTGAACCCTGACTACAGAAGGAATTAAGAGAAAGGGCTTCAAACACATCAGGAGACCCATGAATACTGTTATATGTGGAAGAAATCCTTGACAAAAAGCCACACTTTGTCACATCATCCGGATTCCTTGGCACGTATGAGATGTGTTCACTTGCTTGTCTAGTATAACGATAAGCACCCTCTTTACAGATTATACTACAAATAGCGTGAGCGCACTTGAGAATGTCCAAACCAATACAGGGAATGGCATTTTAAAACCCTCCTGCTAAGCATGGTCATTCGTGCTAAGCACTGTGCATTAGTGATACTGTAAAAAAAAAAAAAAACAGCATGGTTTTTCTTTTGCTTAAGGTTTCTAGAACATTGTTTAGTCGTGTGAATGTGATAATTATTTCCAGTCGATTCTTTATGTCTGACAGATTGAGAGGATCATCTTCTGCCTGTTCATGCCCAACGACGTAAGGATCTACGAGAAACTCCTGCCAGTCTACTTCCCGCTCAATGGTAACATTTCTACTTATTCAAACATGAAACCAAAAGAATAAGCTGTTGTAAAAATTGTCTGGACGCCGCGCAGTAGTCTAGATATAGGTTAGAATTGTCTCATGATTTGAGCCTGTCACCGTCTCTCGCAAACAGGGTTCTAAATTGCTGGGAGCCCTCTAGGCCGGGACTACCAGATTAATAGTAGGCATAGCACTCAAACAGTAAAAACATCTCAGAGAAGCTCAATATAGGATTAATCCAGTAGATATTCATTAATCATTTATTTTTCTGCAAAAAAAAATAAATGGTGAAAGCGTTCCTGAGGTATGGTCTTTTTTCATATGTTCGGGAAAACCTGCAAATGAAATGGAAAAAATTGCAAAATGGTAATTTCCTTTATTTTGGGCTGATTTTTCAGGAAAGCGAAAACAAAATGGCCTTTTCAGTTATTTTCTGCATATATTAATAACCATTCTCTTGCTCCTGCCCATATCGAAGATATGCAAATGTGAAGCGGAACATGGACTACCTAATTACATATTTGTAAACCTCATAAGTCCAAAACAAAGCAAAAAATTCATGTCTAGTTTTTCGATTTGACATAATCATACCCAACAGTTACGCCTCACAACATTGTTTTTTTTTTTCCCCGTTTGTTGGCTTCCGTTCTAAAGTAAGGAGAGTAAATCATGATCATCCCATCATTTTTAGTGGGTAGATAAAAAGCTGGTTATATGGCTAGTCTTTGTTATCTCGCTGCATTGCATGTTACAATACAGGTGAACACCATCACATGCTAGTGGGCTCTTTCATAATAATGCAATAGAATCAAAACTTACGTCAAAATATAGTGCATTACACAATAACACACAAGACGCTTGTAAATGACTTGAAAACTTTTTTGTTTGATTTTTTGCGGGGTGAATTAAAGCCAAAATGCTGTGATGAAGGCGCAATGTTTGTTTATTTCTAATCGGGGCTACTACAAAATTTGATTACCAACTCTGCTGTTACTTTCAACCCCTGTCGTGTCAGAGGACAACAAAATATGGCCATGGCAATGGGGGACTTGTGGAACGCTAGGTGGCAGCAGACTTACCAGGTAAATCCATTGTTCTCAGCGATGTGCGCATGCTCAGAACTACGTAACCAATGGAAGTTTACCTGGTAAGTCTACTGCCACCTAGCATCTCAAAGTCTCCCATTGAAATTGAATTAAAGATAGAGTAAGGTTAGTAGTTATATGATTTAACTGTTTTTAATCTGGAAACTTGGCTATTATGTTATTGAAATAATTCTGTCTGAAATGCTGTCAGTTCTGGGAATGAGCATTTGCTAAAAATGTGACAAAGTCGTGATGCATTTTCCTAAGCACTATAATATTTGCAAGAGCTTTCAGAGAATTTGTGACTGTTAAAGGCTGTTTGTTTTGAGAAACGAGTTAATTAAACAAAAGTTCTTGACAACTAGAAGTTTGGAATGAATGTCCTCTTTCCTCTAGAGTTTGTTTGCAATGAGATGCCTTGCAATCAATTGTCTTTGTGAATTTGTCAGGGGAAAAATCTGAACCTAGTGACACAGTAGAGACAGAAAAACAGGAAGACCCGCCAAACGCCAGTAAAGAAAGCCTGACAGGACTTGTACAACAGTAAGCACATTTTGTTCACTTACACTAGGAGTACAGTAGTGGCAATTCAAAGTACAGAGCGCCCTCTACAGTTTGCCCAGGAGTGGCCATTTATGCAGTGTACTGTGAGAAAAAGGTTTAAGGGTTCATGGTTGTCGCCCAGCGCCCACCATGTAACCTTTTTTTATTTGTTATGTTTTGCGTGCAGTTAGTGCACAAGACAATATAGGTAATTACTGGAGTGATTTTTTCCTTCAGAAAGCAAAAAAGTCACATTTTTTCTTCCGTGTTTATGACAAAAGTAGGTATTTTCCTATGAGGCCTGTGAATGTTTTTCACATTCCATGTCGGCCCTTGGAGCACTGAGTTGCAAGTGTGGTTATTTTAGTCCCCCCGCTTTTTAGAGGACGACTTCTCCCGGGTGAACTGTAGAGGGCTCACTGTATTGGGAATCACTCGGCGTATTTGTGTTGACATGACTAAAAGTGTGGATTCGGTTAGCTCCATTAATCGTGCCATTATGCCGGACTCCCTCTAGAAGTGGACAGAGTCCAGCACATTGGCATGATTAACGAGGCTCCATTAATCGTGCCAATACACCGGACTCCCGTTATAAGTGGAGGGAGTCCAGCGCATTGGCACTGTGAATGGGGCTAGGATTTAGTCCACTACTTCTATCTTCCAAGCCATGGTGGGAAGGGATAGCCCTTTCCTTTGATTGCTGATTTGTATCTAAATTACATTATTTGTCTGTAAATGTGACAAATGGTGATTGATTTAAATGCACAAGTTGCTGTTTGCGGGATCGTTGAGGGCGGTAGAGGTGAAATTAAATGAGTGCCTCTGCCATTGTTGGCTTAATGTGCAAAACGTTCAGATATTTGATGAGATCAAATTAAACTTTATATCGATTTATAAATTCTTCTATAAGTTCCAAGAACCAAGTATATTATATTATCATGTTATTTCTTAGCAATTTAATCATTTGTGATTATTTACCAGAATATTATAAAGAAAAGTTTAAGTGAAAGGCCCCCTGCCCACAAAAAACAAAAATATAAAAATAAATTCACATACCAAGGAATATCAATAAAAGTATAAGTGAACTAGCTCCCCCCAGAACCCATTCACATTCCGCCTTCCATTAGATGCAGGAGTTATTTATTATTGTTGATTAGATAAGGACAATTCCATTACATTGGACAGATTTTGATCACTCCTTTGTCAGTTTTACCTGGTACCCTGTATATTCCTCATCTGTTCGCACATTCGATACTCACACACATTGTATTGAATTGGCTGTTTTTATTTTGTTACCAGCCTCAGTTTGGCTGCATTTGCATGGAGGCAGATAAAAAAAGCCACTCTCAGTTGTGACTGAAGAAACTGAGCAAATAAGGTTTGAAAATTACATTTTAACTGATCATCACTTCTCTTTATTTTCACACATTAAAAAAACCTCAAACAATCAAGGATACTACAAAATACAAAAACCTCAGGAAACTATAAATAAAATTCATTGGTGAAGTCTTGTACCAGTGTTTTCCCGCCATAAATGGGCGTGGAAATACAACCATTGTTAATTATTTTATGCACCACGGTCATCTCTGACCAACGATGTTCGCGTAACTATTCAAAACACCAGTGTGATGCACGTTATACAGCCTGCGCCTTTTTGTCACGAGTGCAGAAGTGTCAAAATAATGTCGGGAAAACGCTTGTACAGGATGGATAGACCATGTGACCTGTCACATCACATGTTTACAAAAGAGCCACAGAGCCTGGATTCCCAGCAGGCACACTTTGGACACAACTCAATGGAAGAAAACATTAAATCTGATATTTTATGGGGATTGCACTATCTGATATTTATCAACTTTTTCAAACTCCTTAATTTATGTGGACATTTGGACACAAAATGTAACATTTCCCATATGGTAAGTGTTAGTACCTTGCCTGTCAGAAAATGCCCCGGAGTGTACAAGGTCACTTTTTTTTTTAAACAAAGGCTGTATGGTCTATAAAATTGAACTTTATGAATTGTTCAGTAAATATGACAATTAGTAGAAGAGCTAGAAAAAGATATTGAAGTACTATGAGTTCACAACAACAACAAAAACTATTACCATCACTGGTTAGTCAAGGTGTAGGTGCACAAAAATGTGTTAAACTTTTCAAATGCACATAAAGGTGTGTATGGCAATTTTGTCGTCATCACTAACAGATGGTGGCGATCAGGTTTTAATTTCGTGGCCTTGCTTACAACAGAGTCCTGTGCCTACGGATTCATGGGCCGTAAGCGCAAATTTCTACGGTAATGAGAATTGTAAAATTGGGCCTGGTACGCCTCATATCAGCTTGACCACTAAGGTTTATCGGGCATGCAAGACAAAGGTGTGTCCTTTGTGCAGACATAAAGTGTGGATGGCGATGGAACCAACTTGGTTCATTGATTTTTTTTTTATCTGCTGTTATTTTTATGCACTAAGTTGTTAATTGACTAAAATTTATTGAGAAATATTGTTATCTTTGTTTATGCGTCAATGTAATCAGATTAATTTCTAATAACAACTCTTATCAAGAAGACTGGTGCACACAGCTGGTTATCATAGTTTCAGTCACATATTTAAGCTAAGAGGCAAGTTCATTATTTGCAATAGTCTGTACAAGTCACGCAAAACCAGCAAAATCGCAGGAACCTTTTGGGAAAATTTGGATGTGAATGTTTGTGTGACGGGGGGAAAAAAAGGGCACTCTAACATGTCAAAATGTTTGAATGCCGCAAGAGACTTGCACAGTCTAGTGCTTCCAGTTCTTTTAGTGCATAGTTCTAAAACTTTAATACTATTACAAGTGCATGGAATGACTCACAGTTTTGACTTCCTTATTCAAAATTATTTTTGCAATATTGAAGTATTAGTGATTTGTGCTTGGATGACAAATAAGCCCTATTCACACTGTATCTCTTATCCCCATGGGGAGGCCCGGTAGTTTTTTTTCTTCCCACGGTTACCCAGGCACACTTTCACACTGTGTCCCTATTTCACGGGGTTCCGGTTGCACGTTTCAAGAATACCCCAGGGTTTCACCGCTTACCCCTACTCCGGAGCAGGGGTTGCTATTTGCCGGGGTAGATCAGGGGTAAAGCCATCCTAGTGTGAAAGGACTGGCCGTTATTTCCAGGGGTTGCCCCCACGGAGAATAGAGTAGTGTCAAAAGGGCTATAGTAACTTAACCAGACATACTGAGAAGATAATTGCCCGATTTCTTTGTAGTTTGTTCTTCCTGTTCAATAGAAAACTACAAGAGCATGTAAATAAACTCCAACATTTCTCCTGCTTTTTTTTTAAAGTGACATCAAGTTTCAGATATTAGTTTTTGGTGAAGTATTGAGGGAAACGATCATTATACCTAAACATGAACTGTTTTAAACATATACGCTAACCATTGAGTGCATTCTCACAAAACTCTGATTATTGAACTAACGACTGAATTCAATACAGTGACGGTTGTCAAAAGTTTGTTTTTTTTGGCTCACCTGAAAAGTATTGAGATTGTCATGGAGACGTAAATAAACAGCTTTATTCAGTGTGACAATTTTTGTAAAAATCAAGAATTTAATCATTTTGAATGATTACGCATTACCCGTAACAGAATGTGCTAAACAGAGTGGATTTTGAAAGTCAAAAACTCCCAAAGTCTATTTTGTAAAGTGCAGTTGAAGTGTAGTTTATATTCCGTTATGTAAAATATGAAACAAGAATTTTAAGTTGAACAATTTACACATACATTTGAGGTTGTGAAGCTGCATTTGTTATATATAACTTCAGTACTTTTTAAATAGATTTGTTTTTGTTTTTTTTCCTGGTAGCATAGCTTCTAAGATGATGTTGAAGCAAATGTGAAGAAGGAAAAAGTAACCATCTTGAAATATGCTTTAAGAATTCAGATTAGTTAATATTTTTGCTAAAGAGGTGGTCGTTCAGATATTAGAGTGAAACTGCCACAAACTCTCTCTTGTTTCTTTATGGCAAGAGAGAGTGAGAGAGAGATTTAAAAAATGCAGATTATGGCATTAGGAAAATGTGTGTGCATACTCAGTGTGGATGACATCTTCAGGCTTTCAATTTTGGACACGATGGTTGCATTTTTGTTCCTCAAAATTTAAATTGCAAAATGTTGAAAGGGTTCTGATTTATGTACCTTCTCATGAATACAACTTTAAAAGCTGTGAGTTACAACAAATAAACTGCTTGGACATTGCTCCATGCTTCTGGCAACAAAGATGACAATGTCAATCTGTTTTATTGTCTTATTGTCCCAAAAGAAATAAATGGAACAAACTGATAACAATTTAAAAAAAATAAATATTAATTACATAAATTTGCAATGAAACCTTAGTTAGTGTAACCCTCCCACTATCTGATCAGTCAATATCATATATTGTGGGTTTAAATGATAAATAAACTGTACTACCCTGTAATGTGATATCATGTGGTGAATGCATCTAATCTACATGGTACACAGTCGAACCCTCCCACTATCTGACCTGTCAAAATCATCCATTGTGGGTTTGAATGATAAATAATCTGTACTACCCTGTAATGTGAAATCATGTGGTGAATGCATCTACACAGTACACAGTCAACCCTCCTACTATATGACCAGTCAATATCATCCATTGTGGGTTTGAATAATAAATGAAGTACACCAGCCTGTAATGTGCAATTGATGTGGTAAAAGCATTTAGGAGTCAACCCTCCCACTGTCTGACCATTGAATATCATCAACTGTAGTTATGCATGCTAGATAATCTACCCGCCTGCAATGTTATATCTTGTAGAGAATGCATACACGAATGTACACTGCCATTTCCGTTCAAAGGTGTACTCTATACACAACCCAAGCAGTTAAATGGTTGGTCAATTGTGTTGCTGGAAAATTAAACCCATAGAACAGACAACAGTTTTTATCAACTCTGTGGCTCACCATAAAAAAATCTTACAACAAAATGTTAGAATTTCTTACTATATATAAACATGGTATCTCTTGAGATATCTAAAATAGAAATTGTATGGAATAATAATCAAGTTTGGACGATTCCCTTACAGGTGATAATTTTCCCACAGTGACGTAAACCCTCACTCTTATCATCACAGATCACTGTTTTTCTATGTTTTCTCGAAGTGGGTATCAATTGATTATTCATTGATTGTACCTTAAATTGTTAAATACATCAGGGGTGCCACTCCACAAAAAATAACAGGGCTTACTGTAATTTCAGGCCAATTTGAAAATTGTTGAAATGATTACTTTAGTAAGTCTTCAATCAAATGAAATCTGCCTTTAAAAATTTGAAGTTTCAAACCAGAGAAGTGAGCAGAGTATACTGTTCGAAATGTCAAAACCGTTCCTTTCAGAGCCAACACTCATCCCAAAAGAATTTACACATGGTTCAACCCACAAGTTTACCAGTAAAAGTTATTTCCTATTTTAAACACGATTCAAACATCGTTTAATTTGAAATCATTTTGGTTTCATGGAAACAGGATTTTTTTATATATATATTTTTTGTAATGAGATATCGCCTAACATCACAAGGGTGGACGGCCACATCAAGTGAGGGCTACACTTAACTGATTTAGGCTGTTGACCCAAATCAACTGTCACCAGGGGCACGTTGCCACCTACTCCTGTGGCTGAAACAGGAGGTAGACATGGGTATCATCCACTAGGAGCCTGGCTGTTAGAGCAGAATGCACTACTTCCCAACTGTTTTACAAAGCAATTATGGTTAAGTAACTTGCTCAAGGGCACAAGTGTCATAACCAGGATTCGAACCGACACTGTGCTGCTGACAACAACCAGAGCTTGGGTCCAGTGAACTAGACCGCTCGGTCATGACAACCCATAAACAAAATTGTCAACAGCAACTTTAATGTCCCCCCTTTTTCCTGCCAAATGGCAGTGTTCTTTTAAGGTGATTATTTAAAGTTGATGCGTTATGCAAGACCCATATCCTTAATCGGTGTCTAAAGCACTTAAATTTTTTCTGTTAAATCCATTATAATCCACTGAGTGATATAAAATGGATGTAAATCTCTCGGACATTTTCACTTCTGTGAGCTATTTATGTTGAGTCGGAGTCGGAGTCAACATGAAGTACCTTTTGGTTCTAGCTGTTATTGGGCTGGCTAGCTGTGCACCTGGACATGTCAGATATGACGGGTAAGACTAAAAATTCCATCCGCAACTTTTGAACCAGTTGAGTTGATATCATTTTCTTTTCTCTTTTTTTCCTTGATTGATTTGAAAGGCCTCATTTTGAAAGGGGTCACTAAGAGGGGGGAATTACATCTAAAGAAAGGTGTCGATCACATCATAGCTGATGCTTTCTTGGTTTGCACTCCTGAACACCAATGTGATCTATCTCAAAGGCTATGCTGCTCACTTTGCTGAGTGGCATGCAGGTTAATTTGTTCCCCTGATCCATTTCAGTTTTCTTTGATTTTGTTCCTGGAAGATAACTTTTTCCCAAATTGATGCCTTCTCTCCTATAGTACAAAATATCATAACGAGCAAGCATGTACATGTTCAAAAGGAAAGAAGAAACCATGAATATGAATATATTTATTTCATCCCTTAATATGATAGTTATCACTTGAAACTACATTTTAAGTAAGGAAGGAATTCCTGGTTTAATGTTTGCTTAATTCATCCTTCTGACTAATCACAGTACATTAAACACTGTTCCGGCCTAGGCCCACAAACATTCATTATTTACTGCCTTGCAAGAGAACATATCCCAACAAACTGTATACTGTTGGAAAGAGCAACTCATTCTCTTTAATGTGATATAAGTATTTCCATGTTTGCTGTCTTATATCACTTGTAAATGAGAGTACAAAAAGACACAACTTCTTGTTCATCTACAGGTTTTTCTGTAGTTAGGTGCTAACAGCATTTGAGCGTTCTACGGGAAATCCGGTAGTTAGGCAAATATGCTGGAGCTATTCTGAATAACAAAGAGAAAATGACCATTTTCAGAGGATGATGTGCTTTTTGTACATTTATTTGTAGATATGAGGTACTACGAATTGTTCCTCGATCAGGAAATCAACTAGAATGGCTTCAGAAAGTTGGGGAGAAATTTGTGTCAAAGGTAAAGCAATGAGCAATTTAAACAAAAATAATAAAATGACAATAGCATTTATTAACAGAAAAACACTTCATTGTTTGAAGGGAATAATGTATAAGCCATGGATACCCAGCATGTCCTTCCAAAAATACAAACTAAGTATTTCCTTAAACTTGTATCTGATAACATGATAAGATTATGATAGATAAGAAGAAAATGAAAAGATGAAAGCTAATTTCCTACTTCTTCTCATTTACTTCTTTTCTTTTTGTTTGCTATTTTTCCCTAGATGGTAAATGTTGTTAAACGACACGCACACGGTATGACAATGAAGAGATTGTTCCAAAACAATCTCATAATTAAAGGAGTAATTCAATATCCAATAATATTTCAAAACATCGCCACGGACCTTGAAAATGCAGTATATTTTTCTTTATTAAGTTATTTATCGTTTTGTGTCAACATTATTTCACCTTACGCTTTACTAGGATAATAGGTTGACACTTCATAGTATTTTGTGTGTGCATGAGGGAGATGCACCACATGAGGGCGATATTTTGACCCACCCCTTTTGTTTAGACTGACTTTTACTTCCTGAATTGCTTCCATGGGCTGAAACAAACTATTTAGAGTTTGGGATGGTTCGAAAAACGGTTACGGGAAGGGTACATTTTGTGGAAACATCTTTTTAAGTGTTGCCCTAACATGGCAAAAATAGTATTACAAATAAAAATTACTTCAATTATTTATTAATTTTTGAAATTTGTCATCTTTATTTATTTTTGTCTTACTTTATTTTATTTTTAGGCCAATTAGTATTTATGTTTTGTTGTAGTGATTTCAAAAGCATTTGTTTTGTCTCTTTAAGATGCCAAAAAGCATCTGAAACAGATTAACTTTTGTATAAATGCGTGTAAATTTATCTTGGGAAACTGATCGATTCCACTTTACCCTGTTTAGTTGGACTTCTGGAAGCAATCCCATGGTGTGGATCAGCCAATGGATGTGATGGTGCCACCACACTTCCAGATGGAGCTGAGGGAGCTACTTGAAGACAATGATGTTACATTCAGCGTCCTCATGGAAGATGTCCAACAAGTCATCAGAGAACAGATGGAGTCCTCAGTCAGCATCAGTGGCATCTTCGATGTATTCGACTACAACACTTATCACACCTATGATGAGGCGAGGACATTTTGTTTATGTAACCAAAATATATATCAATAAAACACAAGGAAAACTGACTGGGTAAATTGTAAACAGTTTTGGGTTGAACAAAGAAAAAGTTACGAGAGTGGGATTCGAACCAAAGACTTACAGATTAACATGCTAGCGCTCTATCAACTGAGCTATCTAGCCCAATGTTGGTGGTCTCCCTATTTTGTCAGTACATTTGTTCAGGGGTGCCAGTCAGAAGCCTCACAACCTGTAACAGCCGTGTAGCCAGGGATCACACCCAAGTTTACGATACAACCTGGGAGGCAGCAGCCAGGGGATCACCTTAAGGGGATGCAACTTTTTTTAAATTTCAAATATTGAATAGTAAACCACAAAGGAAAACTGACTGGGTAAATTTTTAATAATTTGGGGTCGAACAAAGAAACATTCTTTGTTCAACACCAAGAACAAATGAATATGAACACTCAATCCAATGGAGATTTAGAAACAAAACACTCTGCAACCATTATCTGCTATCTGAGTCTTAACAAAAACAAAACAAAAATAAATAAATGAATAAATAAAAGAACAATGTACAAACAAACACAACCACCAATGATGTCCCATTTCATAAATTTGGGTCTGTTACATTTTTAGTTCATTCCTGATTCTGCATGATTTTCATCAATCAAGTGTTGAGTTTGATATATTTTTCAAAAAAACGAAAGATTCCTGTACGGAATGTGCCGACCCGTTTGTTGTTGACTACCAATGACAGCATGTTTCAAACTTCACTTTGAAAGAGTAACAGATAAAATGACAATTTACACCACTTTAACATGAGGTAAGAGACTTTTGGATATGTTTTCACTTCATAAACAGCCATCTGTTCGAAACAGAGTGCATCACAAAACTGAATTTAGCCTTTATTAGAACCCCTCTTTCATGGAGTAATGACCACAGAATAAAAATCATTCTGACTGTTATCATTTCTTGGTTTGTTTTTCTCATCAGGTCATGAAGTGGGTGTCAGACTTTGCAGCTGAGTACAGTACTATCGCAGAGGAGATTGTTGTCACGAAATCCGTCGAGGGTAGGGACATCAAAGCCATTAAGGTAACTTCCTCTTTCTGTGTACTTATCAAAGATTGATGTTGTAATTCACTTGAATGGATTTTGGATGGCAACAGAGGAAGGCTGATTAAATCGCAGACAAAAATTCAGTCGATATTTTTTCATACTTGTTTTTCTCCACATTTCTTGAGATGGCTTATTGAATGACATAAGATTGATTTTGTTTTTCGATTTATTTCTAGATACATTTGTTTTTAATGTCTTGAAGAGAAAAATAATAAGCCCAAATAAGACTGTTTGTGGTTCTTTCAATGTGATTGAATATTTTTCTTCATTGTTTCGTGCACTTGTTGTTTTTTAATGTTTAAAATATAACATTTCCTGTAGTGTATCAGAATTTGGATGCTTATCCTTAATTAGTTTATTTAGTTTTGTCTTTTGTCCAAACCGGGTTGGTTCAATGATTCTCTGTGAAGTGATAGTTACATTCAATGAATGATTTTTTTCTGGTTTGATTTCATGTACACAGCTTGGTAAGAAGGTGTCTGGTAAGCCAGGAGCCTTCATGCAAGGTGGCATTCATGCTAGAGAGTGGATTAGCCCAGCTACTATGCTCAACATGGCTAAGAAGGTAGGCATAGCTAAATTGAGTTCAACATTGGGCGGCAACTTCTCCTTTCCAAGGGAAGCTGACTGGGTAAATTTGGGGTTGAACAAAGAAATATTGACTAGAGCGGGATTTGAACCTGCGACCTCCAGATGAGCATGCCGGAGCTCTACCAACTCTATGTTTGCGGTCTCCCTATTTTGTCAAAATCTTTGTTCAGTCAGAAGCCATTCAACCCGAGTAGTTTTTTCGTCACTTTTGATATTCCTGTTTCAATTGCATATCCTTAATTGTCAAGACACGCCCAATTTGTTATTACAATTCTTCTTCTTTGTCTGATTAAAAGGTGTAACATATAAAAACAATTGCGTTACATTTTAACATAATAATGCTGACAGTGAAATGTTTTCCCTAAGCTCGATTTGACTTTAATTTCATTCAACTTGAAACCACATTTTAAAGAGGGCAAATATGATTTTTCAGCTGATGTTGAACTGTTGTAAATTATGGTTTCGTTAAAGTAGTGTAAGCTTGTTATTTTGTTTAATCCAATGCTCACCCAGATGACCAGCGTCTAGACTAGCTTACAAATTTTTGAGCAATTTTAAAGACCTCTGACCACCCTCATCCTCACTGACCAAGTCACTCCTGACCCTTCCGACCAATATATAAATGTTTTATTTCTGTTCTCAGTCATTCTATTCTCTACTGTTCTGGTTAGCCCAGCGTGACACATTTGTACACTGTGGTTCAATCCAATCATTCTACTCTTGCTTCCAAATCACTGGACTTCAACTCTATATCTTTGTACATCCATCATATCATTGTAAATAAAACATTCTGTGTATTTAGCCCAATAAGAAGAGTCTATATGAGTTTTATTCATCGGCGTTATTGGCCAGCTTTTATATGACACCTCTATTTTAAGTGTTATAGTAGTATTGTTTAAAAAGTGTCCAATCCTATTTGATTATTTCTAATTCAATCCTGTATTGTAGCTTGCTGAGAACTATGGGAGTGATGCTGACGTGACAGCCTTCCTCAACACGTTCGATTTCTACATCGTACCCGTGCTCAATGTAGATGGGTACTCGTACTCATGGACAAATGTAAGCTCATTTAACAACTGTGCAACATACAGCTTCATTGTTATTAAGTGTAATGTCATTAACTGCTACTCTCACTTTCATTTTCACTCTAATACTGGCTGGAATCAATGAGAGTATGAATGCCAGGCTTGTGCGGGGTATGGGTATTTATTGGAGCAGTTGTTGCTTGAAATTGTCCAAGCTTGGTGCATTCACCCAAGAGTCATCAGGGGCCTTCCACTCCATGGTTCACGGAAAGAAGGCAAACTTGAGAATCAGCATTGCCTTATTGCTGTATATCAAGCAGCATTTATGTAGTTGGAATATAGACATTTGCATTTGACGTCACATGACCCAAACAGTGCCCTCACATGCATGTGCTGAAAACCAAAATAATTTAGTTGGTCCTGTCACATGTTAACATCTGACAGTTACAGTTGGACCAAATTTTATTCTTATATCTAACATTTTTAACTCTAAAATGATTTCAGGGCAGCTTAAGGCTGCAATAATGTAGGATTTAGGCAAGAAATGTGGGGCTTGGTGATGGTCAAAGGGCTATTGTAAAATTGCCATATTCCATACGGGGGCTTTTGAAGTACAACGTCTATGCCTACAACTTACTTTGCATAGGAGTAAGGCTCTTTCCGGCCATGTCCAGGCAAAAACCTGCACAGCCTGCCATAAACTTTACATGTTCTTTACTCAAGCACAGCACCCAGCAGACTGCCTGGCGCATGGTTGTTTGAATTTGCCTCCACATAGCATGGGTTAACAAAAGAATTATGAACAATAGCAGAGCTGGACCGATGCACACTCCACCAAGGGGTGTGATTAATGTGAGGGGCAGGCTGTACCAAAACAATCAAGAGAGGCAGAAGGAAGGCTGAGTCGAGGGGAGGGGCAAATTTTACCACAGTATGTGAAATTGAGTCCTATATAAAGACCAGGATGACGTCATATTATTTCTTTTCTCTTTACCAAACCTTTTAAACAACAACAATTTCCAGGAATGATGTTTAACACTGACAGCAGTTTATGTGTTTTTGCTTTGGTTACTAGGACCGAATGTGGCGTAAGAATCGTCAGGTTAACTCCAAGAGATTTTGCAGGGGTGTGGACCTCAACAGGAACTACGGCTACCAATGGGGAGGTAAGGCTCAATGACTTTGATGTTAAAATACCACTGCAAGATGTTGTGCACTGTGAGTGGAATCAAGTGTTGAAGAGTTTTAATAGAACTTTCCTTGTCATCATTAATTTGGTTCTGTAATTTCCTTTTGTCTTTGTTTTTGTGAAGGGACAATTAAAAAAAGGGATTCTTTTTGTTATTTTAATTAGGACGTGGTGCAAGCAGTAATGACTGTGACGAAACCTACCGTGGTCCCAGTGCCATGTCCGAGCCTGAACTGACTGGACTGACTAACTGGCTCCTTGGGCTCAAGGCTGCTGGTCAACCCTTCCATCTTCACATGGATGTCCACGCTTACGGTCTGTACTGGCTGTACCCATGGGGATACTCCAAGGTCGTCCCCCTGCCCGCTGAGGCCGGTGATATGGTAAGTCTCAGTGTGGACCCTTGATATACTTTCAGCCAAGAGAATCCAGAAAGTATGTCACTTCATCATCACAGTCAGATACTTATTTCTCATTGCATTGTGTCACTCCGTTGTTGTCACTTCATGCCCCTGCCCTGTTGGCCATTTCCCCAGAGTCTATTCGAGTCCATCCACATGAAAGGAGCGGAGCACATCAACGGCTCCCGACACATGCACAATGCTTGAAATGTGGCAACGCGTGCTTCAACACTCTTATTTTTATCAGTTCCTTCAGAAGAAGATTAAGTTATTTTTTAGGGGGGTCTGTCGATCTTGAAGGAATCTTTGTCACATTCCTGCAGGCAGTTTTATTGAGTGAATGCTTTGCAAACAGCGGCGGTGCTATGGGGGGGGGGAATTCCCCTTGCCCCTTGTTACTTTCTTTGCCCCCCCCCCCCAATTCCCACCAAAAAAAAATTCCTGATGGCCGAAATGAAATTTGATCCCCAACCATTGCACCCATATCAATGCAATAATGTTCGCATTACACCAGCACAAGAGTAACACTACTGTAAGTCCATCATTGTGGCAAGTCAATACAAGATACAGCAGTACAAAATTACATTCAAGATTAATATTTGCCCCCCCCCCCCAATCCAACTAACAGGTCTGGTGCTTAAAAGCAATGGGAGACTTTTGAACGCTAGGTGGCAGCAGACTTACCAGAAAAATGTCCATCGTTACGTAGTTCTGAGCATGCGCACAATTCTGAGAGCGATGGATTTACCTGGTAAGTCTGCTGCCACCTAGTGTCCCTAAAAGTCTCCCATTGCAATCGATATAAATCCCATCAGTTTAGTGAAATTTTGAATGGTGTATTTTGCTACAGGATGCAGTAGCCCAGAAGGCCACATCTGCCCTTGCTAGTCTCTATGGCACAACATACCTAGTCGGAGGATCTGCCAAGGCTATGTGTAAGTTACACTCTGTTAATTTTCCAAAGAATCATAAAATGAACAATAACATTCAATCATCAACCCCTTTTTCAGTTTCGTAGTTACCAATATAGGAAAGTGGTTTGAAGGACTTTTCACATGCAGGTGAAAATAACAATAATGAAGTCTCTAAGCAGCAAGGCTGTAATTGTAATGTGTAGTGGCCGCTGGTCTAACACACAGAACTCCAAGTTCTGGGCCCAGTTTCATAAAGCTGCTTAACAGCTGATTTTGTGCTTTTTATTTTATGAGTTTTTATTTTGTAGCACTGCTAACTGTAAGCACATGAAAAGGCATGCTAGCCTTCCGGTGCTTACTATATGAAATTGAATCACGTAACAATGCAAATCCATGGCGAACACGCAAGCTGGTCACCTAATTTTCTTGCTTATATGTGAAATACACTTATGTTTAAGCAAATTTGTGTGCTATAGTTAGCACGAAAATTTGCTGAACGTTAAGCAGTGCTATGAAATTGGCCCCTGGTGGCCTAGTCATAAGCGTGTGGGTTCGAGTTCCCATCGTGATAATACGCATAATAATAATAGTAATAATATGTGGTACTTATATAGCACACATCCCAGTAGCACAGCATTATTATTCCTGTTCATCAGGCATACTTAGACACTTCCCAAAACTTTCTTAACTCCCTGGGGAGCATACAACTTCAAGCTGCTTAGATTAGCGCTAAGCGTTGAATCCAACACAATACTGTCTCAGCCCCCTGCAGGTTCTCATGTATACACCTCGGTTGAGAAAAGAAATTATGATTGGGAATCCAACATCCACTCTGATGATTCAGCCATCAGATCAGTGACGAAACTAAGGGCCCTCCCCCCCAATGAGTTTCAATGTGATAATTTCAATGTTTTTAAAACTATTTTTCCATTTACACACAGACAATGTATTTGTTTTAATACAAATGCGTGACTAACTTATAAAAAAATAATAAATTACATTAAAAAATACACTGAAAAAGTTTTGTTTAAGAAAAAAGGAAAAAATGAAAAAATGTTGCACCTTCTTGTGCCCCCCTAAAATTCTACCCAGTAACGGCGCTGCATCAGAACTTGAATCTGATGCACTGGACCCTTCGGCCACGACACATATTGACCAAGCTGTCAAAATAACCAACCCTGATAAAAAAATATGGTATAAAATGTCAATTTACAGATGCAGCCTCAGGTGCCAGTGAGGATTGGGCTTTCGGTACCCTAGGAGCCAAGTACACTTATGTTGTGGAGCTCCGCGATGAGGGACGATATGGTTTCCTCCTCCCCGAGTCTCAGATTGAAGCCACCGCCTTGGAGACATTTGAGGCTCTCAAGGAGGTCGGAAGGAACCTTGTTGCTGAATACGGTGCTTAAGTCTAGGATGGTTCTTCACATTTATTATAATAATTATCAAAACTTGTCTAGGTTTATGCTTCTTTGAGAACAAACAATTTAACAATTTAAGGCAAATGTTGCCGTCATGGAGGAAGGTCATTTTGGAATTGATAGATGCAGAGCGATGGAGGTAGACCGGTTGGTTACTTTAAAGAAAATATGGTGGGGGACATGAGGGCAACAGTTTGAACAAAATTACTGACATGGTATTCTACTTGCCGATGACTGTTATGTCTAGAAAAAAAAGAAGAAGATAACTTATTAATTCAAGCATTTCTGTAAATTGTTGTAAACAATTGAAACTTTTTGGGCGATGAGCAAAGTTTACAAATACCCAGTTAGTTTCCCTTTTGTTTTACTACTTGAATTTTAAACTTTTAGTGAATGAAACTTGATTGTTTTCTGGTGAACAAACTAAAAGATTCATTGAATAAATGTGTCATGGGAAAAAAATCAACAACATTGAAATACAGTGTCGGTTAATTTTAAATTTAAAGGTATTTGTAGTTAATTGTAAAATTTTATTTTGAAGGCAGTTTGAGTTAACTCCACATCATGTCCTTAGTCCCCTTTAAAATGTTTAATTTTTTAACTCCAGAGTTATGTCTTTTCCCAAAGAATAAAGCCTCCTATTTCCACAATAAAACCATGGTTCACATAGTTTCCCCTACATCAGAGTACCGGCCACTTTAGGCACCAATCAAGTGGAGTATAAAACACTAGTTTTGTTATTAAAATAACCATTTTAATATGTCAACCGATGTCCCATGGTTTTGTTAATACAATGATTAACCCGATAAGGGACACGAACAACCTCAAAACCACACCATCTCATACAGAGATATATCTAGTACATGGTGTTACCGTACTTTTACCGTTACCTATACTAGACTGACCCGGTGAAACTTCAAATTAAAAAAAATTAATACCAATGTTCACTATTAGAGAAACCTTACAAGCAAACATTCAAGCACATAAATGTTTTGTCCCGGCTATAATACGGTAGTGGCACCCCATCATTAAATGGACTGTGCATAAAGTGGCGCATACAGCTGTCAGGAGATCACTTTCTAGGCTGTCGACAGAGGAACAAGACACCATGAAACTTCTTCTGGTTTTGTCGTTGTGTGTGCTTGGTGCTTTTGCACAAAGCAAGAGTTATGCTGGGTGAGTTTTGCTTCATTGACAATGATTAATACTTTCTTTTTAATAGTCACTTTATCTGTTGTGAATGTGTGTAAATTACAACTTTTCTTAGGACAGATCTTTATAAATGTTTTTGTACGACTGCCCTGTTCTTGTCTATTTTGTTTGCCTGAAGAGTTACAACTCAAACCGGTCAATGACTCATAATGGTTTTCATGTTAAATCAGAGCTCTGAGTAGAGTTACGTTTCCCAGTGTCTTCGTTAAAAAATGCAATGGGAAAATGAATGTGCAGTAGGACAAATTTAAGTGGCTCAGTTACTGATAACTTCATTACAATCATGGTTAAAACAGTTATTGCATTAATACTCAAGAGCTTAGCTGACTGTGTGCCAAATTTGTAAATGTAGCGATTTTCACACAATACATTTCTTGAGATCAAAAGGAATTTGGAAGGCGTGGAGAAATGCGGTCAAGCCAGGCCGACATGACCACATTTCTGTGTCCAACCCATGACATTGGGGAACAAGTGATGTTAAACTGTGCAGTAGTTTTGTTAGTAGTAGTAGTTTCATAACAATATTTTTTGAACATTTGAAACATGCAACCATCATAAGGCGCAGATCCAGGGAGGGGGGGGGGGGGGGGGTGGGGCGGTCAGTAAAATTTGAACCCCCCCCCCCCCCCCAAACAAACAAAAATAAATAAAGAGAGAAGTGGGAGAGAAGCGACAGGGAAGGGTATATCAGCACTCTACAATAAAAAATTCAAATTGCTGTACAACATTTGTTATGACTAGTCTACCACAAAGCCTGTTCCAGTACTAGACAGGCGAGTGCCCGTTCTTCTCATAAAATGCCTAAATGTTATGCAATTACATCCTGGCTAGAATGACATTTCTACATAAACAGGAAGCATGTGGCCCTCTTATAACTAGCCGACAAAATAAACACAAATTAAAAACAGTAATTGTTAAAAGGTAAGTAAAACATATATTTTACTGTGTGAATTTAAGGTGTAAAAACGTCTCTGAATAAATGTAAACGGAAACTATGTGGCCCCACCCTAGCCAACCAATTTCCTGCCCCCCCCCCCCAAAAAAAAAAAAAATAAATAAATAAATAAATACATACATATAAGAAAAACAATAAATTTTGAACTAGGTAAAAATAATGTGTAAAATGCCTCTGAAGTGTCCTGGATTGCACCAGAGAGCACCCCCACAAAAATATTTTAACAAAATGTTTCCAGGGCCCTTAAGCGGCCTAGACCCTACATCGCTAAGGCTTTGCCCCTTGCCCACCGGTTTGTCTAATAGAAATGCCCCATGCTATAATTTCATCCTGAAATTGTATGTGTGTTTCTACATACAGAGCAAAGTAAGGTTCACAGGTAGTTACTTGAACTACCGCCCTCTCCAGTCTTAAAATGACTGTATACCTCTCTAGAATTGGTGTCCAGCCCAACACGGATCAAACTTAGTCTTGTAGGCCTATGACATATAGCAATAGACAATGTGGGTAGTTGTGTTGGTCAACGTTTGAACAAAAAAAATAGGTGGCCCCCACTTAAAAAAAGTTCTGGATCTGCGCCTGATCACAGCAAATATTCTGAAGAGTTTTGGTTCAACACTTTTCTTTTGAAAGTAGAGGATTGGATTGAGCTCCAATGTTCTTTTTTTATTGCAGATACCAGGTGTTCCAGATCACACCCCACAATCAAATACAGCACAAACAGATGACCAACCTCAACTTCATCTTCAACGAGAAGGTAAAATTGGGATAATTCACAACGTCAAAAGAAAAAAACAACCTTGCCCCAAATGTTTTAGATTCCATATTGGAAGTAAAAAGGACATTGAAAAAAAAAGAAATACTTTGGAAACTTTTTATGAAAACCCCATTTCTTCTTAAAGATGTGTGCCTAGTAGAGTGTACAGACAATGTATGCAAAGCATAAAGCTGAACACTGACCAAAGTATCTCTATTTATGGTGCTGTTAATTTTCAAAGCTCATGGTTTTGAAAATATGCATTAAATTGATAAATATATGTAGGTCCCATGCAAAAATGTATTAGTCTAAAGAATGGCCCTTTAACACAAAAGGAACAATTCTAAAAATATCGGCGAAAAGAAAAATCACAAATTCTGATGATTGTAACCTTTTATTATTTTTTCCCCGTTAAAGATATTTATTAATGGCAATAATATAGTGAGGAGCCTGTCTTAAAGTTGTTCAATCTCATAACAACAAAAATTTCAGTAAAGATCGCTAGCTTATATTTTTGTTCAAGCTTTTCGGTACATGTTGTAAGCTTTCAAAGTAAAAACTGCTATAAATAATTTTGTGTCTCATCATAACAATACTAACAATAGTTGCTTATTATATACTGCACAATTCTGTCATGCAGTGATGCTTGTGGAACTCAACAGTATGCAGAAACACTAGTACAGTAACAGAAGATGTAATGCAAATTTAGAAAATTTGATTTATTGGGAACAAATAGGTTTTGAGTGATTTGTTGAAAGAACTTGCTGATGACCTGGCTATCATTTTACTCACAATGCAAAATACATCTTTCAAAAAGCCTCCTATTCCCTCTGCTCTTCCCTCAGCTGGACTTCTGGAGCACCTCTCCCGTACACAAATCAAGTGAAGTCATGGTACCCCCACACCTTGTCGCCCAGATGAAGGATGAACTGAAAGACCTGGAAATTGACTACACCATCAAGTGGAGTAATGTCCAGACGCTGATCAACGAAGAAAGTGCACAGATTCAAAATCGTGTCCCTCAAAATACCTTAGCTTCTTTCAACTACAATGTCTACCACAGCTATGATGAGGTACATGTATTGTAACAACGATTTGTTTGTAGCACTTCCTAACTCATCCTGTGTTTATTGGGATTCGCCTTCATTTTGTATCACAGTATTTTCTTCCAAGTCTCTAGTATTATCAGTATGCCTGTTTTTATTTGTCCTTCAATTTTGCTAACTTACTTATATTATTGTTCTTGATGTTTGGGTTATGTTATAGAATTGAAATCAATTGATACCTTGTAAAATTTCATTATAAGTATACAAAATGAAGTTGAAGTTGATATGCACCATTACGCTGGGTTCATACTCTATGTGAACGTGAAGCAAGTTTGATGTCACAAATTCGCAATCCGGTGATCAAATTGCTCTAGTTGACATGTACTCACAACTCTTGCGAGTTACCCCCTCCCCCAGAGTGTCAAATTTCTTGGGGCTTATTGACTCTCTGCATCACTTGGACAGGAAGTGAACTATTTCTTTCTTCACTTGGTGAATAGATCAGATCTTTCACGAATTAATCGTTAACGCAAAGGGCACAGATAGATATGTTCATAACCAATCCTGGCAAATCAGAAGCCTGCAATTGAATCAGTAAACCAACAAGGGTGTAATATTTACAAGAGAATAGTGAACAACAGACTATGGTTTTCATTGTTCACATTCATACAGAGCTTATTTCTGTATAATGTAATTATGAGAACAAATTTCTCATATGGACAGTGTAGTGTCTTGCCTACCAGGAAATGCCATGAAACGTACAGAGTCATTCTGTTTGTAAGGACGGTGCCATGATCTATGCATTACTATGCCATGTTTACAGCCTAATGCTTGTTGCTGAATACCTAATTTGTTCGTTGTGTGTTTCAGATCATGAAGTGGGTTACAAATTTTGTCGCCAGTGCACCACCCACCAAACTCACGCTCACTGAAATCGAAGTTGCAAGATCTTATGAAAACCGACCAATCAAGGCAATCAAGGTATAGTTCCCACTTGACATCACAGAGTGTAAAGTCGGCCAAATGTACGGGAAATGATCATCACTTTTGAATGCACTTTGAACTATGCAGTTCGTGTACACAATACCAAGTATGGCACCCAGGAGTTTTATCAAACTCCTTGCATAATTGGTTGGTGAACCACTCTGCAGTGTAGAAAAATTAGATTGCTTCATACAGCTCAAAACCACAATGCAAGTTGCCCGTAAAGACGGCGTTAATCAGGAACTACGATTTTCTGTTCATCCCCAACAATACCAAGATTTGACACACTCATTTAGTCAATACCTCCAAAATTATCCAGAAAGAGAACAATTGTAAGCGACTATTTTAAGTGACAATAATTAGTTAATATTAGTCAATTAACTTTCTTTGAAGCTGAAGATCTATACCATTCAAAATGGTCCCTGAATAGAGAGATTTTTAAAACCGAGGAACTCTCAACAAGTTCTGTATCTCAATGACCAGAAGCTACCTATGCCACCTGTAACAATACAATTAACTATTGTGATTCCCCCACCCTATATAATACCAGAACTGAAGTGTATTTTACTAACTTTGATATCAAGTTATAAACTACAAGGGAAACTGACTGAGTAAATTCTTTAACTTTGATGTTACATTTTAGTTGAGCACAGGGAGCGGCCGTTACGGTGCGTACACCCAGGGTGGTATTCATGCCAGAGAATGGGTGTCACCAGCCACCGTCATTAACCTTCTCAAAAAGGTAAGAACAACCAGAGGTTTTTTAGACCAATCCTTTGTGGTCATTTGCATGTAATAATAATAATAATAACGGCTTCTTATATAGCGCTCATATCCATCACTCAGTGACGCTCAAGGTGCTTCAACATTAAGTATTTTCCTGCAATGTATGTGGGGCTTCGTTTGAAGTATGAGACCTATTCCTTTACATAGCACCATGTAATGGTTTACAAGGTGCTGTGGCGCAATATGCTGCCAATCAAACCAGGAACACCGGGGCGGACCCCTTCTCTTTTCGATAAGTGCACTGGGTTCTTTTACGTGCGTTACACAACACACGGAACCAACGGCTTTTCGTCCCATCCGAAGGACGAAGCAATAATGGTTAGGTGTCTTGCTTAAGGTCACGACCGGGACTCGAACCCACACTCTGCTGAGTCCGGTGCTCTTATCAGCTCGGCCATGACACGTTCATCAGGGATGAGAGTCACTGCTGAGAAAAAATGTTTTGAAACTAGGATCCGTATCTCAGGAGGGATATTGATGAAATGATGGCATTTCCACCTTTTGGTAACCCATGGAGATGTAGATTTTTAGAAGATATAATTTAATCAGAAGAATCCCATTCGATCATCATTTTTTTGCAGTTTGTTGACGACTACGCAAGCGGTGACAGCACTGTAGTCAACTTCTTTGAAAAGTTTGATTGGTACGTCATTCCTGTGCTTAATGTTGACGGCTACCACTTCACCAGACCTGAATCTGTAAGTACCCACTCAGAACCCTTCAAGGGAATCTGTATCGATTTAAAATAAAAACCCTAACTAAATCTTCTAAATCACACAGGAAACAGACTTTGGTTTTTGGCATGACAATAATTCGGCACTGTTTTTATGAAGTGACGAATTAGCCCGACACACTATAATATGTATGTTTAGAAAACCACGCTTGAAGTTTACAAATTATTCAAACTATTTTGTTAATATAAGACTGCTTACTAGTTTTTCTTTTAAAGTTTACTCTCAAAATAATACTTTAGTCATACAGAAGTGTCACTTTAAAAAAAAAAAATCTTGGAACTATTTTGATGAGTTATTATTTCCTAATCATATTTGCTACTTCATACAAAAAAAAAACCCCAAAAACCCCAGACCTGCCCTCAGAGTACTGCATACACACCAATGCATATTTTGGTTTGTCACTTTGTACAAAAGCTATACGAACAAGTTCATCACTCAGTAAAGATGCAAAAGTCAAACCAGGCCTGCTTTGGCACAGTGCCAGCACTATGTCTTTCAATGAAAGTGGCATATTGTGATTTGTAAAAGAGAAAAGAAAAAAAGGAAAATGTATGATTTGTAGGTTATGTTCGTTAGTGTAATTACAAAACTATTATGTAGAAAGTGTTAAAAACACCTAGTACATCATAGATTTGCTAAATGTTGTGATTTTGAAATATTTGTCACTTCATAAGACATCTGTCCATGGCCCAAAGAAACAAAATGCAAAGATCATAAACTCCAGAAACTAACCTCCAACTTGTTAATTTACTCTATTCACCCCAAATTATTTTCAAAATTTACCGGTCGATATCTGCATTTGAATTTTCTATAACCATAAACATTTATCAAAACTTCACTGCAATTGATGAGAGTAATGTTGTCTAAATGTCATTCAAAAAGCATCATAAACAAAGAAAAAAGACAAAACCATTTCTACTAAAGGTTCATTGTTACCAGTACAATGCTCTAAACCAGCATGCGAACTACCAGGGAAGGTCAATTCGCAGTATTTCCGACTGAGTGAGGGCATGTGTGAACCAAATTTACGTAATGCGAAATGAGTACAACGAACTGGTTTTTCCATTGTTTTTAATATTACTATGTTTTTTTTGCAATTGATACAAGAAAACAACAAACAGGCAGTAAAAAATAACGTAAAAACCGTAGCAGTGCAAGGAAATTAACTGTTGAAAGTGCCTTCATACGGTCAAAAGTTGTCAGTTTATATTGGTTATTTTACAGACTGATTGATGAGCCCAGTGTTAAAGTCATTTGTATGTCTATTGTCTATTTCATTTTGCTAGAATCCAAGGGACAGAATGTGGCGCAAGAACCGTCAGCCAAGTTCATCCTCCTGCACAGGGACTGACATGAACAGAAACTATGAACATGAATGGGGTAAGGAAGCGTATCATCTAACCCTCACAAACCCCAAAAGCCTCAAAATTTCATTACCTGTTTTTTTTAAACAGAACTTACCGTACTGCGGGACACTGGGCATACCTGGTCCAGATCTAGGTTGGACTAGTGGCGCGCCATAGCGGTGCAAATTTCTACAAAGTTATTGAAGGTTTGTCACAGATTAACATCTCCTTTGTAACCATACACAGCTGCGAATAAAGGAGTGGGCGAAGTGGACACGCCCCCTTCTTGTTTCGGCCGACTCAACAAAAAAAGAATTGAACGTCAAACAAATCAGATTCCTAATATTAACATGGGTAAAACATACCTTGTAAAACGCATGTGAAACGTCCTATATAGATTGCACCAGAAAGGATCTCAGTTTTCAACATTTTCCCCAGGGCCGTATGGCTAGCCTGGACCCCACACCGAGATCAACTTATCTTAAAACAACAGCAGGATTACTGAATAGTTTCAATCTGGAAATTAACCCCTCGAAGTTTGCCCCCCACCCCACCCCTCCCCCCCACCCCACCCCTCCCCCCCCCACTCTAAACAATTTTGGATACGAGTAGACCTAAATTACTTGTTGGCTGACATGCAATGTGTGGTGTATTTCGCGTGGAATTGTAGACAATAAATACACACAGTGCAAAGGAGCTGCCATTACTGGAAAAACATTTCATTCACTAACCCTGGGAATGCAGGTCATGGTGTGACCTTTGACATCAGCTATATGCAAATTATACAGTACTAAATATTTATGAGCTGAGTGAAGTCAAGTGGGCCAAAGCCAATATATCACACAACATGTACGACTTTAGCTGCAGCTGCAGCTATTGGCTCATTATTAATGTTGAAAAGTCATGGGACTTTTCAAGGAATATTTCATAGCAGCTGCTGCTGTATCTTCAGAAATATACAAAAAGATAGGTAGTGTCCAGATTAATGGATTGGGCAATGGCTAAAGCTGGATCACGGAAAGGGCCTATTCTTCAATGTTGCCACTGCAGCAAACTGCCAAAGCCGTAGCCAAAGTTACTTGATTTTGACTCGGCCTTAGTATCCCAGTCCACTAGACTATGTACTCACTGACTCTAATGGTTTCAAATTATCTGTCTTTGAGATTTCTTCCAACATCCCCTGCGGTCCTTGCATGGCAAAACAGCCCAACTTGAAAAATGACATTTTGAGAAAAGCAAGTACAGAGATAAACTGATTTGCCATAAAAATGGGACAAAAGTGTAAGAAGAGGCAGAGATAGGACATGTTGTATTAAAAATCCATACATGGTGGATGGGATAAGAAAGCGCCGTCAATTTACCCAGAAATGATCTTCTAAAAACAAAAATAATAATTTTTTGAGTTGGGCTGTTTTGCCATGGAATGGCCACCCGTCTTTCCTGCCCCCCCCCCAATGTTTTTAGACAGTGTGACCTGAGAATGTGAATTTTCCCGAGTGTCTATGTAACTTTGGCATGACGTTGCGTGTCGTGGCCAAGCGGTTTAGTGCATTGAACACAGGTTCTAATGGCTGAGTCATCATGGTGTGGGTTCAAATCCTGGTCATGACACTTGTGTCCTTGAGCAAGACACTTAACTATAATTGCTTCTCATCACCGAGGAGTAAATGGGTACCTGTGAGGGCAGAGATGGTTCTTATGTGAATGATTTAGCTTTAATAGTGCGCTACATACTTGGCAGCACAGGCTGTATACTCCCCAGGGAGCCGAGATGGTTTAAGGAATGAAATAAAAGGCCCAGTGACCAGGGATAATAATGTTTGAAGCACAACGGTCATTCTTTGGAATTGACCTATATGAGAGTTGGTATTATTATTATTATATATTTGGTCTTTAGGAAAAAGTAGGAAAATGTTTTTTAAGTACTGCCTTGGTTATGCTTTTGTACCCTTTCCAGGCTCTGTAATAACAATTTCACTGATTTGCTAAGCACCATGCTTGCTTTGTTTACTTCAGTAAAACCTCACTCTGTCGCAAATACACAAGTAACAAACAAATAAACATCTGTGATTTGAACATTATCAAACCAATAGCAATGGGAGACTTTTGAACACTAGGTGGCAGCAGACTTACCAGGTAAATTCCATTGTTTACATCATTTTGAGCATGCTCACTTTTCCAAGAACAATGGGTTTACCTGGTAAGTCTGCTGCCACCTAGAGTCCCCAAAAATCCCCCAAAGTCTCCAATTTGTTTCTCATCTTCCTGACTTAATATATTACAAAACAAATGAATTTCTCAGGTCATTTTGACCATCAATCAACGATTTTGTCAGCGTATTTTCCTCTCCGGTTTCAGGCACAGGAGGTTCGTCCTCATACCCCTGTTCTGAAGTGTACCACGGTAGTGCACCATATTCAGCTGTTGAGTTGAAGCAAATTACAGATTGGCTTCTTGGCATGAAGAACACACAAACATTCCACGTCCATGTCGATGTTCATAGCTACGGTCAGTACTGGGTCTTCCCATTCAGCTACTGTTACTCAACTTACAAAAAGATTGCTGATTATGATGCGGTGGTGAGTGCTCTTGTTTGACTCATTTAAACAATAACTAAAGAGAGCGGACACTGAACTGTTGTTCCTGTGGATCCAATTTGAAGGCTCAAAATATGTCCCGACCAGTAATTGCTCTTTGACCTCGACTAAGACACCTAACCCTGACAGCCTAAACACAAATAAGCTCCTTTCACGCTAGTCTTATTCCTTAGCCAGCCCTTTTACACCCAAAATACTTTACCCCTGATCTACCCCGACAAAATGGGTACATGTATACCCCATGGATTAGCCACTCCCCCCCCCCCCCTCACTATGGAGTAGGAGCAAGCGGTAAAATTCGGGGGTTGAGAATAGCCGCTAGTGAGAAATGAAAGCTGGTTTCGCTTATGCCAGTTGACTGGCAGAGAGCGAAAAATGTGCAAAAGATAAAACGGCCGAGGTCAAGAAATGCATGCTAAATAAATTGTGGGGTCTTCCTTAAAGATATTTGTTCTACAGGTTTGTATCAAAATATTTATAAGATTTTGTGGGAGTCCCAAGACCCACCATCAAGAAGATGGCTGACAAATGGCTGCACTGACATATGAGCAACAACTCAAAAGAACAAGAGTAGCACACACTCCCTCAAAGTACAGAGTAAAGTTTAAACCAACATCCAGTGAAGCCGCCAGTAGGATCACATGTCCTTCCAGCAGCAATGCATGTATTTCCAATAGCCACTGCTGAAACATAGGCTCAGCAGAACGTAATCTATACAAGACACTAATAATATGGACTTATAATGCGCACATCACCGGAAACCGATCAAGGCGCATACAAATAAACAACAGAGTGACAAAAAAGTTATGTTCAGAACAAGTGAAGAGAAAATCTAGCAGAACAAACAGGACTTCAACTCCCTCTTGAAGATGTTCAAAGATAATGTTTGATGTAGTGTGGCGGGGAGCTTGTTCAGCATTGGCAAAGGCACGCTGACCATAGCGAGAGGCTCTAAATCTTGGTTGAGCTAATATATATGAAGTTGAAGATCTTAAAACGCGACCAGATTGTTTGAGTAAGATGAGGTCACGGAGATACTGAGGAATGCAGCCGAGTAGAATCTTGGATGAGAGGAGGCAAACCTTGAAACAGATCCTCTTTTGAGATCAGACGCCACTGTTATTCTCTGAGAACAGGAGAGATATTGTTGTATTTGATAACCTGAACTCTTTGGGTGTACCAAGTAGTTCTAGTCGTTCCGGTGTAAAGTCTGGCTTTTCGAGTGGTGTCTAGAAATCACCTGGTGGTCCAGGGATGTGTCTCTCTCTTGGTTTTGACATATGAGTTCTCAAAAACAGCAATGAGTTTGTTGTAAGTGTTTAAGTGTAGGCCCTATTGTGGGTTTTTTCTTATGAAAGAAGGCAACTAATAGCAGCCCAGGGAAAGGATTTGGAGACAGAAGACCATTGCATCTATCCAGCAAAGAGGAACCACCTTTAATGATGAAACTTGGGAGAAAAAAAGAGAAGAATACAGTTGGGTTCAAGACCACGCCCTATCATTTCAATCTGTGCAGACCTGTCCTATCATCTGGTGCCAAGACATGGACTACCACCAAATGACTTGAGAAAAAAACTAAGGGTAACAGAGAGGGAGCTATGGAAAGAACAACAAAAGGAGTCCCAAATAATAACAATAACAATAACAAATATTTATATAGCACCAGATCTTTTATCAAATAATGCTCCCAGGCACTTTATGTAAAAATGTACTTTTTAAAATATTCTTTTATATGAGATAATGCCTAACATCACAAGGCCAGATGGCCACTTCAAGGTGAGGGCTACACTTATCTTTACCAGAGGTACGTTGCCACCTACTCCTGGGGCTGAAACAGGGTTACCCCCTTCACAGTTCGTAAGGATGTAGGCATGGGTATCATCCACTAGAGCAGAATGCACTACCTTCCCATTTTTTTTTTGCGAAGCAATTTTGGTCCAGTGCCTTTCTCAAGGGCACAAGTGTCATGACTGGGATTCGAACCCACACTCTGCTGCTGACAACACCAGAGCTTTTTTTTTTAAAAACTAGACTGCACAGTCACAACACGCCACAAAGACAGGTGGGTGTGTCTGGTTGGAACTCTTGTGTGAATTAAGTCGCTGAGATATCAAGGAGCTAGACCTCACAGATGGAGCTAGACCTCACAGATACTTGAAGATCAGCAGGCACACCTTAACAAGATTATCCTAAACTTACTAGAAGCTGATGCAGAAGAATGAGAAGGTGACAAATGAGGCTCTAGGAAAGATATCAAGAGTGCAGGATATGAATAAGACCATTAAATCAAATGTAAAGTGGAGATGGGCAGGTCAGCTGGCAAGGAGGTATGACAACAGGTGGGCATGCCCAACAACCAATTGGTGTGTCGTGGCCGAGCGGATAAGTGCACCGGACTCAAGCTCTGGTGTTTCCGACTCAGCAGAGTGTGGGTTCAAGTCCCGGTCGTGACACTTGCGTCCTTAAGCAATACACTTAACCATTATTGCTTCGTCCTTTGGATGGGACGTAAAGCCGTTGGCCGCGTGTGTTGTGTAACGCACGTAAAAGAACCCAGTGCGCCACAGCACCTTGTAAATCATTACAAGGTGCTATGTAAAGGAGTAGGTCTCATACTTCAGAAACGTTGCCCCAAATACCTTGCAGGAAAATACTGAATGTTGAAGCGCCTTGAGCGTCACTGAGTGACGGATATGTGCGCATTATAAATGTACATTATTATGATTATTATTATTAATTGGACTCAAAGAAATCGAGGAAACACAAGAGGGAGACAATAATGAAGATAGAGAGATGAACAAAGAACATATAAATGCATTGCTTGGCAACAGACAACTCACGGTAGAAAGACATGGAAGATTGGTAAAGAAGCTTGCCTCCTGCAGTGGAGTGAAATGGGCTAGAAAGAAGTAGGCAAATTTCCACTGTATCATACAAATCAAGGTAAGAGAAATCACAAGCAAAGAGAAGTTACACCCTTTGTCCTTTGTTCCAATATCTTTTATTTGTCTACACTTTGAATACTCTTTGGCTGGTTTGTCTGTCATTAGTCGGCCTAAAACTCTAGCCAAGCCCAACGGCAAATCAAAAAGTCCAACAAAATGTCACATCAGTATAAATTTTCTTATTTTTATTTTCAGGTAGAGGCAGCACGACTTTCCACAACGGCACTGACTGCTGTGCATGGAACATCTTACACCTACTCGACATCTGGTGACTGGTGTAAGTTGGGCATGAAAATTTGATATACTAATCTGTATACCATCTATGGTAATAAATGGTGTACAGTATTATGGTACATCGTATAATGTAAAGCATAATTATGGCATGTCAATGGGTGAGTAACTCAGCTATGTGTCAAAAAAAAAATAATAATAATAGAACGAATTCAAGAGCCACATGTTCTCATCTATGGTTTATAATCCTTTGTATAGTATCATTTTCAAATTCACTTAGAAAGCATCAGAGCTAGCTACCATTGCCCTATATTTCAAGAGGGGGTTCTAAAGTAAATATTTTTGTGGTGTACTAAATTTTCAACAGATAGAGACCTTATGAAAGTGGGTGACAAATTTACAAGTTGCTTACCTCAAAATAACTACATTTGAACCTTCAGCAGAGCCTGGAGAATTTAAGTTTTTCTATTCGAAACACAAACACGCTTGGCAGGTTTTCCCGACTACCATCTGAACATCGCAACAAACTGAACATTAAATGCCTGGTTGCCTTTTCATCTTTTCCTGATTTCTGTAGAGCTTGGATAAGCACTCAGACTACCAGGGTTGTCCCTTAACAGTGGTCTGCTTGCAAAATGCTAGGTAAAACACCAGAGGACCAGCTACAATTCTCTCCAAGTGGTCCGGCTGGCTAGTTCAGTGCTAAAAAGGATCCCTATTTTACATGAAATAAGGACCAGTGAAAGTGCTGGGGGACCAGTGAAATGACAAGCTCACTGGTCCCCCTTGCGAGTCACTGAGAACATTAAGAGCAAACCCTGACTACAGTGCAAGTTAATGATACATTGGTGTAGAGCAAAACTGAATCGTCTTCTTTATCCCCGATGATATCACTGTAACAATTGTATTTGACCGATTACAGACCCGGCAGCTGGAGCAAGCGAGGATTTCGGCTATGTGAACCTTGGTGCCAAGTACTCTTACACAATTGAGATGAGAGACCAAGGCCAATATGGCTTTGAGCTGCCCGAGGATCAGATCAAACCATGTGGGGAAGAAACCTACGCAGGCTTCTTAAAATTCTTCAGTTTGGTCACTAACGAGTTCTAAAGCAAAGATGACTGAGCCAGATGACAGCAACCGATCCCACTGGAGGAAAATCAAATAAAACGCCACAAATGCCCCCTTTCCCCATCAAATAACGATATTTTCCAGAAAATAGCCCCACTTAAGACAAGACATCTTTTTGAAATAAGTTGAATATTATCTTAAATTAGTCATTGTGAATAAAAAAGACATAGAAAGAAAACAAAAAAACACAATAACTTCAAATATTTGAAATAGAACAGAAACAGCAACAGCATATAAGAATTATTTGAAAACCAGAAAATGTTATTCCCTCAATTGATGCAACAACATTTTAATTTGAAAGGTACATTTGTTTTCATTGCGCCCACAGATTGACTCCACTAAACGTCAGTAGTCCACAGGATTTGGTTGTATTCTTTCTTGTCGGTTTCATGCAATAAATTATTCCTAAATACATTTCAGAAGCAAAGTGCTATTAATGCCTTACCGATCGAATCATCAGTACTATCACACAAAGTGTTTGTAACTATTTTGTGGAATGATTTCTGTTCATCAAAGAATAACAAAATATTATATTAAATCATTTTTAGTCAGACTCGAGCTCTTTTATTTTGCGTACTTAGAAATCCGCCCCATCAAGAATACCCGCCATTAGACACAGTGTAAAAGTTTTGTTTAAGGCTGATTCTATAATTTTTTGCTAACAGGGCCCATTTTCAAAGAGCTGCTCATAAGCACAAACATTCGCTTAGCACAAAACAATTTCGCTTGCCAAAAAAAAAAAGGATACCAACCAAAGGCCCATGTCATGTGTGCTGTTTGTGACTGGTTCCCTGCTTATATTTTACTCAGCAGAAATATTGTTATGCTTACGCAGCCCTATGAAATCCGACCCCGATCTACATGTATTCAAACAACTGAGACCAATTTCACAGAGCTACTTAAGTACGAAAATTGGCTAAGCAGAAACAAATGGTGCTAACCACGAAAAGTTTACTAGTCAAAACACCATGTTGTTTATAGTTTTTCACAACTGCTTCCTTGCTTATTTTGTACTCAGCAGAAATATTTGCTACTTAAGCAGCTCTCTATGAAATTGGACAGTGGACCAAGTTCACTCTCCCTTGTTACCTTCATCTTCAGATACTGTTGTAGAAAGGTTTGACGTTTGAACTTTCTACAAAGACATTCAGCAATGTATGCCTTGTATTTGCAGAGATTTCCCTGCCATTGAAGATGTTGGTAACCTAGAAATCAGGAACTGGAAAAGGAAAAAGACAGAAAGCATACAACTGTTTCACCTAAAAGGATGCAAAAATTGAATACTATTATACAAATAATGAATGTTTATGAGCGCAATGGTGAGTTGAAAGATGGAATGTTCCAATCAACGAGGCCACACTATTCTATTTCTAGAGGTGAAGCCGAGTGAATTAGAAAAGCTAGATTTCATCTTGGGATTATAATTCTGCGACAGAATGCATGAACAAAATGCATTCAAAGTTTCTTTCAGATAATTCACACATAGATCCTTGTCAATTAAAATTAGTTTCACAATAAACACCGAAACTCCTCCACCCCACACTCTGAAACTTCTAAAACCCCCTCCAATCAATGTGGATGACCTCATGTAGACACCAACCTTGCCCACAACGACTCCACCTTGCCTAGTTCAGATAAATGGGCAAGGAAAGTTTATTTTTGGAAACGACGCGGCGAACCATCCATAGTGTCCTATAAATATACAATATACGACTTCTATATTAAACTTTGAAGCAGAGTTCCACCAATCAAATGACAAGGATCTGTGCGGCCCTTCCATGGCAAAACAGCTCAGCTAAAAAAATAGGATTTTTTTAATATAAGATCATTTCTGGGTTCATTGAGGGCGCTTTTTCCATTTCAAAGTCTCAAAGGCATACTATGTATGGTTTGAATAGAGAATGTCCTCTTTTTACACTTTTGTCCTGCATTTACGGCAAAACAGCTTATCTCTGTATTTGCTTTTCTCAAAATGTCATTTTTTGAGTTAGGCTGTTTTGCCATGAAAGGGCCGTGTGTGGGATATATAATAAAAGCGGATGGGATGAAAATGCACGGTGAATAGTACCAAAATTGCATGGTTTACGAAGTAGGCTACTGTAATGGTTTTTTATTATAGAATGCCATGTGACCTACACTCCTCCAATCAAATGACAAGGATCTACTTTGGTGCTATATAATTCTCAACCTGGCACTTACTTGGGACTTGCTTGCTGTCAGTTGTGTGTAAGTTTACACTATAGACTGACCCAAGCACGGAAGTACTGCACGCTGCGCCGCCATTGGTGGGACGCTAGCAGCGCAAGGTTTTGTACACAAAGACAAGGAAAAACCATCATCTTTTAAAACTTTTCATGAGATTTAGGTGTCTTCACACTTTTTCTCAACGATTTACAGGACAGCTTAACATAACTATGTATAGATGGAAACTGCGCTGTCTTGTATAAAATGTGTTATATCAGCAAGGTTTTTTCGACAGAATTTCAGTATTCACTTTTTGTTTAGTTTAAAATATTCAGTAAGTAAATTCTATATCATTTTGAAAAGCTGTCCCGTCAGGAAAATTGTGTAAAGTCTTGAGAAAGACACTTAACTCACATAGAAAGTTAAAAAGACGACAGTTTTTCCATGTATTTGTATACAAAAACCTTGCACTGCCAGCGTCCCAGCAATGGCCGTGGGGCACGCAGCGTCTGCGTGTGCGGACTAAAACAGGTTGGTCTCCTGAGTCTGGGCCCCTTATTAAGATACTGGCTACACAAACAACTGCCAAAAATTCACTCTAGGGATTTTTGAGCTGTACTTCCTGTAGTCTGTGTGGCCTAACACCAAGATGACCTCAAAGCTTACCTTGGGTGCTTTAGAGTTGGGACTCATGTAGGCTAGGCACATACTCTCAGTGGTGTGAGCCCACACCAACTCCACCCCTTCCTCTAGATTATGACATAACAGGAGAGCGCCCCCAAGCTTAGCATCTACTGAAGCTAGGAACGGCGATTCTGTGAGCAAATTAGAAGCAGTGGTACTATAATGTAAGAAATCAAACAAGGAATCCACGACGAGGCAGTAGTGATGCCATGGCAATGCAGACTTGAGACAAAGTCAAGCTGCATTTCTTTTAGACTTAGGAGTTCATTGATGATGACAGACCTAGTAAGAACTGCAGGCAAAGAAAGCCAATATCTTGGGTAAGGCAGACATGAAACTTGGTTACTGCAAAACAACGAAAAAGAGGAGACTGACAAGCTTATTAACTTTGTAGCCTTGTTGAGTTCCAAGGCAGTACAAAATAAAAAACAGAAGGAAATCATTCAGATCAGCATTTAAAATTAGCGACACTTGATCGGTACTGGTTTCTGTCCCTCCAGAACATTTTCATGAGGGAGTACAACTAGAAAGTATAACATTAAGGTTAGGCAGAAGCACACTACTCTTTACAAAAAAGTGTTCTGGGTTCTTTTGCATGTGTTACACAAACCCATGGGACCTACGGCTTAATGTCCGATCTGAAGGAAAATGCGATTATGGTTGAGTGTCTTGCTAAAGGACACCAGTGCCATGACTGGCATCCGAATCAACACTCTAACATTGAACGCCAGAATGGTACACTAGACCGCTCGGCAGTTATTCAAGGATGATTCAGAGATTAGTCAAGGATGCTTGATCCGATTTTTGGCTGAATTTATCACAAAGATTAGATGTCAATTTTAAACAGCCATCAATTTAGATACGAAAAAGTTATAAGCTTGCACACACAAAACAACTGCCAATGATAAGTGGTAGTTAATTAAAAACAACAAATTACAGATCCCAAATATGTCCATCAGCCATCTAAAAACAATTTTGCATAATACATGTATTTTGTGCATTGTCCGAGGTATATGCGAAAGTTTGTGTACGTTTTATGTTTCGAAACAGCATCATCTTCAAAAATCATTAAGAAAAAGAAAAAAAATCTTTAAAAAATATCTTTTGGCGAAAATCGAGCCATGCAACTTTAAGACAGAGAAGCTTGGAAGTTTCATCTGGGCCCAATTTCATAGCTCTGCGTACCGTATGCAAAGAATCGGCGCTTACAGAAGCAGGGAATTCCACGCTTACATCAAGCGTATTTCACGGGTTAGCAGAGACCTTTTTGTTTGTGCGCATGAGTACTTTGCGTTACTAGGCATTCTTCGCTTACACAGCTAGCGCAGAAATTCAGCGCTGGCCCTGCAAGCAAAGAATGGTGATCACAAGGGGACAGAATTCAGCGGTAAGCAGAGCCATGAAATTAGGCCCTGGCTTATTCTGGACATGGTCGAGGATAATGCCATGTGTTTCTTAGTGTCGTCTCAAACGCATCAAAAGACAAGAAGCTATAACTACCAAGGAATTTCTCCTTGAAGACCCTCTGTATCCCAATGGTGGTACATTCCTCTGACTGTAGCACTCCATCGCAGCACTCCTTAGCCAGAAGGGTCCTCATGAGATACTCCCCGCAGCCTGATGTACTACATGCAACGGACGGGACAGTACCCCGCCCAGTCTGTGCCCAGCATCCACACCCATAGGACGAAGCCTGAATGAAAATAAGACAATCACTGTCGGCACCCTCAAATATATACTAGACAGATTTGAGAGCCAAATAAAAGGGGTGCAAAATTTGCACAATTGTGACCCGGGGGTCGCTATTCCAACTTGAAGTATTTTGGACAACCTCGGCCCTAAAAAAAATTATTCTTTTCGCTGAGAACCATCTCACCTCCCTTGGGGCCATACAGCCTGCACTATTAATATGTAGCGCACCAGGCTAGATCAATCACATAAATCATCTCATGAATATTAGCTACAGCGTACTAGGAGATGTGCGCTAATTAAGAACCTAGTATTATTATGTCACTGGTTTCATGGTTTATACCTGACCAACTCGTCCAGGATGTTTGAGCGTTATGCCTCCACTAGACACAGCACTGGCGACGTGACCATCTGCGTCAAGACAAACTGCTCCTACGGTGTCCAATGGGGCACACCTTAAGATGTCTTTGATGGGGGCACTGCCTGGGGTCACACATTCTGACTGCGTCTGGAAGGACGGAAGTAAAGATAGAACTCATCGTCAATTTGTATTCCTGTTGTTTCATCACATGGCCATTTTTTTCTGTGTCTTTCCTACTGTTGAAGACTCAGTAGAATATTATTTTGGTTTAACAATAATAATAATAATGAAGTGAAAACAACTTTTTTTAAGCATTGTGTATGTTCCACAGTAACCAGCATTTACCGACATAAATGCTTACATAAACATCCTGGGCTTTGATGCCGATGAATGTTTCATTAAAGACATTCCAAGAACTCAATTTAATAATTTAATAATGAATAACAACTCTTTTACTTTTAAATATTATATAATATCTCTTGTATTTTTTTTAATGCTTGTTAAGGCCTGAAATTTAGATTAATTTAACTGAAGACTTTTTAAAACTCTGCGGACACCCTGTTTTGAAAACACAGTAACAGTTGACGAAGCTACTGCTCTCTCACAACTCAACATCACCAGCCTGCTTCACAGACGAGACAGGTATCTGCAGCCACAGTTCTTTATAAAATGCAGACCAGCCACTGCCCAGCAGAGTTATCAGCCTTGCTTCCCCCGCCATACTTAAGGCGTTGTGCCACCTGCTTTAGTGTATCTTTGCCTGAGAGTGCTCTCTCTCGCCTTGCTGGTTGGACGGAATGTTTGTCCCCCTGTGGAACAGCCTTCTAGTCTCCGTTGTTGGCAACATTACTGGGGAAGGGTTTCAATCCTTCAAATGCTGTGTGAATGAACACCTTCTTCTTTGTAAATCAGCAGAGTGTGTTTCTGGATACCATTTATCTTTGTTTCCTTTTATACTTGTATAACTACTCCGAGATGCAGCGAACCATTTGATTAGCCAATCAGAGCTCTTCTTTTAAGAGCCTTCAGCCTAATTCCAGTTTTCATTCTGTTCATTGACTTCAATGGGCTATTGTTCACATTTGCTCCTTAAATATAAAAGAAAAAAAACCCACCAAAAACCCAAGAAATGCTACTATGACATCCTGTTTCTTCAAGTCGAATATTATTTCCTCAAAATAAACAAAAACAGCAATTACACTTGATATAATTGAGAAGGTCATAGTGACTTACATTGATGTCTTCTGTGTTTCTTGTCTTTGCCACTCCCCGTTCCACCTCAGAAAGTCTTCTTTTGTGTTTGCGGTAAGCCTTGAGTGAGTTTTTGGTAAGTAGTGAACTCATTGGTACTCCCTTAATACCGTGGTCCTGAGCCCACTGTAATGCACCATTGCCGACCAAAAAGCTGAAGAAAACAAGATTTTCATTTCTTTCAGATTAATTTTATATTTTCCAAACATAATGTAACGCAGGAATTAATGTGAGCAGGGCTCTCCTGGTTAACTATACAACTATAACTGTTCGGGTGAACGTGTACCGGAGCAGAGGGCGAGTGTAGACGTCAATGAATAAATGGTGGTACAACAAACAAACGTTTCGGCCAAACTTTAATAATAATTTATTTGACGGATATAACGATTGCAAATACACAGGTACAACAAATCTAGCTGGTAGATATACGAGAGGCGAGTCTCTGATGTATTGAGCAAGTTGGAGCACTCAAGAATGAGAGTCCGAACATGAACACTTTAAAAAGAGAATTTGGGGGATGTTATATAGGGTTTCTGGAGGTGGGGTGTATCTAGATTTAGCAATGATGTCACAGAGAAAATACATAAGATCAGTGACATCATTTGAATATAATAAGTTTGGATGAGGTAATGGTCAGCAGGGGAGTAATGGTCAGTGCCTTGGGGAACCTTGAGGTTATAGCCTAGGAATGTGTGTGGTGTGTTTTACAAGATAAGGGAGTGAGCTTTGAAGTGAAATAGACCACCTGTCGACAATGTTACGATTACAGGGGATAGGGAGAATGGTGAATAAAATGAGCCTTACAATAACATCCCCCCTAAAAATAATAATAATAATAATAATGAACTTCACTTCAATTATGAACTTCCCTAGATGCCCCCAATGCCCCCCCCAACCTTCCACTCAGCATTGTTCATTAACTGCTACGTAACTAATCACTATGGTGTTGTGTGAGTGCAAAATGCACACACCCAGTTGCGCAACCAGAAATTTTAAATTTTGTAATTGTTTTATTCTTTTTTGGGGGAAGGAGGGGGCAAACACCAAAGTTGTGATGGGGGAGCCATTTAATGATTCAGATCATTCATTTGCGCATTTTTTTCGATTGCGGGAGAAAGGAGGGGGCAGGGGTTCCGAGTTGGAGGGCTCCCCTCCGCCCCTTCTGGTTACGCCACTGCATATACCAAGCTATACCAAAATAGCTAAAATGTACATCATCACTATACAATGCAAGTCTTTACCATGGTTGAATTCGACCACAAGATAGGGATCCTTTCTTCTGCTCCGAGACAAGAGCTTGACAAACCTTGATTGGATTCCTTATACCTGGAGAAAGTGGGGGACAAAAATGAAACAGAACTGTAATAACAGACAGCTATAAGGGTAAAAATCATCCAAATACCAAAGAGCTTTTCAGCATTAATGGGAGATAATTGGGAACATTAGGTGGCAGCAGACTTACCAGGTAAATTTCCATCATTTACGTATTTCTGAGCATGCGTACAATTCTGAGAGCAATGGATTTACCTGGTAAGTCTGCTGCCACCTAGTGTCCCCAAATGTTCCCATTATTTGAGTCCTATATTTAGCATTGGATAAGTCAATACAAGACAGATCTTCTTGTCTACGTTTTTTCTCCTAAGTAATTACTTAAAAAGCAAGACCTAGTTCCCTAAAGAACAAATCTACACAGCTAGTAGATATACACATGGTGTTACTGCAAACCGAAAATACAAGTAATTACTTACCGGGTATGGCCCCGACAGCACCATACAGTAGACTGGTCCCTTCCATGATACTTGCATCACATTCCACGTTGCCAGATAGATTGAGGTTGGATCCAATACCTGCATTGGTGAATGCACTATCCTGTAACAAGTCCCAATCAATTTATTCAAAACTGAAATTAATTGTGTCCCAAATTATCCATCGTAAAGGGTCTGCCACAGAAGTAAGAAATTCCCCCTTTCCATTTTAGAGCTTGCTACAAGTACAGGGTTCCTCCTAGGTTTTTTCAAAACTGTGGGGCATTCAGGACCCAAATTTTCTCAAACAATCTCAGCTCCTTAGGAGTATGCAGCACCGGCAGGCAGCTAAACTGCTGCACAGGTTGCTAACTATTCACAGCAACAATCTCTAGCTACCCTCGCAGGTAACTATTTACTCCCGAGGGAGGAGTTGCAATTTTAGTTAAGTGCCTTGCTCATGGACACAAGTGACGCAACCTGGGCCCAATTTCATAGAGCTGCTAAGCACAAAAATTTGCTTAGCATGAAATTTCTTCCTTGATAAAAACAGGATTACCAACCAAATTTCCACATGATTTTCAGGATAAGCAAACAACAGCTGACTACCAGTAACAAGCAATATGCAACACATGGAAATTTGGTTGGTAATCTTGTTTTTATCAAGGAAGAAATTTCATGCTAAGCAAATTTTTGTGCTTAGCAGCTCTATGAAATTGGCCGGCCCAGGATTTGAACCTGCAATTTGATGACTCAGTCACCAAAAGAGGAGTTTGATGCGATAGACCACTTGACCATAACACTACATGCTCCTAAAAGTGTTATGTATGCACAACCAAATTTGAAAGAAAAAATAATATAAAACTCATTCATTTGGAGTGAAATGGAAAGAATCTTGTTAATATCAGATCACCTCTAGTATGGCAACTGTTGCAGCAACTACATCCAGGGCACTTTGCTGTCCTCTGATCAGCTCCATGGCCTGAAACAAAACAAAACAAGACAATGCTCATTCTGTTGACTTTACATTCTAATGAATTTGTTATCTTGGTAGAATAATGATTACATTTTGATTTGTCAGGGTTGTTGTGCTCGTTTATGTCGGGGTAATTTAAATTATCACGCTTGTTTCAATTGCTGCAATATACATGTACATAACAAGGTTCGCCCTTAAGTTTTTTGGAGAGGGGTACTTCAGGTCAAATTCACAAAAACCATAAGGATAAAACCATTTACAGTGCCCTAGACTTCACAGTAGGGCTTTTAAAACCGAAGATAAACTCAAAGTTAAAAAAAAAACATTTTGAGGGCCTCGTTTCAACTCAGCGTGAGGCCAGAATGCCCCACAGTTTTGACAAATCCTGGGGAGAACACTGGCAGCCTCGTATCAATCATATCTTATAGCAAATACCTGTCTGCATGCTTTCTGGCATACTGCTTTGTATTCTTGCATATTCTCCTGTGCATGGTAACCTGCTCCTACAAACAACCATATAAAAACAAGGAAAAGAATGAAAACATATTGCAATTTTAATTTTGTCCTAACATAACCTAATCCTAATACCAACAAAGAATTGGGTCAAGAAAATGTAAACATTCTGAGCTACAACTTCCTACAATCTTGTCAATTCCTCCCCCACCCCCCTCCCAATAGGAGCCCTGCATAGCATGGTAAAGCAGAGTGTTCAGGAAAAAAAACCTCACAGTTTGAAAACAATTAAACCCTAATTGGTCATTTCAGAGTAATCATTGTAAAAAAAAATGAAAAAAGGGCAGATTTTCTAGTTCTTTTCAAAAAGCAAGAGGCCTCGAGGCATTCTGACTAGACAACTATGAATAAAGGGGTATTAATGAAGACAAGAAAATTATAAGTTTTCTTTCAACTTTGAACTTAACTGTCATGCGAGTCACAAATAGCATTGTTTCTTTTAAGATCTTAAACAACTTCTCTTATTGGTATTTCCTACTTGAGTTCTTCAAGAATTATAGTTGCGATGATCGTAACGGTCGGGAGGATGGAGGGTTATGATCATCGCAACTACAAGAATTATAAAACTTTTATACCGGTACCTAGTCCTTCGAAAGTTCTATATTTTAATGAAAAAGCCCTTCAATGTTGTCAAGCGAATCACGCCAGACACGAAATGCTTAGTTATGATAATCGTAACCGTTCATCCTCCCGACAGGACGGTCTGCGACTGTCAGGAGGATGGTAGGTTATTATTCCCATAGAGAGGATAGCGTTACGTTCTATCACAACTACCAAACTAATATGCACTATTTAGTACAGTAGTATTGCTTGTGTAAGAAAGGCACCAAAATTGGCATGCCCAGATTAGATAGGTCTAATTCAGTAATTGAATGTAAGAACAGCAAAGGGACGGACATTAATGAAAATCAGACAAATTGAATTTTTCTTGTTTTACTTTTAACTTCTGAAAAGTGAGGGGTAGTTTTTACTGTCGTATAAACACGTTTTCTTCTAACAATTGGTATTTCCTAAGGCTGTCCTTCACAAGTTCTAGAAGTAAAACTTTTATACCTACCCAGCCCTTCTGTTTCTTATATTAAAAAACCCCTTCAAGATTATGCAAGACGTCACATGCTAGCACTACTTCAGTCATGAGTGATAGTGATTGAATTGAGTAGACATGGTAGAGTATTGACTGTAATTTTCTAAAGATTCAAATTCAAAAGAACTTTTAAAACTTTTTCAACTTCAAAATAAATAATAACGCAAACAATTATAATAAAATATATGACTTGTTCCTACGACACTTACCTAAATGAACAGCCACAAATCCTGCATTCAAGCGTTTCTCTTCCATTTTTGCATTTACTTTCAGCAAAGTAAGCATAAGTTTCAAAATAAATCTTGAAACAAAAACAAGCCTACCCAACTTAATCGACCGGACTGAAGCTAGCCGCGTATTGGGCCAGATTTCCTATCCGCGTATTCAAGGGCCGGCCAGCCGCGTATTTAGGAAAATTAGAATCCATGCAGTAAAAGGCGGTGGAATTTCTGTCTCCCTTCCTTTTTAATTTTAACGATTTTTTAAATAATCTTGCTTTATCAGTATTATTTTGTCATTATTTTTCACTAACATATCGATGACAAGACTCGTAGACCAAATTAGCTCACTTGGCTGCATAATTAGTGAGTAATTAGTCGCCACAATAAAAAATTAAGACCTCATCATTAAGACCATATTACGCAACTGCTAAAATCTTGCACTCACCCCAAAGTAAATGTACCCTTCATGATGCATAATGATGAAATTTTGTTCCATAATCCGATAGACCATACCACTGGGCACACTTAAATTTGGAGGTGGCTAATTCGGCTCACTAATTAATACCTAAATAGCCACTACGGTACACGCCATTTTCAATCATACGTTAGCGATATTCACTTGAACAATATACTTACATCATTATGAAGTTAGAAAAGTTGTTATCAAGACATAGGTATTTAAATATGTGCCAAGTGAAAAACAAAGGACCCATTGTCATGTCATAGTCATACAGAGCAACATTTCCCCCTTCCCCTTCTCCTTGGCTGCAAACCTTGAAACAAGCCTTTGAATTACTCACAAGTACAAATTCATGTATGCCACTCACTAAAGTTTATTGATTTTTCAATGGAAATTGAATCTTTATTGATTATTAAATCCGACTATGCAAATCATGTTGACATTATTAAGTTACAATTCTTAAAAGTTTTAACAGGTTTTCAAATACTGTGATTTGGCTTCTCCTTATGTATCGGTGCATGATACTTTGATTGTTCAATATAATTATGCACTATAGTGATGATGATGTCGTCAAAATAAGTCGAGCATAGTATGAGCTATTGGTTGTATTTTTTAAAATAGCTTGCTTGATTTTTAGACATTAGTCTTCAAACAGAACGGTTTGTTAAATTTATAATATTGAAAGAAAAGACACTTGATTTTAATAATTATGGAATAAAGGCAAGTCATGAGAACGGCAAGTTTAAGCCTCTAGTGAATTTTGACTAATAACATATTATTAATGAGTTAATAACTATTTCTATCTGTATGGTGCATCATACACTCAGCAAGGAATTAGGGAATGGAACACAACAACGAGTATGACATCTTTCACTGGAGACCATTCGGGTACTGGATGTGCTGTATATTCTGAAGAAGAAAAAACAATTATAAACAAAGTATGACTCAAAGCAAATTAAGTCAAGCTGAAAATTATGTTCCTTCTGTAAATACGAATTCTGTGTTTGAATAAAACAAATATAAAAAACTGAGCTGTAGAAGTTTAAGGAAAACAGTGTTTGATTTGCTGATTTTCTTGCAATGGACTGGACGGCCATGACTTCCAAACTGTCCATAACAACGATTTACTCCCGTGAATGACTTCGGTGTCTCGGGGCTAGAATCGTGCACAAAGGACCTTAAATCAAGTGACGTGTTACCACCCCATCCCCATAATAACCCTTACTCCGCGCTACCTCTTGCCCCGCTCCCACTTAGATCAAAAAAAAAATAAGAAATTAATGTTTTTCCCCCATAAAATAGCCCCCTCAAATACGTCTTTACCCCCTGCCCCCACCCCCTCGAAGTGTGTGGTTACGCCACTGCTGAAATTGGCAGTGATCAGCTGATTGTTCAATTGTATTAGTACAGCATTGCCCTAAATGCAAATGAGCTTAATGGTGGTTGGGCTTTCATCCAGATGACTCCTCCTAGTATTGTGTCGTTACCTCTATGGTTAGAATGCTTTCAGGAACCATTCGTGCTCAATATGGGGCATACTGTACTCCCCTATTGTGTCTTCATTGTGTGCTTGGAATCTCAGCAATTCTAAAGGAGAGTTGTGTTGGTTGTTAGGCTTTTTTCTGTTTTGAGGGGTACTTCTGTACAAGAGGAAAGTAGTGTGTTCAAGTATGAGAGTGGGGGGGGGGGGGGGTGATGTTTCAGGGAACACCTAAACCAGACTGCATCTAACCCGAACCAACTGTTACAGTTTTCATGAAACCATGCTGGGGTGACGATTGCAATCGGGCCCGGCTGCAATCGGGCCCGGCTGCAATCGGGCCCGGCTGCAATCGGGCCCGGCTGCAATCGGGCCCGGCTGCAATCGGGCCCGGCTGCAATCGGGCCCGGCTGCAATCGGGCCCGGCTGCAATCGGGCCCGGCTGCAATCGGGCCCGGCTGCAATCGGGCCCGGCTGCAATCGGGCCCGGCTGCAATCGGGCCCGGCTGCAATCGGGCCCGGCTGCAATCGGGCCCGGCTGCAATCGGGCCCGGCTGCAATCGGGCCCGGCTGCAATCGGGCCCGGCTGCAATCGGGCCCGGCTGCAATCGGGCCCGGCTGCAATCGGGCCCGGCTGCAATCGGGCCCGGCTGCAATCGGGCCCGGCTGCAATCGGGCCCGGCTGCAATCGGGCCCGGCTGCAATCGGGCCCGGCTGCAATCGGGCCCGGCTGCAATCGGGCCCGGCTGCAATCGGGCCCGGCTGCAATCGGGCCCGGCTGCAATTAGGTAATAATTAGTGATCCGCTTTAGCCCTCTCCAAAATTAAGTGTGCCCAGTGATATGGTCTATCGGATTATGGAATAAAATTCTATCATTTTTGCAACATGAAGGGTACAATTACTTTACGGTGAGTGCAGTCAAAATAGTAAGTATATTGTGTGATATGTGCCATACACTAACGTATGGTCGAAAATGGCGTGTATTGGAGCGGCTAATTAGGTATTAATTAGTGATCTGAATTAGCCCTCTCCAAAATTAAGTGTGCCCAGTAGTATGGTCTATCGGATTATGGAATAAAATTCCATCTTTCTTGCAACATGAAGGGTACATTTACTTTACGGCGAGTGCAGTCAAAATACTATAAAGTATTTGTGACAAGTGCCATATATTAACGTATTGTCGAAAATGGTGTGTACTGAAGTGGCTAATTAGGTATTAATTAGTGATCCAAATTAGCCTTCTCCAAAATTAAGTGTACCCAGTAGTATGGTCTTTTGGATTATGGAACAAAATGCCATCTTTTTTGCAACATGAAGGGTACATTTACTTTACGGCGAGTGCAGTCAAAATAGTAATCTTTGGTGACAAGTGCCATACACTAACGTATTGTCAAAAATGGCGTGTATTGGAGCGGCTAATTAGGTATTAATTAGTGATCTGAATTAGCCCTCTCCAAAATTAAGTGTGCCCAGTAGTATGGTCTGTCGGAATATGGAATAAAATTCCATCTTGTTTGCAACATAAAGGGTACATTTACTTTACGGCGAGTGCAGTCAAAATAGTAATCTTTGGTGACAAGTGCCATACACTAACGTATTGTCGAAAATGGCGTGTACTGTAGCGGCTAATTAGGTATTAATTAGTGATCTGAATTAGCCCTCTCCAAAATTAAGTGTGTCCAGTAGTATGGCCTGTCGGAATATGGAATAAAATTCCATCTTGTTTACAACATAAAGGGTACATTTACTTTACGGCGAGTGCAGTCAAAATACTATAAAGTATTTGTGACAAGTGCCATATATTAACGTATTGTCGAAAATGGCGTGTACTGTAGCGGCTAATTAGGTAATAATTAATGATCCGATTTAGCCCTCTCCAAAATTAAGTGTGCCCAGTGATATGGTCTATCGGATTATGGAATAAAATTCCATCTTTTTTGCAGCATGAAGGGTACATTTACTTTACGGCGAGTGCAGTCAAAATAGTAATCTTTGGTGACAAGTGCCATACACTAACGTATTGTCGAAAATGGCGTGTATTGGAGCGGCTAATTAGGTATTAATTAGTGATCTGAATTAGCCCTCTCCAAAATTAAGTGTGCCCAGTAGTATGGTCTGTCGGAATATGGAATAAAATTCCTTCTTTTTTGCAACATAAAGGGTACATTAACTTTACGGCGAGTGCAGTCAAAATAGTAATCTTTGGTGACAAGTGCCATACACTAACGTATTGTCGAAAATGGCGTGTATTGGAGCGGCTAATTAGGTATTAATTAGTGATCTGAATAAGCCCTCTCCAAAATTAAGTGTGTCCAGTAGTATGGTCTGTCGGAATATGGAATAAAATTCCATCTTGTTTGCAACATAAAGGGTACATTTACTTTACGGCGAGTGCAGTCAAAATAGTAATCTTTGGTGACAAGTGCCATACACTAACGTATTGTCGAAAATGGCGTGTATTGGAGTGGCTAATTAGGTATTAATTATTGATCTGAATTAGCCCTCTCCAAAATTAAGTGTGCCCAGTAGTATGGTCTGTCGGAATATGGAATAAAATTCCATCTTGTTTGCAACATAAAGGGTACATTTACTTTACGGCGAGTGCAGTCAAAATAGTAATATTTGGTGATAAGTGCCATACACTAACGTATTGTCGAAAATGGCGTGTATTGGAGTGGCTAATAATTATGCAGCCCAATGAGCTAATTCGGTCTACGGGTCTTGTCATTGATATGTTAGTAAAAAAATAATGCAAAAATTTTACTGATAAAGCAAGATTATTAAAAAATTATTAGGAAATTTCACCGCCTTTTACTGCATGGATTTTAATTTTCCTGAATACGCCGCTGGCCTGCCCTTGAATACGCGGATGGGAAATCTGGCCCAATACGCGGCTAGCTTCAGTCCGGCCTAAATCGTGCACACAGAAAAAAATCGTGGGCGCCGCCATTTTAAGACAAGTCTGGTACATGAACACAAAATAATAGCAGTAAGTAAGTTAGCATAAAACCTTGTTTACCATAACACTGTTGAGCACCAGACTGATGTCTGGTCTGTTTAGCGCGAAGTAGATATCCGCGCAAGTTGGAAACTTGAACGAACTTGCCATGGCAAGTTTTGAACTTGCGTGGAAAAATTTTAAACTTGCACGGGTTTTTACTTTGCGCTCAACGATACATATCAAACGTCATCAGACTACGCGATGAGTATGTGTATGTTGGGCGCGATCGGTCAATCTGCACGATCGACCGATAGCGCTGCGCTATCGGCCGATCGCGCTGCGCTATTGAAAGATCTATTGTTCGCGCAGCAATCGGTCGATCGCGCAACAATCGGTCGATCGCGCAACGAGCATCTTTGCGCGATCGACTGATCGCGCTACGAGTATTTTTTGCGCGATCGAGCGATCGTACAGGAATGGTTTTGCGCGATCAACCGATCGTGCAGGTAAGGTTTTGCGCGATCAATTGATCAGGCTTTGCGCGATCGGCCGATCGTGCAACAATGGTTTTGCGCGATTGGTCGAGCGTGCGAGACGAAACGGTGTGAAAGGCAATTCTGTCCGGCGGGGGATTTTGTCCTCCCATACGGCGAATTTTGTTCAAATTTTCTTTAAAAAAGATGGAATTACAAAAATCGTCGTCGATCGGTCAATCGCGCAAAACCACTCCTGCACGATCGGCCCATCGCGCAAAGCCATTCCTGCACGATCAATTGGTCGCGCAAAACCATACCTGCATGATCGGTCGATCGCGCAAAACCATTCTTGCACGATCGATTGATCGCGCAAAAAATACTCGTAGCGCGATCAGTCGATCGCGCAAAAGATGCTCGTTGCGCGATCGACCGATTGTTGCGCGATCGACCGATTGCTGCGCGAACAATAGATCTTTTAATAGCGCAGCGCGATCGGCCGATAGCGCAGATTGACCGATCGCGCCCAACATGATGTACAAACACTGGTGGGGAAAAAGGAATAAAAAGGTGGGCCAATAATTAATTTACATTCCCATTACGAATGATACTGTGAAACCTTGCTAGTAAAAGGTCAGCAAGAGCCAGACATGCAGAGCTTTTGAACAACAACGCTAACACTAACAGAGTTTGTTAAAAAGATTTGATAATAAAAATATTACTAATAGTCAAAAAAAATAGACCTAGACATAGAGTAGAGTATAATTGACTCAGTCTAGACCCTACGGAAGCATATTGCCGCCACATGAATAAAACAAATCTCTCACTTATGATGTACGTAATCGATAACTTATCGTGTACGTAATCGATAACTTATCGTGTATGTACACAGTAAGTTTGGATTTATCGTGTACGTACACGATAAGTTTAGACTTTTTTTATATTATCCTGTACGAACACGATAAGAGAGATATTTTTTTTATTCATGTGGCAGCAATACACTTTCGAAAGACCCAGTATACTCCTTTAAAAAAAAAATTGACATCTTTGGTCGTACTACTACTAGAGCTAATAGACCTTATCGCCAATCTGCCTGGTTGATTTTTGCTGAATGGCCGAAAGGCATTGTGGGAAGGGAAAAGGGGCATACTGTGCTCCCTTTTCCTTCCCACAACACCTTTCGGCCATTCACTTTTTCAGCAAAATCAACCAGGCGGATTGGCGATAAGGTCTATATGACCGAAGATGTCAAACAAATTTTAAAAGGAGTACAGCACCCAGTTACTGGGTCGTCTAAAATAATAATAAACATTTGACACTTTGATTCTGAAAATTGAGTTTTCAGATAAATGAGCAAAAAAAAAATATTTAAGGACTCTTGACTTGATCTTGAACTTGAAGTAGCCAAGAATTCTGAACTGATTGATAAATAAATGTAAAGTATTGCCTCTTATTATGTTTCCATATTTTGATGCAAATCTCTGTACTGACACTGTAGGTTTGGCTTTAACCTGGAGTGCTAAAAATGATACAATGGAAGCACAGCTGAGAGAGTACAGGGCTCGCAAGGCCCAGGAGCAGGCAAGACAAAATCAACAAAACCAAGAGGGTGTCTGGACACGAATATGGAGGAAAAGTGATTCCTCGTCCCAAACTGCTCCTCTGTCGAATGAGGAAGATGGTGGCCAGGCAGCAAGGCTAGCTGGGGGTGAAGAGCAGGAGGAAACCTGGGTATGCACTATGCATCGACAACCACAAACCCTCCCTCTTTCCTTTACTCTAACTTGCAGGGCTGTCCAAATGAAATAGGTCATGAAACTCAGACCAAAGATTATCAGGACTTGGGTTGTGTTTTCATGAACGGCTTCACGTCGATATTCAACAATATTTTCCATGCCTCTGCGTGGTATTATTTTGACTGGTCCTGGGGTGTTTTAATTGGCATTTGGCCAGTGGACCACTGGTAAGGGAGAAGGCTGGCCTGCTTTTGGGAGGAGTGTTGCCTCTGAAAAGAGCTGGGCCCAATTTTATGGCTCTGCTTACCATAAGCAAAGAATCGGCGCTTATTGAAGCAGGGAATTCCGCGCTTATGTCAAGCGTATTTCACGGGTTAGCATGGAACTTTTGCTTGTGCGCGTGCGTACTCCATGTTACTAGGCATTCTTTGCCTACACAGCTAGCGCAGAAATTCGGCGCTTGCAAAATAAGTGGAGAATGGTGACCATAAGTGCAGAATTCGGGGGTAAGCATAGCCATGAAATTGGGCCCTGTTGGTTTGAGCAGTATACCCTACTCGTCTTTCTCCTGAAGATATGCAGAAAATACTGATTGAAACTTCCAGACCATACCAATGATTCTTTTCAGAACCATCACTCGTCCCGAAAGAGTGCACCCACAAGTTAACTAGTGGTAGTTATTTCTACTATCCACATCATACAAAGCGTTAAACAAACCTAATTTATGCTTCACCAGTTTACTATACAAAGAATTGTTTTACTGTTGGATGGCTATGTAAGTCTGATTAATTTTTTCTGTGGAAAGTATAAACCACAAGGGAAATTGACTGTGCAAATTTTGAAATTTTTTGGGTTGAACAGAATAAAATTCACTAGAGCGGGATTTAAACCTGCGACCTCTGGATTAACATGCTGGCACTCCACCAACTGAGCTATCTCGCCAAAATGTTTTCCCTGCCGTCTCCCTATTTTGTCAATATCTTTGTTTGAGGGTGCCAGTCATAAACCATTCAACCTGTACCTGCCATATAACTAGGCATCACACTAAGTTTACGATACAACCTGGGAAGCAGCAGGAGAGGGATCACCTTAAGGGGATGTGACTTGTTATTTCCAAAATCAAGTAAAACTGACTGAGTAATTTTTTAACAAAGTGTTTTTCATATTTTTGGTTTTTGACATCATTCAGACCAAGAAGACCCCTCCTGTCAACAGCCTCCAAGAAAATCTGCCAAGAAACAGTTTTCTCCGCTTCATCGCTCGGGATACATCTCTTCTGACCAATGTGTTTTTCCTCAAACTCATTCTTTGGGTGGTTCTCTTCGCTCTCTTTATACACTTGGAGTTTGCAGCTGTGTTCGTCATTGTGACTTTCTTTTATATAATTTATGCTACCTTGGAGACACGTCGGGCAAGGGCGCCAGGAGAACCCAGTGCCTATTCCGTTTTTAACCCAAACTGTGAGCAGATTGACGGAACTCTGACGGCCGAACAGTTTGAGCAAGAACTGAAATATGGAATTGGTTCAACCAAGAGTTAAATATCAGTGTCTTACTGAAACCAAGATATCTCAGAGTTAGAACAACGTTAGGCGATGGCCTCACTGATATTACAAAATGTCTTCTCCAAAAAGTCAATGATATGTTTTACTGAGCGGCAAGAAATTGTCTCTGTTGCATCAGCCTTCTTTTACTAAATACATTTTAAGGTTCATTTTAGTCAAAGACCAACATGTGCTGTGAAATATTGACAAGCATTTAAAGTGTACGTGCAATGGGTAGACTGAAATGTGAGCCGTGACAGTCCAGCTACATTGCAAACACCCTCCTTGCATTAACCCTCCTACTGTTTAATACTCTTTAATACCATCCACTGTGGTTTTCAATAGGGAAACCAGCCTGCAGTATGGTATCATGTGATGAATGCATCTACGCAGTACACAGTCAATTCTCCTACTGTCTGACCCTTCAATTTCATCCACTGTGGTTTTGAATGATGGATGAACTACATGTATGCCAGCCTGCAATATGATATCATGTGATAAATGCATCTAAACATGTACACAGTCAGCCCTCCTACTGTGTGTCCATTCAATATCACCCACTGTGGTTTTACATGGTAGATAAACTATGCCAGCCTGCAATATGGTATCATGTGGTGAATGCATCTACACAGTACACACATGTACGCAGTTAGTTCTGTGCACAGCTGTGCCACCAAACACAACCCATGCGGTTAAATGGTTTCAAATGGTTGGTCGGCTCACACAGCTCTGTGTTGCAGTCACTGTGTGGACATTCCTTTGTACTGCACACTTAAGGACATTCTTATTCTTCAACACTGTAAGTAACACTGTGTGGATGTGTATAAGTCCACATAGTGTTTCAAGCCCCTACATTGTGTGGACCTCTTTTGTTCTCAGGTCCACACTATGTATCTAACGCTAAAACACTGAAATGTCACCAAGAGTAGGAGAGTTAATGTTACAAGGTAGTACTCAGTTGAGTTCTGGAAAAGGGTATCTTTTGTTAAAAACATGCAACTCATTCTTTGTAAAAAGGTTGTGTCGCACTTTTTCATTCAGAAATGTTGAAAATCCAGCCTTTTTTTAGTAAGGGTGAATATATCATTGTTTTATGTCCTTTTCACTACATGGCTGGGTGACCAGGAAATATGTTTAAACTTAACAAACAAAACAAAACAAATAATAACAACAATTATATATTTCTTTCAAAATTATATATTTTTTCTTTCTTAGATATTCTATTTATTATTTAGCCCAACTGAACATAATATCTATAGTCAAAAGTAAATACACGGTTGAGGAATTATTGTTACAGTATGATAAAAGTTTTAAAAAACAAACAATGGTGACATGATGCTTTGTCTGAGCTAATAGGACCCATAAACATTTCACAGAAAAGGAAGTACAACTTATCAGATCCACAGTTTGAAGCAATAGTGATGCCATTTGGTGCTCGATGTGTGGCACGGTGTACCTCCCTTCCCTTTCTATTGCATCTTCATTGTGTTCTGAGAATCTCAGAAATTCTTTAGAGATATTTAGGGGAGGTACTTCTGCACAAGAGGAAGAGAGTGTGTTAAAGTATGGAAAAACAATTTTTGGGGAGGGGTTACCCTCTACCATGTTTCTGGCATGGTGTAAATTGTTGCAGTTTACCTCTTTAGTAAAGTGAAGAAAACATGAAAAAGTTACGCCCCATGCCAAAATCAAGCAGTCCTCTGGAATAATATGAAATGGAATTACAAGTGAAAACAGTTGAGACATCTGCCTTGACTTGGACAGTATTTCTCTTGAGGAATGGCTTGTGGTTAGGGTACGACCTTCACAATCGGTGAAACTAATATACAATGCTCCATGCCAGAATCAAGTACATGTGTAGTTCTTGAGAGTCGTGAAATGGCATTCAAAGTGAGGACAACTGAAACATCAGCCTTGATACCAATGTGATGTGATGTCTTCAACATTCTGTATGTTGAGAAACATTATAGGCCATAATTAGGTGTTACTTAAAAATTCTTATTCTCATCTCATTTGACAAGCAAATACAGCCAATTTTTAGTTTTGGCAGGAGGTGCCTGGTTCTGGCATGGAGCTACAAACTTAAATATTGTATTAGTATTAAATACTTTTAAATTAAAGTTCTTTTGTGTCGTCAACTTAAAAACTTAAATTTATTGATTCAGTAGCTGAACACATCGATAAAATGAAAACTAAATGCAGTTTCTAAATCAACAAGAGTCAAACCCCCGAAAACTACACCAAAAAATAATTTTTTTAAATATGCATTTTGTTCCTTTGTGAATATTTTCAAATCATTCTTAATCGGACAAATTGAACATCTTAATTAAAAGAATTAAACAACTTTATGAAGTTTTTATAACTTGCCAAAAACTGCTCACTTTGTCCTTTTCTTTGTCTTGGATTTGTGTGTCTTTTTATAAACTTATCAGATACTTCTAACTGGAAATATTTCTTCATAAAAAAAAAACTTTGTGGGTTTCGAACCCCGAGGGGATAGCTGTTGGAACACATTTGAAACCTTCCTGCTTTCGTACCGATATCATCCAGCGTGGTTTTGAATGATGCAGCATCCGATAAATGTGGACATTTGAAGCATCTACACAACACACACACATGGACACGCTGTACTGTACACACAATGACTACCATTCACAACCCATGCAATGAAATGGTTTCAAATGGCTTGTCAACTCACACAGCTAGTGTTGCAGTCACTATGTGGACATTCCTTTGTTCTGTACACTTAAGGAAATTCCTATCCTTCAACACTTTTAAAAAAACACTGTGTGGGCGTGTGTAAGTCCACATAGTGTTTCAAGTCCCTAACACTGTATGGACTTCTGTTGTTCTCAGGTCCACACTTAGTGCATGTTACGTCAACAACCATTCACAACCTCTGCAGTTGAACAGTACCAAATTGTTGGTCAACTCGGAAACTGACGCCAAGAGTTGGAGGGTAAATTATTCGACTGAAATGCTTGAGACTCTGTTAAGTCAATCAAGTTCACTGCTGTTTATTCATTATTCCTAAATGACTAACCCCAAAGCATTAATTCATTCAATGCTCACATCGATTAAACATGAGGTTCTCTATCCCGCAGTGCATTGTCCAAAATCATATAAATTGAAGCCATGTTTGTGTGAACATGTAGAGGTCCCTTATGTTTATGCCCCCCCCCCCCCCTTTTCAACTAGAATGTCCCCCTCTAATTTTTCAACAGCTGCTTGAAAGCCCCCTTTGTTTCAACAGCCAATATAAACCAATCAAAAGGTTGGAAACACCTCAGTGAGTGGGTAATGGGTCTCACCCCACAGCATCCTCCCCCCCATACTGGATGATGTGACAGTGAGATGTACACCCTTGAATACAAGTTTGAAGATCCTACTCACTGCTGTTCGTTATTTCATCCCTTTTTACAGAACTTCAATTAATGTACACCTTGGAGTGAGCTCTGCTTCACGACGGGTGTAACATTTGGCAACTCCGACGGGACAGGTGCGTTACAGCATTGTTTTTGACATAATGCTATACGATAGCGCCTGTCCAGCAACCATGATGAACCCCAGACCAAAGTGGCAGTAGCATGAGTCTAGACCTGGTGGTTTGAGAGTGAGGTACCGTGCAAAGAGTCAAAGAGTCCGAAGCAAAGAGTTGCCCACAGATAGAGAAGTCAGCCCTTGAGTTATGCCAGTCCTTGATATGCCAGGTCAGTGAGTTATCCAGGGATCATTTACAACAAGTCTGTAATCTCCTAAATCTCCCTGAATATGCGGCCTTGGAAGTAAAGGAAGATAAATGCCAGCTTCTCGTCCGGAATCAGGAATCAGGAAGCAGAGCGACAGGAGAAACTGGGTGTAACTAGTGCCAAACAAATCTCCGCCAAAATGATGCAACAGCAGGGATCCAGCAAAGAAGAATCAAGAAGCGGCCTAAATGAGCAGCCAAGACAATGCAACTTCATAGCTGACCTCGCAGAGTTAAAGCCAGGAATAGCTGAGATTGCAACCCTTAAAACCCAGCTAGCTGGTCTACAACAGTCGTTAGCCCAGCCTAATGAGCGCCGGCAATGGGCCCCAAGGACCAACCGTGACACCAACAGACAGAGAGGCTGTTCTAACTGCCAACAGAGTGGCACTGGCGATAGTTGCGAGCATTGTTACAAGTGTGGCTCTGGGGAGCACTTTGCCTGTGGATGCAGGCAGTGGCGGCGCAATCAACCGGGAAACGACCAGGGGTTACTGCCACGGGACGGTCAGTAACCTACAAAAGCAATATCCAGAAGTCCCACCTTTGTTCTATAGCCCCCTCAAGACAAGCGAATGTCAGCCGACTAGGTAGGTAAGAGATGTATGGTGGGCTGCATGATAGACGGGACAAAGACCCCGGCACTTTGGGACACAGGAGCCAAGGTCACCATTATACCTGCTGATTGGCGGGCAGTCCACTCGCCCCAAGCCAAGCTGAAGCCCCAAGCCAAGCTGAGGCCACTGTGTGAGCTGTTAGGAGGAACTGACCTCAAGCTTACAGACGCAAATGGATCCCCTATCCCCTATGATGGCTGGCTGAATGTCTCCTTCAGTTTGACGACAGGGCTGAACCACGAGATTAGAGTTCCAGTTTGGGTGACACGGGCAACTTCTGGAGTTCCCATAATTGGGTACAACGTTATCGAAGAAATTGTTCAATGAGACACCCTCAATGCAAACCCTGTTCAAGCCGTGAGAGCGGCATTCCCATCAATGACGGGGACAGTAGTGACAGCCCTTGCCCACCTTATTCAAGAAGAGCAACCAGAAGACATCTGCCGTGTCAACGTTGGCAGAAAAGGAGTCACCATACCTGGCAGAAGCGTTACCAAGGTAATCTGTGCTGAAGGTGGAATTCTGCACCGTAAGTGCAAAACTCTGTGGTAAGTACAAAAAACCATGTGTTTGAAAAAGTTACTGCTAAAGTGAGATTTCATATGTACACTATGTGACTGGTTTTGTGCTAATAAGTGCTTAGCAGATATTTGTTGACCAATAATTTTCAGCTCTGTGAAATTGGGCCCAAATAGGGACTGTTAAGACTTCATTTATAAAATGAAGCAGGCAGTTTAAGAGCTTAAAACGTGTACATGATGATGTGGTGCAAATTTCTGCCAGTCCATGCCATACACACCATGGAAAGTTTCCCACATCCTGCTCTTAACGACAAGTGCCCATGTTCTTGTATTACACAACAAACAGGACATACGGCTTTATCCCAAGGACAACTCATAACAAGCAATTGACATTACAGTGCGCCCTCTACAATTTGTCCAGGAGAAGCCAGTTTTGCAGTGTATCATGGGAAAGGGTTGACAAGTTTTTGGTAGTCGCAGATCCCCACTGCATGACCCTGGTTGTTTAAGATCAATTGTGGTGTTTGCAAAGCAACATGGTCGTGTTTTTGTAATAAAAGCATAGAAAGTATTTTTTGTAGGGTTGGTGATTGTTTTTCAGATTCATGCCAGAAATGTAGAGGTCCGAAAGCTTCTCTTGTGGTGTTGCAGGTGTGATTTTAATTTTTTGATGACCGTTTTGGGGAAGTACGCCTATCCATGGTAAACTGTACACGGTGAGTGAACTGTATTGTAAAACACCCATGTTATGGGCTTGGCAAAATCCACAAACGGGACCCAAACCAAAATTCTGACAACTGTTAAGCTTGAGTCCAGTGCACTCAACCATGACATTCTATTAAATACAAAAATGCCTATTATGGCAATAGTATGATAAACATTATTGCTTACAACTGTAGAGTATTCACATATATTTACGGATCCTGCAGGGTTTTTCATTTTCACCAAAATGTCTGTTGGAAGCAAATTGAGTTGCTGTGAGTTGGTCCATCAAAGTCCATAACCCAAAGTTGTGCTGCCTTAAACGGCCACAAATTTCACTTGTGAAAAACTTTTGTGTTCGGAATCTCCTGGCTGCACAAATCCAACTGCTGGTGAATCTCCTTGATCACTTCATTCTCATGAGAGAATCTGATTGACTGACGACGAAACAAGCTCAAGGAGTTCTTGATACGGTTGAATATTATCACTAGATACTCCCATCGACTGGATCTGCAAACAAAGAAAATATCAAAAGGAATTTCCACAAAATGGAGTATTACCCTTCTAAGAAAACATTCTGTGTTTCTGAGACAAACTATCTTGGTAACTGGGTAACGTTTAGGCAATTTAAGCTTTTGTAGGGGAAGTAAAACAAAAATAGTAAAAGCATGTCTTCAAATCGATTTATGTTGTGCTAGAAATATTGTCAATGCAATCTTTCTGAAAACCAGTTGACATAAAAGGGCATTCTGCAGCCCCCGTGATGACATACTTTTGCCAGGGGGTGCTGTTTTTTCCCCTTGAAGACAATTGCAAAGCCATTAGTGTGGGATCTGGGGCCCACCCACTTAAAGGCACTGGAAGCTTTAGGGTCTTAGATGCAGCCAAATAGTGTGAGTTTAACAATGATTTGTTATAATGTGTTACAAATCTTCAAGGATTTTTGGGGTTAATTACAAACAGTTCTTATGTTACAATGGGCATTACATTTCAACGTAGGAGGTGCTGCAGTATATTCCAGCCAGTGCTGCAAAATTCCAAATGTTTGAAAATGCATGAGACTTGTAGGGTCTTTTCCTAAATAGCCACTTGGTCATTAAAAACTGTTCTGTTACCTGTTCACCAAAGAAGCGTACATCCAGAGCAAGCTGGAGTCGAATCTTATCATCATCGCTGGTACCCTGCTGGGTGGTAGCAGCCGCTGCGTCTGTCTTACGCAGTGCCTTGAGTCTCTTGAGGCTGTCCTCCATCTTCTTAACTGAGGAGAGGAGTTCTGTGCTGATGGTCAGGTAACTGTGACATTCAAAGTTTACAAGAAGAATTTGAAACATCCTACTTTTTAACAATTTCTGACTTATTCATGCTCCTTAAAGCAAACTGTAATCAAGTTTGTACACAGAATGGAAGAAATAGGTAAAGAAAAAAGTCTGGTCACCAGGCCAATGAATGCAACTACACAGTACACAGTCAACCCTCCTACTGTCTGACCATTCAATATCATCCACTACGGTTTTAAATGATAGATAAACTATGCCAGCCTGCAATATGATGTGGTGAATGCATCTGCACAGTACACAGTCAACTCTCTTACTGTCTGACCATTCAAAATGTCCACTGTGGTTTCCTATAATAGATAAACTACGCCAGCTTACAATATCATATCAGGTGATGAATACATTCAAACAGTACACAGACAACCCTCCTACTGTGTGGCAACTCAACATCATCCATGTTTTTAAATGAAAGATGAACTAAGCCAGCCTGCAATATGATATCATGTGGTGGATGTATCTACACATACACACATAGGTCTCACCACAGTTGCTCCAACATGCACAACCCTTGCAGTTGAATGGTTTTGAACGTTTTGAAGGGTTGGTCAACTTGCTGGCAAATATAACAGCAAGTAGGCATGTTAATCACACACAATCTATTGACCCCTTGCACTAAACATCACCTGTGGCTACTATCAATATTAAGTCAAGCGTGTAAACGCTGCATCGCCTAAATTGCACACTACACTGTACAACACTGGGACATCAATTCCCAAAATGGCGCAACCAAGTTTATTGTGATGATGACGCCAGGCCCAATTTCATGGCTCTGCTTACTGTATAAAGCAAAGAATCGGCGCTTACGGAAGCAGGCAATTCCGCGCTTACGTCAAGCGTATTTCACGGGTTAGCAGGGAATTTTTGCTCGGGTGTGTGCGTACTCCAAGTTACTAGGCACTCTTTGTACACAGCTAGAAATTTGGCGCTTGTACAGTAAGCGCAGAATGGTGATGTTAAGCGCAGAATTCGGCGGTAAGCAGAGCCATGAAATTGGGCCCTGGTGAGTATGGGTCGATGCTCTAAACCATGGATTCAGATACTCACCCCTTGCAGATGTTTGTAAGGATATTAATGAGCCAGAGAGCTCTTCTCTCCTCTGTCAGAGTCCCTCTGTGGTCTTCAACAAACAGCTGCAATGGTTTCAGCGTGTTACTCACGTAAGCTGAAGGTTTGTTGGGGAGCTGTGGGAAAATACAACAAACTTTTATCTATAGGATTCGAACTGCCTCTAGCTATTGGCAATCTCGGTGGTCTAGTGGTAGGACATCTGCTCTAGAATGGCAAAGGTCCTGGGTTTGATTCCCACCCAAGTAATATGCCTGTGAATGTTTTCACAGGACTCGGGAGAGTACTGAGTATACAGTGCTTTACACACATCGGTGTATGGGTAAAACCAAATAATAAACTTTATCTCATCTTATTTCTTTCATCAAAACAGTTCATAAATGCAGCTAAAGATCAACACTTCCAAGAAACCTTCAAATAAACAAAAAATGTTCTGCATTTTCTGAGATGTTTTTACAAATAGATGAAGAGGGAATGAAAGTAGTGGTGAGCACTTAAATTTCAATCCTGCAGTATGAAAGTATCACTATTAATTAGTCGAACCTACAACAGCTATCTACTTGGGGCATTTGGGTTGGCTCCGAGGTTTCTTCCCTGCCTGTCACGTCTGTGAACCCCGGTTCGAATGCTGCTTCAGGATTGGGTTTTCAATCCCTTCTTGATTGCATTGGTTTTTCCCCCAGATGGGGTTTTCCTCCCACACCTAAAACTTTAAAATGTCTTCACAATTTTCTCTTCACCGGTTTCTTCAGGACACATTTGAGGGGTCCTTGATTTCATTATCAGAAAGAACTAATACTAATAAGCTACATTATTCATGACAATCAGCTTAAAAAAAAAGAACCAAAATGGTGATGATACGAACCTCCCTATTGGTCCTCCTGTAGAGACGAGGAATGTCATTGGCTGATTTCAGATGTACAGCGCACTGGCTGCAGACGCCTTGGGTAATGAACTCACCAAACGCTTCTTGTCTTTTGGACAAATCCCCCTGGGATTCTTGAAATGCAGCTGATGAATGATCAAACAAAAATGTTTTAACAAGTTTTTTCCCCAATTATTTTCATCTTTCTGTGGTTCACATTTCAATACTTCAATAGGGTTTCTGATGCGTAGATTACAAAAAGCTTTTTGATGTCAGAATGGTGGGTGAAGTGTACATCTTAGCTTGTAAGGAAAAATATATGGTCATTAGGGAAAAAATGAGGTGGAAAAGGAGGTGGAAAAGTAGGGGGAAACGGGGTGGGGAGGGGCAAATAAAGTAGCTGGGGGAGCCAAATGCCACAGCTAAGGACAATATAGTTTTTGTTTTCTCCCCTTGGAAGTTTGGAGGTAAAGCAAGATCAAAGACAAAAATCATGTGGGCAAACTCCTAAAAAAAAAAACATGCCTGATTATCACAATGAAATATCAGAGTCAGTATTCTGCCTTTACACTTCGAAGAGAAAAAAAATGACACAGTGAGGCTTGTTTCCTTTTAAGACTACCAGGCTAGCTCAGTGGTCTAGTGGTAGGACATCTGCTCTAGCAATGCAAAGGCTGTGGGTTCGAATCCCACCCAAGTGACTTGCCTGTGGAATTTGTTTCCACAGAACTTGGGAAAGAACCGAGTATACAGTGCTATTACATCGGTGTAAGGGTAAAACACAAATTATAACACTACTCTTATTATCTCAATCTGCCATATATCTGTTTCTGTTTCTCCGTAAAATGCCAAACTGACCACCACTGAAATGAAATGTCAGACTTGATGTGAAAATGTCTGCACTTCAGCCCTCGTTTTGAAATAAATACAAAGCCAAAAGTGAAAAGAACTAAACCAATGATGAAACCGTTCTTACCAGAGAGGACGTCGACACACTTGCAGTTGATTGCAACGAGTCTTGGTGTAATGATACCATCGAAAAAATCGGGTAACTGAAATATCAAACAAACGTAAAAGTTGGGTCTGGTGTTGAGATAATGGAGGGGTTTAGAAATTATGGAGTAAATAATAAAACTGGAATTTTTTTAACTGTGAATAATTTGTTTTCCTTCTAAAATCAAGCAAAATCAGGGCAATGTTATTATCCTACGAACCATGTTACCTGCGACATCACATGTTCTTAAAAATCCACTGAGCCTGGACTTCCTGCTGGCACAATTTGTACACAGCTCAAAGGAAGGAAAGATACCATTAAATCTCACATTTTATTGAAATTCCACTATACAAATTCTCTCTTTTGATATGAAGCAAGGGGGCACATTCTAAAACTTGTTTAGCAGTTATTTTTATAATTCCGAAGTTTATGTATATTCTTGGTATTCAAGGAATAAGACTTAAGATGACAATCACATAAATAAAGGCCCATGAAAACAACCTTGCTACATAAATGATCCACATCAGCGACTAATCTGATAATCTGAGCCGATGTGACTGGGGGTGGATTAGCGGCACCTGCACCCCCTGCAGCTGATGTAGTGGTCTTGGTGGTTTCAGTAGGTGTTAAGCTTGATTCTGCTGCCGCTGCTGCTGTCTTGCTTGTCTCTGATGTTGACGGATCGGGCTCGTTCTTATCAGAAGCAATCTGTGGTCATAGAAACCATAATAACAACTCTATAAAAAGGTCTTGAGCAGGCAGGGGGGGGCCCTCTTTGTTACCGCACGAATCTTATTGAAGAGATCTAAAGCGTGTTATGGCGTGTCGTGGCCGAGCGGATAAGAGCACCAGACTCAAGCTCTGGTGTTTCTGATCAGCAGAGTGTGGGTTCGAGTCCCGGTCATGCCACTTGTGTCCTTAAGCAAGACACTTAGCCATGATTGCTCCAACCTTCGGATAGGACGTAAAGCTGTTGGTCCCGTGTGTTGTGTAACGCACGTAAAAGAACCCAGTGCACTTATCGAAAAGAGAAGGGGTCCGCCCCGGTGTTCCTGGTTTGATCGGCAGCATATTGCACCACAGCACCTCGTAAACCATTACATGGTGCTATGTAAAGGAGTAGGTCTTATACTTCAAATGTATAGCCCCAAAATACCTTGCAGGACCTAATGTTGAAGCGTCTTGATGAGCGTCACTGAGTGACGGATATGAGCGCTATATAAGAAGCCACTATTATTATTAAAGCTGTGGAGCATAGTTTAACAACAGGACTAATCCACACACAGACAAATCACACCCTCCTGTTCACATGTTGTAACGTTATACAAATTATAATGGGCCCCAAAACTTCCCCCACCCAGACCCGTATATTGAGAAAATTCCGACAACTTGCAATTAGAAGCCATTTTGTGTCAAAAAAAAAAACCCCGCATGGGCAAATATGGGGGGGGGGCCAGACTAGTCTGCCCATTGGGTTGTGCTGCATTTGGACCATAAATGGCGTCCAGCGACCACGTGACCGAAGAAAACTGTCCCTCTATGTTGCAACTCTCTCAATGCACAGCTTAGCCCCCACCCCTGTAGCCCCGCTGTCTCTTACCTCTTTTATATAAACGTCATCGATCCACACAGCTCCACGAGAGAGTAGCTGTAGCGTAAGCTTCCAGAATCGATGGCAAAGTGGAGCTAGATATACATCCTGCTGCCACGAATGCTGGATGCACTGCCAGAGGGTGTGGATAGCATTGAGCCTCAGTCCTGAGTTATCTTCAAGTAGTAAAAAAAAAAAATTAAAAAAAAAAAAAAAATACTTTAAAACACATAACAAAAATACTTTAAAACACATAACAAATCTCTGAGTAACTAGTAGTTGAGGGGCAATCCAAAGTTTTCAACATTTTCAAGGTCGTACAGAGAGTTCAAAATTCAAGACCCTCCTCCCGTAAAGTTGTGCTTATCAACATTTGTTTTCAATGTTGATGCACATACTTTGTGTATGTGCAAATTATTTTGTATCCCCTAAAAATTACTTTGAAGGGAATACTTTCTCAAAATAGTTTATACTATTAACAGCTGCTGTGGTTCTCACCAAGTAAATTTTAAGGGTAACTAATTTTTGGAGTATTTACCAATCTATGACCAGACGGTGAGACCTTTAAGATATTTGGTGAACTTGGAGTTGGGATATGGGGCAAGGGTGGAAAGAGAGGTAAACAACAAGTAAAGATTTTGTTGTTGTTTTTGAAATCAGTTTTCTGACCTTCATCTTCTTGGTTGAACGGACTAATCAGTGCAGTTTCCAGCGAACCAGCAATGTCTTGAAACCTGCAGGGTGAAATCAAAGTGAATACCTACTGTTAACGTAACTTCATAATGAAATAAAAATAACGCTGAACATAATTGGTCACACAAAAAGCTTTGAATACTATGGTCAAGTTTGCCCAAGGACCAATGATTAACTAGTGGTTGTTTAGTGACATACGTAGGGCATGCGCACAGAAGTTGAAGTGGAAGCGACTCTAGTCATGTCATGTCAACGCAACCGGCGGCTCAATGTACGTTATCATTTTCTGATAACTGGTCCACTCTGCACTGTGCTATGAAAACGGCTATTGATAACCAGTGATGCGACCATGCCCGGTAGGCTGGTTCCAAATAAATGACTAGTGTAGTCCAGCTATCGTTGACTGGACAGAGTCCGGGTAACTTAGTCGAATTGTATGTAGTCAACGATAGTTTAAACCTGGCATATAAAAAGAGTTTACTATCAAATGAAAACACTAGTTCCATTTTGATTTAAACCGTTCTGTATAATTATCACCAGACATTGTTTTATTATTGTCAAATATTTTTTGGGTCAAACTGTTTGGAAAAATTATATGAGAAAGAAATGTTATTTTGTTTTGGAAACGTGATAGTATATTCAGTATGACCTTCAACATGACCTCTGTCGATTGAGTGGAAGTAGGTCAAATCGTGCTGCCATTTGCAGCTTCTATGGGCATTTTGGTTCAAGCAACTTAATTGTATTATACAGGATTGGTAAGGATAAAAAATAGCATTGTTTAGTTTTAGTCTGAATAATTAAGGATTATAAAGTTCATACTAGAGCCATTTTTGTGTGAAATATTTTCCTCTGAAATGAAGTCACATTTGAGAAAACTGTATCTGAAAATCTTTTAAAAAACGCAACAGCTGATTTTGGTTCTTACAACTACAATTAAGGACGATGTGTTTACATGCTGAAAATTGTAACCCTTTTTTTCACCATTTTCTTCTGACTCACGCAACAGGTTAAGCCAACAATTTCCACAGGTTTATTATTTCATGTATACGGTTGATCCCACAAAGCATGAACACTGTCTGCTCTACAAATCCTGGATAAGCCACTATTATTATTATTATAATATCTTTAAGGTTGCTCCAGTCTCTAAAGGATTACAGACAGATTCTGTCTCCCTACCACAACCCCCAAGCCCCAAGAGGAAAAAGCGGAAACCTTTCAACAACAACAAAATAAAAAATACAGAAACAAACGTCTGACCTGAGTTGGAAGTAAACAGGAAGACTCCATTTGGTCATGAAGGTGTTGAAGCTGGGATGGGCACGGAGTCTCTTCACACTGGCCTGAGATCCGCACTGAAGCTCAAACCGCTCCACAAACTGCATCGTTGCCACATATTTCTTGGGACAAAATGAAGAAGGTATAAATGTATTTATAGATATAAATGTGTCGGCTCAGAGCATAACAAACTTATAAGACCTAGAAAGACCAAGTCAGCTCGGAGCAGAAAGGACTTATCAGACCTAGAAAGACCCAGTTGGCTTAGAGACCTAGAAAGACCCAGTCAGCTCAGAGCAGAAAGGACTTATAAGACCTAGAAAGACCCAGTCAGCTCAGAGCAGAAAGGACTTATAAGACCTAGAAAAACCAAGTCAGCTCAGAGCAGAAAGGACTTATAAGACCTAGAAAGACCCAGTCAGCTTCACTCCAAGATCCTTCCTCACTCTAACAAAAATCACTTGTCATAATGGTAAATCAACACCCAAAACTGTCGGACTCTGATTATGGTGGAATGCCTGATTCCATGTAAAGCACGATCAATTTACAAGTGAAATCCTCGACTCAACAGAATCAAACAACACATGCAGTTGAAATGATAGAGGTTAATGACTTTTTCGAATAGCTTATCTTGTTACAATACTACGCCAGCCTGTAGTGTAATAAGATGTGGTAATCAAATCTATTCAGTACCAGTGTTCTTCTCAGGATTTTTTCAAAACTGTGGAGCATTCTGGACCCAAATTTTGCAAGTTTGGCTGAAGCACGCTGAATTGGAAAGAGGTTCTGCGAATGTTTTGTACTTGATGTTTTACATTTTATTGTGCATATCAACCCACAGTTTGCGGATATTGGCCCGATACCTGAGCTCGGCATGGGGAGAACCCTGAGTACGCTCACGTGACCTGGTTGAAGAAAAACAGATAACCATTCACTTGACTGTACTTACTTCATGGAAGGTAGCTGGGTTACCAGCTGCAAAGATAGATGTGATTCTTGTTTCTAGACTATTAGCAATCTCCGGCCAGACTGCGTTGACCAGGAAGTCATATCCTCTAACGACATCTTGACTGGATGAACTGAAAAATACCAACGCAGAATAACGAAAAAGGTAAACAAATGATGTTTTCCCACAGATCTTCAAGTTTTAATTTTGATCATCAGAAGAGCAAGTAACTTTGTACGACACCCTGATACTTGGAACTAGACTGCCTAGTAGTTTGCATGTGTTTGTTGTTCTTTTTTTAACTTTCATGCAAGTTCTAAAAAATAGGCAACCCTCACAGTCAACCCTCCTACTGTCTGACCATTCAATACAATCCCCTATTTTTTATTGATAAACTATGCCAGCCTGCAATATGGTATGACGTGGTGAATGCATTTGCTCTATACATTACATAGATAGTTCTGTTCCACTATACACAACCCAACATTTGAATGGCTTTTAAAACTAAGTTTTTATAATCAATGTTAAGGCAAACTGGAAAGGTTCCTATTTTCATTTGAATCTCTTACCTTGGAGTTGGGGACGTAACCTCCCTGATTAACCTACAATGCTTCGGAATAAAATCCAAGACTCTGGCATAGAGGCCCTTCAGTCCCTGAGGATGATGCTGGAGACATTTCTCTTGAATCACCTGTTGGGTTTAAACATTACATGGAGATCACACTCTTGGCTTCCAACTTCAGACCCTATAACAACTGGTTTCCTCAAATATGTGAAATACCATGAACAAAATAAATAAATAACTAAAACAAAGAATGGTGTGTTGACAAACACAAATGGCCTGCTGACATTAATCTCATTCATCTTAAGTTATCGCTCAGATAACATTTCTTTTGTTTTAGCCATAATGACCTTCACGTTAACTTAGGGGGTCTTAAAACAATAGGCTTTTGGGAGATCCCAAGACCAATCCACAAACCAAGTTTGGAGTTGATACGCTATGTCCTTCTTGAGTAATTGCTGTAACAATGATTGCACACACGGACATGGACACAAACACACACAGGGGAGAACAAGGCAAACACTACCCTTTAGCTTTGTGGGGCATAAATATTTCTAACCAGTTTGCTTTTGGGATTGAAAATCTTTTTCTTGTTGCCAGTGCGGGATTGTGGCGTTTTCTGGCCGAGTGGTTACAATCATTTAAGCTCAGGTGTTTCTGATCAGCTGAGTGTGGGTTCGAGTCCCGGTCATGTCACTTGTGTCCTTGAGCAAGCTATCTAAGCATAATTGCTTTGTCCTTCAGATGGGACAATGTACCAGGATTGGTAGTGCACGTAAAAGAACCGAGGACACTTGTTGTGGAAGAGTGGGGGTTAAGCTCAGTGTTTCTGGTTCACAAAAAAGCACCCTTGTTTACGGAGTTTCTCAGGCTTGTGAGCTAAAGGCATCATTGTGTCATTACCAGAAATATACAATAGTTAAAGTGTAATATATACCTACATTGAGCCTAATCTACATCAACCTAGTCTAGGACCTCACCTCCTCCATATACGGCTTAACAGCAATCTTCCTAAACAGGGCCTCCACATCCCTCATCTTATCAATAGTAGCATAGGTCCTCAGACACTGCTTCAAGATGTCTGTCTGACCGGTCTCCAAACCCTCCTGGAAGGATTTCTCAAGGCTGTGTTGCAACGTCACAGTAATGGCAGCTATCCTCTGTTGGAATGAGAAAAACAATAATAAGGCCGTAGGAGATTTGACGGCTGCGGCTAAGGCTACCACTGTAGCTAAGGGTGTTGCTAAGGACGTTGTATACTTAAATGCATGATGACATGGCAATCCAGCCGTAGCCGTAGCCAAAGCCAAAGCCACCAATTCGCACAAGGCCTTAGATCTGTATCAAGTATCCACATAATCTGACACTTAGGGAGCATCTGAAAAATCTGACGCATTCTAGGCGCAAAAATTATGCCCGCAATCCATTGGACTGCCAGAACATTTACTGGACCGCATGTTTGTGCTGAAGTACGGGAGCAATCTTACACAAGTGAATACGCACATAAGTATTTTAAATGTTCAAATGGAAGGTACCGACAGTCCAGTGGAAGAGTCCATGAGCACGCACTGGAATACTGGAATGAAATGGTAAACTCAGAAGAAGAAAAAAATGTCAGCACTTTCCTTGAAAATTTACACTGCGATTAAAAACCCACCTGTCAACACAAAACACTTGACACAATATTAAGGGGCCCAACATTTCCAACAAAAGCGGGTACCAACAAAATTAATAAACCATTCTTAAAACAAGCAATGTTATACTTTTTCTTAAACAAAAACAACAAAAATGCCCAGAATCTACACATTGAATAATTCCAACTAAGAACTGTGACTCACTGGTCTGATCTTCTCAACAAGAGGCAGTCCTTTACTCTGCGTTACGTAATATTGAAGCTGGTTGAATTCAGACGCTACTCTCTCAATCTGCTGCCCCGACAACTCTCTGTAAATTCAATCAATATTCAATATATGAGAATCACCCAATAAAGGATGGCATAAGGGCTCATATTTTATGTCACACACACAAAGTTGCTAAGAACACAAAATCTTGCTTGATGGTTACCAGCAACTACACACATTTTCACTGGTCCTCTGGCTATACTTTAACCACTTCACATCGGATGACGCATATATCTGCCAACTTTTTTTTGTCTTCCAGAATAACTTCAGAGCACTCTAAATTTGTTGCTGTCAGTCGAATGGCTGGCGTGTATATCCACCTAGACAACTCATTGTGAAGCATGAACAGGCAAGCACCTACTGTGCTACACTTCCTTTCACCAATACAAAATGGGAAAGAAGGTGCTGGAAATCATGCTCATAATCTCCTATTTTCTTGGGGCAATTGTGTAATCGCTGTGTAGAGAACTAACTGTGTACAATGTGTGTAGTTGCATGCATTCACCACATGACATCCTGTAGACCATCCGATCGCGAGCATTCAAACATTTTTAGCACCACTTTGGTTCCGCGTTCCTTGCTTTATCACATGAAGAAAACAAACTCCCGCACTTTATCAGGACCCCATGTTTGAATACGCTCGAGACTTACACAGTCTATTGCGGGTTGGCATAGTTTATCTATGACTCAAAACCGCAGCTGACAATATCGAATGGTCAGACAGTAGGAGGATTAAATGAGTGGTTAAAACTCACATGCTTTCCTCATCTCCTTCTTCTTCATCCTCTGCTCCTGCTGACCCAGCAATCTTCAAGATGCTCTCCATCTTCTCCACTGACTTAGTGATGTTGATCAACCTCTGCAGGGTAGCCTGAGAAAAACAAAACCAAGGCGTGTTATTTGTATATCCTATATTTTCTCTCACCCTGCTAGAACAGTGACTTTGTGCATTCCAATGAATTTCCTGGCAGGCAAGATACTACACTGGTTTTATGAGAAATTCAGGGATGTGAAAGGCTGTTAAAAAAACAACAGAACTGCGAGTGCAAAGCGAGAAAGCTTGCGAGCACGGAGCCCACTTATATACATTCATCTTTGGTTTTAAAAGCTTGACTCTCTGGGGCGTTCTATATGGTTTTATCTTCTTGTTTTTATTAATTTGATCTTAACTTAAAAAAAAAAAAATAATAATAATAATAGTAATTAAATTTTTCATTAGTTTATTTTTTTATTTTGTTGAATTTTTTTCTTTTTTGGGGGTGTCAAAAAACAAGCAATCACATCCCTGGAATTTTACATTTTGTAAAGTAATTGTCATACCAAATTATTTTTATGTTTGGTTTGAACAAAGAAAAATTGACAACAGCAGGTTTTGAACCTGCGACCTCTGGAAACGTGCCGTTCAAACCAAACGTAATTAAAATTTGCCCAGTTGTCAGTTTCCCTCGTGGTTTATCACTTGATAGAATTTAAAGAATTGTAACAAAATATCAGCTGAACAAGTTTTGAGAAGTGCCCTCTCTCTCTTCACATCAAGAGACGATCAAATTTACACGGTTCAAGATTTGATGTTTTGTTCCATTGAGCTGTGCACAAATTGTGCTTGGGAGAGCAAAAAGAACCAAAAGTCATTAACCAGTAGCTGCCGGGATTATCTCAATCTGTATCGGGGATTCCTTCTCCAGTGAAATTTTCTAGATCAAACTGAAATCACGATGACACAAAGTAAAAACACCCATATGGTGGTCTTTAGCACTGAGTTTTATAGTTTTCCCATAAATAATTCTTTAACAGAGGCCCTCGTTGTTCGGTAAGCCACCACCACTAAATGATAATGCAGAACCTTCCAAGTGACTCAACAAGTCATCTGACTGTTGGGCTTGCCGCACATGGCGACTTACCACGACAACGGGCTGCACAAACACACAACCCAAAGCATATTTACTTGACCTTTTCCTGGCTATTCAGGGTCATGGTTTGACCTTAACTGTTTCAGTGACCAGCCAGCAGGACCAGTTAGCTTTTTATTCCACTGGTCAGTCAGCTTTTTCACTTATCCATAATTCAAGAAATGGCAATACTGAACTAGCCAGCCGGACCACTTTGAGTGAATTCTAACTGGTCCTCAGGTGTTTTAACTGGCATTTGGCCAGCGGACCACTGTTAACGGAGAACGCTGCTGTATTGGGAAATCTGTACGTGATTGTACAGCCTCCAGGATCAAGTGATAAAAAGAGCTGTGTGGAATCTAACGATGAGAGCATTTTGTACCTTTTTCTCTCGTATTCTTGCACGTGCCACCATCTTCTCTTCCACTGCATGAATGGCATCATCCATTGCCATTTTGACGCTCTGTAAAAACCATGACAACAATGGCAGAATACCATGAACCAAATTACCAAAACTACAGTTACTTTATCAATTTCTCAACAACGAACCAAATAATTAAATATCAAAACTAAAAAACTAAAGACACGACACAAAAGACACGAAACAGAAATTTTGAAGAAGTTAACCAAATTTCGAGCAGCTAAACATTTTAAAAAATTCATATCAAAACTTGTCAGGAAATTAATAATTTACTACATTTCATATAAGTAGGATTTTATAAATTTGATAAACTTTTTACGTAAACTAAAATGGACTGGTAAAAAAACAAACCCAAAACAACAACATAGAAACACCTTTGAAGAAACTCACCAAGACTTCTTCTTTGAATTGACCAAGTGGAATGGAAAGATTACTGATCACTTTATCCATCCCAACCTAGAAGTAGACAAAAAACACAAGAGCAGATTGAATTAGCTAGTTTATAAAAACAGTACAATAAGAGTAAAATACAGGGACATTTTTTTATGTTTCTGAAATGGTTTAAAGCTTAGAGATTCATTTGTGCTTTGTTCTTTCCCTGATTTTAAGTAATCCACAATTCAGTGTGTTCTAAGCCCAGTGGTCAGGTGCCAAATTGGGTATATATGACATCTATTGAATAACGCAGAGAGTCAATGAGTTCCAATTTCAATAGAGAATGTCAAATTTGGAAAGCACACAGAGCTACACATAGACAATTCCACCCAAGCAGCCTGTGGATTTGTTTTCCGCAGGACTTGGAAAGCACCAAGCATACAAGTGTTTATCACACACCCCCTGTTCTCCCTTAAACAGTGGTCTGCTGGCCAAATGCTAGTTAAAACAATGAAGGACCAGTAAAAATTATCTTGCGGTGGTCCGACTGGCTAGTTCAGTGTTGAAAATAGAGCAACCATAATTCATATTTCATATAAAATATGGACTAGTGCAAAAGCTGACGGACTAGCTAAAAGACAAGCTAACTGGTCCCCTTGGCTAGTCAATGAAAAGGTCAAGGGTGAACCCTGACACCAGTGTAAGGGTAACACCAAAATGACATTACTCATCCCCAATGCAATTATTATACCAATTACATCTAGGCAAACTTGGAAAACCTAAGATAATATTCGGGATTGTTTGTCTGTTTGTTGTTGTTATCAAATGTTTTTTTTGAGGACTGGGAACTATACGCACCAGATTAGAGGACAAGTTGACAAAGTCTGCATAGTCCTTGTTGATGAGCTCCACCATGGCATTCTTCAGAGACTTGAAGTAGATGTGCAAGTCTTCTCTCAGTGTCTCCAGCTGGACCCGACGTCTGCAATCAGCAACAAAGGCATCCACATCGAAGCTATCCTGGTAATTGGATGGATATTAAAAACATTGGTATCATGGCTCAAATTTGGGAGAAAAATCTACAAGACTGCAGGGCTTCTTGTAGCTCAAAACTTCTACTGGACCGGAAAATTTGTTACAAGACCGGAATCTAAATGAGAAGAACACTATCTACACAGTTTCACATTTGAGCTGTTTTTGGAACAAACATTAAGAGAAGATTGATCTCATTTTTCTTATGGGTAATTCTTCAATACTCAAGGGAATTGAAAGATATATTTATCAGTTTAAATTAAAAATACGGTATGACTAAGATGTTATTATTCAAAAGCACAAGACCGCCAGACTTCTACGGTCGTAAGTTTACTGGCCTAACGCTAAAAGCACTGGCCTCGGGCCTGCGGTCCAGTGTAAAATTCGAGCCCTGGGTATGACCAAATACGGTATGCAAAACTATAGCCACTCAGGGCTAAGCTTAGTCAGAGCCCAATTTCATGGGGATAGTTTCACGTGATAAAAGGTTAAACCTCTGACGGTCATGTTTTAAAACTTGTTTCCCCCACATTTTTTTCAGCACCCACATATCCTCGAAATGTGATCATGAGTTTAATTCTTTTTTTTGATATTATTAATATTAACATTGATTTTTCTTATTAGAAATATTATCCATTTGAAAATGTATCTTGTCATTTTTTTTACGAGCAGTGGAAACAGGTCAAGTGGGGATTTTGTTTCCCCATTTTACCCTACCCCAGTACTTGTCAATTTTTCTATTGAGAGGCCTTGCCATCTCAAAAGAAAAAATTCCAGGCCTGTTTACATGTCAAAGAGGGCGCTATAAAGAGGGCGCCAGTGAAACGGCATTTCGGCTACCGTCACCAGTAAAATATCCACTGCCTTTCCCGAACTGATCTCTGAAGTGTGTGAACCCTTCCTTTTAAAATCTGAAAAAACAAGGCCTTCCTTCCTGAGCTCTGCCCATTATTCCTGCTCCCACCTCATCACTTCACCAACTGACTGTTCCCTCTCAACGTCTGTCATGTCTGTGCCGATTCAGATCAGAGGTTATTCTTAGAAAACAGCATTGTATTTGTAATAAGAGATTGGAATGTCCATTCTCCCGTGGTAACATTAACTTAGAAATAGAACTAGAACTTAGAAGACTGAGAGTGAGAGTGAGAGATGGATGCAAACAAGTTGACTTTCTTTCCTTTCAATCAATCATTGCAATTAATTACATACATACATAGTACATATATCATGATAAACGTTAACTCTGAATCTTAATTAATACTATAGTTGGCAAGGATCCTAACAATAACATGCCAAATCACTTCTTTTGTATTGTAAACTTAGTTTAGAAGATAATAAAGAAATTTCAGTGTTAGGCGTGAGAGTAGTTGCGATGATCGTAACCCTCCTGCATTCTGCGACCGTCGGGAGGATGGAGGGTTACGATCATCGCAACTATTGCGTGAGAGGAAAAACCAAAAAGAAAAGAGGGAAACCCACGCAATCAGGTTAGGTAGGAACTGAAAACAAAATCCACATGCCAAGGCTTTGGTCCGGATATCGAACCAGTGACAAAAACCAGGGACAAAAACCACTGAGCCAACCTGACTGTGGCCCCATCCCTATTTATAGGGCTATAAACCTGACTGCAACAGACACTGAAATTGAATTGAATTGATCATGTCCATTCATCCGGATGCAATAACTTACTTACCTTCATAAACTCCTCTTTATCGAAACACAGAGGTGTTGCTGAGCTTGGCATTGGGACCAGCTTAAAGCTGGCACCAGAACTCATAATGTCTGCAGGTGTTTCGACAATATTTTTCAAATAAAAGGTAAAGAATTCATGCTTATTTTAGTGGGCAATTGGTACAAGCTACACGACCACGAATGAAAATCCACGTCTAATCTTTACTTGCACTCTTATGTCTCTTGAGGGCGCTAAACATTATCTGTGTTGCAATTGCATAAACAAAAATGTGTGATGTAACCCGCCGGTTTGGTTTGGATAAATCATGAAATAGTTTACACTTTCCGCCTACCACTAATACAACAATCTTTGGTAGTTTGTAACTCACGTTGACGACGGTAAGGCAATTCTCTTTTTCTCCAACTTTACCTCGGGTCGATTTTTAATGAAGTTTTTCACCAATCCGCAACGTCAACTCAAAAGCTTAGAAATTTACTACTCCAGTCCTAGAACTATTCTGTTCGTTCCGCTATTGTCTCCCCAACCGGGGAGACGATAGCGGAACGAACCGAACGAATAGCTCCAGGAGTAGAAATTTACATGCACTCAACAATGTCTGATGTGATGTTACTGAAAATGTGTACTGCTGACTGGGCATGACTGAGTGATATCATTGTCCCCCTGTTGTACATTAATGAAACTGTATTGAATAGACTTATTAATGTTCCTACCCACCTTCTGAAACTGCTTAATTAAGATCTAAAACTAAAAGTTAAAAGTAAAACGAAAGTGAAGAATAAAGTGGCCACTAGAAAATAAGGAACGACGATGTATTTTTTATATGTTGACTTATAATTTAAATGATTGATGGAATAATGATATTTCTGTGACAAAAGCATACAACTAAAATAATAAAAAATTGCAATCGGTGTTTGCCCATTTTACACATTGGGTTTAGGACTGTCGGGATTAATTCAAATTCAAGTTCAATTGATAGTAGTACAAGTACGTAGAACTGTGGAAGCTAAACACAAAGATTAACGGATACTGATAGAATTTAACGGAGAATATAATATCATGATGAATCACACAGACTTAATCTTTGTCTGTTTGATTTCCAGACAGGACTAACTGTTATTTCATCTACTGCAATCATCATGAGCTTCTTTGCCCGTCACAGGGTTCTCACACTAGCTGCTGTTGGTCTTACTCTGGTCCATGCTGGCTGGTACTACATCGCCAGCGATCCAGTCTTCAATCCTGAAAAGAAAGTCCTTCAAGTCACCCCTCAGTATTTTAAAAGCAAGCAAACCAAACAGAAGAAAGCTGCTGTAGAAGGTGTCACTAAGTCCAAGTAAACGACCAAGGTTCGTCCCACACCATTCTGACCAGCCAATGCAGCATCAACAAAATTGCCAATAGCCGATCAGCATGTTCCAGTGCGAACGCTCGGTGCGCAAAGGATTCTGGGTAGATTCCGAGTCCAAGCAACACCGGCAAACCATCACGGCACGCTAATTTTGAAGCAATGCGGTACACAACCATAAAACTTGGCAATTCTACCTCCATGGTGACCATGTAAACTACAGCATGGCGTCCATCTTGGCAGCTTGATTGATTTTATAAGTGTACTCGGTTTCTCAAGTTGCATTGTGGTATATTTTTAAGATGGTGCTTGTGCATATGGCCTATTTAAAGTTTTGTGTAATAGTTGTATTTAAGAGATCTCACAAAGGAACTGAACTCCATCACAATTTCATTTTATGCGCTTCACAAATGGCTTCAACAATTCTTGGTCATGTCTTAGACCAAGAGCTCCGACGGACCAGGTTTCATGTTGACAATTTTTGTTCTCAATATTTAAAATGTACTCAATGGGGTGCATGTAAAGTGTTGAAATGAAGATCGAAACAATTTACCAAGTTTTAACTGATGGTTTTCTCATAATCCTCTGGTCTACATTGACCAAAAGGAGGATCGAGAGTTATGATCGCAAATACTTCAAAATTTTCTTTTTCAATATTCAATTGAACTGACAATAATAATTACATGTATTATCTGTCCAAAACTGACTAGGAAAAACAAATTGATACAGCTTTATTCTTTTTACTTTAGAGACTGTCACTTTGATCATGAAGTTACCACCGTGGGTTGCTCAGAACAAGTTACTTTCGGTGGGCATTGCCCTACTGTCCTTACATCTAACCATCTACACTGTCCAGAAAACCGCCCTCGCTACCAGGTCTAGCAAGAGGCTAAGGGGTATGGATATTGAACCAGTTGAGAGGAAGTAAGCTCAACTAAAGACGCCCTAAAGGTATGGTTCAACTAGAAAAATGGTTTTATTCCTGAAAAGTTGTTAATGGCAGTCATAATCTAGTATATCTTTGTTTTGCATCATTTGTTCTTTATAGCCAAATGCAAACAACTTTTCTGCTTTTTTTTTCAAATTAATTTCAATTAAGTTAGAGCTTATTAATTTTGGTTTTACCCTTGCACCGATGTGTGTTAGCACTGTATACTCGGTACTTTCCCGAGTTCTGTGAAAAAAATCACAGGCATATTATTCGGGTGGGATTCGAACCCACGACCTTTGAAATTCGACCTTTGCAATTCTAGAGCAGTGTCTTACCATCTAGTTGGTAAGGCACTGCTCTAGAATTGTGAAGGTCGTGGGTTCGAATCCCACCCGAGTAATATGCCTGTGATTTTTTTTCACAGAACTCAGGAAAGTACTGAGTATACAGTGCTAACACACGTCGGTGTAAGGGTAAAACCAAAATTAATATTCTTTATCCCTGATGCAAAATCAACATCTATTAAGTAAGAGCTCCAAAATGTCTTTTTATTTTCAGATGTCTTCCATGTCCCCTGGGAAACTTCACCCACAGAAGATTAAAGCGTCAATCACTCCCGAGACTCTTCATCATTCTGATGTCGTTCAAACCTTAGAAGCTTTCAAACTTCTCATACAATCATGCTATGGTCCCGACGGATACTTGAAAACTATTCAGAACTCGTGTGGAGGCCAGGTTACAATCACCTCCTCCTCATCCGTGCTTGTGAAACAACTGCCTGTATCTCGGCCCATTCTGAAACTAATACTTGCTGCCGTCGGGGGTCATATAGCTGCCTGCAGTGATGGGGGCCTGTTCTGTGCCTTGTTGACGACAAACTTAGTCAAGTCTTGCAGAGAGTTGGATCTTCATCCTGTACTCTGCATTGAGGTCAATGAACTTCTCCTCAAGTTGTGCGGGGAGTTTCTTGATGCCAACCCGTCTTGTCGTGTAAGCATCAACGTATCAGACGTCCAAACTATGCTCAGCCTCGTTCGAACGGTCATCTCTACAAAGCCAGCTTGTGGTCTCTCCGTGAGAGACACTGACTTTATCACTAATCTGACCCTCCAAGCCTTTCTGAATGGCCTACCGTCCTCCGCAGAGCAGGACTTAAGAATGCCAGGTGTGAGGTACGTCCTGGTGGAAGGCCGGACGCCGACAGAGTCTACAATTGTGGACGGAGTTCTGATTGAGTGTCCGCAGATTCCCACGTATGCCAGCAAGGAACCGGACAACCTCCACAGACAGAACATCAGCGTCGCTCTCTACAACACCTCACTATCAGGTGATGGGGAAGGAATGCCAGATATTGCCATAGAAACCAAGGAAGGTGTCCGTCTCGAGGATGCCTCTCTTAATCAGCTTCTAGTCCTCGGAAGGCATCTGATCCAACATAAGATAGGCCTGTTGGCTTGTCAGAAGGTCGTCCATCCTCAGCTCAAACGCTTCTTGAGAAGCCATGGTGTGCTAACGTTAGACAGATTGTCATTCCTTCACATTGAGGCTGTCCAGACAATCACAGGTAAATGCCTTTTTTTGCTTGTACTCACAATGTATCAAGACTTATTGCATACAAATCCATTGTTCTCAGAATTGTACGCATGCTCAGAACTATGCAAGCAATGGAAAATTAACCTGGTAAGTCTGCTGCCACCTAGCGTTCTAAAGTCTCCCATTGTCTCATAGATGACAGCTTTTCAGACAGAACTGTAGTCATGGATTTACACATTGCAAGGAGTAAATATACATAAAGTAAATATTACTTGTGTAGAGTTAGTGTAGGGTCCTATTATTAAACTAGTTTTAACTATTTGAGCATACCCTGAGAAAAAGATGTAATAAATAAATAATTGGGTGTGATCCCTGGCTACACAGCAGCTAACGGTTGTATGGCTTCTGACTGGCACCCCCGAACATATTGACAATATATGGAGACCACCAACCTAAGGCTGTATAGCTCAGTTTGTAAAGCGCCGGCATGTTAAACTGGAGGTCCTATTTTATTAAATTTTTCTTTGTTCAACCCAAAATTATTTAAAATTTACCCAGTCAGTTTCCCTCGTTATTAAATATATTTAATTGAACTGATAAATAACTGAATAAAGTCAGTTGAAATGAAACGTTTTCCAGCAGTAACCCAACCCATACCATGTCTTTAATTCAGCGATGTAACCACCTCTCATGCACTTTGTGAATTTCCCAGGAGCGAGAATGCTTGGTACTCTTCAGGCTTGCATCCCAGAAGGTTCCCTCGGGCATCTTGATGGAATAGTCCACCTTGTACTACACGGCAGGAGTTATTTCCATCTCCAAAACCCCAGCCGTCCTGTCTCCACGTTTGTCTTGTGCAATAGAACCGAAGCCTCACTGGAGGAACTGAAGGTAACGATATTGTGTTTTATCTTGCATGGAATATTATTATTATTATTATTATTATTATTATTATTTATTCGGCCATTTTTCAAAGAACAGAAATAATACATTGTACTTGTAAACGGTAGTTTAGCTACAGGAAAAATAAACTGCTTAAAGAACTATAAGAATAAGCCTTACAGCAACTAAAGCATTGAATGAATGAAGAAGACTGACTGAAGGGTTGGATACAACAGGGTAATGAAAAGATGAGAGATGAGGATAGATTGGGTAACGACAGGAAATGGGGTGGGAGAGGGCAGGGCAGGGAAGGTACAAAGACAACCCAGTTCAAGCTGTGCTGTGTCCTAAAGTAACAGTGGGAAGAACCCCGACCGTGGATAGGTCCTGGCATGAGGTGTTCACTATCCACCAAGGAACGCATCGCCAGGGCCAGCCAGGGAGGTAGCAGGAAGCACCTGGTGGCTGCCGTGGGGCTTTGTGGAGCTCCGGACCCCACGGAGAGAAGGACATCAAGTGTCCAACATGTTGTTTTGATTTCCATCGGATCTCTGATTTTCTTTTGACCCTCAAAATAATTTGCAAAATTCGAAATTGTTCTGTTATTCTTTTTTTTTTTCATTAAGAAACACTGTTTTTAAAGCAAACCAAACTTTGCTGTTTTGTTCTAGGCTACTTGTAGTGCAGCCAACCATGTTCTAGCGTTGACACTGTCACATCCCATGGCTGTACCGGGGGCTGGTTGCTTTGAAGCATGTCTGGCTGCTCATCTTCAACAACAGGTATCTTGGATCCAACCCTCATTAGATATTCAATAATATTGCCTGTCTGTGTGCATATGGCGTAACAAGCTCAAACACCGCACTCACTGAGATCAAAGGAAAGACCTATTTGTTGCTGAGAGCTGTGCATGGCGTGTATTTTCATGCCTGTTTCTATTGCTTTACCTCAGTGATGGTGACCTATTCGCAAGGGGTCTTTTATTGTTCATTTTGTTAATCCTTAATATCAGGAATAGTTCAAAGTTTTTGTCATCAGTGCATCGTAAAAAGGTGTCTTGTATGAATAAAGTTTAAGCGACATAGCAAATAGTTTCGGAAGCAATGGAGAGTAAAAACTGTCTGATGATTGTTTTTGAAAATTAAATTCTTGAATTTTGATTTAATTTTGTAAGGTTTGCAGTAACACCGTAGAAATATTCTCTATAAGTTGTGGTTCTGAAAAGAAGTACGAGTAGTGTAACAACTCAACATTTCAACCAGTTTGCTCTGACTGTCTTCAGGAGATTAAAATATTATAGCATTTTCCTGAAGACAATCGGAGCGTACTGGTCGAAACGTCAAGTTGTTACACTTAACCAATTTTCTTCTTTTTTAGAACCACCACAGCACATAGAAAGATTATTTCCATGGTGTGACTGCAAACCCAACTAGATTGGATTCCCACCATGCCAAGTTTCAAATCCCACTTGCATTTTCATTGTAATTGCAGAGTGTATCGATAGATTCGGAAGTTTTGATTGATCTGGGATGCACGCGATCACAATTCAAAACAGCTGCTGATAACTTCATCTTTTGCATCGAGCAAGTAGCAAGGGCCATTGAGCATGGGCAGGACTGTCAAATCACTGATAGTGTCCACCATCACAGATGGCCCCTCCCCCGTGGTGAAAACCCAGCGGATTGGTTGAATCGGTGTGCATGTGGAATGAAGTCATTCGACAGGAGCAGCGATTGGCAGATTCTTGGTACAAAGGGCGGTGGCGCAACCCACAGACTGGCGGATCCCATTGAGAAGAGAGACGTAGCAGAAGAAAGTCACCCTGGCAAAGAGCAGAATAAGTGTGATCAACAAGAAAAGGGCCGCCCAGTGACGGACAAAGGACTTGCACTCGTACTTGACTCTTTTGTTGTGAAGAAAAATGCCTTACATGTCGCTGTTGAGACAGCTAACATAGTGCTTCGCATTCACCAAACTCTAGAGGATCAAGCTCATTAGTCCTTCTTAATGAGGTCGTTTAGAGATAATTGGAAAGACTGGAATCGGATGTATCTACCGGAAAATTAAGTCCCTGTGCTCCATCCATCTTCGAGAACAAACTATGGTTTCATCTGATAGTTCACGTAAATGTTTTCCTTCTTCATCATATTGGTCACTAAGTCATATTAAATTAGCCTTATTCATCATTTGTTGCTCGATACGTGGCACGGTGTACTCCCACCTCCTATTGTGTCTTCATTGTGTTCTGGGGAATCTCATTCTGTAGAGGATTTTAAGGGGCGGGGACTTCTATACAAGAGGAAAGGAGTGGGCCGTGGACACCCTCTATCACATATGGGGCATGATTTATTTTTCATGGTTGGTTTCGAAGCGAGTCTGCCATATATAAATTACCTCTTCCTTGCTAACATGCCTCTTGCATTCTTAACAATTAATAACAGTCTGATAGCAAGCACCTTTTTCGATCCGGACAGAACTATATGCAACTTTTTTCATTTTAATCACAGGAAAAAAGACAACATTTTGAAAGGCAAACATACACAATTTATCTAGTTAACTCCAATGAGTGCATTTGAATGACATTGCGTCGTTGTATTGTCTGCATGTGCAGATTCTTTACTACTTGGAATAAGGACCCACTCACCAGCAGGATGGTAGGCGTATACAAACTAACTTTGTAGTCTGGGAGCAAGACTCAAAATGACACAGTGGTGAATAAGGCCGTGTCCGAAACGGCGACTTCGGCTACAGCTACGGCAAGATCGCGCGCGTCTGCCTATTATTCAACACTGGCAGACGCGCTGATCTAGCTGTAGCTGTAGCTAAAGTCGCCGTTTCGGAAATGGCCTTAGGTCCATGAATAACCCCCCCAAAAAAAAAAAAAATAAAAAAATTCCCATACTTTGACACACTATTTTCCTCTTGTACAGCAGTACCCCTCCTTAAATCCTCTGCAAAGAATTTCTGAGAATCCAACCGCACAATGAAGACACAATAATGGGGGGTGGGGGTGGGGGTAAACCATGCCCCCATATCAAGCACCAAATGATGAATACATACGTTTAATTATTGGGATCTCTGTACCAAGCAATAATATGAACCAGGTCCCAACACTACTGAGGCTTTGCCTGTAGTGAAGCATTGTCATTTTAGCCAATGACGGTAGCCACACCACAAAGGCACTCAGGATCTGCAGGAGTAGGACTGTAAACATCTAAAATGGCATTCTAATTTGCCAGCGGATTCCTCAACTGTTAAATGAGTCACACATCAATACGTATCGTCAAGCTTTTTCAGAAGCACTAAGATTTGTAGTGACACTTTTGAATATTCCGTCAGCAAGATTGCCTCACAGTCGATCTATAATTTTTTTTAAACCATGCTAATTCTACTAAACTTTTATTATCAGTTCAATGAAATATATGTAATAAAAACAAAATGCTTCTGTCAGTAAATAATTTACTCCTGACGTGAGTAGCCCATTGGTAATGATGTAACCTCAGCAACAGGAGGTTCGAGCGGCCGACGATCGGTGCGTGGATTGCGGTCGAGTGCCTGAATTTTTAGCACAAACACTTTGTGAGTAAATTATTTAAGTTTCTTGTTTTAAGATCATGTAGAACCTGCATTGGTTTGTCAGAGTAAGTATAATACAAGAAAAGTAAAAACTAAATAAATAAATAAATAAATAAATAAAAATAAAAACAATAATAGAAAATACGGTTGAGACTTATTAACACAGTTTGAAGGAGATTTTTAGTTCTTGCAAGCACTTACAAATAATGTAAAATCTAAATTTATACACAGATGGAAACACACCATCTCGAGATTAAAATAATTCAATAATTACTCAACAAAAAGAGAGAATGGCATTTAATTGATATATTAACCCTCTCATTTTTTTGTTATCATTGTTCGCTTGAATTATAATTTATTGCGGAGCGTTGTGGCCGAGCGGTCCAGTGTGTGTGTGTTCGAATCCCGGCATAAATGGTCACGGTGCTTGTGCCGTTGAGAAAGATACTTTACCATAATTGCTTTGTCCTTCAGTTGGTCCCGCGTACTGGGATAGGCAGTGCACATGACATACCCAGAACACTTATCGTGGAAGAGTAGACCTCGGTGTTTCGTGTTCATGGCCAACATACCATGTCCGGTGGCAGAGGGAGCCCCCCCCCCCCCCCTCCCCTGAAGTGTTCCCGTACTCTGAAGTCTTCCCCTCTAAGACAGAAGTATATCTCACCCCGAAATTTCTCGAAAGACTTCCTGATATTCCCAGACCACAACACGATGAAGACTCGATCAGGCGGTATACACACAAATGTACACATTTATGCCACAATATCGAGCACCAAAATGTGCAAACACGCTTGTCTATACAGGTTTATTTAGGCTTTCGAATTACGGTGATTATTGTTTTCAAATGAACGGGGTCTCTGAGGGCACATCTTTTTTATGAAATTTGTTTTTACAACTTTTGCCCGTCCCTTAATAATATAATATAATAATAGCACCGGTTTAAAATTTTTAAGGAACCATACCCATCAGTAGTGTATGGACCCATGGTGATTTAGCAGACCAATAGTTTATACCCAAAGAATGTGATCAGGAAAAAAAACATAACCCCTCTCCTCATCCGAAATTAAACCAATGCATGCTGTAGCCATCCTTTTTACTTAGCTTTATGCTCTACCGCAGTTTATCTTTAAACTGAAACAATGTGCAAGCATTGTGTGCGGGGCCCGCAAAGCAAACACAAGCGACAGTTGCGCCACGGAGGTATTGCACCAACTACCAACTACCATATTTGTTTAGTGTGTAATCAGTAACCAATTTTTACCCCCTTTTTTAAAAGGACGCCGACCCCTATAGTTCGAGGCAACCCCTTTTTTGCGTTTAACTGCTGTAAACTGGACACTAAAAGGCAAGACTGGAGGCAAATTTTATCACAAAGAAATATACGCCTTTTGTGCCATGGGTAAACACCGTGTAGCGTGAACATCGTGTACAATGTGCCCGCAGGCTATTGGACAAATGCAACATATAGGCAGGTTGTCGATCATCCCGACCCAACTATGATGTACAACTTTTTTTTAGCTAGCAGATTTTGCTAAAAACACCGTTGTGCACAAAGATTTAAAGCCGCTCCTCGTTACTCCCTTACTTAAAAAACTCGCCAAATGCCTTTGTTTCATTTTTTCCCAGTTTTTTTTTTTTTTTTTTACGTAGACCTACATATATTTTTGTAACGAATGATGCACCACTTTTACAGACTAAGTTATACAGAGTTTGCACTTCAAGATGCTATAGGTCCGATTTTGGGCCGGTTTCACCCAAAGATTTGGATTAAAAATTTTAGTAGTTATTTTTTATAGATTTGAGAAAGCTTTCGCTTAAGGTATACAAAAAAACAGGACCATGAAACACGTAAACTACAAAGACTTGTATCCATGCAATTTGCACCAGATATAGTTTAACACTAACACCTAGAGAATAAAGACAAATTTATAACAAGTGTTAGTGAGTATCAGAAAGAAAAATAGATTAAAACTTGATTATCCCTCACTAGGAAAATTAGAAATTTTGACAAAGAAATTTCTGTACACAAATACACTAGGAACGATCAGCAACGAAAGGATTACAACAACAAGTTGTTCTAATTAGTTTACATCACACGCCCAATTAGTAAAATTCTTGATATAAAACAGCAAGAAGACAACCATGCTAATTAGGGATTCGAGCCAGCCACCCGACAGCTCTTTGCTCCTACTGCTCGTTGTATCATTTAATAGCAGCCGGAACAAAAATAATGAGCTGCCGTATCGCTTTGTTCTGATCCTTCTTTGTTAAAAAAAACCCAAACAAACAAATAAACAACAACGTTTACTTCTGGAGTTGGTCTGAAATTTGGCATGTAGTGGGTGGTCGGAATCAGAAAGAATTCTATTTATATTATATTGTTGAAGGCTAATTACTTTACTTGCTTGCTTGATTATATTCTGTCGAGGTTAATCCTAGATCGTATTATCAAGTTTGAAAGCTTCTGTTTTTGCTTGGTCGTTGATCGATACTGATATCGGTTCGCATTTCACGCACTGGTATCACTATCTCTAAGTTTGATTTATTCAAACGAATCTAATATAGGAGCATATATATGGGTATAATTCTCAAAGAAAAAAAAAATATCCGCTTGCTTTCAATCAACACACGTCGAGTGAACATTCCGCAAGTTAAAGTCGTAGGCCTACCGTTTCAGTGAAAACAATGAACGATGGTTTATATTTTTGCACGTTCATTATTGTGACGGATGTTTTCCCCAATCATCAGGGATGATACCGACCAACATGAGGACCATTTTTCATTATCATTATCAATGGTCACATGTACTCTTTGCTTGTATTGTACTAGGCCTATAGTTACTATTTGTTCTTTTCCAACAATTCTGCCATTTGTTATTGAGTAAGGAAAGAAATGGAGTTTTGAATAGAAGAAAGCACGTTCATCAAGTACAACTCAAATTGGTATTACACCGTACATTGTTACACAACAATTGTTGCGGAATCTCAACAGTCAATTACAGTAGGAATCAAACGCTCACCGGTAAATCATTCACTCATATGACCAAAGTAGGCCGTGATGTCCAGCACCCACGCCTCTGGACGACAGACCACGAGGGTGTGTGCCCAATAGACAATTATCATGATGCAGCCATCTTGATTTTCTCCCATTCAAATCAATGTAATCAAAACCAAAGCTTGCATGAGAAATAATCTGGTTCCTTTTTGTACAATGAGTATTAGCATACGTTGCTTTTATTGGATGCAGGGAACATAATCAAGAAGGTGGCATAATGATTGTTGTCCTTTTTTTTAAACTGCGAAAAGCATTCAATTGCGTAATGACACATTCCAACGGGAGATTCCAATTGACAACGATAATTGAACTATATAAAAATTAGTATAACACTGAATGCGGTCATGCTTGTTTCGTTTGCGGTGGAGTCTCATAATAAACAACGGCTCACGGTGAGGGTCTCGAGATACTGGTTTAGCTGACTTTGAGAGTACTTTCAGATGGGCATCTGTGAGACTGGTGATCAAATGAACTTTACAATCAGTGAGCTTTCAGATTGAAACTAGTGTTTATGGGTGTTGATATTAGTAATCAACAATCCTGCACGCCTAGTTTGTCTTTCGGTTCTGTGGGCGCTATACAACACTGGATGACAGTGCATGTAATGTGATGCTCAAACAAAGAAACTCTGCTCTCGAGAGGGTTCATTCATTTGGCTTTTTGGTATCTCAAATAGCCTGTTCGCGGAAGTCCTCTTTGTTCGTTTCGCAAAATCTTTGATATTTAAAAACAAGGTTGTTGAAGTTATGGATGGAAGTAAAACTATTTAAACTTTTCAAAGCATTATTCATTCTACCAATCTTATCATATTTTGTGAGAATTGTCTGAATGTATAATTGGGCTTTAAAAAAAGAAAAAAAGAAGAAGGGGGAAATCAAACAAATGAAACAAAAACAATTGTCTCACTAATGACATCCATGCCCATGCGTATGTAGCAGTTGTATCTACCGTGTAGATTGTGGTCTAATTTATAGTGAATTAATACATTTTGTTTGACTACATGATTCTCCACGAAACGCTAGTGGTTTTTATGCGTCGGGACTAAGTGTACATTCAGAAAACAGATGGAAAGTGTCGCAATAAATCAATAAATGAATGAAAGAAGAAGAAGAAGGGAAAACATCATAAGCGAGTAATAGAAACAAAGAAGTAAAACGATTTTTATAGGTATACCCAATTTTATAAGCATAAAAAAATTAAAATGGAGTGACAGTACACACGCCTATAATCCAAATAATGAATTCAGCAATAATGTCCATTCGGCATTGGTTTTTAAATTTTATTTACATTATAAACATAAATATTTCGATTCGATACTTTCAGTTAGTGTCACGGTGTTTTCCCTATTTAATTTTCTCTGTATTTGTGTTTCATTTCTTTTGATCTTCTTGATAATGTAATGGAATTCATTACTTTCAGTTCTCCGTTCACACAACCAACTGTTAGCAGAAGCACTTCTTTTATTTATAATATGGGACGTTGATTGGAAGCATAAGAGTAAACATAAAGCTGGGAAGTCTTTGTATGCGTTGGGCTCTTTAAGCTGACCCGGAACAACGGCCGATTTATACACAGTGTAGCAGCTGCGCTGGACAAAGAGCTTCTGCCTCATTGTGGTTTTTGCTTGCCCAGTTATTAAAACGACCATCAGACATTCTTTTGTTGAGGGATCGAAAGCTACTCGCGTGCCACGCGCGTGGCGGAATACCAACACAATAACAAAAGGGAGACCATTGGACAAGAGCCGAAGCAACTTGTAGGGTTGCTGCGGACGATGTCTGGCTTCTTAGCCAATGGGGTAAAAGAGTGTCCGCACAGGCGCCACTTAAAGAACCAATGGGAGATTGACTTTTTTGTTTCAGCGAAGTAGTGTTTTGTGTTGGGTTTTTTTCTCTCTTCTCTTCTACACCGGCTGCTCATCATAGTATCGACTTGTTGTAGGAGATCTAGAAAACTGGCCCAAACGAATCAATAGCCCCATTAAATGTGAATGGCTTATGACATTATTTATGCATCCGGTTTAAAATTGCCGTTGAGTGAATAAAGTAAATCCGTGGAAATAAATCAATCGAATTGGACTCCACGGGACAGGGCGACAGACATCATATCGTGATGCACAATAATGTGCTGTGGTTTATTTATGTTATCGGTGGATAGCAGGAAGAAAATCCCCCGGTGTCTTGTGTAAATGAATACTAATGAATGTCAACATTTGTCTGGTAGGTCATTGTGCTTCTTCAATCATTACCGCATCATTGTGAAGTGCGCAACAGGTAGCTGGGGATGTCACAACCACAGCGCCCGAGTGAAAACAAAACACGGCGCGTGCCTGATACCTTGGCAAACAAAGCCGAGGTACGTTAATAGGGGGAGTACCAGCACCGCACCTAATCGGAAGTTTCTTCCACATTTGTTGTTTTGTTCCGCGCGCTCCATATTAGGCTCGTTGTCTGCTTGTTCTCAGCCACTTCACATGTTGACTCCGTGCGGAACACTCGTCATCAGCGAATTTGTAAAGAGCCGAGTTCCGATATTACCGAAGTCGCTTGGTCACCCGAGCTAATAAACTTGATACGGATCTCTGCACGTTCCGTCAATGAGTTTATTACTTCTCTAAATAGGGGGCCTACAGCTGCAAAAACTAATTTTCAATTTATTGCGGGAGCTGTATTCGTTTTACTCCGACGAATTGTGATTATTTTGACTTTCAAGAACTGATCCCACGGGGTAAAATTGACAAAATGCCCAGAGGATTTTTGGTGAAACGAAACCAAACTCTGACGACCATGTCGCATCGCTCCCGCTTACTGGAGTGGGTAGACAACAACCAACAGTCCGGGAATGCAGCTATCGGAGATGGTCTTGAGGTAGGGGTGCAGTGGTCCCCGACAAGGCATGTCGATTCACCGGACTCTGGCTACGGAAACAGCCCCGTTGACCCGGCTGGTTACTCGGTGCAGGTTCCAGCGTTCGGCTTCGGAAAGGACAGTTCATTTGCCGCGTTCGTCTACAAGGAACCAGTGGCCATCCCAACATACAAGCATCCGTCATCCTCTTCTGAGAATTCAGGGAAATGCGACTTTCAAGACAGTGATATTAAAACGATTTGCAAAACGCCAACGACGCCGAAGGTCGAGTCGACCCCAACGAAATCATTACCACTGAAGAAACGACCCATCTCGGGAGACCAGTGGGCGATGGTTATACCCAAACCATTTCAGTCGGGTAAGAAACCAAGAGCTATAAGAAAACTCAACTTTGACAATGACACCAAATCACCTGTAAGTGGGACTTTTATACAAGAAAGCATCACTAATGGCAGTCATGCGATTGAATGCGAATCTTCAGTACCGCACGGTGCAGCAAAAACAAAAGGCCTGTTTGTATGTAAGTTGTGCAGGGAGGACTACCACAACCCACTTTCTCTCGCTCAACACAAATGCTCTCGCATCGTCAACGTTGAATACCGCTGTTCAGAATGCGACAAGGTCTTTAACTGTCATGCTAACTTAGCTTCCCATCGTCGTTGGCACAAGCCGAGACCATCTGCAGAGTGCCCCCCACTTTCTCCCAGCATCCTTCCGGCTACAGACTCGGTCCTCGTGATCCCCTCTCCAGCTGTAACCAAAGCCGAAGGAAGCGAAGGAAGCAACAGCAACAGCAGCACCCAAAGCCCCGTGACGGTTCCCCGCAGCAAGAACCCGTTCCACAAGTGCGAACACTGTAAGAAAAAGTTCAGACGGCCGGTGAATCTCCGTAAACATCTACTGCATCGTCACGGGGAGACGGACGTCTTGCCGTGCCGTCACTGCGGACAGATATTCGGCAGTATGAAAATGCAGACGCTTCACTCTTGTCGGACTCTGAAAGGTGACGTCTTATGATTCGGATACAACTGTCAGTTAATAACTGAGTATATGAACTAGAAATGTCTGGACTCTCCGCATTGTGTTATCGCTAAAATCCACAGTACCTTAAAGGTATTATACAGGATTGGTAAGAATAAAAAAACATCATTGTTTAATTAGTCTGAAAGCTTTACTGGCAACAAAGTTCACGCTCGAACCAGTTTCTCTGTAAAATAGTTCCCTCTGAAATGAAGTCATATTCGAGAAAAACCATGTCTGAAAACCTAAAATAAAAAACACAACAGCTGTTTCGGTTGTTACAACCCAAATTAGTAACGATGTGTTTACATGCTGAAAGTTGTGCATGTCTTATTTTTTACTATTTTCTCACACAACAGATGACGCCCAAGTTCACAGATTTGTTAATTGCACGTTATGGTTAACCACACAAATATGACCACTGTGCGACTATTTGGTCGGCTCTACCAATCCTGTATAATAATTTTAAGGTTTTTTTGTAAACACTAAATAATGGTTGTAATAAACAAAATGTCACGACAATATGATCCCGTTGCTAAAGAACAATGTACATGACTTTATTTCGGAAAAAGCAACAACTTGTAATTGAACTTTACAAACGCATATAGGCCTACTAGTTTATGAGGATTAAATACTAACTTGAAAACGAAAATTGCTCCCCAATACCCCAAATTTACATTTACCATTGACCTATGCTGTATAATTTTAGTCGATCTACACAACAGAAAGAGTCTTTCAGATTAATCGGTTCTCTTTCGGTCGATCAAGTAAAAATTAAAGAAAATCGCCAGTTGTTGTTTTTCCCCAATTGGAATATTTTGACGTCAGTTGTCCAGTGCGATGAAAACGTTGCATCTATTATTTTAAAGCTTAAAGTTGTCCATTGTTTTCGGTTTCTATGACGTCAACGAAATTGCCCCAAGATAGCCCAATATTGATTTAGAGCCGTCAGTTTAAAATGAAACGTTAATTCGATTTGTCCATCTTGATGTGAGGGTACCCGTACAACTGCAATGCTTTGTTAACCTCCAACAACAGTTAGCCATAAAACACTATTGGACTTTATTATTGGATATTCCAAACACGACAATAGGCTCTAAAATATTGGTCTGGCGGCTTACCAGCTGTGGCTAGAATCTTGCAACAGCCGATAAATAGAAAAATCAGTTGTCTGGACACCGCCACTTAATTCGTTTTGGAGGCAAACCAGAATTGCGTTTTATACAAAGTAGCAAGCAATCTTCCCCGTCTCAGTTGTGAATTAGTGAATACCGGTAACCGAAACCAATCATGCTGTATCTTTGTCCATGTTGTTGTCCCTGTGTGGTAATGCGACTATGAAAACCGATTCTTTTGAAACTTAAAAGTGGTTGGATCATTTTGGGGTTTTTTTCAGCCTCGGTTTTGTCACATTTGTTTCAATGGAATGTAAGCAAGACAGAGATCTGGGGCCCCTATAGCCACTCGGTTATTGATTTGATAAAGACGTTTAGCAAGAAACACTGCTTATGTTCTTGTTAAGTAAATGACCAGGGAGCCAGGCATTATCGAGACTCATTGCATGGTATTTTGGCTGGTAACTTATTTATATTTATTGAGCAGGATCCCCCCCCTCTAAAATTCCACCCATTGGCACACCCCTTGTTTCAGATAATGGACTTAAGTTTCAGGGAAAAAAGCAACAGGTCACAACTTTGCCATATAACTCAATACCTGTGTACACTTAATCAATTAAAACAAAATTATATTGTTGCCAATTTTTGACACTTTTTATTGCAGGAAGGTATTAATGTCAAATAAAGATCCGTATTGAACTCAAGTATTGTTGAGGCGATGTTCCTTTCCTTTTACTGGGCCAAAGGGTCTGACATGATTTAAGTTTTTGCTTTTGTCTTGACCCGGACAATGTTTAATGTTAATATGTATTTTATGTCCGAATATATAAAATAAAATAACTTAATAAATATTAAAAACTTCTTTCACTACGAACTTCAAGCTGAAATAAAATGATTTAGGCATATGCTAAAGGCAGGGTATACTTTTGGTAATTGTCAACCAATATCCTCATTTGGTGTATCCCAACATATGCACAAAATAAAAAACCTGTGAAAATTTGGGCTCAATTGATCATCGAAGTTGCAAGAAAATAATGAAGAAAAAAAACCACCACACCTTTGTATAGTTGTATGCTTTTAGATGCTTGAGATTAAAATTGTTTGTGAAAAATTACCCCTTTCTCTAAACCTACGTTACTTCAAAGGGAGTCGTTTCTAACAATATTTTATAATATCAGCATCTTTCCAGCGCTCTTTACCAAGTACGTTTTTATGGTCATTAATTTGTGGAGTAATTACCAAAGGTACACCCTGCCTTTAAACAATTTCTTACCATACTTCTAGTTTAAAAAAAAAAATCTTAAAGGTAAACGAAATAAATATAGCCAAAGTCTAAACATTAAAACACGCAAGATTTATGCCATCAACTGTGGAGTTACATTTGGCGAAGTAGTCCTGCAGCCAGAACAACAAATATTGACAAGAGATGGGGGTTAGAGGTTGATAATGGAGACAATTTTTTCCATACATCGAAACCTTTAGGGAAATTCCGTAGTAATCAAGTTACAATGATTGTCATCAGAAGTCTCGTTATTTTAATTTGGGGAGTGAATCTTGATACGCTGCAAATTGTTAGTGATATTAAAAGTTAATATGTTGACGTCACGGAAGTCGTTCTTTGAGAATCAGATATCTAACCCGTGATCAGTGGCGTAAGCAAGGGGGGCGTAGCAAATGGGTGTAAAGACATAGTTTAGGGGATATTATGTATCGAACCATACAAATTTGTGCATTTTTTCTATCTCATATTTGGGGGGTGGGGTGGGGGCCAAGGGGGCAGGGGTTTTGAGCCCTGGGGGCGGCACTGCCTCACCTGCTTTTCCCCAGTTACGTCACGGCCTGTGGCAAATTTCACGAGTACCAATGGGTTTTCCCTTCTAACACAACCCGTTATCTATAGTTCTATCACATTATCACAATCAGGTTGGGTCACAGCAAACATTACCAACGTTTGAAGGTTGTCATGGGGCAGATCAGCCGACATGTTCAAGTCTATGCACACATCAAGTGCAGCGCACTAATTAGTCGACAACAGTACAACCTGTTAATACCATAACACTGTTAACAATACCCAGCAGACAAAAACTGGACAGACGAAGTTTGAGAATCTGTGTGAATTCATAAATTTGTTTGATTTATGACAGTCATGAAACTAAAACAGCGATCATAAAAAATATCAGAAATTATTAATATAAAAACGCGGATTGGTAGAGTAGGCCCATTGAATAGACATAAAAACTTGTATTCTTCACGTGATCACACAATCACGCGGTGTGTTCAGAATATCTTTGTTAGGCCCGCCTATGTCTGATAAAACTTCAGGTCTCCCTTTTTTCAGTCTTTGTTCCTTTTGTCCAAAGAAGAGGAATTCCGCAATCAATAATCTACAACTGATGTCGACGCCCTTGGGACTGTTCCCTATAGTGGTACCCCGAACAAGAGCTTTTGAAAGCGTGACTCAAACTCTGAGTTTATGGAACAGCTCTCTTGCAAATGATGTTTCCTACAACTTCAGAATAAGTTTAGTCTATTCAATGACTATGATTCACTATTCAAATGCTTGCTTGCAGCAACAACACCGAAAAAGACCCAGTTTCTATTGGATTTTGTTTTTCTCTGATTTAAAACCAAACTAAAGTACAAGATTGTTAACTATAGACCAAAACAGTCTGAAACTGATTATACAAAGTTTATACCAGCACCAAGACTCTGGTATATTTCGGTCAGAAATACTGTCAAAGTCGACAAAATAGAATTGAAGACATCCCAAACCACCGAGTGCTGATTTCGCTTGCTGCAACCAAAATAGGACCGCTATATAAATGTACAAGTGAATCCTGACATTACATCAACAGTTTATCGTTGGTTTTTTTTCCCACTGAAATGAGACCATGTTCTCGCTTTCACATTGAAAACTAGAGGGTGAGAATTAATTCAATGTTTAATAAAACAAAACAAAGATGTGCTTTCATTTTAAACAAATCAAACAATGCAGTGTATGTCACAAGAATGTTTGGTATTGTAAACTGCTTGCATGTGTAACTCCAGCAAAGAATGACACAATCGCATTGTTTGCACTTATTCCGGCAACATTGTTCACTAATGGTTCCTTATGTCACAATTATGTGACAAAACTAAATGGGAGCTGGCCAACTTAAAAGCTTTAATTTATAAAGGAAACAGGTTACAAGTCCCAGAGTTGTTCTTTTCCCCCTTGTTGTTGGTGTTGAGCATGTTTGCAAAGCCACGTTGAACCCACAGTTCGTTTGCTTTGCTTGGACCATTCGTCCACTCAAAACGGTCATCGTGTTGAATTTGGCCTACAGGAACCTCCAGAAAAGTGGCGCTACTATCGAGATCCATTATCAGTTTCATGACCTTGTGGTTACTTGGCTAATATTTTGTGTGTATAGTTTGCCGACCTTTGTCCATCAGAGGAGCACTTTACTAGTACTTCGTAACACAGAAATACCTTTTACATAAGGTACAAGGTGCGAGGTTTATGCACCCTGTGTTGAATTCATCAGATGATAACAAACCTGGGGAATAACTGTGGCATCATCTCTTGCTCTGAAGTAATTGACAAGATGCGGCTTCTGTTTCCACTCACTCTCTTGTGTCTCTTCTTCGGTGCATCTTCCAAAGATGAAGTGGCAGGTAAATATTACACTGAAACGCCCATCCGCCCCTCCTCATGAAGCCGGCAGAAAATAGCGATATTTGCACACGGTTACAATCAACCTAGCTTACTAAATCAAGACCTGTTTGTTTGTTTTTTTGTCCGTTTTTGTAAAATGAATAATAGATCAACGTTATGCTGGTGTTTTGGTTGAATCAAGTATATTTCTTTGCAGATTTGTCTCGATACTGTTTAGGTTACTGGGTGTATATATCAATGCCAGAACTGAGTCACAATGGCTGCCTGTCTCCGAGGGTACGAACAGTCAATATAGACCCTGTACTCGCTGCGCGGCAAAAGCCATTGTCGGTGGCAAATTAAGTTGTTAACGTCATTAGCAATACAGGCTTGTAAAGTTAAGACGGGATCCAAGGTAAAATTCAGTTTTGTGCTCAACTCATTTTCCAAAAGATAGAGTCCTTGTGAAGATAAAAAAATAAAGTTACAAATCACTCACCTTACGTACGCCACTGTGCCACTAACCTACCCTTCAAGTGCATTTTTTTTTCAAAATCCAAAAACGTTCGATGACGTCACATTTCAATGGTCTGTTCGTTTTTGTAAAGAGTAATTTTTCAGTTCATTCTTGAATTTTGATGAAATTCAATCAAAACGGCATTGAGTTTGACCTTTTGACCGACGCAAAAATTCTAAATATACAGACCCAATTGTTTTTGATGTTCGATTGACGTCAAGCTTCAAACTTCACTATGAAAGAGTTTCAAATAACTTCTTTGTTTTTTTTACGCCATTTAAATGTAGGTTTACCAACTTGTAACTATATTTCACACTTTCATAAGAACTCTATCAATTTTGGAAAATTCCTTCATCACAAAGAATTTAACCGTGGAGCGCCTCTCTAAAAATTCGTGAACCCAATTTATGAAACCAAATCAATATCATCATCGGGTCGATCAATGCAGTTGAAATATTTCATGATGCCCACACAGATCTCTGGGAAGACTATGTTGCCTTGCTGGAGACTTTCGACAAGTACGGCTACGGAGATCAGAGCATGGAGGATGAACTTAACCGAAATTCATCTTCTGTGAGTAAAGAGTGACTTCTCTGTTGGAATATTATGTCTAAGTAGGATTTGAAACTTTGCATGGTGGAAGTATAACTAAGAGAGGTTTGCGGTAACACCATGTGAAAATCTCTTTTGAATAGTGTAGGTTCTGAAAAGAACCGGTAGTTGACGACTCAACGTTTCGATCAGTATGCTCTGATCGTCTTCTCAGGAGAAAGACGAAGTCTCCTGAATCCCAAATCTCCCGAAGACGATCAGAGCTACTGATCGAAACGTTGAGTCGTTAACCACCATTGTGCATTTCTCTAAGAAGAGAAGGCTTTCACATTTGAATGTTCACAAATATTTTTCTTAGGGATCGTAAGACATTTGTTTGAAAAACTACTCATGGGCAACCAAAGTTGTCCTGTAGCATGCACTGCAGTTGGTTTCCTCCAGGTTGCCTGGAACAGTTGTCTCGTGTGACAAGACCCCTCAGAATGCAAACGGTATTTGTGATAGTGTCAAAACTAATTAATTTCATAACAAATTTCTTAATTATGTTGATCTGGACACTCTTGGCCTGCTACTCGGGTCTTTTTGACAGTCTTTGCTATTTGTCTGTATGGGCTGTATGTGTCAAAGTTATTATGATTTGCATTTTGCTTACTTACTTGCTCGTACCTTTTTAAAGGCTTTGTCTGAAATTAAATAAATTAAATAATTAATACAAGTACGTCCTTCGTCCTTGACAGTTCCAACACTAAATTCCCATTTCTCGTCCACCCCTTGTATATATTCCCCAATCAAGATTACCGTCGAAGCTAATTTCGACTGCAAGCCTTCGGCATCCCTGGAAAAACCCACATCAGGTGAGTGTGCTTGACCCCCGTAGGTAAATAAACATTCTATATTTGTAAAAAAACCAAAAAAAAACCCACACAAAACCGTCAAACAAAGGGACTTTGAAATTGGGTGAGTGTTCATTAGTTTTGTTTAGGGTTGACTTAAGTTTGTAAGTAAATTTTTTTAGGTTTTGTGCTTGGATTATATAGCATTTTGTTTTTGTTTTAAGATAATCTCTTGTTTAGCATATAACCTCTAAAGACAAAGGACGCGGTCGTTAATTATCTGATGGCGACAATTTTAGACTTAATCAGAAAGCCCACTGATGATGCAAGTCATACCAACATCAATCTCAAAATAAGTTATTCCGTCTGCTATACTTTCAAAGTCGAAAGCCAATCGCCATTGCTTGTTTTGATTGCACTATACATGGATTTTCACCAAGAAAAAACCTTGTCAGAACAGAAAACGTTTCTCGTTGCTAAGTCACTAAAACATGACCAATGTAGTGGAATGTTGGTTTAATGTTGTGTTGTGTTTACAGAAATCCAATAACATTGAACCCTGACTATTTGTTTTGCATGACTTTGACTTTGAAGTTCACAAGTTGCGGCCCGGTGACATCAATGTAATTGCTGCAATGGGAGACTCGCTTACCGTAAGTTTGCTTTCTGGCATGTAAATTGAAGTTGTTGTTTGTTTGATTGTTTGTTCTTTCTCCAAACAAAAAATGGTGACTACCATTCCTTTTGTCGGTGGGCTACCAAAACAAAAATGAAGAAAGTAAGGTGTGTTTGGGTACTAAACCAAAGAATAACGAATAGCTCAGACATCATAATTTTAAACACTTTATTGTAAAATGTCAAATTGGTTCAAACTACGTAGCTCATTCGTATTACCAGGCCAGTATGCAGCCCCTGTCTTCTCGATTTTACAAATTAATCTAAAGTATTTAAATATTCGATAGTGACTCTGCTGTAGGGTCGAAACACAAGTCCATTGACAATATTGTTGCGTTTTAATATAAGTTGTGGCCGTGTTTACATGGCAATCAATACTGTTGCTATGTTACTAAATAAAGGCTGCCTATACTTCAACGTCTGATGTCTCGGCGATCCAGCCGGATAGCCGTAGCCGTATCTGCCATTTTGGACACTGTCTTAACTGTGTTCTTTTATGAGCATTACACAACACATGGGACCTACAACTTTACGTCGTGACAAAACAATAATGGTTAAGTGTCTTACACACGTGTTAAGGCTAGGGGCCAATTTCATAGAGTTGCTTAAACAGAAAACACCGCCTACTGGTTTTCTGCTAAGCACTAATAAGCAAGATACCAGTCACAGATGATACATGTAATGTGGTATTTTGGCTGGTAACCTTATTCTGGTAAACAACATTTTGTTGCACTGAGTTACTTTTTGTGTTTAAGCAGCTCTATGAAATTGGGCCCAGGACTCGAACCGACACTCTGCTGATCAGAAACACCATTTCATGGAGCTGCTAACGGCCGATTCTGTGCTTACTGTGCAATTTCCATTTCTAAGCACATGAAAAGGCATGCTAACCTTCCGGTGCTTACTGTATGAATATGAATGACATAACAATGCAAATCCATGGTGAACGCGCAAGATGGCTGCCTAATTTTCTTGCTAACCTGTGAACTTACGATTACGCTTAAGCAAATTTGTCTGCTATAGTTAGAACGAAAATGTGCTTACCGTTAAGCAACGCTATGAAATTGGGCCAAGAACTTGGGTACAGTGCAATGATGGGTAAACCCAGTGTCATGACATTGGTTTCAATAAACACAGCTCTCATGGCAGTACATTTGCTTTAATATTTCGCTACTGATATCTTTTCATTTTGTAGGCAGCTAACGGGGCTGGGGCCAATACAGTACTGGAAGTGGCCATACAGTACCGCGGGCTGGCTGCGTCGTAAGTATATCACCCGTTTGTCACGCATGTCACTTTTCTGTATTTTTGCTATTAAATTAATTTTGTTTTACAACTCAGCTCTAAATATTGTCTGATGACATACAAATAGTTTCGGTGTATCCATAAAAATGAACGTCAAGCAGTGACCACTGTTACTACATCTTACATTTATGTTATCTTTCCAAATTGACAGGATTGGTGGAGACGAAAGTCTAGAAAAAGTCATCAGTCTTCCAAGTAAGTCTTAGGGCCATGTCACACAAGACAATTTACAGACAAACCAGTTCCAGGCAATCTCCAAGGTTTCGGTTTTTTTCTTCTTCAACATTTTCTCTGGAACAATAAGATACTGATGAAGAAATTCCTATTGTAAAACGGAAAAGTTCATCCTCTGAATGGAGTGCATGTGGTTGCCCCCAAGTTGCCTGGAATTTTTTTTACATGTGACGCCAATTAGGGCCTAAATAGAAAACCATATTCGAATGGATTTATTTAATTATAGCAGTTGAACAAGCGACACCGGTTGTTAAAGTGACATACAACTTTGGCAGGAAACAACATAAAACACGCAGCCAAGATTCGATGGTTTCATTTACATTAAAGGTATAGGTGCAGTCATACTTTGGTAATCACCCCGAAAAAAAGGTGCAATTTTTATCCCAAAGCCTACTTGTTATAAAGATGGTAATGGTGGTAAGCTTCCTGCGAAGTTATTTCGTCTGACGTTCCCCTGTTGATTAGAAAATAGAAATAAATTAATTTGTGCAGTAACGCTGAAAGTCCTGCATTGAGTCTATTATATTCTCGGTCTTTTCCGTACTTTTCTCACTGAAATTTTCCAGTTGGCCTGAGTGGGATTGCTATGAAAATTAATCAAAATAACTTATAGCTCGTGTCAATATTTCTTCCTGTCAACAATAGACCTTATGCGCATGACGTTATTTGAGTAAGGGCGCCCTCGGCTAGAGGGCAAAGCAAGGTTGCCCATTGGCCCATCCGGGGCGCTGCGCGTACATTGGTGGGAGTTGTTCATTGTTTCATCATCGTTTTACTTCTAAGATGCATCAGCGTGATGACTTCAATGCATGTGGTCCCTATCAAGTGAAGTCAGACATTTCGTCTTGTATTTTAATCTCAACTTTGTGTCCGTTTGGCATATTTCAGATATCATGCGCAACTACAATGCGGACATTTACGGCTATTCAACCGGCACTGGAACCAAGCACAGCCGGAATGCCAAACTCAACGTGGCAGTGCCGGGTGCAGTCACAGAGTAAATACTTTCATTTTATTGGTAGATGCTTTCAAAGACAACTTTAAGAATATTATTGAAGATGCTAGATCTGATTTTTGGATAACTTGAAATTATTTGTATAGATTCGACAATGTTATAGGCTTTAAAGGGGCTATGTCGTCATGATCAAAGCAGGCCTGTGGCTACTGCTGGGGAGAACGCGCGCGCGTGCAGTAACTGGGTGAGAGTTTATAATTCCATGTACAGCCATGGCCCCTTTAATTCAAGATATTGCATGAAAACAATAAATAAAATAACAAATCAACATATCCGCCGGTGATAAGTAGTAGCTAATTAAAATCTAAAAATAAATTTACTTAAAGTACCGTGTACACGTATTATTTTCTAAAGCAAACTGTTTGAGTGGAAATAAACTGAAACTCGACTGAACTGAAAATATAAAGGAACATAATAAATTTCCTTCTCCCATTTTGTTCTCAGCGGTATGCCCGAGCAGGCCAGGAAGTTAGTGGACAAGATGCGAACCGATCCGAACGTGGACTTCGAAAACGACTGGAAATTGGTCACCATATTTATTGGCGGGAACGACCTCTGCCGGTACTGCAGATATCCGGAAAGATTCTCGCCGGAAAACTACGTGATATTCTTCGAAGAGGCGCTCATGATTCTGACGGAGGTATGGCATCGTTTTGTTGAAGCTCACTTTGAAATGTTTTCAACTGGCATAGGCCCTAATGTTTGAAAAGCTTTTCGTTTCTCCAGAAAGGCACTGTTGCACATACCAATTGCATTCTATACGTGTTTTCACATTATCAGCTGTGTTTATCATTGATCAGTCATTGCGTCACTCAGCCATAGTGGGTGCTAGCGAGGCAGTTCCGTCACAGCTATAGCTCTTCATGGACTAAGACCCTTTAAACAAAAACACGGCTTGGGCTTGGAATTAGGGCTCCGGCTTTGGGCTCAGTCTGCCTGTTTGAAGCCATGCACCAACTACGTTTTCAAAATAACTGGTGACAACATTGTAATGTCTGTGGTCAGGTTAGGCCGCCTACGAATCGAGCGACTTTGGCTACGGCTATGGCCCCCTGACAGCAGTGACAACGTTGACGAATATGCATTTTCAGAAATCCGGTGTAGTAATGGGAGTTTGTCCTTGGTGTGTGTGGTGCCCCCAAATACGGTGGCCTGAAGTAAGTTGATTCAAAAGAGGGCGCTATCAGACGAATTTTAATGTCTGCACATTTCGGGGGGGGGGCGGACACACCTAATCTCCGAGGGGAGGGGGCGACAGTCAGAATCTCCTGTCACACTGGCCATAGCTACTAACTACGCCACTAATAATCAGAAACAGTGTCCATAAATGAATAGGCTTGTGGGCTGAGCCAAGTTCGTGTGCACAGCGGCCGTAGAAACGTCCTGTACAACCGAAGACTATTACCATCATTGATGTTTTGGACGATTTTGCGGTTGAAATCAAATTTTCATTAGCTACTGGCTGCCAGATTATTTTGCCACGTTTTGTTTTTGCAAACATTGGGGTGTTCACAAGTAGGACTACATCAATATTGTCCAAGACCGGCTTTGAAATGTTTGTTCTTTGTCCAGAGACAAGTGTCATTCCTTTATAAACAGAACATAGCTCAAATTCAAACTAGTTTTTTTTTAAACGTAAGTGAACTCAATATTACTTTCCACGGTGCAATCGCAAACCGACCCAATCAATAATTATTAATGCAATGTATTGGTGCAGAATTTTGATCAAAAACACAGCATTAACATTGTCAAGGATTGTATACTATTGTTATAAAATGTGTCCTTGATGTTAACATTTTCTCAATAAACGAGCCCAAATCACTATTAGCCTAAAGTGCAAAAGCTTTCTTTTTGCACTAATTAAAAAAGAATAATTAAATTTTGTTTTGATTACCAGGTTCCCCGGATGTTTGTCAATGTTATCGGCATGTTGAACGTTCAAAATGTAGCAGAATTGTCGACTTTCACCTGCGACATTTTACACCTGTAAGTTAACACAGCAGCAAAAATGAATAAAGTATTTTTAAAAAACATTAGTTATTTTTTATAAACATTATGAAAGTGTTCTGAAAATGTGGTTTTTGTACCAATATTCTTTATGTAAATGTATTCATATTTAGGGCAGGGCATTGTGTTTGAATCCAGTAGTGTCGGGACATGCAGGGTAAAACTGATTACAACATACGAGATCATAAAAGCTTGACAAATTTTAATGAAGTGTAAAGTTCACTGGGGAGTATTTATACCAATTTGGCAAATGAAACTATTTACATTCCAGATTCCTTTGCCCTTGTGGACAGAAGGAAGATGATAGGGACTTGGTGGCAGATAAAACCAAACAATATCAGGTAATGAATGACTTTAAACTGGCGGGAATATTTCTGCACTTTCACGTCGGACAAAATCACTATCCCTGGATAAAGGAATTACAGTGCAATCATCAATATTGTTTCTTTAAATTTGCCATTTGAATTATTAAATATATTATAATTCAAATGGCTCCTGCAAAAAAAATATGCGCTATTCTCGTATTATTATTAATTCTATAAAGTCTGCAATTTTCTGAGACAGTATGCATTTACGTGAAATGCATTCAATTGTGTGTTGATCGTATATTTTTAAACACGTTGTTCTACGCCTGCAATTACGCAAGAAAGGCTACATAAACGAAAAAGGAGTAACTGTAAGCTTCTTGTTCGATTTATTTAATAGTCTCTTCTCCAGGCGAGTATTAATAGTGGTAAATTTGACATCAGGGATGACTTTGCTGCCGTCTTTCAGCCGTTTTACCTCGAGACAACTCTACCCAGACACGCGGTAAGCACACGTTGACGAGTACTAACACAATTCTTTATTATACACATTTTAAAAATGGAAAGTTACCTTGGGAAAAAAAGAAAGAAAACAAGTTTCAATTCGTGGCGTGTTAAGAGCGGTCAAGAGCGCTGGACTGAAGCTCTGGTGTTTCTGATCAGCGGCGTGTGGGTTCGAGTTCCAGTCGCGGCACTTGTGTCTTTGAGAAAGATACGTTTACCTTAATTCTGAATTGCTTTGTCCTTTGGATGGGATATTAAGCTGTAGGTCCCGTGTACTAGGATTAAAAGAACCCAAATCACTTATTTTGGAAGAGTAGGGGTTAACCCCGGTGTTGCTGGTTCACAAAGCAAGCACCCTTGTTTACAGGTTTCCTTGCCTGTGAGCTACAGTCATTAAGTTCACTTATTGGGCATCCTTGGTTTAATTACCAGATAATAATACATTGAGTAAGTGTTAATATAATTAATGATGGCGACACTCTTTTCTTGTAGGATGGGTCCCCTGACTACTCTTTCTTTGCCCCCGACTGTTTCCATTTGAGTGCTAAAGGTCAGGGTGCACAGGCTATTTCTACATGGAACAACATGGTAAGTCCAGTGTTTATGAGGTTCGTTCTGCTCTCGTTTGCAGGTGGAGACGATAGCACCGCTGCGTCATCAGGCGTTGAAGTATAGACAATTCTATTTCAACCTTTTAAATTTACAAACTTTTTTGTTTAACAACAATGAGAGCCCTTTTAAAAGGTTGGAAATAAGATTATATTTCAATCAAGTATAGTTTGATATAGCATAGCAGTTTCAACATTTTCAAAATTCCAGCCCCACCCCCTCTCAAAAAAGGGGGGTTGGGTAGAAAAAATAAGGGGGAAAAAATGAATACACAGATCTGTCGTAAAACCATATTACCATTCCCTTCCTCTCCCGCACATCTGCTTGGCTCCTTCATCAATTACCGTGTCCACTGCGAACGAAACGACGACTTCGAAACAAAAGAAAAACATGGTTGTTCAGTGAGACTGGCCGTGTATTTGCTTTTCATATTAATTACAGTAAGCCATAATGATGATCGATGTTCACTTCAGTTTCTCTTGGATTTTTGTCATTTACGCAGATCCAGCCGGTTGGATCTAAAGACAAAAGCTGGACCCCTGGCGAGGATATCCGCTGTCCCTCCGAGGTAACCCCAAAAAGAAGAAGATGAAAAAATAGAGTACACACTGCAAGAACTGGGTGTTAAAATTGACACCATAGGTGTTGTCACTTAAAAAGAATCAAAATTTACATCATAGGGTGTTAAAATAACACCAATTTCCGCCAAAACAATTACATTGGTGTAATTTTAACACCCTATGGTGTTAATTTTGATTCTCTCTTCGGTATCTATATATGTGACAACATCCATGGTGCCAATTTTAACACCCCGATTTTTGCAGTGTACTTTCCATTAACTGTATGGTGTACTCCACCCCCTCTTATTGAGTCTTCATCGCGTTTGTGCAATTTCGGGAATTCTTCGGGGGGGGGGGTATTTCTGTACGAGAAGGAAGAGTATGTTAGAGTACAGGAACATTTGGGGAGGGGTGGGGGCTTCCTCTGCTACATCATGGGGGCATGATATAATTGATATAAAACCACAAGTCTCGTGCTGAAGTTGAATACTCGGGAGTTTTGTATGTGAGGTCATCTTGACTGAAATGCGCAGAGACCGTGGGACCGTGCAGCTACTCGTATACTCCGGGTGTCTTCAAAATGTCTAATCTTCTCTCTTTTGAAATTGTTGGCAAATAACGCAACAATATTTATACTGTTTGTTTTGCTGGTTGCTAACTTATATGTATGACCACCCTAGTTTGTTTTAGGGGGATGAGGGGTTTCGGTTGAAACGCAGAGTTGATGACGTATAGGGTATCATAAACTTTGCAACAACCTACGACTGAACCCATTGGGACATTGAATGAATGTTTATGGTTTACGTGTGAATTTTGAATGTCTTTCAGTTTAACACCGTAGACAATCATGCAAAAAAGTCTATCTCGTTTACAAGAATTCGAGATCCTTAACTACAATTTGTTGGGTCTCTATTTCCCAGGACTTTCCGTTCCTTTATACGAATAAGAATAGCAAGGATTCGTGGAATGGTCAAGACAGTGAAGAAAATCAACAGACGGGGACAGACGAACAACCACCGCAGGACGAACAACCACCACAGCAGGGCGAACAACATCAAGAGCAACAGCAGCAACAACAGCAACAGCAAGATGATTCCGGCAACCCAGTTGAGCCAAAAGATGGCGGGCTATCAGGAGGGTCCATTGCTTTCATTGTTATCATTGCCTTGGTTGTCACAGGAGCTGCTATGATGCTGGTGGTGCGACGTGTAAAGCGATCCAGAAATCCTTACGAGCAGCTTTAGACAATCAGTTATTGTTTAATTATCATCGGCGTTGGTATTTTGTTTTAAACAGCTACTTGAGCGAAAACTCGTCGACGGGAATGCTATTCAAACTTGACGTGTTAGTTTATTATTTCATTGTAATTTTGATATTTTTTACAACTTTTGGATTTGTTCATAATTATTGATAAAAAAAGTAGGCCCAACCTCAAGGTTTTGAAAAACTAGCTATACACTTCTGCCGTTGACGGCGTGCGTATGACAATACGTTGACGTCATCTGTAGGATGAGGCGTTGTTATTGCAACAAAACGAAGCACAAATAACGTAACATGAGGGATGACGTGCCGGTACGGCACTTCTCGCAATCTTTCTGAAAAGCACAGGAAAAGGGTATTCAAAATTATTGCCTTTTCGCAATTAAAATATGTTTAATCTCATGTGAACTCAACTTCCTTATTGATTGAAAACATTTTAAATGAATTTCAGCAAAGATCACTTGTTGCCGTTTTTGTTCAAGCTGTGAATCTTTAATATACTTATATTTGATTGATGGAAACCTTCATTGTAATCCTGAAATATTTGATATAAGTTGATATGTTTTGATAAATGAAAGTGATATTTGGAGTGTGCGGTACGAATGATATTATATTAAGGCATCAATAGCCTCTAAATACTTGATGAAATGTTTGAAAATATCAGACTATCGAACACTCCTATATTCTCATCTTTCGTCCAGTAAGGGTCTAGTGGAGACCACAGCTCAGGGGACTTTTTGCTAATCATTTAGGAAAATTACTTAGAGTAGAAGTGAAGGTTCAGAAAACCTAGTTAGTAAACAGTGATTTTTTTAAAGTTATATTTTAAATTATTTTCTACAAGCTTGTGATTCCTGCTTGTATCGTATTACAGGATTGGCTTATAAATATGTATGTGATGTGGGAGGATTGGAAAATAAGGAGAAAATAACGTAAGGTTGTATTCGAAAGTATATGATTTCAGAGTTGTTTTCTTAGGTAGGCCTATTATGTTGTTGGCTTTCTTTTTTTCTTAAATTAATATTTAATCTAGTTTACATCCAAACAACTTGTGAAAACCCAATCAAGTGAGGTATAGTCCCCATTGAGGAAGTTTGTTCACGTCCTTACTGTGTTCATTTCGGTTGTGACGATCAAAATAAGAAAAGATGATTGAAGTTTTTTTGTTCAAATGCTAGCTTCACGACTTTGACAGTTTTTCGAACTAATTCTCTAGAGGATTGCTACGGGTACAGTTTTAAAATCAGTGGGTTTGCAGATTGAAACTTGCTATTTTTTAAACTGCCAATCCTACTTTTGTATTTCAATTGTTTACTACTTTGGTATAATACATTTTTCCACGATGCAACAGTAAAATGGGTCACTGTGTAAAAAAAATAAAAATTCTTCGAATTAAGTTATTAAGGCCTATGATATACATATTGGGAAGCTACAATTTTATTTTAAAGAAAGTAAATAATTCAACGTAGAGCACACGCGTCATAACACGCGTGTATAACAATGAAATGAAAATGAAATGAATTTAGTTTTAAAACCCCCCAGAAAAACACACATCAGAATAAATACATTTGAAAAAGTAGCTGTAAGTCTTGTTTGCTGATCATACGGGGCCTTTCTAAATCACACGAAGTGAACAATGAAATGAATGGAGGCTTATGCTGCAGCTTCGTCAACAAAATATCAGAATCAGTGGTGACGTCACCACTACATCAGAAGAACATGTATTTCGCTCGATACTTTGATACATAATTTTCAACCATCAAATATTTAATTTGTTTAAATGGTCAAAGGAGGTTGAAACTCAGCACTTAATCTGTTGAAAACAACCCACCAATCTCTATAATACTGGCTTGTAGCAGGTCGAGCCTTAGCCCAGATTGGACTCCTCCGTAGCATAACGGAAACTATAGCGTCCCAACCAGGTCGTCACACACAAGCGGCGGCCATTTTGAAACACGTAGAAAAAAATAGGAAAAAAAAGAGAAAAAAAACTTTATACAAAATGTATTATCCCCTTACTTGTACAAGTGATAACTGAACAACTCACTTTTTTTCGAGCCAAGAATTCACTCAAGTCAACTGAAAAATGTTTTGTTTGTAAAACAGTTTATTTTCTAATGAAAGTGCAATAACTTTTTACATTGGCATAAAATTCTACAATAACATTAACAAAACATCTTTCTGAAGAAAAAAAGGGGATAATAGTAAAGTTAGTGTCGCTTTAAACGCTGAGCCACAAGTGGATATTAAACACAATGATTAAATATATATATATGTATTTTTTTTTCACCAGTAACCTCTCTGGGGGTAACTCTACTCGAATAATTCTGAACATCAGTTCAAAAGGAAACAATCCCTGAATCGTTCGTGACGCTCCCATGCCAAAGCCAGACACTTCCCGCCAAAACTCGATTCATTTGACTCATCAAATAGATGAGGGTAAGAGCGTTCAAATAACACCTAATTTGGGCTTATACACGGTAAGTATTTCTCAACCTATGCAATGTTTAAGACATCGACTTGCATTGATGTCATGGCTGATGTTTCGATGGTCACATTTTGGCATGAGGCGTCACATTCACCGATTAACTTGGACTAAATGTTCCCTCCCGTATGGCAGAGGGGAAAACATACACTTCTGACACTGCAAATCATCCAACACAAACGGTCATTTCTAATGGGAGTCAGCAAAGCCAATGTTAGACTTCACTTCACCGTTTCAGTATGTAATAATGTGAATGAGGTATTGACCCACGTCCAGCATGCACGCAATAGACTCATTGGGGGGGGGGGGGGGGGTAACCTTAAAACAACCCTGGCTTGACTGAAACACTCTTTTAAGTCCCATGCGGTACCCACTGGGATTCGAACTGCCTAGAGCTACCGGGCAAACTAGGTTGTCTAGTGGAAATACATCTGCTCTGCAATGACAAAGGTCGTGGGTTTGAATCGCACCCTTGAAACACTCTTCGCCTACATACTGAGGATATCAGTAGTACAAAATACAGACAATGTACAGCCTGTAAAAACCTTGAATGCCGAATATCTGATCAAAATGGTGTGATAATTTTTGTAAATTGGTACTGGGCTAAATTTCTTGAGAGGCATGCTGAATGGATGAAACAAAATTACAAATGTATATTCATTACGGCATTGATTGGCCTCTAACCCTTGACCTGTATCTTGGTGCAGGAGGCCCCAAGGGGCGATTCAGAATTACCAATGTTTTGAAATTTCATTTATCCCCCAAGTATTTTAGGCACACACACCAATTTGTGATTTCAAGAAATGTTTTCCTTTCTTTCTTAAAAAATAAAAATTTTAAAACATTGACAATTCCGAATGGAAACCTCAAATGATACGAGAATGGAGAATACCGACGGACCCTTTCATTCATTTAAAGACAGTCAATATTCATTATTGCTAATGTACACAGGCCGCCACTTCGCCGGCCATTTTGTAGACAAGACAGCTGATGGAGAGTGACCGAAAGCTATACTGCCGTATTTCCACACAAAAAAAAAAAACCCCACAGGCACCAGTTCAATTTGGAATCAAGCCTCATTTTGAACTCAATGGTTTTTCTGTGCGGAGCAAACCAAGATGGCACCGCACAATAACATTTCTACCTATGAAAATCTCACTCACGGGAATTGTTTACAATATTTTTTGTTTTCTTTCGTTATAGCACCACTACAAAATTTCAGAAATGACTTGAATTGAAACTCGCTAAAATGAAAATGACCGGAAGGCACTGAAGTTATAAAAAAACATTCTTCGGCAACTGTTAGCAACAATCTGTGGAGAATAACAATAAACGCGTATCAAAACCCTACCTCACAACAAAATGCCCTGTAACATTTCAACAACTACCGATCCTATACATTAATAGTTTCTGACACCCCCCTCCTCTTTTTACAAATTGATTGTTGTAAGTGTTCAACCTTTGTTCGCTTGATTCCTACTACAATTCCGTTCAATCATTAAAGGATGTCGAATGAAACAATGGTTTTCCTGCTTCAGATTGTCCTACAGTGGAGTAAATTGCAATCAACAAAACAAACCAGTTCACCAACGGAAATGCCCCTTTTTAAAAATGGTTAAAAAGTGGGTTGCTCGGAACTTGGAATTTGGAATTGCTTGGAATTTAAATCCATCAGTTCATCGCAATTATCTTTCACGACTCTCTCGACACCCTCTTTCCGAATGCAATTACGTGTTTTACTAACCATAAAAAAAACCCACCCCAAAACACTGACAACAAAAACAAAAAAATGAACAAAGATCTAACATGAAGTTATTTTTCATTGCACAGTAAAAACAAACTGCATGACAATCTCTTTCGTTTAGCTGCAATTAATCACTTTTCTAATCAGAATCTCACGTCGGTTATCAGTTCCTGCATTCTGCTGTTGCTTTGGTCACATTACTTTTTTTATCGAGAAAAAAAGAAAGAAAAAAAAAGAAGCACCGGGTGATCATTCAGACAACATCCATGACCAAAGGCATTTCAGCTTGCAGCGGATGCTTTGAAGTCAATCGATTCTCACAACAAAATTGACATTAAAACACTAGACATGAAGGAGAAATACTATGTGGCCGAAATAAAAACCAAATAAATCATGACACCTCATTTGAGTTTTCACTTTGGGACATTTTTGAGACAACAAAAACACTGGTTACATTTTCGTGATTTATACCCAGCTAAACCAATAAAAAAAATATAACAGTTGGCATGTGACTTTCCTCAAATATATATCATCAAACAAAAACAATTGTACAAATAATTACATCCCTCAATTCAAACAGCAGTAAAGAAGGTGCTCTCGTGTCGATTTTCTTCTGAATTCGTAACTCACTTTTCAGCAGAACACCTTACACAATTCTCCTCGCAAACTGAAGAAAAAAATATAAAACTTAAAAAACAAAACTCGGGCTAGTTTTGTCGGGGATGGTTGAAACTCAAAACTGAAACGAGGAGAATCTCTTGTGATTTTTTTATGGTACAAACTTTTCACCGTAAAAGACGAGCTAAATACTAATTTTCAGAGTACACCGGAAAGAGAGACAACATAGCAACGAAAAACATGTTTGTCACTGAAGTTCCCCGGCCCACATTTTCGCATGACATTACCATTTGTAAAAAGATTTAAATCTGCATATAAATGCCACTCTTCAACAATAACATTATATAAAACATTCCTTTTTTTGTTTCTAAATCAGCTAAAATGAATTAAGTTTAGCTAAGCAAACCAATCAGTCTCAATAGCAACTTTATATAGGTATTCATAATAGAATGAAAAGAAGGTCAAATAAACATACCGCATAATGGCGCATAAATCTGTTAATATAAATCAATAATATGTTAAACCACGTTAACAATAATCATAAAAGATGACAATTAACTTAATTTTGAGTTAAACAAATTAATATTGGACACATCTGATTTTTTTTTTACATCACCATCCCACCCCTCCCTTACCATACATTGATTGGAATAACACGTTTTGGTGCTGTAAGAAAAACGTAGGGGTACAAACCACCCAGACAATAATATTGTTTCTTCACTGGCACTTTAACTGCAGAGTGCCTGTGTGATGGTGATAAATGGACTTGTGTTCGATTTGTCTTCGCACACCACAAACCAGAAAGACAGACTCGCACATTGAACTTTGCTTTGTGTCATCAGAGTTTAGTTAGTTTTCAGGAAGGAACAAGAAACAAAGAGACCGACAGTTGGCCGATAGAAGTTACTTTAAGGCTTGAACTAGTGTATGGATGGGATCAAAATGACTCATACTCCCCTCCCCCCTTGTTGATGCAGTGTCTAAAAGTGTCTTCTTCTTTTGCATCTGTAGAAGCATTACAAAATATGCATTAAAAAAAAATAATAAGTAGAATAAAATGAAATAAAATAATATAACATGAAAAGGACTTTTACTCAGTTCAAAGCTACAGGTAAGTCCCTTTTTGTTTTGCATTACTTATTAAAAATGTGTTATTAGTTTTTTTTATATATTTCTTTCCCCATGGCAGACTGTACAAATATTTACAGGTATTGAGAATGTTCTGATCCAACCCAACCCACAGCATCTAAACAAAGAGCCCCTCTTTGTACCAAAATACCAGAACCCTGGTTCTGCCCTTGACGAAAAATAGGATGTTCGTTTTCAGAGGATTTCAAACTTTGCTTTGTGTTTCGCCTGAAATGAACACCAACATTGTTCTTTTAAATACAGAAATTTGCAGCAAGTTACCCCCAATGTATTCAAGTAGGGTACATTTCGACTAAGGCAACTCGGAAAAAAACAAACCAAAACTGAAGCTGGATTTATGAATAGTTCATGTTAACTCACCTTCCAATAAAGAAGACGTCCTTATTAAAATGACTGGCAAACTTTGCACTGAGGTAACTTTCTATTGATGCATAATACTAAAATATTTGTTTTCTTTCTTTTTTTCTTTCTACAATTCAACTCAAACTTTTGATTGGGCCAACAAAGCAAACAATGTAAAACATGTTATCAGACTCCTTGGCAAGTAATCAAAGTCTATCTTTCTACTGAGATGATATTTGACTAAAACCATGAATTGAGAAAAGAATATAAGGAAATAAGGGCATATTTCTTTCATTCTTACTTCAATTCATTGAGAGGGAGGAGGGGGGGGGGGGGAAATATGCCCCTATACGGAATGCAGCAAATGATGATGCATTGACTATACCGAAACCATGATTGTGAGTTTGAACCTAAGACCTTTGATGACTAATGCCGTGTAGTTCTAACCTCAGTCCCCGTTGCTGTAGTTTCCTAGATTTTGACGCCTCATTTCTTGTTACCTGCCCTGGGTGGAGTGATTGGACGTCCAGAATTCAAACCGCCATACTGGTACTTGGCCTTCTTTTCCGAGGGTTTCAAAATCTGTGAGAAAGATGAGTTGTGTTATTGTTGTATTTGACTTGTTCAAATAATAGTCATAATAATACAAGTTTAAACGATTCTAATTTGCCCTGTCCATCCTAGGATGCTCAAAGGTACAAATTATATTTTAAAAAAAAACACTTTATAGTTACATCAAAATACAAACAATAAAAATAACATTACAATACATGCAATACAGCTTAAAAATAGAAAATGTATCAACTACATATAGAGATGGAGCATGAAATTATACAAAATGTTTTATAAATTAGACACACGTACCCCTACATGGGGGGGGGGGAAGCATTGCATAAGTTCATTAAAATAATAATAATAATAACACTGTATTAATTCTTTGGTAGTTACTTGTAATTGATTTGTTGCTGTAATTGTTTTCTTGCGGAATGTCTATTTAAAGCACTGTAATTTTTCGAGAGTGAAATAAATGGAGTGGCATAACTCCACATCAAAGAAAAAAGAAGAAGAAAAAATAACACTTTACATTTATACCGCGCTTAATACTACGTTTCTAAGCGCTACAGAATTTATCCTGCAAGGTATGCAGAGCTGTGTTTTGATGTTTGAGACCTGTTCCTTTACATAGCTCCATGTAACGGTTTGAAAGGTGCTGTGGTGCAATCTACAGCCAACCATACCAGAAAACACAGAGGCAAACCCCTTCTATTAACAATAAGTGCGCTGGTTTTTTTTAACGTGCATTAAGCAACACACGGGACCAATGGCTTTATGTCCCATCCAAAGGACGAAGCAATAATGGTTAAGTGTCTTGCTTGAAGGACACAAGTGTTCCTTAAAGACAACAAGTTTCCTTGTTAGATCCACCCACCAAATAATACAAGCAAAATGTCACCCTACAACAACTTTGGACAATTTCAAAGACACAATTTACATAAATATTCCACTCCCTGTAAAACATCTCAGCAAGAGTTAGCACTAACTCAACTGATGAAGTTTTCTTCGGAGTAACTACCTGGTTTATCCATGTCACATTGGCAACAGGAGTAAGAAATCTTGTGTTCAGAAAGATTCAGATGACTTGGCTGGCATCTTAAGACTTGAAATTATCGTGAGCAAATCTCTACGTATCATTTCACACAAAAATTACCCCATTCAACCAGATTAATGAAATCCTACAATCGATCCCGCTTGAGCAACCACGGAATCGAACTTTGGTGTTCTATTAAAACCCTAACCTTCCTACAATATCAACTGGAGGATTTGGAGGAATCTTTTCTTTGTAGGGGTGAGGATTGTGCCACATTTGACATTCACCTACATGAAGCTACAGGTGGTCATGTACATTTTGAACAATTGAGGCAGCAGGCCTCCTATATAATCTCATTTTTGGTAGCAATAGCTACCCTACATGACCTCGTATCAGTTGATTTTTTCTGAGGATTGAGGCACTAGCTACCCTACATGACCTCATATTGGTTCATTTTGGAAGTCGTTTCCTGCGATGGAGTACCTTGGGGGTAAGAATTACCTGAAATGAGCACATGAGTGTCTCGTCTACACTCATCATGCCTCCAGCGTTGTCAAACTCCCCACAGTAGTTGGGGGCTGAGAATAAGGTGACTAGCTGTCGCTTGGCAAAGAACTCATATCCGTCTTCAACCACCTGTTCATAGTAAGAAGGGAGCATAAAGCCAAGGAGGGTTCGAGGATTAGTTTCAAACAAAAATGTCAAAAGCAAAGAGTCATGCTGCTACAAACGTCCTTCCATTTTCAATCTTAAAGGTGTGAACCTTCTGGGTCCAATTTCATAGAGCTGTCTAAGCACAACAAAATTACGCTTACAAGAATAACGTTACCACCCAACATACCACCATTCCTCATGTGTCGTTTGCGACTGGTACCCTGCTCATTTTTGCTTAGCAGAAAAATGTTGAGCACTATTTGCTGCTTAAGCAGCTCTATGCAATGACAATAAAAGAGGCTATTTGGAAGTAAACCACTGGTCGCCGGGGGATCCCATGTGTTCAGTCATTCAGAAACCAGTCATTTATTTGTAATAATCACCATACACCAAGACATAACGGCTATTGCAGATTTTTTTTACACACTAGTTTTCAAATACAAATGTACGACAAAAATATAATAATAGTAATAATACAAAACACTAAACTGAAATTTAGATATATGTAAACTCTTCTTCTTCTTCTTCCTTTTGAGTGCAGCCTTCAAATGTTTGAAGATAAACGCACTGCCAGACACACTGGAGCGAACCCCTTCTCTTAGCGATAAGTGTGTACTGGGGTCTTTTATGTGCATTGGTAGTTTTTATGAACACACGGGAAATGCACAAACATACAGGCCTGATACTTTATGGAGCCAATGAAGGCAATTGCCTTCTTGCCGGAATATTGATATTGAACACATACCTGGTGAGCCCTGCATATCAAGTCCAAGTCGTGCTTGTTGAGGAATTTCGAGACGACGTCACCGCCGAACGTGAAGGAGACTCCACGGTCGTTCTCACCCCAGCCTGTCGTGTCCTTGTCAGGATCAGACCACAGCAAGTCACACAACAAACCTACAATCACAATCACAACAAAGTGGTAAGAGTTAATGGCTAAATTTACAAGCAATGTATCTTCCATAGAAGCATTCAGGCCCTCCAATGTTTGAAAGTACATGTACATAATCAATACTAACTGTATCACGAGATCTGGTGAGTTTACAGTTAACTGTTATAATTGTTTCTCAAAACTATAGCATTTCAGGCAAATATTTTCAAACCATGCCAGAAACAGCAGCGTGAACCCATTCTCTTTGCGATAAGTGTACTGGGTTCTTTTACGTGCATTACACAACACACAGGAACAACGGCTTTATGTCCCATCCGAAGGACAAAGCGATAATGGTTAAGTGTCTTACTTGAAGGACATAAGTGTCATTCTGCTAAGCAGAAATGAGCAGGATACCAGTCACAAATTGTACATGTGACATGGTAGCTTGGTTGGTAACCTTACTCTGGTAAGCATAATTTTGTTGTGCTTTGCTACTTTTTGTGCTTAAGCAGCTCTATGAAATTGGGCCCAGGACTCAAACCCACACTAGATCAGAAACACCAGAGCTTGAATCCAGTGTACTTTACTGCTTGGCCATGACACGGCAAATAGACAAAAGCACAGTAGCCCTTTTCTGAACATAGAAATCACAGGACTACACCAGAATTAAAACAACCCAGAATCTTCCAAAAAACGTTCTCTGATTTAAATGGACTCAAACCATGTATGCTTGGCAATGGGGAAATGGCAGACAGAACATTATCTTGAAGAATGGGGGGGGGGGGGGAAAGTGAAGTTACAATAACCTGTTAAAGCAACTGTTAGATTCTGAAGGATTTAGACCTATTCCCAACGAGGTTAAGAGTTCAATGGCAGCAACTCCATCCCACTCAACTTGTGTTTCCAACCACAGCTCTTTAAGGTTATTGCAGAATCTCTCTCATTTCCCGTTGTCAAAACAAGCTTTCCCAAATAAACCGATTTTGTGTTTTCTGTTTGCTGAAAAACCGAGCCTCTAAATAAGTCCTACTGCTGGTTAGCGTTACAGCGATGGAGCCCCCTCCGACTCTTTCCAGGTAATTGATCAAATAAAAATGTTATTTATAGGTCTTCACAGGAAGAGATGAGTCAGCCGGCTCAACTGGTTGAAGGCTGACGGTTGAAAACCTGCAATATTCTTCTTCCCCGGTTTAATCAAGTTTCCTCGAGGAGCACTGTTCGTGTCATGTATCCCCATTACAGCTTTTCTGTGTGTAATCCAGGGCGATATCATACAACTGGCTCAACAAAGAGAGCAGAACACTGCAAGAAATCTGACCCAGTGTAACTCTGCAAGTTCAAGTTGGGCTTTTTGATTTTCGAAAGTAGTGAAATGGCATTAAAAGTGAAGACAACCAAAACATCAGCCTGATATCAGTTGTCATGTGCCCGGGAGAAGGACATAACGAAAAGTTACCAGAGAAAGGGCGTAAGCAATTATGTTTCAAGACAAACGAGTGTGAAAGTTTGATTGGTTTTCGTAGGAAGGTTAAATTCTGTATGGGAATGGAAAACCATCTTTGGGGTAATTCTAGCAAAAAAACAGTAATGCCACATTTTTCTTCTTCAGGAATCATTTCATTGCTTACGACCTTTTGCTTCTGGAAAAAAAATACTTTCTTTGCCTGGAAGAAGGGCCTAGTCACGCCCTTCCCTTCTGGGCACACAACGATATGTTGTGATGCCTTGAACATTGTATATGTTGAAAAATACTTACCCACATTGTGTGTTATTTGAAAGCTCTTACTCTCCTCTATTTGACGAGCAGATAAACCCAGTTTCGGCAGGAAGTGCTTGGTTTTGGCATGAAGCATCACAAATGTTCATTTCCTTTTTTATTTCCAATCAATTGTAAGTTTCATATCTTATGGTCATGACCACATTTTCTGACAATGTATTTAGTTACGTCTTTTAATACTGATATAATATGTGTTGGAATTTGCAGCTGCAGCTGTTGCTTAGTGCAGCCTATGCTTCAAGGCATGTCAACAAGGTGATTCAACTGCAGCCGCTATTTCAGAAACATCCTAAGTCTCATAAATGCAGCCGCTAATTCAGAAGCGTCCTAAGTCTCATAACTTACCGGTTTCAGGAACATCCGTTGGTCTCATGATGCGTCTGATCTGCTCCATGGACTGCAAGTCTGGTGACAGTCCTGCAAACAGCAAACATGAAAAAGTTTTTTTTTTTAACTTAGGGTTGCCAAAAGAAAAAAGAAGAAGGTGGAGCTAAATGGATGGAGCCTGTGGTACAGTGGGAAGGAGCAGGCTCCGTCATGCTGGAGAGAGAGAGGAGTTTACTGGTGACCCTCTTCCCAATTATTCTCCTGAAGACGATCAGAGCATACTGATCTTAATACTAATACTCAACTTATTAAATCGTTGCGGTACCCGCTGCTAAAACACCGGATTCAAACTGCCTCTAGCCACAGGGCCAGCTTGGTGGTCTAGTGGTAAGAGATCTGCTCTAGCAATGCAAAGGTTGTGGGTTCGAATCCCACCTGAGCGAAACATTGAGTTGTTAAACCACTGGTTCTTCTCAGAACCACCACAGCTCATAAAGAGATTTATTACATGGTGTCTCCGCAAACCTCACTTGATGGTATCTTCACCATGCTAAGTTTCAAAATCCTACTGAAAGACAATTTATATATGATCAAGAAATGTTTAAAGTCCCTCACACAATACTAATCACCATTTAAGTTTGACAATTTGATAATTTATCAATTAGACATACATGTATTTTCATTCATCTTGCCAGCCATTTGACTAAAAGAGTACTGATTTATCTCAATCCATACATGTGTAAAAACAAGAAGGCAAATGAAAGTCGATTGACTTCTCTTCTTTCTGTGGTCTCAGAGCATTCAGAAGTTTAAAGGCGAAAATAGCCTTACGGGTAAATGTAATTGTATTCTGACTGACAGCACACACCCTCCACACCTGTTGATTGTGTAACAAATAGATCAGGTTGGAATCGTCGACTAAGCTTTTAAAAGAACAGGCGTAACACTTCTTTCCTACCCAATGCCAGCCACCCACAGTTTTAAGTATAGATTTGTCAGATAAAGTTAGCCTGATACCGTGTGTGCCACTTAAATATGGCTTGTCTTTGTTCTTCTGACTTTTTATAGTTCTCTTTTAACTTTTAAAATATCAAGTAATAAACCACAAGGGAAACTAACTGGGTAAAATTAAAATAATTTAGGGCTGAACAAAGAAAAATTGACTTGTTAATTTTTCGTTGTTCAACCCTAAATCTGTAAACTTTTGTGTTATCACTGCCGTGTATTATTTTTTAAAAGGTTTTGATGTACTTTTGATTGCAGTACAATGAGAAGTAAATTTTATGCACTTTCCCGTTATGAATAAATAAACTGACTTAAATTGTACCGAGTAATAAACCACAAGGGCAACTGACCAGGTAAATTTGAAATAATTTTGGGTTGAACAAAAAAAGGAAGAAGTAGGTGACATCCCCTTAATGTGATCCTTCTGCTGCCGCTTCCCAGAATGTATCGTAAACTTGGGTGGGTGTTTTTTCCTGGCTATATGGCAGTTACAGGTTGCATGGCTTCTGACTGGCACCCCGGCACAAAGATATTGACAAAATAGGGTGACCCCGAACTCAGTTGGCTAGATAGCTCAGTCGGTAGAGCACCGGCACGTTAATCTGGAGGTAGTAAGTTCAGGTCCCGCTCTAGTCAATTATTCTTTGTTCGACCCAAAATTAAAATGTACTGAATCAAATTTATTTGAAGAAATGAGACAGCCTTACCTCCGTGACAGCAGAAGATTTTCTCATCGATGATAGCAGCAATTGGTAAGCAGTTAAAACAGTCTGTGAATGTCTTCCATAATTTGACATTGTAGCGTCTTTTACCTGCAGAAATAAAGAGATGGACAAGACTTAAGAACATGTCCAATTGAACAATTGAACATGAACAATTTAATTTCATTTTATTTAAGGGTTACACCCCCCCCAAATAAAAAAGCTAAAGCATACCTGAAGCCTATAGAAGGGTCCTAAATAAATTGGAAAAGGCATTCTTGACTGACATGAATAATAATAACAACAATAACATACATGTATACAGTGCTCACTACTATGTTTCTGAGCGCTGTGGTGCTGCTGTCCTTTACTATCATTCTTGCAGACTATTATATAAACTAAAACCAGGGCAAGAGCACCAAAAGAATACAAAGATACAGAATTACAAAGTGAATACATGAACAAAAGCAGTTGTTATTAACATGAGAAAGGAAAACAAAATAGATAAGCTGCGGATTGGTACAAGCTGCAGACTGGGGTTATTACAGAGATCTGAATAAGTGAGTTTTCAACTTTTTGATAAATAGATTGTTCAATGAGTTTAAAGATGGAATGTTCAGGTCAACTCAGCTTCACCTCGTTGAATGGAACATTCCATCTTTCAACTCATGAACCTATTCTCACTTAATTTCGCTCGTAAATATTCATTATTTGTATGTTACATGAACAGCCAACATTATACAACATCCTAGTCATTTGGTTGGAGCAGGGTTTGCCATTAACTTTTTCAGTGACTAGTCAGCAGGACCAGTTGCATTTTCATTTCACAGGTCTGTCATCTTTAGCACATGTCAACACTTTATATTAAATAGAGATGCTTTTCAACACTGAGAGAATTTTGACTGGTCCTCGGATGTTTTAACTGGCATTTGGCCAGCGGCCCACTGTTAAGGGAGAACACTGTTGGAGGATTGTAGGTCATGTGCCATTCATCAATCAAACCAGTACATGGTTTGTACTTTTTGGTTTCATTCACCGTGTAGTTTCGTCCCCAACCCATTTGATCTATTGCACGCTAGACCACAACTTTAATACACAACAGTACAAAACGCCCTCGTAGTGGATGCCGGAATACAATTTTTGTACATTTTGTTTTTTGTTCTTATAATTTTCTACTCCGATCAAATGGCAAAAGACATACTTGTTTTAGAACAAAGAATGAATGTTTTGCATTCACACTTTATGTGCCCGAATATATAAATGAAATAACAAACCTGATCAAAACTAATTGTTTTACTCATTTCTCAAAAAGTAAAGCATTTCAGACAAAACTATTTCAAAGGAAGTTTTCCACCATGACAGCCGTTACACCATGCAACTCATGTCAGGTATGAGATTTTACATGTTTGAAAATTCCGTACAAATGGCTTAGCGGCCGGAGATCTTCCTAATTCTACACCAGGAATCTCCCACATGTTACAATTCAGGAGGTTCACAGACTTGGTACATCACCAGAAATTACAAAACTACCTTTGGCGATAGCCTATATACTTCTTTCAAGAACATTTAAAAGGCTCACACAGATTTTGAGAAAATCCTGAAATCAGGAAAAAACCTGATAAATGACAAGCCTTCTAATGTGAAAATTTGTAAACACTTTGTTGTTTCAGTCTTAATTACAATGTTGTGCCAAACTTTCAACATCTGATGCATAAAAAAAATAAAATAAAATAAAATAAAAAAAATCTGAAATGACTTTCGCTGACTTACACTCATCGTAGAAGCCATAGATCCTATTGATGCTAGCACATTCATGGTTCCCCCTCAGCAAGAAGAAGTTCTCTGGATATTTGATCTTATAAGCTAGCAGTAGACAGATGGTTTCTAGAGACTGCTTTCCCCTGTCCACGTAGTCTCCCAGGAATAGATAGTTGGACTCTGGTGGGAAGCCACCGTATTCAAAGAGCCTTAAAAGGTCTGTGAACTGACCATGTATGTCACCTGCAAGGAATGGAATGAGACAAATAAATAAATCAAACATTTTTAATTTTCAAGGTTCTTCGGCCAGGGCTGGAAAATTAATACCACCACAGGCCCAGGGCCAGTGATTTTAGCCTCAGCCATAAAACTCACGACCGGACAAGTCTGACAGTCTTGTATTTTTCATTTAAATAAATATCTTTTAACAAAATATTTTTTAAATGTTTAATGTTGACTTGAGTATGATACATTTCTTTACGTTTGTTGAGTTTCAAAGGTATTTTTTGTAACATAAGACTTTGAGGCAAGGCTTCTCTGAGCACTCGTTAAAAAAATAAAAATAAAAAATTTAATGTGCAGATAATTTGTCTTTAATATAGTTTTCTTCTTTTAGTTTGAGCTACAATCCCTACGGTCTTGTGGATTTTCCTCCCAAAATGCTTGGTTAAAGATCTAGATCTGTTGTTTGGTCGATTTGATCATAAAATTTAGGTTTAAATTTCCATTAGCCTATTTTTATAGATTCAAGAAAGTTACATGTCATTCAAGGAACTGCACAAAAAAATAAATAAAAATAATAAGTCGCTAACGATTACTGGTAGTTAATTGAAAACAAACAATAAGTTATTGTTTGGATCCTGGCATTTAATATCTCATGTCAATCAGCCATGTACATGTACAAACCATTTTGGGAAAACTGACGCAAAACTTAAGTTCATCCAAAGAATATGATGCAATGATGTTTGTTTACTGGCCTTGAATTACATAGAGGTCATGACCACCTACATTGTAGTCTTGGCCTTGGTGCCCCTTCAACAATTTTCCTATAGACTTTAAGATTTTCCAATTAAAGTGCCCTTTGCAAAATGAAAACGGCCTTGCCCTCTAACAGCCATTTTGACCATCCATGATTGGACAGATTTCTCATCCTGTTTTCACAAAACAAGCGTGCGATTACATTAAAGCCAACACTTGCTTTCTGTACAAGGGACATGTAAATGATGTCTGCATGTACATGTACAAACCGGTACCAAATTGCACAACACACGATGTACCACAAGTCAGACCTTTCCTGGTACACAACCAGACAAGGAAGTATGCACTTATCTTTTGGCATGTTATTTGTCCTGCGTGGTTTTGTTCCAGATAGCTGGGACTGCGTTAACTTTCTTGGAACAAAAAGCTATGATCTACATGTAGGATTGTTGTTAAAAGACCTGTACAAATACATGTTCTGTGCATTGACTGCCATTAAAATTTGTATTGTACACTGTATGCAAGTTCTCTGTATACATACTACATGTAAATTGTACTATACAATTGCAGACGGTTTCTGCATTATGTATAACATGGTATTTATGTTATTTTGTGTACACTTCCTTGCACATGAACCACCATTTTGTGCTCCATATGCGGCGCGGTGTACCCCCACCCACCCCCATTGTGTCTTCATTGTGGTCTGGGAATCTCAGGCTATTTTAAAAGGACTTTGAGTGGGGGGGGGGGGGGGGTGGGGGGGGGGGGTCGTACTTTTGTACAAGAGGGTATGGGTATTCACTACTTGCACTGATCTACCTCGTGCTTGTTATGTAGAGCCTAAACTTCATGCTTTATTTGTATTTATGTATCTGTTTGGATGAAAGTGTCATTACATTACCGTGACAATACAGAGTTATGTAATGCGTCTATTCACTGCTGCTCCCGATTTGAAGCTCTACACGCAAATGGCTGACTGCGCAAAGGGCGAATAAGAACACTTGATGGGGGGGGGGGACAATTTTCTAATCTACATTTTTTCACACACAGTGACTGGTCTGGTGTTTATCCTTCAATGAAATGAAGCGTGTAAACTTGTCTAAAACTAGTAACACGCTCCCCACAAAAGCAGTTAGTTCATGACTAATTCAATAGCCTTTTGGGTCCGTGTCACCGCAGTAGGTGTTGTGTGATTGTGATTCACCCAGCATTGGAATCAACAACACTAAAACGTGCCAACATTCAAGGGCCTGCTTGAGATACTGTTTGATTATCAAATACCACACTTTGTGGGTGTGCCAATGTAATGAAACTTTAACAACTTCCCCCAAAGATGTGAATATTATATCGTGTACATAATGAAATGTCTGGCTATACCTATATACCTATATTATACTTTGTTATATATAATAAACTTTAACAACATGCAGAGAAAAAAAGAACAGCAACTTAATAGGGGCAATGTTGTCTTTGGCCACATATTAAATTCTGAACTTTCACCCAGTTACTGCACACGTGTATGCGATAATGACGGCACCCATTAAAGATTTTGTTTGTGATGTTACCGTTAATGCGCAGGCGTATAGTAACTGGGTTAGAGATTATGTTTCCATGTCCAGCCACAGGCAGACTATGATCTCGACAACAGTACCCCTTTAATATAAACTTCACTCTGAAGTGTTGTTTTTCCTAAATGCAACTTTTATATTTGCAAAAAAATATATTATATATAAATAAATAAAAAATAAGAGGAAATGGCCCAGCAAACACAACTTTGTACATTGTTCATGTTGTTTTTCAGTTTTCTATTTCACTGTTTTTTTAATAAAAAAAAGGGAAGAGGAATCAGCTTATCAGTTGCATGCCTGTAGATTGAAATAATTCACTTCAATTAAATTCTGTAATATTTGTAATAGTAATAATAATAATAATAATACTGCAGAGTATTTGTATCGCGCTAAATCCACCAAATTAAGGTGATCAAGGCGCACAATTATTTCAATGCTGTCTTCCATAAATTATACAAGTAATACATTAGAATTATACATTAAGTACACAGCAATTTATCTTCATGCTTTTTTTTGGTCAGACATGAAAGCCTTTTTGTTTGTACAATTTTTTCTTTCAAGGAGGAAAGAAGCAGACTAAAATTTGCTGGCTTTGTAGAACTTAGAAGTCTAAAATATGGGTAAATTAAATCAATCTTCATTCAAAAGAATGGTGCAGAGATGAAGCGAAAATACATGATAAATTTAGTCTTTTGGGGACAAAAATTTTTGTAAAAAGAATGTGACTTCCAAAAAGGATGTGGGCGGTGATGAAACATGTAAGCTGAGGTTTAAAAAAAAAACCTTTGCCTAACAATAAGCAGCCAATTAATGTATGTAAAGCGAAATGTTTTCATGCCCTAACCCATGCACCTAGACAAACATACATGTACAACCAAGGTTCGGTTACAAATACACATGTACAAACAAAGGACAAATAAAACAGACAAGTCAAATGATGATGGTGAATTGTTGTTTATGCAGTGCCATGTGCAATTTACAAGTCGTGAGGTGTATATCTGAAAATTAAGTTCCACTTTTGAACACAATCAATGCTTCTTTACACACCCATTCTTCCCCCCCCGCAAATTGAGGCACAGGTAACACATGCTACCCACATTCTATGTAACACAATGGAGTGACTAACGGAATGACTTGCCCCAGTCTTGCCTTGTTGAATCATTCCACAAAAATACCTCATGGCACTCTACATGAACTTTGGCATTAATAAGAGTCTCTATGCTACGTGTACATTGTACATGTAAAATTGTCCATGCAAGTCTTAGCCACACTTCTTGAAGACAGCACCAGTAGGTTTGACAGGTAATGACATTATTCAGCTTACATGTACTTTAGCCCCAACTCCCATTGAGTGATTTACTAGGATCTATCCTCTACTCAACAAAATCCAATACCCTATGCAGGGTTCTCTCCATGCACAAGCTGCATAGCATATTGGGCCGATACACGCGAATTGCGTATATCACTCGGGTGGGATTCAAACCCACAACCTTTGCCATGCTACAGCAGACGTTTGTCATGTATCCATACATGAATGTACATTCTCATGTCATTAATGTTGGTAGGGATCACCATTGCTAAATCACATTTGTCATTTCCTCGAAAAATTTAAACGGATAGCATAATGTCATTTCAATGAGTCTGTACAGGGTAACTACACTGTACATATAATACGCCAGAGTAATGTACTTCAGCTTGGAATAATAAGGAAACAAAGATCTTGTTTTGGGAGGCGAGACGAGAAGTAGAGTTTAAGGGAAGTTAAGAATGGAGATAAAGAATATTTGTTTTTTTATCCATACACCAATGTGTATCAAGCACTGTATACTCAGTTCTCTCCCCTCCCCCCCCCCCCCCGAGTCATGTGAAAGAAAATCCACAGGCATAGGCCTATCACTCAGCTGGGATTCGAACCCACAACCTTTTTGCCATGCTTTGCAACAGGGCTTGATGCGGCAAGAAAAATTAGGCCTGCCACATAATCCATCTCAGACACATTTAATTTCTTTATGCAAATATGGAAATATTCAACAATTTATAAGTTATCTCTGAAATTCAAGGGTCTTGGAAACTAGGAATTCAGTGATTTTCCGCGGTAACTTTTCAGAGTAACTGAGATTATCGATGAATTCTCAGCAGATTTCCTTGAAAACATTCCATGTTTCTTAGAAAAATTACCTTGGTAGCTCAGTAGCGTGAAGGTAATCCTGCACTGTGTTAATACAGTAAATTACACCACTAAAGCACTCTAAGCTTCACCTACAAACATCTACTAGGGAGGCTAATCTAATAAGGTCAGGACTCACTTCTAAATGGATGTTTCTTGTGAATAAATTTTGACAGGGCATGTTGTTGTGTTTGTAAATGTAAGATGGCAAAGCGGCAGTCGACATCTATGAAGAATGACTTGCATATTATTATGTATTGTATCGAATTCTCTCAACATTGAGTTCTCAGGGTGCTTTGTGAACTGATCTGTCTGCCATCTGCCTCAAGCTGGGAAGACCAGGTTTGGATGGAGCTCTGAATACCTGATGCATTCAAGCTGAAACCCAGCATTTCAGAAAGCGAATTAAGTGAAATTTAAGTTGTTTCAAGGTGAAGCAAAAACAAGCTCCCAGTCCCAGTACATGCTATCATGTTAATTTGTTGAATAACAAAAAAATGATCTTTGACACCTAAATTATGTAGCAATCCAGGAAGAGGTTAACATTTTTTTCAAACTCCATTATAATCATATTTTTTTACAGTCTAGTGGTTAAAACATCTGCTCTAGAATGGAGGGTTGTGAGTTCAAAACACTCTCAAGAACCTGTGGCTACTGCAGGGCTGTAAAAACCTGACCATGCAACCCCTACATGTACACATGTACATGCACCACCCCTCCACGTAAAAAACTGCCTTGCCCCCACAAGAATGAAGTATCAGACATGATACTTCATTCTTGGTGAAATTTTCTAAGAGTAAAACCAAAGGGCTTGTAGCTCAAAACAGCTTATACCTTTACTGGACCAGAATTTATTTTTACGAGACCAGAATCAAAATGAGTCGTTGAACAAGCACTAAGACTAGAGAAGATCTCATTTGTCTTATGGGTAGTTAGACTTTGAAACTCAACAGAATTGAAAGATATTTATCACATTTACGGCCAACAGTTTTTCACAAAGGTATTTGAAGTATTTTTATTCAATTGAAGAACACAAAAACCACCGAGCGCGTCCAGTTCAAACTCTGGCCCAACACTAAAATCACTGGCTTTGGGCCTGTGGGTCCAGTGTTAATTTTGAGCCCTGAACCAAAATAACATTCTTTATCCCTGATGCAACTGTTGCATCACTTTTTAAAACGATAAAATTAACATGAAAACATGGCATACCATGTATATGTACTTCCTCCATGCTCTCTTGCATGTGTGCAGAGACTGACATAACTGTGCATGAGATGCTGAATGTAAACTGTTCCGCCTTGGGGGACATTTTGGTTTTATGACCAACAAAAAATTAACAATTTAGCAGAACTTGCAGTCTACAATTTCATTCAAACATCAAGTAAATCATCAACAAAAACTACACTCTTGAACTGTGTTTGTTAATGGTTTCCAGCGATATTTTATATGAGAGTGTTGGATCAGACTGTGTAACCACAAACCTACATGTAAAAGTAAAAGTGTTGCAGTTATTTTGTCTGTGGAAAAGCTCTGATATTACAGCTTTTGCAATTTTATTTGGTTGCTCTGTAAAGTCTACAATTTTCAAGAAGCCCAACACTCAAAACACTGGGAAAAAAGAAAGGAAAAAAAAGGGAAAAAAAGGAAAAAGAGGAACAAAGGAGACTAATGATCTATTTTGGATATTTTCATTTTGTGTGTGTATGACTATGATTCAAAAAACATTTTCTAACTGTGTAATCACAGAAAATTATTGGGCTAAAGTAGATTCGTATAACTTTTTCTAAAAGCATTTTCATATCTGATAATTGCAATTAGGATATTCACAAAAATTTACTAATCGAGATTGGTGCATACAGCACTATAGATAAGACTTATTATAATAGCAGTCCATCTTACACAACACATCATTACTGAGTAGACACTGTTACCCAGCTGGTGGCAACACAGCTGGTGGGATGAGCAAGCTCACATACCTCACCAATGGGGTGGCATGGCATGGCTGCTACAGCTAGAGATTTAATGCACATTCCGATCAAACTTAACACTGCACACCGCACTTTGATACACGCCAATTAGCATCAGCACTCTCTGGCAGATTAAGATGCCTTACGTTGAGATAACCAAATGGGTATTCAAATGATCTTTACATATTATAAATGATGAATGATAAGAGGTGTGCTTGCCGTACAGAAAAAACACCCTTCGATTCACTCCAGCTCTAGTCAATCTCATCCGTGATTTGTTGTGTATTTCCTTACAAACTCTTGTGACAAAAATAAACACGCATTTACGTCGAAAAAGAAATACAACACTCCAAGTTGCTTTTTCTTTCACTACACAAATTTCATATCTAGTGTAAAACCAGATTTTGAACTTTAAAACATGCAGATTTTGAGGTGAATGGTGATTCATTACGACTCATAAGGAAACCCTAAATACACAAATTGTGAGAAAAAGCTAATAATAATAAAAATAATAAAAACTAGACATAATTGTGAAGATGACCCCTTTTCATTTTTGGGTTTTATCATCTTCACATTTTTGAGAATGAATCTCGTCCCTGCTTTATCTTAATTGATAACACACCTGGGGCCCTGGGCTCGACTTCACAAAACACTAAGAATAAGATTAACTTTAAAGATGAACTGTCAATAAAGTAATACTGATTGATATTGTGAGGCCACACCTTGCTTGGCAATTAAGATTGATACACATACTATGATAAATTCTAGCACTCTGTGAAATCGAGCCCTGGGCAAATAAATGTATTAGTGTAGTTGACGCAAGGTACTGAAAAAATGTGTCCGTCTTTGTTAGGAGAAATAACAATCAACAATATTCATAAAACATTAAAACATGATTTCTGCATGACATAATTTATAACTTCTCACTTTGTGAGACACATTTCCGCATGTGCTTCACTATATTTCTACTTGTAAATTTCAAAGCAGTAAGCAAATTTATTCAAACACATTAAAGGCAAAGTATACTTTCCGTTTTTGGAACCGTTCGGTAGTTTTAATCCTATAGATGTATATACAATGTAGATGTATATACAATAAAACTAACCTCTTAACCTGTGAAAATTTCCTTTTAAAAGGTGGTTGCATTTTTGAGATAATGGCGAAAATAATATGTTCATGCAGGAAGAATAATCCCTAAACAGGAGTACACAATCTGAGAAACGTTTCAGACAGTAACGCTTCTCAGATTCAAATTTTGGGGCGTAAAAACTGATATCATTTTACATAACCACATTATTTAGAAGTAAAGTGTTTCTCAAAATGCTTTATACTCTCGAAAGCTACTGTAGGCTTCTAACCATTAAGTTTTTATTGCCATTAATTTTAGGATTGATTACCAAAGGTATACTTTCCCTTTAACCATATCAAAACATTGTTGTAAGCTGTCAAGCCTGGAATTTCATCTTTGAGATGGCATGGCCGTTTTGATTTTGCGAAGGGCACTTCTATTTGAAAATCTTAAAGTCTATTGGAAACTTCTTAAAGGGCACCAAGGCCAAGACCAGGGGCAACAGAGGGCATGGCCTCCGTGTAATACCAGACCTGAGCTGCTTTAGGAAAAGCAGAAGTACACAAACCGAATGTGACAACGGCTTAGAGTTTAGCTTTGTTAATGTATTTGTTGTAATTTAACTATTCAATTGGATTAAACCAAAGATTATAGACCGCCGAAAGTGTAAGATGGGAACTCAGGCAGAAATGTGCACTGGACGCCATTTCAGCAAGCAACTCTTGTGAAGCAACATTAGACCAGTGCAGCCAATTGCCATGAGTGATATAATAAAACATTTGCTTGCTGAAATGGCGCCCGTGCATATTTCAAGTTCCGACAATAGATAGAGCTCCAGTAACCCATCTTGCACCTTCGATGCTCTATAATCTTTGGATTTAAAACAATCTTCCCAAAACAATGCTGTTCATTCCCTCATACTCTCTTTATCCATGTTGCACTTTTGCCATGTCGGCCTTTAAATTTCCTCAATTTTCCTCTTTAAGTTTTCCTCATGGTTTTTACTTACCACATATTTTCAGCGGCGCTTCAAGCTCTAGGAGGATTGGTTGACTGAGGAAGAGCTCCCGTGACTTAAGACACAGTCCCCTGACTTCTGCCTCTGTCAAATTCACCGTCTTACCTGGCTTGCATCCCCGTACTACAAAACATCAAGCACAAGGTTTTGTTAAAACCAAAAGATTGAAAATATTTAAAAACCCCAAACCATCTCAAACTCATCAAACTTCAACTGTAGGTTTTGTTTACTGACGACTAGTTAACTGATCAAGATTTTTTATATAGGATCAGGTATCCACAGGACTCAAAATTTACACTGGACCACGGGCCCCAGGCCAGTGATTTTGGTGTTGGGCCAGTAAACTTTTGACCAGACAAGTCCAGCAGTGTTGCGTTTTAGAATTGAATGATTACTAATAGTGTGCTGTAACTGACTGCCACTTTATCTCCCTTAATTTAGGTCTAACCAGTCCTTTCTCTATGGTCTAACTCTACCTAGGAATTAAGTGTGCAAGATTTCCGAACACGCGATGTAATATTTGCGTGAATTTTCTTTTTAAGGTCAATAATAAGCATTTTACCTATTATTCAGGTATGTGATAGGCTGTTGAGAAAAAACATGAACTCTGAGCGCAAAGAGCGAAAGCATGCGAGCTCAAAAACTTGCGAGCATGAAGCCCAATATTAACATTTATCTTTGGTTTTAAAAGCCCTACTCTGCAATCTGGGCGTTATTATATGGTTTTATCTTCATTTTTTTATGAATTTTTTTATTTTTTTTTTTTTGGGGGGGGGGGGGCAAAAAAACGGAATTTAAAAAAAAAAATTTGAGGGCAAAAAAACCCCGGAATTCCGGTTAAAAACGGAGAAATCACATCCCTGATTATTACACCTCTTCTTTTGATTCTATCGGTTGACTGGCCGAGAGCGTGTCACATGGTGTTGTGTATTTTTACTCTTGTACATGTTCACCGACCAAACAAACTATTCAACGAACTATTCAACGATAGCCTAGTGACCGATGTACTAGTGAATGGATACCCTGGTACCCTGACTACATTTGACTTCAAACATTGATTTAAACGAGCTGCATGACAACCTCGAACCCGGTGTAATGAACAAAATGTGTGCATTTGAAATATGGTTTAGAGAACAAACGTAATAGCAGTAGTCTGGTACCCTCTTATTTTGTCAAAACTCGGTATTTCAACATAAGATTTTACAGTTCTTGTTTGACGATTGATTGCCACATACGTTAAGCTGTTTGACGATTGATTCTACCAGAAAAATGGAGGACAATGAGCCCCGTCCGCGATTTGTTTTACTTACTGAAGATGAACTACGAGATTTTAGTGTTGAATGATGAATAAAGGTGTTGCGTGAATTAATTTTATTAAAGTATACAGATAGAATCAAAGGAAGAGGTGTTATAAAACAAATATTGACTGCTTTGTCTCGTGGCGTAGTAAAACTAGTCACTCTCGGTGATCCCCAGAGCCGCCTATCTTCCCGAGGCTTCGCCTCGGGAAGATAGGCTGCTCCGGGGATCACCCCAAGTGACTAGTTTTACTACGCCACTCGAAGCTGTCAATATTTGTATACTATTACTAATACCTCAAGAGGAATATAAAAAAAGAAAGAAAGGGAAATAAAGTCCCTCAAAAAATAGCAGTGGCTGCTTCCATGTATAAAAACATGAGCCGTGGTTATCATGGACCAGTGTTGCGTGCAGCATCGATTGATTATTAGTGGAAGCGGCCATATTTGTTACTGAAAGGAGATGTCGATTAGGGATTCTGAATGACGGTGACAATTTATAATTTTTTGGAATTTTGCAATTATGTTTTTGCCGTTTTGTAGGCCAAAAAGTTTGGAATTAGCATTTTGTACATGATGACCTATGAGGTTTGTGGAGACGATAGCGGAACGAACCTCCATATTATTATTAGTTTAGGTGTAGACAAGAAAGAAGTGTACCAACAAATTGTTTAATCTTTACAAAGGATACTTCCCTGGGCCAAAAGTAAAATTACAGTCAATGTTGTTAGTAACAAAAATAATAACAATTTTTGTAAAGACTCAAGAAATGCGCACATTTTGACCCTCTCCACTCACTTATATAAATCCAGATTATTTTTATGAAACAAACTGCGAATGAAATGTCACTTAACTTGTTATTAATATTATTATTTTATTTATTACATGATTGACTTACTAAATAATAGTTACTGTAGTGTTACTAGTTAGTTACTAAGTTAACAACTAAGTAAAATAAAATAATATTAAATAAAATACTAATAATAATCTAAATAAATCTAATTAATAAAATAAACACATAAAAAAGTAGGAATGGAATGGATGCCTAGCTGACAGTACCACACCTTTTGGGCCTCGACCAATATTTTAAGAGTGATTTAAGATATTGCAATTTACCTTACGTTAATCAATCAGTTTATATTCACACTTACAATTATTTGACTTAGTCACTGTATCACTGCAACAGCCTGCAAATGCAACCAATGCAGTCACTGGTTAAAAATTGTGATTGAACTTTGAAGAAACGCCCAGTTCAAAACAGTATAACCAAAATACCACACACAGAAAAGGCAAAACAAAACCTGATAACTGAACCTATGTTACTCACTGATTCATCGATTAATATAAACTAAAAAAATATGTAATTAAAGTAAAAATTTCACCTTCTAAAAGCCGGGTGATGACAGTGTCTATGTTCAGTTCTCCGTCCGCCATTTTAAGAGACATAAATGACGTCATACGAGCGGAACTTCTTCCTTAAACGGCAAAAAGGTTACACCGCATACGTCGCAGATGGCGCCCTTTACTTTTAACACAGTCGTCAGGAGAGCGACCGAAATTGAAATGTCTAACTTTTTTACCGGGAAAATAAATCTGCGCTTACAAATGTTGCCAAGTTAAGGGACTATTTTTTACATTAAGAAGTTTTTAACGAAAGTAATATCAATCATAACAAAATATGAAATTTTAAAGCAGTACTGGCTCAAAATGAAAATCATCAATACTACCTCTGGAAAAAAAGAAATTCGGAAAATGTTCAAAATTAAATATTTACCTCTGTAGCCATTTTCTGGACGCTTCATCTCAAATGAAATCAATCTTATTTGGATACTGGAACTTAAGATTTGTTCATGTTAATGATTAGTTTTTTGTTTATGGAGACTTCAAAGTAAATTGAAACTTATCCTTCCCCCTATCCAATGATTATTTATCGTGTACTTTGTCTTTCAGCAAGGACAGCAAGTACCCAAGCACAAAGAAAGTTTGCTTACCAGAATAAGGTTACCAGCCAAAATACCACATCACACATACCTTCTGTGACTGGTTTCCAGCTTAATTTTGCAACAGATACTTGTTCAGAAAAATGTTCTGCTTACCTAGCTCAGGGCCCAATTTCATGGCTCTGAATTCTGCACTTGCGATCACCATTCTCCGCTTACTGTGCAAGCGCCGAATTTCTGCACTAGCTGTGTAAGCGAAGAATGCCTAGTAACATGGAGTACGCACGCGCACAAGCAAAGATTCTCTGCTAACCCGTGAAAAACGCTTGATGTAAGCAAATAATTCCCTGCTTCTGTAAGCGCCGATTCTTTGCTTACGGTAAGCAGAGCCATGAAATTGGGCCCTGGTCTTAGGCCCACAAAAGCATGCTCAATCACCAGTGTTGTAAACAAGTCATTTTTCCTCAAGTCAAGTCACAAGTCAAATTTGTTTTCAAGTCAAGTCAAGTCACAAGTCACATAATGTCCCAAAATAAGCCCACTTCCATGATGTTGTCACAAACTTAAGTACAATCAAAAACCTGTTATCCTGGCAGATTTGATGTTTGAAAAACATCAGTATTGTCAGCAATGTCGTCGTCACCGAAGACTTGTTTTTGCAACATTTATTTTAAACAATAATTGCATTGTCGTAAAACCAAAGTTTATTCAAGTCAATTCTCAGCTCGCAAGTCAAGTCTCAAGTCCTTTTTTCCATAGTCAACAATACTGTCAATCACAAGAACCTGTCAAATGAAACCAACACATCCCCTTCTGATGAAAAAATATGTGAAACACTTCGGTTAATTTTAATTTGATTCTTTATTGTAAATTGAATCCTCTACTATGGTTAACAGGGACAATTGTTGAAAGTTACTTTTCCATCCATGAGGGGAAGAACAAATTAAAACAATTTTTAAAAACTAGCCCACCGTCACTATTAGACCATTAAATAGTCCTCCACACTAATGACGTCAATTTTGCTCAATATACCTGAACGCCAGACCATCATTCCATCACTAGTAGCTCTCACACAATAACCGCATCGGCCTGCCAGACCAAGCTTAGACATGTACACGTGGATACAATAGTGAATTCTGACACGTTTGTCTGAGTTCCAGGAACTGAGCTTCTGCTTAAACTTTAAAGCAATAGTGCGGAGTGCTATTGGATCCAGCAGCGAGAAATATTTTCATGCTGCTGTCAGAACTTTAAGACACACCACTCATGTCATTGAAAGACTTACGTCTTCCTTCTCCCTTGGGACTTTTTGAATACTTTCAGGAAATACAATTAGAGGTTCAGAGCACAACAATTAAACTAGATAAATAACTGAGGATGTTAATTTTAGACCATGTTTTTTAATGGAAGCAAAATGGTAGTATCAGTTATAAAAGGGGAGGTACAACATTGGTAACAACTTCATTCAACTATATTTAATAACATTTCTAAATTAGGAACCCCCACTTCTTTGGGGTTAGAGTTGTAACATAAATACTGACAAAGAGGATCTAAATTGTCAACACCAAAGTTGTAACTTCCCTTGAACAAACTAGCAAAGAAACATTACTGTAATTTTAAATTTCTTTACAAAGTAGTAACTTATAGAATTCTCAGCTGTTCTTTTCCCAGAGAAACCGCCAAACAGGATAAAGAAACCTTTTTATCATAGACATCATCATCTCTCATCAATCCTAAATGAAAACTCTCAGTAGATTCTGGCACTGTTAGATAATCCAGGTGATCAGATAAACATCCGTTGGAACTGCCTGTAAATGTTTCATGGTGCTGTTCTTTTCCCAGTGGGTAAAACACAATTCCCTGGAGATAAGCTGCTGCTTTAATTAAACAGCGAATAGTCTCGGTATCAGTTTCACAACGTCATTTTCACTTGGAGACCATGAGTCTCATGAGTTTGCTGTTGAGTTTTTCTATTCTCTTGACATCCTGTGCATGTTCTGTTCTGTACTGGAGACACTGCAGGAGGGAAAAAAAAAAAAAGGTATTCAAAGAAGAAAAAGATTGTGTTTAATCAATGAGGTAATGAACTCAATTCAACACGGATTGCAAATTTCTTGCAAACCTGCACGCTTCAACGAATCCTACCTTGATCGCAGCAGACCTAGGTTGCATCTCTCAGGGATTATTTTTGTGTGTATATCCAATAAGTGTTTTATAAAGATGTACCTTGCCATAAGGACATAAACATATTTCTTTTTTTAAAGAAGTTTATATCTCGTTATATGACTGTGCTGTCTGACATGGCGTGTTGTGGCCAAGCAGTCAAGCGCACTGGACTCAAGCTCTCTGTGTTTCGCATCAGCGGAGTGTGGTTTTGAGTCAGGGTCTTGAAACTTGTGTCCTTAATTAAGCAAGACACGTAATCATTATTGCTTCATCCTTCTGAAGGAACCTCAGGCCGTTGGTCCAGTGTGTTGTGTAATGCAAATAAAACATCCAATACACATATCATTAAGAGAAGGGGTTCGCCCCCATGTTTCTGGCATCATAGTAGGCTGCGTTAGGTTTGTATCACAGCACCTTGAACCATTACGAGGGGCTACAGGTAAACACCAATCTTCTTTTAGCCCGTACGCGCAAGTGCTGGCCGCACCGTCATTGCTCGGGCGCTGGCAGCGCAAAGGTTTTGTACGCCAAAGACACAGACAAACTGTCATTTTAAAAACTTGTTATGGGATGTCTTTCTCACAATTTCTTTGACAGGAAAGCTTTATAAAACGATGTAGAATCTACTTAGTGAATAATTATTTGAAACTAAACAGAAAGTGAATACTGAAATTCTGTCAAAATCTTAGTGTTGCAACACATTTACACCAGACAATGCAGTTTTCATGTGTTTTATCACCTATTGTCTGCACTGTTTTCAGGATTCAGTTTCTGTTTAGTATTCATGTTCAAAATAACTATGTATATGGTTTAAATAACTATGTATAGAAATACATAGGTATTTAAACCTGTCCTGTCAGGAAAACTCTATAAACCGTTGAGCAACACACCTAATTCGCATAAAAAATTAAAAGAGGATGATTTTTCCATGGATTTTTCCAGGATATTTATCAGACTGAAAATCAACATTTGACCAACATATATGATTTTGTTGTTCAAGATAAGAGGAATGATGTTTTATCATTCAATTGAAAAACACAAGACAGCTGGATTGTCCAGTCATAAGTTAACTGGCCCGATGCTAAAAATCACTGGCCTCAGGCCTGCGGTCCAGTGTAAATATCGCGCCCTGATGCGACAGACAGTTGAAGTTGATGACTATACGACACCTGTAATTATCACAAACTACAGTTGTTAGTTGAAGCACATAAAGCATCTTAAACTGACCCAATTCACAATAGTCTTGGTGGGGTCATTTTGTGAGTCAATGTCATTGTGTGTTGTACCCAATAGTGAACTTTTTAGGCCAAGCGACCTTCACAAGCTTACCAAAATTTGTCTCTACAATTTGACACCCCAAGCGGGGAGTCTGGTAGAGTATCCGCGTGTGACATTGGTGCAAGGAGTCAATTACATTAGGAATTACAGCTGCTCAATTGTAAGCAACGATTATTGTAGCTAATGAAATCTAAGCTTCATTCTCAAGATGTGACAAAAATTGCCACCCTCAACCTTACCACTATGTCATCCGTGACTTTCATCGCCAGTTTGCCATCACAATGTCTATACCTCATCACGATCCTGACCTAAAATGAAAAAGGGGAGGAGAAGAAATGCCATATAAGAGACAATCCACAAAATGATATCTCTGACAAATTGTCTCTCTCTTTCTGTAACATTCAATACTGATTTAATGCTAAATTTTATTTACAGAGGACTATGTCCTGTTGTTGCAGAACAGACATAAACCACAAGACCTATCCATTCAACACTACCCAGAAAGCAATTGTCTAATTACTAGCATTCATACGGGAAACACACACACCACGCGTATGCATTCGCCAATCACAAAATGTATGATGCAGAAATCTAAATGGTAATCCAAACTTTAATTAGCCAATGCACGGCTGGGCTGTGGGCAGAGCGGATACATAAAGCAGCTGTTGCAATGTTCCCACCCTCGCTCCCTCCACCCACAGCCCAGCCAGCTGTGATGTCGTGATTTGATTGGCACGATTGGGATCAATCCAAATGGCCACACCCAGTAAAGATAGACGGAAAAAATTTGGAGGAAATTGAAAAATTATTACTTTAAATATCTTTTTAAAAGATTATTTATTTAAACATCAAAAATACTCGGGGCAAGCTAAGAGGAAAGTGAACACATTGAGCTGGTTCAGGGCTGGAATTTGGGGTAAAATTCCACAAGACCGCAGGGCTTGTTGCTAAAAGTGGTTACTGGACCAGAATTTATTTTACAAGACCAGAATCTTCATGAGAAAGAGCTTTCTACACAGTTTAACATGTAAATTGCACTATTAAGAGAAGATTTACAATGTATCTCATTATTTTGTCTTGATACTGAACAGAATTGTACTAGACTCGAGGTCAACATCTGAACACCATTTCTTTCTGTTAAAGATATTACATAGTGGCTATTATTCAATTAAAAAACACAAGACTGCCGGACTTGTCAGGTCATGAGTTTACTGGCCCAAGGCTAAAATCACTGGTCTCGGGCCAGCGGTCCAGTGTCAAATTCGAGCCCTGTGGTTTAAACCGCCGACCCGCCCATAGGGAAAGCACCTTGAATTTCCGATCGCTTAGCTTAAGAAAAAATGGGGCCGGACGTGTGGCCAAGGATTCAGAGACTCTGGCCACACAAGTTGGGCTAAAGTCCGACAAACATGGTTGAAACTGCATACACAGAGATTTTTTACTGGGGATGTCTCGTAACTCTTATCACAACTAGTAGTAGAAGCAATGTTTATAACAAGAGGTCGATAATTTGCAATAAAAGTGTTAGGACTTGCTGGTACTTTGAAAACTGAACTGGCGACTATGACAAGACTGACGTTTAAAAAAGAGTAACTACATGTACAAGTAATAACTTGCACTGCACATGGTCAGTGCCGTTCCGGCTTTATAACCTTAACATAAAATGAGCCTGTGTGCATTGCCGGCGAAATATCCACTGCCTACAAAACAAAAGTAGCAACAATAACGTTAAATAATAACAAACACAAGAGTAATCAACACCGTCAGCAGTACAACCATTGAACCAATAATGCTAGCCAAGGTTGGATTCCTCCGTTGCACAATGCGTACAACGTGACGGAGTCAAGGGTTTAAAGGTCCCATACCATTGCGAAACAATTTATAACAAGCATTTTTAATATTTATACCTGATGGAGGAAGCTGAAACTTTGTACACATATTCCTTTTGTCCAGAACTCTCGGCCTGCTCGGTTCATAATTGTTTATTTTAGCCTTGGGTGACATTATTTGGAAAATAAAATGGAAATTGACGTCTCCTATGTAACATTCGTTCTGACTCCGTTTATGAATACTCGCAGGCAAGCGCGCACATAGCAAGTTCGTCACACTTGTTCTAGTCTGGTGCAAGATTCCTCTCGTTTTGATTTGTCATGATTTCCCCGCGAGAGGGCGCTATCATCCACGAACCTGCCTGCAAATGATAGTGCCATCTCGCTGGAAATAATCAAAACAAAGTATTACACCAAGACTACATTCATTCGTGCTACAAGGCGCATTGACCCGAAAGTCGATGGAGTCGCTATGCATTTTGCACATGCGCACACGTGCTCACTTGTCAATCGGTACACGATGTTTAAAATGTTAGCGTTGATCTGCGATTTATTTTCTGGAATAATAATCATCCATCATGTGTCCATGGATATATTTTTGTTATTTTTTAATGCCTCATGTCAAAAGTGTAGTTATGAACTTAGTTAGTTATGGCCATGAAGAATTAATATATGAACAGAATTTCAGCCTCTTAAAAATCAGGTAAAAATATGAAGAAAAAAATTGTCAATATTTTGTTCGCATGCTAGAGAAGCTTTATACCCAGCCAGGACGTCAGTGTAGTGCAACATACACTGACGTCCTACCACCACTACCTACCACTACCAGTACCACTACCACTGTACCAGTAGTAAGTACCACTACCACTACCACTACCACTACCAGGGCTATGTATGCGCTACACTCTACAGTATATAAAAATACAAATATCAATGAATGCCAATTGCAATTGGACACACAACAAACCTTCGACGGATCGGTAAGATACAACTTTTCTGCAGCTTTTGAAAATTCTTCCCATGAATTTATGTAAGTCATTGTAACGGTGGATCAATAGTTGAGGCAAGCAACTACTTAAAACCAGACAAGTACATAAAGATAAAGAGTTGCTGGCGAAGAAAGATGAGAAAAAGACCGGAACAGCTGCCACGGGTTGCTTGTTGCTTGCTGCTTTTTACAGTCAGGGTTTCTGATACCTGCAACCCTTATTCATGTATACCCGACGTCCAGGTACCAACTATATTTGGAATTAATTTTTTTGGGGCTGCGAGAGGGCGCTCTTCTCTCAGCGTGCGTGGACTGTGGAACATTGCACTTTGAAACAAATACAAAGCAGACAATTAATGTTTATGGTATTTTGCATACCCTTTTATATTCTGTATAATATTACTGTCTATCTGACCAATTTGTCTAGTTTTAATTTGTTATTGAATTTTATTTTGTTGGGTTATATTGTGCATTAAAAAGCTAAAGTTTCATCTACACGAAATTTGAGTAGCCCCCATTGAAGAAATAACATCGCCCGCACAAAATGGCGAATTGTGGTGATGGGCGTCCATGTTATTGAGAAATTGCACACACTGTCGATTGTCAAGCCTGTGGAAGGGTTAAATTGATTTTAACCTTTAAATATTTGAACTGCTATTCAAATCGAAATTTCTCTGTTCCTAACTTGGAATTGAATGCAATTTATTGGATCAGTTTGATACTTATTTAACAGACATTTATTTTTGTCTTCCTATTTGCCATTTTCTTCTTGTGCTGTCTGACTGTGTGGTGTGTGCATGCAGCCAACCGCAAGCCAGCCGTGTGTGTTGTGTCCCTGTCGGTCTGCCGTGTGGAACTGAGTGGTGTACATTTTGAATTTGCGGTCACGGCCGGCTACCGGCATACTTACAAATTACGTTACAGCGCTGGGCAACAGGCCTTGTTGATTGTCTGTCTTCACTGCAAGAACAAAAGAAGAAAACAAACCAAAATGAGGTAAGACTACTTTTTAAAAAGTAAACAAATGAAAGAAATTATTTAATGTTAAAATAAATTACAATATTTGTATCTCTTCATTCAAGTTCAACAAGTGCATGATGATGGACAATGGATGATGATTCATCATCAAAATTCAACATAGGCTTTGTGTTTGATTAATTTGCAGATATATGATTAATAATTAACACATTTAGTGTTAAATTGGTTTCCCTCTTCTAAGTTCTTATTTTGTGTGTGTTATTTGTTACTTTTTATTACCAAGCTAACATGAACATGAATATCATAATTCATATTTAATATATTATTTATAGCACTCTGCACACACTATTATTAAATGCTAATAAAAATAGAAGCTCAGTGTCAGTACCTGGATTTCAGACATGTTCAAATTCACTAACATTGTCCGAGATTATGTTTACTCGCTCGTACTACTGCGATTGAGTGGTGGAATATTTGACATCCAGGTATTTCTAGCAAAAGTAACGTCTAGTTGGTAAGACACTGCTCTAGAATTGCAAAGGTCGTGGGTTCGAATCCCACCCGAGTAATATGCCTTTGATTTTTTTCACAGAACTCAGGAAAGTACTGAGTATACAGTGCTAACACACATCGGTGTAAGGAATCAAAATTAATATAAAAGTAACGTCATTAGTATGGATTTAATACAATACCATGTTTGCCCTTTTCTTGTGTTGTATTGCTACTGTATCCTGCAGTACCGGTCCAGCATGATTAGCTGATTTCCTCTATTTTGCATTTTTTAGTAAGATGAAACTAAAACTAAAGAGCCATAGAAAACTAACAAACACTGCATACAGTTTTGTAGTTGTAATTATGTAGGTACTACCCAATGTTTTTGTGTATAGTAAAATTACACACTGTACAAAGTTATAAATCTCGGTCAGGTTCAATGTGAAAATTCTTTTAAAAAAACTTTTTCAATAAAAAACAGTTTTTTAAAATTATATCTGACCATGTCAGTTGTCACTAATTACTTGAATAGATCATATAATATGTCAGACCTCTACTTATAACATTGACCTCATTTCAGAAAAAGACATGCAGTAAACTGGGCCTACACTGTAACACTTCACTGAAACTGAGGCAATTGCCTTAAGGCCCCTGAATATTGCCTAGGTGCCCCTTTGGAATGTTCCAGTACGCATTTACTTCCCTCATTGAATGGCCCTTTATTAACTACGGAAAAATTTCCCTTGCCCTCGACTCGATTACCTTGATGTCCTTTCTCTATTCGGTGACCCACGCCCACGGCATAATCCATTGGACAAGTGACTGATTATTCACAGAATTAGCCATAGGTTCCTGAAAATTACCCCAACAAGAAACAACCTGTCATTTAACCTAAAATAATTCACCTTCCAGAGACCATGATAACTTAAAGAAATCGCGCAATAATATCTCATTGTTTTTTTTATGTGCCCTTGGGTCGATTTCACAAAGATAGTCCTAACTTAAGACTAGTCCTAGGAGTTATTAAAAACTTAAGGCTAGTCCCTAGTTAGGACGAGTAACTCGTCTTAACTCGAGATAAGTCTAGTCTTAACTCTTTGTGAAATCCACCCCTTGTAATTTAGTAAAGAGCAAGTGATGTAATGCACAAAAGTTGCACAACTGAACAACTTTGCACATGAAGGGAATTTTTTATTTATTGTTTTCCCAACGCAATAAAGGTGATTGATTTACCTTCAACACCATTCCCTTTTAACAGAGACTTAACAGAACGTTCAATTGAGAAACTGCAATGCATTGTATGGCAATAGGCCTACAGTTAATGCACACTATAAATCAATCGTCCATTGCAATGGATGATTGATTATATTGGTAAGGCAACAGAAACAATGTGGCGATTTCTTTGTATTTTTCGATTGTGATTTTCTGCTGCCCCGCTGTACCATTCCCCTTGGCTGGTATCACATTCAATTCTTCCAATCCTCTACTAACTCAATAAAAGGGCAGTCACAAGGAGATAGAACTATTTGCTTTTAAAATTTAGCCAGATTACGTACCTCTGAATTGCATAACAGTCGGCACATCATCCAGTGTAGCTGATGCCAGGGGCAGTGGCTCAGTGGCCAGATACAACAAGAAGTCATCAGTTGAAGCCGTCACATAGTGTCAATTACATGTACAGATTGGGGGAGGTTTGCAGTAACATGATGTCATGGATGTATAAAATGGCTTTTTGAGTGGTGGTTCTGAAAAGAACCGGTGGTTTGACAACTCAACATTTTGATCAGTGAGCTCCTACCCTTTGCCCAGGTAGTAGCTAATAAGCTGGACAGTTCTTTTCAGAACTAAGTAGTCTCCCGAATTAGTCTCTCGATTTTCCAAAATCTACTCCGCGGCAGTAGAATAAAATGCAAGACCTAGTTCTCTAAGAACAAATCTACATAGCTAGGGTGTTACCCCAAACCGAATATACACAGTATGCCCTGATCCTCTTCAGGAGGATTCTGGACTCTTTTGCTGCATGCTGCTTAGATACTGCCAAAGAGATTAACTGGTAGTTGGGCTTAGCTCAATGGTGGGCAAAGGTGGGAACAGGAACAGGATAAGCTGGGCTTAGCTCAATGGTGCATTTAGGCTGGAGCTGGAACTGAAGCTAAACTGAAACCCACTGGTAGTGGGTAAGGAGTGTTTGCGCACGTTTCGATCAGAGTATACTGATCGAAACATTGAGTTGTCAAACCACCTGTCCTTCTCAGAGCCACCACTACTCAAAAGAGATTTACACATGGTGTTACCGCAAACATCCCCTGATTGTACATGTACTCCCGCCATGCTAAGTTTCAAATTCTACAGTTGTAATCAGGCCTCGAAATAACCCACGGCACCCACAGCAATTGCCGTGGTGCCCTGTGCTTTTGCTGTGGTGCCCTTTGCAAAGTTCCAATACAAATTTACCCACAGCAATTGCCGTGGTGCCCTGTGCTTTTGCTGTGGTGCCCTTTGCAAAGTTCCATACAAATTTACATTTTCCTCATAGAGTAAGAGTGCCCCTTACCAGTGGAAAATTGCCGTGCCCCCTTAAATAGCGAATGAATGACCTCTTATGGAATAAGACTGAAGTACATGTATAAATCAAGATATAAAAATAAATAAATCATTTAAAAATTTTTATTCCTCATTGTTTTTGTAGGGGAAAGGGACTTCCTTTCAAATGGTACTCCACACTAAAATGTTGGTCAAAGCGGTGTGTTGTGGTTCATTTTGATGCCCTGTCTTTATCTGCATATCTAAGTGTTGGAAGTGGGCAGATTGGTCTCCTGTTTTTCAAATGACTACAAATTGGATCACCCCTGATCCAGATCATAGCTGCCTTGGTAACCATAACAGAACCTGTGACTGTGAACAACAACTTACTGTAGGTCATACGTTGTACATGTACTTCCTATTGCACTTTCAATTTCAGATGTTATCAAGGTTTCTTTTTCAAAGCAATTTTGATTATGGGACAAGTTTACAACATCCTTTTTCAGGCCTCGAAATAACCCACGGCACCCACAGCAATTGCTGTGGAGCCCTGTGCTTTTACTGAGGTGCCCTTTGCAAAGTTCCAATACAAAGTAAAATTTTCCTCATAGAAGTGTCCCTGGCCAGAGCAAAATTGCTGTGCCCCTTCGAGAGCGAAGATCAAGGTTGGTTAGGCCTTGTCCGAACTAGTGTCTACGGCTACAGTTAGGGCTGGATCTTCACGTTAACTTGCAATGAAGCGAAGGCTGCCCTCAGCAACACCCTTGTTTGTTGCTCATGTTGGTTGATTTGAACACGGCTCTAGCTTGAACTTGAACTTGTACTCTGTATCAGCCGCCAGCGTGAATACTAGCTGATTGCAAAATAAGCCATTTGCGAGGAATGCGAGTTAGATGTAAATAATGACTGTTAAGCCTGGTTCATACATGTACTTCCTGCGAATGTGAATGCGAATGGGTCGTGAATTTTGACATCACAAATTCGCAATGACCAATTCAAAGAGTTGAGCTGTGCTCTTGTTAAGCCTGGTTCATACATGTACTTCCTGCGAATGTGAATGCGAATGGGTCGTGAATTTTGACATCACAAATTCGCAATGACCAATTCAAAGAGTTGAGCTGTGCTCTCTCAACACTTGCAGAACATTCGCAGTGAAAACAGAGCTGTGACGTCAAACTCGCTTGGCACGAAGCATTCGCAGAAAGTATGAACCGGTCTTAATACAGTCATTAGTGACTGGATTGATCACATCAAGTTAGCAATCAAATTGGATTCATTAGACTAACGAAAATACATTGTTGCATCGAAGTCACATAGCTTGGGTCAAGCTTTTGTATGAGTAGCAATGTCTAGACGGGAATTTTAGATTGTGTACGGGACCAGGATGGGTGTTCATCATCTCTTGCATAACTATGCAATTTAAAAGCTTGCCCTTAACTAATCCATGTGACATAGAAACAGTTGCACTTTTCAGCAGATCAGTCTTAGATTTTCTCTTTTTTTTTTCATTACTTGTAGTGACATAGAAAACTGAAAAACAATGTATCAATTTATGGGTGTTTGGCTGTTTCCTCTTATTTTCGAATTTCAAATTTGCCTGCAACTGTCTCTAGTCTGAGGAATTAAAATTTAGCTGTCACTTGTGACTTAAAACAAGTCATTGTGCCAGAGTAACCAGACATTCAAATCTAACCCGCAAATGACTTATTGGTCTAATTTAGTCATCACTCAGGCACAGCAGGAATGTCAGGGGTCAATGTCAAATAGGTGTGCACTGCATTTGTTTTTAAACAAGTTCAAGCTTTATGAAGAGTTGAATGTATTGTTTGGTTTAGTTAATTGCATTATCCGATTAAAGGAACTAATGAAGGTCTTACATGTAGGTATGAAAGCGGGACAATCTTTCTCTGAAGGGTAAAACTTGAACCCTGCATCGAGGCATTCTGTAATCTAGCTAGGGTTGTCTCATAATAATTTCATGGGTTAACCGTCATCATTATTATCAGGTTTTAAAAAAAATTTGATCAAAATTTATAGTAGTCATCAAATGAAACCGTCGTCATTATTTGTCATAATGATCCATGTTGCACAATGAAATCAAAATCTAGAATATATAAGACCAAAAGAACGTGCCTTGGAAACAGTTTGTCCATGTACATGTAGCCCTGGAACTCTGGAACCCCGTGATACTTGTGGTCTTTAAAGGCAGGGTATACTTTAGGTATAAATAGACCTTATATGCACATGACATCATCTCAGTAGGGCGCTCTCGCCTGGAGGTCAAAAGGAGGTCGTTCATTGGCCAATCCTGTGCACCGGACGTGCAAATCCATGCACTTTGATTGTTTCGTCATCGTTTCACCTCTGAGATGGCGGCTTGATGACGTCAATGCATAAGGTCTATTGTCAAAGACCAGTATCCTCACTTGGTGTATTCCAACATATGCATAGAATAACAAACCTGTGAAAATTTGGGCGCCATTGGTCACCGAAGTTTCAAGAAAATAATGACAGGAAAAAAAACACCCTTCTTGCATAAAATTGTGCGCTTTCAGATGCCTCAGAAAGGCTTCATGCCTGGAACCTTTCTCAGATTCAAAGGTAGTTGTTTTTCTTAACGCTTTATACTATCAGCAGCTCTCCAGCGCTCCTTTAGAAGTAAGTTTATATGGTCATGAACCTGTAGAGTAATTACCGAAAGTGAACCCTGCCTTTAAATGAAGAGAACTACATGTGTAGGCTACATTACATTGTGCGGATCCTGATCTCCAGGATGTGGGGTGAAATGGCAGGATGAGCATACAGTGTAAACCCACACCCCAAAATATACAACAGGATATATTGCATTTCCTACTTTACTCCAACTGGAATTGGGCTGGAATTTTTCTAAAAAAGATTTGTTTCCCTCCTAGCAACTCCTGGTTATTGTACATACATGTGGTTTAGTAGCCTGCAATATGTACTTCCTTGTTTCAAGGGGAGCATGGGTTATGCTGGCCTTTCCGATTTCAAGTTCACTGTAGTCTGCCAAGTTGCTGCATTGTATTACAATTTGTTGTCGGGCCATCAACAATATTTTGCATTTAAAATTTATTGTTGTATAAATTGAAAAACACCAAGCTGATCATTTGCATGGTCCTTTTTATATACAAAGTAATAAAGTTCAAACCAGTAAAATTCAGGGCTCGAATTTGACACTGGACCGCAGGCCAGAGGCCAGTGATTTTAGCCCCAGGCCAGTGATTTTAGCCCCGGGCCAGTAAACTCAGGACCGGACAAGTCCAACAGTCTTGTGTTTTTTCAATTGAATAATAATAGCTCGTGAGCTCTGTGAATTTTCTTGAAGAAAAAGAAATAATTTTCAAATGTTGACTTTGAGTCTGCCAGGGTAAATACAATTCCAGTCCTTGAACTTCGCCCTTGAAGGGGCACAGCAATTTTCCTCTGGTAAGGGGCACTCTATGAGGAAAATGTAAATTTGTATTGGAACGTTGCAAAGGGCACCACAGCAAATGCACAGGGCACTACGGCGATTGCTGTGGGTGCTGTGGGTTATTTCAAAAGGCATGCAAATCTGTTGAGTATCAATATATACTAACCCATAAGACAAATGAGACAAACCTTCTCTGAGTGCTTGCCCAAATAAAAATAATTACGTGTTAAACTGTTTAGAAAGCTCTTTATTGTGAAAGTTCTGGTCTTGTAAAATAAATTCTGGTCCTGTAAACATTTTGATCTACAAGCCCTGCAGTCTTGTGGAAATTTCGCCCCAAATTCGATCCCTGAAAATATATCATGTTTATAGTGTCCATAGTACACATTAATTAATACATGTTCAGGCCTACTGTATGACATGAATTCAGTTCAAAGTAACATTTATTTCCACATTAACATCATAATTAGAGGATACAATGACTTTGATAGTGAAGAGGCATGTTCCGAAAAACCAGGGCTTGTCGAGGAACAGCCTGTATACAGAAAAGCAAGAACTAACAAAACAAATTAACACAGGCGACTAACAATGTTCACGTACTAAGCTGTACCAATAGCAGTTATACTGGACGTTGACTACTTAATGAAATTTGGCCTTTTCATTTACAAGATCCTTAGTGATCTGGCCCCCTGTTACTTGACGGATCTGATAGAGAGCTATACACTCCAGGACGCAGTGGTCTAAGATCTTCAAACCAACTGCTTCTAGCTGAGCACCAATTACGCAACCACTGGGGGGGAACGATCTTTCAGATTTGCCGGAGCCACCTTACGGAACTCATTCCCATCTGATGTGCGTCTTTCACCATCTTTGTCAAATTTCAAGAAGAACGTCAAAACAGTCTTGTGCTTTAGTTAATATATTTCGAGCTTTAGTTAATATATTAACTTCTAATTGTTATCTTGCTTTGCACTTACTTGTTTCCAATGTGGTTGTTGCAGAGTGCCCTTAGGAGCATTATTAAGTTGATGGATACCGGCGCAATACAGATTTTCATTATTGTTATTATTCAGGAAGAAACACTAATAAAATATGTTCCAGCTTCTGATTAAATAAAGCATTTGACTATTGAATGTTAAAAACCACGGCGGAAAGAAATGGTTAACAATGTACAGGTACATAGTGTAACCACGAACAGGCAGTTTCATTTACTGCAATCTGCAGTATGCTTAGCCCTTCTCACACTACAGTTAATCATGAGAATCTCTGTGTTTAAGTAAAAAATTTAACAGGAGATTTTCCGGATTGCATGAGGCTTAGCTTCTTAGTTACAAGGTAGGAACTTATGCAGTGTGCTAATTCCATTCAGCCTTGCTTCTTGGCAGTGCTAACTTTAACAGAATAGATCTGCCACATTTGGGGATGAGTTGATTGTTTACATAGCACCTGTTTTCATTCATGAATGAAGCTACAAATTCCTTTGTCTGAGTTGGTAAGGTCACCCATCAATAGCAACCATCAAGACCTGTCTAGCCAGTTCAAGGTATGTATTGGGCAGTGGGGTTGGTGTAGTGGTTTCTTCCCCTGCCTTCGGACTCTAGGTCCCCCGGTTCGAATCCTACTGGGGCGGTCATGTGGATTGGGTTTTTCAGTCCCTACCTTATTGTGTGGGTTTTCCTTGGAATAATTCTCTAGGGTTGTCCTGCCACATCTAAAGCTGAAACTTCCTTCCTTGTCTTCGATCCACATGGGGTTCTTGGCTAGTGATTATGTTCTCTTTTCTGAGAATTCTTGGCTTCACAATCAGAATTAAATAAATAAACCACTTAAATTTGTACATTGTTTGTGAACACATACGGACAAACTATTCAAAGCTTTAAAAACAAAAAAGTTTTAAACTAAAACTTAATTGTTATTTTACACATTTTCTGTATGGAACAACATCATTAGATAATTCTGCATTTGGTGTTCCAAATTAAACAGTGCAATATTTCAAAGGTAGGGTAGATTGATTTTTGTCATCATAATGCTGATTTATAGGCAAAATTGTCAATAAAGATACAATATAAGACACTTGTGAAAGTCTTAGCTGAATACAGTGTCTACTTGTTGAGAAAGCAGCCCATCCACATTTAGGGAGTTGACAGTGGGTACCAACCGCATCTCCGGCCGCAGCATTTACAAACGGACACCATGGAAATTTGAATCTCCAAAACTCCTTGGGGTGAGTTTCGGATAGTTCAAATTTTTCAACACAGTGAAATAGTCATCTAGGAGAGAAATAAATAGTCCATGGTTTGTACACTTATCTCTGGCGATGCACAGAGTCTGTAAACCTCCTTAGCTTATAACATCTTGGAGGTTTCGGTTTAGAATTTAAAGGGAAACCCATTTTTCAGGAATTGTCACATTCGTCAAATCTCATCCCTGGCTGCCGGTTGGGCCTTTTCAGTCATCTGGCCACAGCCACAGCCACTGTGGAAACCCTTTCATTCAGACACAGCCGTATAGAGTCAGTTGTCCATACGTCACTATATTCAGCACTCAGTCCGTCATACAAGTCTAATTCGGTACAGTACATTTATTGCTCGATGCTGTGGGCATCACAAACTATTGTTCGATCTGTTTGCTATTGAGTAATATTCTTTGATTATGTATGGATGATTCATACAGTAACAATTGTTGTTAATGGATGACACTGACGGTGTAATGTACAGCAGTACATATGGCAGTTCAGTACTACTCCGGTACGATGTACGGTACTACAATGTATGAATGCGTTTCGTATGCAAATTAAAAGGTTAATTAAGGTTTTTCGATTATACGTAAATAGCATGTGACATTTATGTTTGTATTTTAAAATGTGTACGACTACAAGTAATGGGAAAGGCAGAAGTAAAAATGTCATGTACGAATGTACAGTGTATTGATGAAATTAAGACTGATTGTGATATGCACATCGCTTGTGTAACCAGAAAGTACACCTAACATTATCATCCTTTCCTTTACTTGGAAAGGAAAAAGTTGGCGTTTCGGTCCACAGGGGTACAGTTTATCATACTCTTTGTGTTAGAGAGTTACCTTGTATATATCTGGACAAAGAAATAATGTAACGTGGTTCATGTTAAAGCGGGATATTTACAAAGAGAGTGGTTTTGAAAATGTGAAGTGTAAGGGGTAGAAAGTAGTGAGGAGTAAGCTCTAAACAAAAACAAAATACAGTTCGCAGGTTTCACTTTCAGAAACACTGTAAACTGTATCAACACTTATCAAAGGGTGTCATCGTTTTACCCGTGAGTCAGTTTAGTTTCTCCTTGACCAGTTGGCACAATGGAGGAACAGGGGACACTGTGGATTGAGAATCCTCTCCGACCGGTACAGCATAATAATAGAATGCCTTTGAGGGTGGCCAGGGTAAAGAGTTTCTCAAAAGGGTAAGCGATCGCTTTTAGCTTGTGGCTTTTAGGCTGTCGTCGCTTTTAGGCTGGCGGATGGTTGAACCCTGCGAGCTTAAAGGAAAGGTATACGTTCGGTAATCACTCTTAAAACTAACGTCAATAAAAACTTACTTGGTTAGAAATACAGCAGCTTTAGATGGTATAAACAGGGTGGTTTTATTGTATACATTTATGTAGTATTAAAATAATCGAACGATTCCAAAAACCAAAGGTATACTTTGCCATTAATGATATCAAATTAAACTCTTCAGGGTAGCTGTTGCAAACAGTTAAAAGAAAAACACGCTGTTTGCACTAGTTATTTTCTCTTCTGAGAGTCTGCAGATATCATTTAAAAAAAAAACCTGAACAAATTAATTTTGAAAAAATGTGTTTTATCTTGAAAGGCTAGCATGATTCTTTTCACAGTATTTCCCAGGAATTTGCCAACAAAGGCATTGGGTATTCACACAGCTTTTCACAAAGTTTTTTTCAGACATGTGGAGTTTTTCCTGTTTGTATATGTACATGTACATGTAGATATGAGGATGGACTGCACACAAAAATGCAGACATTTAGTTACAAATTTAATTAGTTGTTCTCTAATTAGTGAATTAGCTACAGCTAGAGTGCCGATGTGTAGGGTTTTAATTGAAGTTACAAATTGGGGCCTTTTTGAAATTTGACGATCAACGACGCAAATAAAAAGCTCAGCTGTGTAGTCACCTTTACTACATGAAGTTGAACTACATGTATGGTCGGAGAGTTCTTTTCCTACAGAGCCCAACAAGGAAGTTAAAAATAAAAGCTTTGAGCATGCAGTAAGCTGCATGAAATCACATATAATCTACTCTGGTTGTTTCTTGGCTGCCATGCAGTAGTAGTTGATAAAGAAGAACAAAACAATCTTATCAGCAATTTTTCTTTCTTTTTCAACGGTATTTGAAGTGCATGCATAACACGACATTGAGTATTGAGTCCACAAAGTATTGTTGGTTGGATGACTTGGTAAACAGTAGGAGCCTAGTAAGGCAGTCTGGTGGTTACTGTCAACATTGGTTCTATGAGCTGGACTTCTTAATGTGTCTTTGTGTCTGATTAATGATTAAACAAACCAAGGCATTTGGGATAAGTACATGTAACCCTTCAGAATATTTCTGTAAACTTTGAGCTGCAAGCCTAGAGATTTTGGGGGTTTTGTCATTTACTAAACACACTCTGTTAGTGACTGTCTGCGGGCTCTATGTATACAATGTGCAGAACACATTGTAACACTGGAGTCTCTACACAACTTATTACATGTTCAAAATCTCAATGTTATGTAGATTGTAATCAATGTAAACAAATGAAAACATTTTTCATGTACATGAACTGTCGGCCGACATGTAGTGTTCTTTCTGTGTGCTTGTGTGCAGGGGGTATCTACCTGGTTGGAATTGAGGACTTTTTCAATTAAGGGATCCAGGTTTTTGACAGAGTGAGAACGTCCACGCTTCGCTTTTGTGTACAAAACCAATGGAATATTGCTTTAAAAAAAAATCTGATAGAAAACACAGAGAAGTTGTCGATTTGCTGTGGGAGACAAACGTAGGTGTGTGTGTGTGTTATAATATACATTACATTAAACATTCAAAATGACAGGTTGTACATGATATGTATAACTTGTACTATACAATGTACCAATGTTTTTAGCATGTGTTGAATATACATACATGTAGATCGTTATGTCAGTGTAAAATGTATGAAATTCCCCTTTTAATACCAAATTTTAGAATTTTTTTTGAGAATATAAAACTAAAGCATTGGACCCTTACTCGCTAACTCATGCCTATCGTAAACTTTCCAGTAACATTTGTTTGTTTGTTTTAAAAACGAGGCCGGATGGTTTGGTACGCGAAATTTCATCAGTTCACTTCTGGGAGTGACTTGGTATTTTCAGGTGCTCCCTGTGCCCTGTCTGGTATTCCAACATCGGCCAGCATCTTGATCTGAACGAGGCAAATATGAGCTACAGGTATTTCACCGTCTGTGATTGATGACAGTATTTGGTTCCAGCTATTTGAACCTGCTCTGGGTGAATAGTATGCGCTTTCATCATGGCCTAAACTTTCGGCTTCATTACCCTTTCACACGGAGCTTGAGTCAAGAGGAGATTAATCCACTCCATTTCTTTGTGTACGTTCAGGAATTAGAACAACAACTCACGGTTGTGTTCAGTTGCACAATGAACTTGAGAAGAGCTATCTGTGTCCCACTTTTAGGCCTTAATGCTTCATGGAGGCAATAGAGGGAATTGCCTTCATGACCCTGGTCATTGCCTCGGTGCCCTTTGAAAATGTGCCAGTAGAAAATTTAGATTTCTCTCATAGAGGTTCCCTTTATACCATAGGAAAACTGCCGTGCGCTTACATCATTGTACTCAGCAAATGCTTAACTGTATAAATACAAGTGCACATGTAAAAATGATAAGTAATTGATTGTAAACACATACAGTTTAAAATTTGTTGATGACCTTGTTTATGAATGTTGATGTAATGTGTATTAATTTGTTCAGGGCAGTTCCACAGTTACTTGCTTTACGTTGACCAAAGATGTATCAGAAAATCTATCTATGTTTCTTGATGGTTTTTGCAACTTATGATTAAATTTGTTTCTGATGAACAAACGATAACTTGGGAAAAGTTCAAAACCATATTTCTGAAGCCTGTGGTCAATGTGGCAATGTGGGGTAAATTGTACTATTAAAAAACTCTCTGAAACTTGCTCCTGTTTTAAAGTGAGTAAAAGCCCTCTACCACATCAAGGGCCTGCTATGTGAACGATACATCTCACGGGTGCACCATACTAAATAGTTGACTGAATCATGCACCAAGCACAACTATTTCCGTAAATCAAAGATTTGAAGGTCATTGCTTTCAGGGATTAATAAGAAAAATTTCTTTTTTGTTGTTGGTAGTGCTTTATCTACGGTCGGTACTTGAAGCGCTTGTTTTTTTTATTGTTTTCAGACAGGTTTGTTGAAATATGTTGCAATATTATGCCCAGGGATTGCTGACTTTCAAACCTAGGGCATTTTGGGATACTAGGCCCCCCAAATGGGCCCATTTTGCTCACAAGTGTATGGCCCCTTTTTCAGTTTACTCATTCAGGGCTGTTTTCATTTAGGATTGGCATAGCTCAAAAGTTCAACAGCTTACCTCCCCCTCAAAAAAGGAAAAGTAAATGAAGTGCAGGTGTCATCACATATGATTTTATTTCAAGAGGCTGAGGGACTTTTTGGAAGTATTTTGTTGTTGAATAGTTAGCATGTAACATTGGTTTCTGTAGATACCACGCTATTCAGTGTCCTTGCTCTACGGGTGCACCCACATGGATTGTTGTTGGCCTAACTGTACGGTTTCAAGGGGTTGTACAGGCCTTGAACTAAGCAAGTGTTTGCTTTTAGAGCCCTTTGTACCGTTCCAAATTGACATTTTCTCATTTGAGTCATAGAGGGCCTTGGCTCAATTTCACAAAGCACTAAGATCCAACTTAAGACAAGTTGCCAAATTCTGCCATAGGGATTTGAATTGTGAGATCACACTGTGCTGATTGAATAAGAATGATTCACACTTCAGATCAATCTCGATTCTTTGTGAAACCAAGCCTTGATGATACATCACTTGGTTTGTTCTTGGTTTGATCTATTCCATTCCTCTCGTTTGAGTGAAACAGTGAGTAATAATGCATGTGAAAGTTTTATTGAAATACATGTGAAAGTTTCATTGAATTGCTTGCTGTAAGGTGGGACATGCCTAAATGTAGAAAACAGCCCTTGAAATGGTTTGCTACAGTTTTTGATGCAAATAATGTTTCACATACTTTCATTATTATAAAATCGTGCACACTTTATGAAGGGAGGTTACCTCCATGCAGTATGTATCAAGCATGCATACTGCAAAAACAAAAAATACTGGTTTAATTTTATTAGTTATACAGGTGCTTAAAACACCCAAAACAACAAACAAATATTTTAAACTACTGCCATAGATGTGAATGCATCCTTATATGGTTTTTTGGGGGGTCAATTTGTTTTAGAAGCATGCACAAAGGGCGAGGAATTTAATTAAAGTGGTGAAATCATTGGTAAAATGTACACGTATAATACATGTACATCACTGATTTAAATTGAGTTATATAGAAACTCTCTTCTCCATGGATTGTCCAGAAAAGACATCAAAGGTACCTAACGACTACAAAACAGGGCAGCCTAATTAATCTCACTCCTGCTTCAACAGCTCCACTGTCTTTTCATTCTAGAATGTATCATCTTCAAGTTGTTAATCATAAGCATGTATAAATGTATGAATGAAAATGCCTCTCATTGAACATATCACGTGACGACAGCTTAATGGTAATACTCCATTCCAGCTGTGATACCAGATTTCTCACAAAACCTCAAACCAGGTTTTCTTCATCTGCCAAATTTTTCTACGTGTATGCAGCAGCTCAAAACCATTGGAATAATCTTCATTATCAAATCCCTCATGCCTTTTCTCTTACTAAAATCAAATCATCACTCAAAAGTCACTTATTTTTTTCAGATTTCATTTCAACTTCTCGTTCTTTTTGTATAGATGAATTGTGATACCTTTGTGTTGTGATACCTTTTGCGTAAGAATGATAGTTATTATAATAATGTGCATTGAGTTGAAATAAGATATGGTGGTCTGTAAAGTGATATTCCCTTTTTCAATTTGTACAGTAGACGTGTCAGGTTTGTAGTTGTTTTATTTGTTATAAATGATGATCAAGAAGATGGTGTTGTTTAACAGCCCCCTTGCCCCTAGTAATGTGGTAATAGAACAACATGCTCTGTCTAATTTTCATCATCCGCTGCTATCAACCGCCGAAAATCCAAACAGGAAAAATTTCCAATTAGCAGTGATCAGCACAGAGATGTTTCAGGTGTTAGCCACCGAGACGTAATGAGTTTTGAAATCCCGAGACCCTTTTCCTGGCCGCCCAAAATGTAATTATGCACTCCCTCCCTCGAGGGCGAGTCCGTAGATACGGGGCACTCCCATTTAGGGGTTTATTCTTGGCGGACACACTAGAGGTTGATCCTCTATGACAAATACAGGAAGTGTCTCAAGTTTTTCTCTCTTCTCGCTGAGGTTTTCATGGAGATATCTTGTCAGGTTTTCATCAAGATTCCTTGAACATTTCTCCGATGGTTGTCTGGCCGTTCTAAGATACCAATCCCACAATTCGGATCATTGATACATGTGCAATAATGTGAGGAAGTTTGCTGATGTGGTGTAACACGATTTCTTACACTTGACCGGGCTTGTTCTTTTTGTCGGCATGGGACGTTTTGTAGATGACTGACTGTTTGAGTTGCCTTAGTTAAAGGATGTTAATAATTAGAATAGTTGTTACAAGTCACTGGCTTCAGGAGAGAGGCCTGCATTTAACATGTCTGCGTGGAACGCTGAAATTACACTTGAGGTAAGTCTCGGTTGGCGTGGTAGTGGTGATGGCAGACCGAGTCAACTGGTGAATCAGGGCAGAGGTCTCAGCGGGCGAGCCACGTTGCACCGTTCACCGCCCGTCGTGCCCCCTCGGCAGCGGATGCTCAAACCCCCGGACCTGCCCCTGCCTGAGATACCAAAGAGCAAGTCAGCAGAGGAGGATAAATATTTGTCACCGTACTTATCTGCTACAAAGCCCAATAACTACGGGCGGGATCCAACGGAACTGCGACAGTGAGTATGAACACAAAACTGCAAAGTGTAAACAATCAGTACAGTATAAAGTGCTCTTTACATTACATTCCCTCTCAACAAGTACATATGGATGTACATGTACACTTGCTGTGTACATTCACCAGAGCTGCCAACTCTACCTGATTCTGCAGAAAGTTGCCTGAAAATCAACCAATCTTTCCATGTTCTGATGAACAAAATTTGAAAATCTCCCCGACTATAGAAACTTTCCCCCACTCTATTGAATGTAATTCTAAATATCTCCCTGATTGTTGGACAAAATCTCCCTGATTGCAAGATGCAAATGTTTTCAGCTACTTTACACATACAACAAGATGTTAAAAGTTTTGGTCATAAATTAGTTTTTGTCAATGTAATGCTTAGTTATAGGCAAAATTATAAAGAAAGATACAGTAAAAGTCACATGTGAACGTTTCAGCTGAATATTGTGTCTGTCTACTTGCTGAGAAAACAGCAAAAGATTATATTTTCACAAGAACATCGAATCCATTCATGTTAAGCAAGGTGACAGCGGGTACCAACCGCATCTCTTGCCACAGCATTTGCAAACGGACACCAACCCAAACTTTCAAACTGTGAACAATTACCCAAACCATATTACTTCGAAGGGAATCCTTTCTCAAAATAGTTTATACTATCAACAGCTGCTTTGCTTCTTACCAAGTATGTTTTTATGGTAATCAATTTTTGAGTATTTATCAATCTATAACCCTACCTTTAACCAAAGGTATACATTTACATTTCTGAAGGAAGGCTTTGTTTCGTATTATTGTTTTTGTACATTTAAAGTGAGAGTAATATTCACTATAGTGTGATTGATTTACATGATTACTTTTTTATTTTGTTATTTTTTTGGTTTGTTTCCGGAAAAAAAACCCAGAGAAATCTATTGTGCCCACTGATCAAGTTGTCAAACTGCCATCAAAATAAAATGTTCTAAAAATTTCCCAGCCAAAAAAAATGACAAGGCATTACAAATTGTTTTTCCTCTTCCTCAATGCCTTTCTCTAACCAAGTACAAAATAAAGAATGTGTTTATGTTGGGGGAAAATGATGATATAGATTGGTAAAGATAGGCAAACCAAACGAATGTTTGTTTTTTATCAGTCTTAGAAGTGTTTGTCATAAACTTGATAGCAGTAGTAGTTGCCAAGAAATGTGAGTCAGAGACAGAGCCAATGCCATGGAGTTCAGCAATCATAAACAAGCACCAATGAATCCTTGACAAAATACAACAATTTTGTTATTCTCAAAAACAAGGCAACATAAAAAATGATGACTATTTTACAAAAATTGACTGGAAACTGAGGGATTGAAATTAAAGACATGTAATTAAAAAACATTGCATGTCATAATATTATTCCTCAAAATTCAGAAACTTGGGCATTGTTAAGCTGACAATTGGTTATTGACGCCGCGTTATTCGTCAAGGTATACATACAATTTCAAAGCTTCAAAAGCTCAGTTTTTTGCATCCCGTTTAAAATCATCCATGGCAACCTTTGCACAAAAGTAAATATTTTTGTTTTCACGAAGTAGCACCCATGTTCCATTCACCATTGTAGCGCACGGTGCACACTCTGCTAAAATAAGAAAAAAAAAACATTTTCATGACGTAGTGCTCTTCTTGTGCAAGCCGCCTTCTCCACTTTCACGAAGTAGCACTCATGTAGTGTTGTAATACATTAGCGTATGTTACTTTGTGGAAATGAAAATTGGCCTGTTTTTTTTTTTTTTTTCATAAACTATCGCTATCTTTTCTCCTTTATTGTTTACTAATTTAGTATGTGAAAGAGTTTTTAAGCGTCATGTGTCCATGATGATAAATTTTAAATTTAAAACACTCAGAAGTTTCGAAGGAAAGTGGGTGGTAATTTAAAAAGCGTAAATAGCCATCACTTGCTTTGATTACGTAGTACCCTTCCACGCTATCAAGGGACCAAAATGGGGACATCATGGGAGGGGAATATGGGGTACTAACAACAAAATGAAGTAGGACCTATGTTGTCGTGTATTTTTGTCTGTGTCTAATCAGAGGCGCATAAGGATTGCGTTGGTAAATGTTTGATTATTTAAGAAGCTTAAGGAGATAAAACTTCAAGATTTGTACTCTTGTAACGAGGACTAAGTCCGCCGGGCGACTAGTGAAGTTCACTACCCGACTAGTCACGCTTCAAATAACCCTGCTGGTCAGGCTTCAAATAGGCGCAACTTCGACACTAGTCGCGACTATTTTTTCAGTAGTCGTGGCAGAATGGTTAACCGAGTAGTTGAAAAGCGGCAGTCGCGACTAGACATAGCAATCAATAGTCGTGACTTTGACACTAGTCGTCCAGGCCTAACGAGGGCAGACATTGTTATCATTTAGTAGGAGTTATGCTAAAATAAATTGATCGGACAACTTTGTCCAATATCATATCTACAGACCCTTAGGGCTAGTTACCATTCCCGCCAAAATAAAAAAAAAAAACCTTCCCATGCTATTTGAGAAATTATAAGTCAAACAAAAGTGTAAATACGTACAAACGTGGACAGAATTTTGTCACAAAAGTGTCTTTCCAATGTTTGTACGTGACTTATTTCCCATTGTTTTTTCCTTAATACTCTTTTTGTTTTCAGTTTGTTTCCATTTGGGTCTCTTGGATTACAAGGGCATAATAGTACAGCTAACTTGACCATTGTTAAATGTGGACCATTACTGAAACAAAAATATTCAACATTTCAATATTTCTTTTTCGTTGCTCGTTTTTTTTTTTTTTTTTTTTTTCCTCAGTTTTGTTGGTTTCAGTTTAGTGCCTGAATCTATATATATGTCTTACATCCTAAGCATTTGTACATTTATATTTATCTGATTATGTTCCCTGTTGGAATCAAACAATCAAGATACCATGTTTTTTGTTTGGTTTTCAATTTTGAAGGTTGTAAAAACAATTATAGAAACTGTACATGTATGTGTGTGTCCATGTATGAATCTGGTTTGATTCAAATTGCCTGGCTAATAAATTTAGATAAGATTTAAGACTTTTCTGGTGCAAAAAAAGTTACCAAAAAGTGAAAAGCGGTTGCGTCAACATTTTCTTCTGGAACATCCCCTAGCTACCAGGCAAGCTTGGTTGTTCAGTGGTGAGACTTCTGCTCTAGAATGGCAAAGGTCAAGGGTTCGAATCCTACCCAGATAATATGCCTGTGGATTGACCCGGGGAAAAGTACTGAACCCACGGCGCTTAACACACATTGGTGTTCAAGTATGGGTAACGCAATTAGTAAGATTGAGTGTGATATCATTTGCTAAACTTTGAGAACAAGGCACAGACCACATTGGCTACAGGAAGGTACCGAGTAAACGGTGCTTATTACACATTAGTCACGTTGGTGTATAGGTAAAAAACACAAATCCTTTGTCCCCAATGCAAATTAAACATCTATTGGGAAAAAAAAAATTTTAAGAAAAAAACCGCCCCATTATTTCTTTTAAAGTTCCATTTATTTACACACTGAATTGAATTGAATTGAATTAGGCTGTTATCATATCAAAATGCGAAGCAGTTGTTTGGAAATAAATCAATCGCTGTTTTCTGAGGGCCTTTGCCCCCCCCCCCCAAATAAATGTTTTTTCCGGGCATCGGCCCAGGACTTGCTAGTTTTTGTGTCAACTCACGTCAGGGCAGCTGCTGCGCTGTGCCGTTATTACATCATTCTGCATCATCAGGTCTGCGACCAAGCAGACCAAATACTGTACACAAATCTTAGTCTGAAGAAGCTGACTGCGGGTATCATCCTATGGCAGTAGGGTTACACAGAGCTGTGGGGAGAGTCCCTTCTGGGCATTGATTCATCATGCCTAGATGGCTGGATAAGTCGATGAACGCTAGTCTGTCCGACAACATGTTTTCTTTGTCGGATTTGGTTGGGAAATCGTTGAATGTTCTTGATTCCTCTCTTTTTTCAGATTAAAATACATCGTCATTCTAGTTTTGTTTAAAAAAAAATAATAAAAAATAAATAAAAAAAGGAAAAATGTAACACGCTATTACGGGACTTTGTTTTTCAAGAATGCTTATAGAGAATCCAGCTGCTGATTAGTCAAGCAACATTCAGTGAAAGTCTTTGAAAATAGGGAAACTCTTCCAATTATGTACTTATGTCTCTACATGGAGTATGGAACACTTGCCTTCTTCCATGAATAGTGGGCTATGTGCAAGTCGGCTGATGCGAGCTACATTGTGTGGTGTTGTTTAGGTAGGGGCTGAACTTATTCTTAACCCCACAATGTTTTTAATACAGATTAAAGAAACCGGACAATGGAAGACCAATGGGAAAAATACACAATGGTGTTCTGCTAAGAGCATGTCTGTGTAGTTTGAACAATGAAGTGTAGGGTAAACCAACTCAAGCAGGGATTTACAAATCAGTGTCAACATGGGGGAAGTCCCTGATGTAGGTCGCATGTCTACCTGGGAGAATAAATACGTTGTACATGTATATTGTGGGCATGTATGGCGGAGCAAGTGATGACCCATTATTGCAATGTAATGTACGTGTACTTCATGTCTACTGTGTACAAACTATACTACATGGAGGTTGGGTGTGGGGGGGGGGGTCTAAAATAATATTCAACGAAAGGATCTGTGATGTTACCGAATTAGTTGCCCACGCTAAAGTACCCTTTCCCCTGTGAATTGCATTTCCTGTGGACGTAAATTAAATATCCTTCCCTTGGTTCAAACCAGGACAGGTCGTTCATGATACCGTACTTATAGTTTACTGCCGGGTGTGTGAGTCTGTTTTTGTTTTTTCAAATTTCCCTTTTATCACATTGGTTCGTTGTGAAACTGACCTCAGTATGAAATGTGTACGTATAATCATTTTAATAGTAATAATAAATACATTTATTCCGCGCATACTACATGTACTTTCTAAGCGCTACAGTATTTTTCCTGCAAGGTGTGCAGAGCTACGTTTTAAAGTATGAGACCCATTCCTTTACATAGCACCATGTAATGGTTTACAAGGTGCTGTGGTGCAACATGCAGCCAATCAAACCAGGAACACTGGGGCGAACCCCTTCTCTTTATGATAAGTGCACTGGGTTCTTTTACGTGCATTACACAACACACATAACCTCTGAATTTATGTCCCATCCGGACGCAGCAATAACGGTTAAGTGTCTTGCTTAAGGACACAAGTGTCACTACTGGGACTCGAACCCACACTCTGCTGATTAGAAACACCAGCGCTTGAGTCCGATGTTCTTATCCACTCGGCCACGCCACCTCATGCATAATCAGTAGATTCTCAAAACAGTCCTCGCTATTAATTCTTTTACAAAGAAGAATATAAACATAAATTTTACACGACATGTAAACATGACATTTCTTATGATTGTACCACGGAGGAATTCCTTCCTCCATGATTGTACAAACTGCTCAAGATTTCTTTAACAGGTTCATATTTTCTACTCCCATTGTGTACTAGGCATGGAATTTCACCTTAAGAGAGGGCAAGGCCATTTTCTTTGTACAAAGGGCACTTCCATTTGGATAGTTTTGAAGGGGCACCAAGGCCCAGACCAGGCCTTCGTGGTCTCTGTGTAACTCCAGGAAGGTCCATGTACATTTTAAAAACCTGAAAGTTGTATTTAATGATGGATGGTGTGTTTGTTTAATAGAAATTGTGTTTACTTTTAATATATTGACAGTAAGTTTGAATTGTGTTAAGTGTGTTTCTCTTCCTGGTTTGATAATTGAATGTACTCATGTGCTCACTGTGCTCAGTCTCATTAATCGAACAGTTCAAAGAATAAAACAAAATTGTGCATCCTGACCCTCTACACATTATGTGCAATTGTACTTTATTGGTTACCATATCTTTTTAAGAGCGGTTTATACACGGTTCTTATTATGGAGATGGTTCATACGGACGTGTACAACATGAAACTGAACGTATGTGCCACACTTCACATACTTGATCAGTAGAGTCATACTCTCTAATCATTATATGTACCCTGTATGTCTAATATGTCTAAACACGGACCGGGTGGAGTACACTAGTTTTAATCACAGCTGTGTTAATTGTACAGTGATTTCAAGTCTACTCTCCTTTACCCAGCAATCAATAATCAACAAATAACCCAGTCGTTGGGTCAGCTGTGTGGAATTACAGCTTTACATATCATAGATGTGTGTGAAGGCGCACACCGGTAGCCTGTCACACGCCTGAATAACGGGTGTGGATGTACAGTTGTAGTGCAGTTCAGTTGACTGTACGATTGTGTGTTTGTACATGCGGGGACAGTTCAGTGTGACAGTCAAGAGTGACAGACAGTCAAGAGTGGAGTGGTTGCATCTATCCATTCATTTTTTACTCCACTCTTGATAGAGTGGACATTATAGACTACAATGAGGTAAGTGTGTGAGTCACAGATACTTGTTTATAAATTAACTGTGTAATATACAAAATTGTACAGTTGTACATACCGTACATGTAGGCAACGGACGAGGTGTGTATACAACTTGCCTCACAGTAATTTATTACAATTTTTAATAAATGTACGTGTGTATGTAAACTTGCAGTATCCCATAACTTGTTTTTTAGTAAGACTCATACAATAGGCTACATGTTTACAACTTTAGACAAACATGTTAATGGAATAATGAAGTACAGTGTATACAGGTTTCTACAGTGTACCTCAATCGAATGTTTTTAGGTTTTTTAAACATTTTTTTTAATGACAGTATGCATCTAGTTTTTGTTTATACAAAAAGTTTAGCTTTTGCTAAGTAAGTAAAAAAAAAAAAAATTATCATGCAGTTATTTGAGTTGAAATGTAGACAATATTTTAAAAAGTAAAAGTTTTCAGAGAAACTTGAGCCGTGTCTGAAATTGGCAGCTACGGCTACGGCTACGGCTACTGCTGGATCTGCTCATTATCATGCGTTGAAGTATAGTACATCCTTGGCAACACGAACAGTTGTAGCCGAAGCTGTAGTCGGCAACTTGGATAGCCTAACTCTGCTCTGAGGTAGACCAGGATTTTAGTCTGGAGATAGAAATGGGGTTCTATGTTCAGCTTCTGCAACCCCATTAGCCTAATACTTCAGTGATTCATGCATTTATACATGTACTTCATTTTCTACATGTACAATGTATACTGTTTCTCTCTGCTGCACAAATAATGGTTTAAATGGAACGAGTCTAGCTCTCAGTCTCAGGAAAAGGAAGTAATGTGTCATAGCGGCCTTGTAACGAAATCTCTCTGGTGTCTCTTTCCATGCCTGTAGTGCTAATGTAGTGTGTAGTGATGGCCAAGTGACATGGGGTGTTCCCTGGTTCTTACCGTGGTGAGTGGGTTCAATGGGGGAAACTGTGTAAGAAATCCCCTAGGGCTCAGATTTCAACCAGTGTTTAAAAGTTGGTGTTGTGAAAGCATGTACTCGTTAAGACATTTCTCCAAATGCACTGGAGTGTGAAATATTGCCCAAACTTATGGAATGTGCAGGCCACACAACTACTGGCCTGATCCTCTCAGTTGCCTACATGCCCCTGGTCATTGCCCTGGTGCTTCTTGTAATGTTCCAGTGGAAATGGAAGTTCTCCTGATAGAAGTGCCCTTTCACCTCTGGGAAAAACTGCCTTGCCCAAACAGGAACAGGTACATGTATCACTATCACAGGCCTGCTTGTGAAATAAAAAAATGTATTATTAATTATTATTGACTCATTACAAACAAACTATTTGTTGCTCAAAGGCTGATTCGCATAAAATGTTTACAACATCCCATCCCCCACTCCAAAAAAGAAGAAGACAAAAAACAAGAATGAAGAAAACAACAACAACAATAAAATGCAAAACTGCCGAAACTAAATGGTTTCAAATAAACAGTAAATATCACAACAGGTGCACTGTTCAGTGTGTGCATGTGCCAACATAATATAACATAATATACATAATTCTCACGCATTCGTGTATTAATAATAGCTGTTAACCTAACATTTGAACACACATTGTGTGGTCCCCACATTGTCCATTCTGATTATGAAGTGTGAAAGAAAACAAAAATACAGTGTAACTCAACACCTAGTGTACAGTGGGAGTGTGTACTAAGTCTGACTGGTCACATTCCATGCATGTATTCGGTATGAGACATAGTCAGAGTTCAGACCACAAGAGTTGCGGTTCTAATAATTAATCATTTATTATTTTGTTTCCTCGTTAGTACCTGTATGCATGCAATTACCTCTAGTCGGTCTGAAACACCCCTGACATCTGTTTATTTAACATGGGTGTAATTTGTGGGAACAGAAACATTGCAATGAGTGTTATTTGCTGTTGAAAGCCTTGTTTGTGGTTTTTTGACAACTTACTCAGTTTGTCCCACAAGATGTAACATAATAACTTGTGGTGTTTTCACTGAATTACTTTTGGGGAGCATTGAAGTTACATTCATTGTCAATAGAGTGCCTAAAGTTCAAGAACTTTGTAATTGATCAAAGGTTTTGTTCTGTAGACCACGAAGGCCTCTCATTCCTCATACAATACAGACTTGGTTTTATATTTATGTGGGAGGTTACTTTTGTTTGTGCTCAACTCCGACTTTGCTTGTTAGAATTTTGCTCACTTTGGGGAATATGATGTGAAAGAATTCAAGCTTAACGCACGTTTACAGTAACAACCAGGCATGCAACTCTTCCGCGTTTCCGCGGATTTCCGCGTTTTTTAAAAATGAAAAAAAATAATAAATAATTTTTTTTTTTTTTTTTTCTTTTTTTTTTTCGATTTTCTTTTTTAAAGCCTCATATATGCTTGGCAACAACAATGTACAACCACAATAATGTGAAATAAGCCTAGTACATGCTAAGAATGCACCTAAGAGCATAATAAACCTCAAAATTTTCTAGGGTACCATTGTGGATCTCATGTCCCTTGGCGTTTTGGCTGCCTCGCTCCGCGCTTGCGTTGTGCCTTTGAAAATTTCCTCTTTTTTTTTCATCGGGCAGTTGCATGCCTGAACAACATGTTCATGTAAGTTCATTTCAAAGTTTGATTTATTGTTGTTATTAATAATGTACTTAAAACATTAAACACAAAATGATCATACCACATGCATACATAATATGTAAACATGATTTCTCAGTCTGAGGTGGAATCCCGATTGTGTTGCTTGTGTTTTTGAGAAAGACATTTCACTATAAATAATTCTCATCACCAATTAGTAACTGGGTACATGTACCTGTGAGGGTGGAGATTGTTGATGTGAATGAGTAGCAACCTGTGTGCGGCCAATTGGCTGCCGGTGCTGCATACTCCTAAGGAGTTGAGATGGATTCAGGAATGCTCAGGGCCTGCTGAACAGGGGTAATAATAATTGATCAAGCTTTGAGGGGACAAGTTGGCGTAAATCAGCACCCAATAAATACACATTATCAAGCCTGGTAAATGTACTTCACAGCGGCAATAGGGGCAATTGTTTCTATGCCTCTCTGGTCATTGCCTTGGTGCCCTTGATAATGTTCCAGTAGAAATTTGTATTTTCCTTATAAAGGTGCCCTTAGCTTGACAGAAAAACTACATTTCTCTCAAAGGAATAAAGTATCGGGCCTATATTATTAAATTACAATTATTATTGTTTTTTTGTGTGTGAAATTGTATTATTGATATCAGAGCCTTTACTAGTAGTACTCTATTCATAAAGGCTAGCTTGATACTTCGTGGAGGCAATGGAGGAGGTCATCGCCTTGGTGTCCCTAGAAACGTTCTAGTAGATACTTAAAATAGAAGTGCCCTTTATTATAAGGAAAAATTGCCCTGCACAAAGTCTCAGACCTGGAGGAGGGAATGCTCAACATTTTACACCGACTTCCTTGACGTACATGTACTTGATATTGAGTACTTTGTCTTGCTTTTGAGTTGTGTTTTGTAATTTGTGTTCCAGTTGATTGCTCCCCAAATCCAGGCTCTAAACATTCTAGTCCATGTACGGCTTCTGAATATGATATGCATGGATTTAAAGTTGCACGCTCTATGCACAGCTGAAGAGTGCATCCATTGTGTATTTCGTACTTTCTGGCCTGGCACACTTTTACTACATCATAACAAATTCTAGGGTGGCAGTTTAATGAAATCTCTTGACCCTCAATTGAATCATGGATTGTGTTGAACTTTACTGAGTTCAGAGTGTAGTGTTTGAATTGTCAGGACCCATTTAACCTCCTGCTTCGTTCCTGTTAAGAATCAATGATATCTTAAGCCCATTTCACACGAGAGCTTTTTATCCAACATATTTTGTGATTTTTCGCAACCAGGATAAAAAATAGCAAAAGCCACTCGTGTGAAAGCTATCCTAGTTACAAAATAGCAAAAGATCCTGACTAAATATAACCGCGATCGAGACCTACATGTACTACAAAAAATCGCAACTGCGTTATAATCGCACTGCGCGGCCGTGTGAAACGACTCTTTGCAAGCTAGTTTCCTGTAATGTGTTGGAAATTTCAGCAAGTTCCAACAACAAGATTCTCCACTCCAGGTATTACAAATCAGGATTCTCCTCTGGATTTCTCAAAACTATGGGGGCATTTTGTTCCCAAAGTTTGGAAGTTTGGCCTGAGCATGCTGAATTGAAAAGAGGTCATCAGAATTGTTTTCAATTGGTGTTTAGCTTTGGTTCTTAAAATTAATTGAGTTGAATTTGAATTGAAGAAGAGGATTTATTTGTCCGTTTGAAAGGAAAGGTTCTATAAGTCTGACTCATCCACCATTGACTGTAACAATCACATTAATGGGGGTCTTAATGCCGCATCACAGCCAATTTCCTGACACGGATCTTTATACCAGAATAGATTTTTATCCCAACGTTTTAAATGTTAATATCCATCAATGCATAGAACCCATTGCTTTGTGTAAAGTAGAATTTTATACAGACCCACATGTATTGCACATTTCTAGGCTAATTGCCAGCGCCAAATGTCATGGCTCTGTTCACCGTAAATTTAACTGAAAAATCTGCTTACTGAAGAAGTAAAATGTGCACTTATCATAATTGTATTTCACGGGTAAGCAATGATTTTTTGCATGTGTGCTTGAGCACTTCATGTTCCTAAGCAATCTTTGCTTAAACACAGATAGCAGAGAAATTTGGCTCTTTCCCTGTAAGCAAAAATTTACCCTGTAAGCAGAGAATGGTGTCCGTAAGCACAGGATTCCACGGTAAACAGAGCCATATTTAGTTAGTAACTGGCTAGTTAGCTGTTTTTTTAGTCGAAATTGGTGCTTAGCACATTATATGGCTAAGCAGGGATTAGCAGGGAACCTGTCACAAATTAAATACATCATACATGGTACAAGCAAGATTTGTCAGTCCCAACTATTTTTTGGGGGTTAGTGTATCAGCTTGATGTACATGTACATGTACTACATGTATAATTGGGCCCAATTTCTTGGTCATCTTCGTTTGTTTGAATAATTTGCAAGAAAAACTATATATTGCACATGCGTTTCCTGGACGATTTTATAATAAACAAACTTCACGTGGTTGTTTTGTCTACTAGCGGTTTACCCACTAATGTTTTTACCAACATGCTGTGTGTACCCATTGTGTTTATTTTGATAAAGAAGTACATTGAGGTTGACTAAAGATATTCTGAAGCGCTTGACCTGAATGGGAGGAATTCATTGAGCTAGATGTGTATTACGCTAACATTATATAGCCTGCAAAAGATACGCATAATTTGTTTTTTGTTTTGAAACAGTCTTCATAGTTGCAGAATGGTTCGAATCTAGAGCATCACCATCGGAGTGTTATTAATGAAAACACCATGGCCTCAGATCCAGAATGTCCATGATGTTATTTTTAGAGTTGAGTTTTCTTATATTGTACATGATATGCCACATGTTCCAGGTAGCTCTCCCGGGATAATATTAGGCCCATGACAGAGACAAATAAACAGAGTCTATAGAGCGCATCCACATTGTCTATCTCATTTCCACTATGCTGAATGACGCGATATGGTATTGTAGTGTGTGTGTATGTGTGTGTGTGTGTGGTTGATCTTGGAGATGACCAACCTCGTCTTAGGGAAGGAAACTGCCCATGGGGCATTATGGGGGGGGGGTTTTAGGTTTCGGCATGACCGAGTTTATACAGACCTTGCGTAACTACATCTCAGATCATCTGTGTTTTGATGATCCGCTCATCGTAAGTACGCGTTGGGTTCATGAGGTTTTCAAGCTGTGTCTGTTCCATCCTGTATTGAATATAGAAATTAAGAATCATATCTTGTTTTGGTTTCTTAGTAGTTTTACTTACAGGGTGTGCACAACGTTGGTATAATTAAAAATATAAATGTTCACAGATTTGCATTTTACTTACATGGTATAAGGATGGTTATGGTGGAAAACTTCCCTTAAAATATTGTTGCTCGAAATAATATACATGTAGTGTTTGAGAAATGAGTCAAACAATTAGTTGTGATCTCCGTTGTCCAAAAACCGATGTTTAAAAATAATGAGTGGCTTTTAGCCTTTTTGGGCACAACAAAAAAATTGTAAAAAGTGAAATCGTCCTAGGTATTTTTTCCCCACCATTTTCTCGTGCCGCAAATGACTGCTTGAGCAGGTCTGTTATTTCACATATATCTTGGGTCTTTAACAATTACCGAATGTTGTTTGCATGTATACAGTGAATTGCAGGCATACCTTAGCCCCCTGCTCTATTGCTTAGCCTTGGGTTAGAGACATTTCTCATGCAGTGATTGTTACAATAACGTGTCCTACATCGTACACTACCAATTATTTGTATCACCACCTGACCACATGCAGTAGTCAAGACGTCAGATCCAAGGTGTGAAAATAAAAACTGGTAAACAACAAAATTTTGTTGGGACTTTAAGGGTTGGTTACCCTGGGTGGGTTACCCTGGGTGGGTAGGGTTTTTAACGATTCAGAGGTTTTTTTAATTAGTGCAAATAAATGTAATACACCAAGAGTCTTCAGGGAGGTGAAATGTCAGACTTTAATCTGAACTCAGACTTTCTTTTGTGTGCCTGGTGGAAAAAAAAGGCATTAAATTTCTTCAGATAAAAGTATATCAGCTCACTGATCTACTTCTCCAGCACTGTGGATACTTTTCCCAGAAGCTTCTTAGAATATGTAGGTCTGCAGGGGTTATCACAAGACACAATGTGGAAATGCCATCATTACAACATACTTCCTAAAATCTGGATCCAAGGTTTCAGAAATTTGTTTCAGTGTCACTTCTCGCCCTTGCTTGAGTTTCATTAAACATTATATAACAAACGAATGGTGGGCGAGCAGTCTAGCCCATCGAACTCGATGTCTGAAGGCCTAGTCATCGGTCAGAATGTACATGTTCTAATCCTGGTCAAGACACTTGTGTCTTTGAGTAAGACATTTGACTATAAAATTGCTTCTCTTAACCCAGGTGTATAAACGGGGAAGTTTCCCTGGATGAGACAGTATTGTTTTGAATTAACCCCTTAGTGCTAATATAAGCAGTTTGAGATTGCATGCTCCCCAGCGAGTTGAGTGAATTGGTGAACATGGATAGCGTTTGAAAGCACCTTAATCTAGCTACCAGGGCCCCAATTTCATGGCTCTGCTTACCGTAAGCAAAGAATCGGCGCTTACGGAAGCAGGGAATCCTTTACTTACGTCAAGCGTATTTCACGGGTTAGCAGAGAAGTTTTGCTCGTGCGTATGCATACTCCGCATTACTAGGCATTCTTTGCTTACACAGCTAGCGCAGAAATTTGGCGCTTGCATAGTAAGCGGAGAATGGTGATCGCAAACGCAGAATTCGGCGATAAGCAAGGCCTTGAAATTGGGCCCAGGATATGTGTGCTATATAAGAACCCAGTAACATTATTATAACTAACGTTGCTGTCACCTTTTTCCCCACAGTGTTGAGAAGTCCATTTGTCAGGCGTTTGCCTCGGTGATGCTGTACGATGACAACATCAAGAAATGGGTGTCGTCAGGGGCACCAGGGATGTCCCGAGTGCACATCTATCAACATACAGTCAACAATTCATTCCGTGTGGTGGGACGACTCACAGCGGACCAATCGGTAAGAATATCAATGGGAGACTTTGGATGCTAGGTGGCAGCAGACTTTTTACCAGGTAACTTTCCATTGTTTACGTAGTTCTGAGCATACGCACATTATCGAGAACAATGGATTTTACCTTGTAAGTCTGCTGCCACCTAGTGTCCCAAAAGTCACCTACTCTACCAGGGAGATTTTATCACACGCCTTCACATCCTAAGTACAATTCATGTCAACCATTGCATTGATGTTGGAAGGTGGGGGGTGTTTATACTTGGTTATACTTGTATGTCCATCTGAAATATGGCGTACATCGTCAATTTCAAAACGTTATTTTTATGAAACTATGTACAAGTGAGTTTAGGCACCTTTCATCACTTGCATGTAGTATGACGCAAGAGACATTTCTATACTGTGATTAGCACAATGGAGCATCTTACAGTACCAGCCACAAGTAATTCCAAAGCCCCGCGGGTAACTCGCGGGGCTTAACGAGTGCGTGCCGGGGACCCCCGCAAAATACCCGCGAGTGTGCGGGGATCCCCGCAAAAATCACCGTGGGCCACGCAAAATACTTGCGAGGCCCCGCAGAAGCCCCGCAAAACTGCAATTGCTTAGGGGTCTCAAAATTAATGGTCGCCCGGTCGCCAAATGCAAGTGAAAACAGCAGCGGGCGAGTCAAAATCCTTCCTTTACTAGCCAACCGGGCGAGTCAAATAATTGTTCCTTTTCATAATAAATGAGGGGTACAGTGGTAAAATCCCAAAGAGAGATTATTTATAAGTTCGTAAAATGGTTTGGCAAGTTTTGACATTTCTAGATCGTTCATAAGTAAAACACGCACGCACGTGCACGTGCACGCACACATAACCACATGGTAGTGAGTATCCACACAGGCCCAACGTTCGCTCGCCTGCCTGTAGTCCCCACACACGCACACAACACATGGTGTATTGTACAGTACAACAGCAGGTCCAAAGTCCATCCTAAACAACAATCCGCACACTGTGATTGGCCCGTCAATAAATTCATATTCATAAGAAAGCTTGGCTAGCCTCCAACTCTGTACACGTTCACGAGTCGAGTAAACAAATGCTGCACAATGTGGCGCACACCTGCGGATTCTGTACTATACACAGCGTTGGGTTAAGGCTAGTCAAGCATCGACAACTTTTGCCTCAATCGTGCGTCGTCGATCGATCGTTAACACGAAGATTTCATTGCAAAAGAAGTTCTATAAAACCGATTCTCAAATCACAAATCCATGAAAATGGTTGTTGATTGAAAAAGGATTATTGAGGGCAGAAATTAGGGGATAAGATCGAAAATTTCCGTGTGTGTGTCCGTTTGAGAACAATTTTTCTTAGGCCTTGAAAAGAATCACGGTCGTACTTTATCACCAAATGCATGGTATGGACAGAGATTCAATTTTTCAATGTAGTTGGAGCATCGCTGGTCACCCTAAGCATGCTGGCAGGAAAACAGCTGCCCCTGCAAGGTACCAGTCATCCATGAGGCTTCGGTAGCGCAGCGAAATGCAGGAGCAGTCATGGCGGCCGCGCAGCGCAGGGATTTTTTTACACGATTTCTTTCATTGATTGATGTTTGAGGTTTTGAGAGTTCAGCTTAAAGTTGAATAAAGCATGGAAGAATTTATTCCTCCATGGGTGAAGCATGGAGGGGTGAAGTACATGTAAGTTTATTAGAATGATATTACATGTGGAAATTGTTCTACATTTACATGTGTGTGTATGAGTTCGTTGCAGGACCTTTACAGGTCCCCGCAACGCAGGTCCACGACACGTTCCCCGGCTTGCGGGGCCCCCGTTCCGTCCCCGCAGAATCCCTGCGGGGCTTCGGGGAGCCCCGTACCCGCCACGCAGTTTACCCGCGGGTACTCGCACGCAACTCGCAGGGTTTTGGAATTACTTGTGGCCGGTACTGTATGTTGTTATTTGCTGTGCATAAGGGGTGACAAGGGTGGTGTAGTGCCTAAAGCGCTTGCCTCTCACCAATGTGGCCCTGGTTTGATTCCCGGTAAAGGTCATAATGTGAGTAGAGTGTGGGGTGGTTGGTTCTCTCCTATGCCACAAGGGTTTTTCTCCGTCCGGAAAAATAAAACAATTTTGATATTTGGCTGTGCTCCGTGTTCATATATGGGTTGATGTGCCAGCAGTTCGAACACGATGTAGCCGCGTCCTTTGCAATTCAGCTTCTCAGCTGCAAGTAAGGATGATTAGCCTCCCAAATTATTGTTATTATTATTTTATAAGAAACACACAACATGCAAGACATAATATATACTATATCGTTTTATATAACATCCATATCTACACTCACCAATGAAGTAGTCAAGGCGCTTGAACAAGCAAAACATTTCATGACAGGCTTTGAAATTTTTTGAATTATCAGACAAATTTATGTAGCACCTTATAAGGTTTACGAGGTGCTTTGGAATATTCAGCAGCCACTACTGGAGATATCAAGGCAAACACCTTTTCTTAGCAATAAGTGTTCTTGTACGTGCGTTACACAACACACGGGACCTATTGCTTTACGTCCCATCTGAAGGACGAGGCAATAATTGTTAAGTGTCTTGGCTCAAGGACACGAGTGTCAAGACTGGGACTTGGAACTCACACACCAGAAATACCAGAGCTTGAGTCTGGTGCTCTGCACCACTCAGCCAGGTCATGCCAAGAAATCACCCAAAGTGACAAAATAAGGAAACTGCCAACTTTAGGGCTCTATGTACAGCCAATGTACATGTAGGTACATGTAGCTCAGTTAGTAGAGTTCCGGCATGTTAATCGCGAAGGTCGCAGCTTCAAATCCTGCTCTAGTCAATTTTTTCATCGTCCAACCCAAAATCAATTAAAATTGACTCAGTCAGTTTCCCTTGTGGTTTATTACTTGCCAAGTGATTTCACACGGTACATGACATCACAATAAGTTCATGTTTTAAAGTTTCACTGTGCAGTTCACACATTCCTTATAACCAGTCTTTAATTCACAAGTTGACTTTTGACTCTTAAAGAGTTTTGTCCGATTTGTTGCCTGTTTTTACGATTGTTTCATATTTTTCTGTGTTTTTTTTAATAGTGCATTTCTGTATTCTTAACCCTATTTTTATTGTATATTTTTTTTTCAAGAAAAATAAATAAATGGGTATATGCCTGCATTCAGTGCTTGGCTGTGAGTGTCTTTTGAATGGAGGAAGTAAACCAACCATGACACACACTCCATGCGTATGTAATTTCTAAAAATGACAAAGTACAGTTTACATTGCAATCAGTACAAAACAAATAGAAAACTCAAAGAGAGATAACGGGCGACACTTTTACTGAAACAGGAGTCCCAACTTCTTTTATGGATTTCCTAAAATGGTGCTGTGTAGCTGCCGGTTGTGTTTGGCCCATGGGTATGATTAAAATGTGGGAAGATTCTTGTCGTCAGGCCGTCTGTCCATCACACTCAGGCTGCTCAGTGTCTGATTGAGGGGAATCTAACATTAAACTAACACACTCTGACGACATTCTTAGCCAGAACAGAGAGAGAGGACGAACATGCCAAAAACATGTTTTTGATATATTTACATTACTGTCATGTTCATTACCATGTTCTTATATATGCTTATCCCAAAGTTTCAGGAAGTGAGCCTTTACAATTTTCATAAGAAACCCCTGTGTTGTTATCTCTTTATACAATGTTGTTTTGCTTACAAAATGAAGTACAAACAAACTCTTGTTTAGTGAATTCAGTAATAGTTTTGGTTTTGCAGTTAGACTTTCATTTTGAGTTGTGCGTTTTTAAACATCGTTGCGTTTTTGAACAAGCTCACATTACGAGCGTGTTGGGACCTTCATGTGAGAAGTTCACGGTACTTTAGGAGCGTCACATTTTCAAGAGAACGCTTGAACTGGTGTTTGAGGTTTGTTCGTTAGTTTCGTGTGCTTACTTTGTTTTGGTAAGTCAAAAATAAAACTGATTCTTTCAGGGTTTTTTGGGCGCTTTCTGTCATCAAATTGATAAAACATAAGGTTTTAGAAAAGAAAAAAACCCAAAAAACATTCATTGTTCCAGTCATTACTAATTACATATAAAGCTGCATACATGTAGTTTTGTTATTTGTTTCTAAATATATGTTGAAAAAAATGATTTATTTATTATAAAGTTATTTTCCTTTAGTGGAGGCAGATTGAATATTTTCATTTGAGACACTGATCGAAAAATAATCTGTCAACGTTTACTAATAGTAATAATATGCTTAGCAGCCTTTGCTTGCTACAAGTATTGTTCAGTTTTTTGGTTTAAAAATGGCACCATCTGTCAAAATTCGTTCAGAGAAAAAAAAAATCTAAACTTGTTGGTCTTTTGGTAAAAAATTGGGCATTTCAACTATAGATTTTTCTAGAGTCATTCATCAGTGTGTACATCAGCTGCGCTTTAGAACACTTTTACATTGAAATCATTTTGTCACCAATATTCATTTTTTTTTTTTCAGAAAAGTAAATTTGTTCATTAATTAAGAAAAACCCCAACAACATATGAAAAGAAACACGCCAATCATTTTGTTATTTGGTTTTACCCTTTTTAATACACAGATTATGTGTAAAGCACTGTATGTTCAGTACATTCCCGAATCCTGTGAAAACAATCCACAGGCGAATTTCTCGGTTGGGATGCGAACCCACGACCTTTGCCATTCTAGAGCAGATGTCTTACCAACTAGACCATCGAGATTGCCCAGTAGCTAGACGTAGTTAGAATCCTATATTTTATTTTAGCAGCGGGCACCGCAACATTTTAATAGATGTTAAATTTGCATCAGGGATAACGAATATTATTTGGTTTTACCCTTAGCCTTACACCAAATAATTTTTTCAGAGACAGTTTGTTTTGTATCTCAAAAATGTCATACAAGGAGATGAAATCTTAACCGGCTAATTTAAAGAAACATCAGTAGCATGTGGGATGTGCCAAAACATTACATTCTAGAGATTGTTCATTCATAAGAGGGCAGTTTTTTTTCTTTCTTGAGAAATACCAGTGTAATCATTGCTTTAAAAACAGTATCAAATTGAAATTGAAGGTCGAAAGAATCTCACTTTCGCAGGAACAATTTATGGCGAGGTATAAATTATAAACGAAGCTGAGCAGAGCCGCGTCAAATCCAATACAAGAAGTTCACCCATAGAGGGATTTCTGTCATCTGGTACGATTCAATGCGAGTTGCTCTTTTTTTACTTGGATCGGGATAATTACGCCGCACATCTTGGGTTACTGACCAGTGGTCTCGTCATGTCATTGAGACAGGGGAGACATACAAAAATTGCTGCAGCAAATCTTCAGCGGCTCCAGTCAGCGGCGATGATTGAAATGAGATGACAAATGGTGGAATCCGTCAGACGTCAAACGGGAACATGTTCCTTCACCCCAGTGCTCACTCTTCCCCCCTCCAAATTGTTGACCAAGCGAATGTGGATGAATACAATTGTTAATTTTTTGGTACTTGTATAAATTTCATTTTGTGTAATGAAATTGCTGAAAGGGTGTAATTACATGTATGGCTCAGTCTTGCAGGTGAATGCTGGCCTTGTGCAAATAGACCCTACTCATTCGTGACATCAAGTGGTACAGGTATTGTACACTGTACATGTCCATACATGTACGCAAGCGTACATGTACATCAGAATAAAAGCAGTGCAGTCTACTATGCCTTACGGCAGGGTCACACTTGCTGTGTTGACATGCATGCATGTTCTTCAATGACTTGTTGGATGCAGCATGCATACTGTACATGTGTGTAGTTAAGATGTAGGGATGTATTTGTATCATGTACAAAACATATTTGCATGACACACTTTTTCAGCCGAAGATCGTGTGCTTTACCTCAGCTGTATATGTGTATGCTAATACTTTCTTACAGAGTCAAAAATAAACCGTTGCACTATCCAGAGCATGAAGGTCATGTGTATATGAGTATAAAATGACCGTTACGGTTCAATAGACACCGCTTTGCGTAATACAGATCATACTATATACACTGTTAAAATGTAATAGATGAATAGCACTTTGTACAGATTCGGGTGCCATGTCCAACTACAGCCAAATTGGCAAACTGTCAGTGGTTTATGTACACTAGTTTGTCCTCTTTCCTTTATCGGAGTGATTGTGTGCACTGTAGCTAATCCCTCTTGCAACCCCTCCAGAGTCTCCTGCGCTATGTAGAGGCATCTGGGGCTCATTTCATAGCGCTGCTTAACGGGAAGCAAATATTTGTGCTAACTAAAGCAGAAAAAATTTGCTTAAGCCTAAGTGTATTTCACATGTCAACAAGAAAATTAGGCAGCCAGCTTGCGCATTCACCATGGATTTGCATTGTTACGTCATTCATTTTCATACAGTAAGCACCGGAAGGTTAGCATGCCTTTTCGTGTGCTTACAGCTTAGCAGTGCCATGAAATGGAAACTTGTGCAGTTAGCACAAAATCAGCCATTAAGCGGCTCTATGAAATTGGGCTCTGGTCCCTGGTCAGATATTTCCTCTCAGTCTGTTCTCCCTTTTTGCCAAGGAGCTTCCCTTCCACATTTATCCACCCGCCCTCGAATCTCATTCCAGGCCTTCCTGGAATTACTTTTCTCCCTGCCCCTGAAAACTTGGAAATTCTGTCACTTGAGAAAATTGATAACCATCCTGATAGGCACACAAAGTAAATCCAGTGACTACATGTATTAAGCTTTTGAATAAGTAATAACACCATCAGTGTGGAGGAAACAAGTCAGTGCTCTCGACTGCAAATGACTCAACAAATTGTGTTAAACTCATCAATGTTTACAAGGTGACTGTCTATCTTGTCAACTTGTCTCTGATTAGCATGTGAGGCCAAGTCCTCTCTGATGTCTGGCTACAGAGGGCGCTCTACTCTCACTGACTATGCCACAACACTCAGTTAGTCTATGGAGGTTTTTTCCTCCATGGTTAGATCTCATTGTGTGGTGAACAAAAAAGCAATTTTCTCAATTACGCTTGGCAGCAAACTTCCTGAAAATGTAGTCAACCTTGTAACCCACTTGCCTAACATTTAGTGCATAAAGTTGAACCACAAAGTTATTATCGATGTGGCGTGTTGTGGCTGAGCGATTTAGTGCATCGGATTCAAGTTCTGATGGCTGCATCACTAGAGTGTGGGTTCGATTCCCAGTCATGACACTTGTGTCCTTGAGTAAGGCATTTAACCATAGTTGCCTCTCTTAACCCAGGTGTATAAATGGGAACCTGAGAGGGCTGAGACAGTTTTGTGCTTAATTAACCCCTTAGTGCTAATTTAAGCAGTCTGGGGTTGTATGCTCCCCAGGGAGTTGAGAAAGTTAGAGGAATGGTCTATAGTATGCCTGATGAACAGGGATAATAACGTTGTAAAGCACCTTGATCTAGCTACTGGGATATATGTGCACTATATAAGAACCAAGTATTATTATTATTGTTTGTCATGAAACTTACACCAGTCAGTCAGTAGGGGTATCAAGTTCAAATTCAATGCGATTTCAGAAGTCTCATGTACAATGTCTCAATTGACGTTACCACTGCCAGGTTGTCATCAACTGTGCCATCTTGAAGGGGCTGAAGTACAACCAAGCAACAGCCACATTCCACCAATGGCGGGACAGTAGGCAGGTCTACGGGCTTAACTTCCAAGGTGTGGAGGATGCTGAAGGGTTCGCCTCGTCGATGATGAAAGCTCTGGACTTACTCTCATCACAAGGTAATACTTTTTACCAATATGACTAACGCTGACTGCTGCCAAGTATAAATAGGACTAGTGCCGAGTACGTCCCCCAAAGTTTTATGAATCATGTACAACTGTTTCGTTTAGCGAGGGAGAATTGTGTAAAATTCAAGAGCAACTCCTGCGAGTTTACAGAATTTTTATCAACTTTGAAGTGATTGGATGTTCACGAAGCAATGATTTTTTTTTCTTGTGGAGAAAGCTTTGGATATTGTCATATAGGATGGTCTCTGACAGGGCTCGAATTTGGTTTTAAAAAATCCACAAGACTGCAGGGCTTATCGCTCAAAACTTTTATTGGACCAGAAAGTTTGTTGCAAGACCAGAATCACAACGTCACAATTAAACTGTTTTTATTTGAACAAGGACTACGATAAGATCTATCTCATTCGTCTTAGGGGTCACACTTTCATTCTCAACAGAACTGAAAGATATTTACCAGACTCAGAGTCAACATTTGAACATACTTTAAAAAAATTAATTATGAGGTGAGGTATTAGATCTGTTATTTAAAAAAACACAAGACTCGCCGGACTTGTCTGGTTGTAAGTTTACTGGCCCTACACTAAAAACACTGGCCTCTGGGCTGCCGTCCGGCTAATTTCAAGCCCTGTCCGATGTACATGTAGGTGCTTTGTACTTGCAGGAACACCAACTATTTATAACCAATAAATATCTCCATGGCACCTACAGTTCTTGTACTACATGTACATGTACTGCTCACCTTCCATCTTATTTCTGTAAGGTCACAAGTTTCTAACCTTCTTCTGTTTAGAAAAAAACTTGTCAGTGCTGCTCTAGCCCTAGGGCCTTGCCCATGCCTTAGTGTCCACACAGGCACCAGCCACTTTGAAACTGTTATTAAGGACACAGGGATTTGAAATTAGGGGGCAGAGACTAAAGTTGACTCATAACTCGAAGCTGAGGGACTGGGCAACTCGATAGGCAGAAATATCAGAAGTTCCATTTTCTGAATTATATTTTGTGTGACTGTGGCAAATTCGGAACTAGTGGCTGCGGATTGATCGTCACGTGAACATGCGTTAAAGCATAGGACACCCATAGCAACACCCTTAGCTACAGCCGCAGCCATAGCTCGAAACAGTTTTTTGTTACCAGAGTGATACTGAAAAATAAAATTACCCAGGGGTCTCACAATTAGTTGAAATAGAGGGTGCCATCTGCGCCACTCCACTATAGTTGAAAGGTAAAGCACTGAACATGTGATCTGTAACAATATACGCACACATACAAACAGTAGTGATGGCAGTAGGAAGCGTTGTTTCCTGAGAGAGAACTACGTGCCTTCTTGATTTTCCCAGGAGTACTCGGGGTGCTTTATTACTATAGAGGATGCTAGTGCAAGTGTCAAGTTCTACATTTGATTACAAAAGAAAAGGAAAAAGGAAAGAAACAAAAGTAGGGCGTTGTCTTACAATGAATCTTATTTTATTGATTTATTTTATTTTGTTACCTTTATTGCACAAACAGCAAAATACAACGCAGTGCAAAAGAGAAACCCCGAACAGGCACAGAAGCCCCACTAAATGGGGACCCTTGATCACACAACACAAAAACATTAGTAGAAAACATGGAAGTATATATATGTACATTAAAAAAAGGTTAAAAAGCACAATATAAAAAAAACACCACCAAAAACCATACTTGTAAATAAATAGACAATAAATAATTCAATATTTATTGGCGTATTGCACATGGTAAAGATGGCAAAGATAAACAAAATACCCTACCCCAAATTACAAGTCACTTATTCATTAGGCCTAATACTTCACAGAGCCAACTCCTAAATATGGCTGTTTATGTGAAGCCTAAGTTTTAGAATGTCAAAAGGTCGTGTCACACTTCAATTTAACCTGGATGTGCACACAAAGTCAATGGACGCTGAGATACAACAATGTTGCATGGGGCGTGTTCGGGCGAGACCCGACTTTGTTGCAGAATCAAGTTAAGACCTTGTTGCACGATTTGTTTTTGAGAATTCAACAGGTGTAGAAATCAACAGAATCGTGACAGACAAGTTGCTCGTCCAGGATGCCCTAAATGACTACCAACATCCTTGTTATTGTCAAACTTGCTTGTCACTGTTTGTTTGTTCCATAGTACACCCCTTACCACAAAATTCCGCTATACATATGTTTGTATCATGTGTGTGGGTTTAAAAGTAAAAATCGTCCATTTCCTTTATTTCCTCAAATGTACCAGTTGGTATTTCTCCCCCCCCCCCAAAGATCCTGTTTATCCCAATAAGTACGTAGATGAATAGTATGTTTTATTGTTATATATATATCCTGATTCCGAACGCAGTTCATTTCCCCTTTTTTGTATTTTAAAAACCTTTTCATGTTGAGATGGTTTTGGGTTGTGAATGCGCTATGAGAGGTCGCATATTGGTGCAGGCTTATCATGGGCACAGATGCGATCTTTGAGAAATTAGAGTTAGCTGACATTGCATACATATAGGAGGAGTTCATGATTATTTTCTATTACATTCACACAACTTGAAACCAAAATTACTGATGAAAAAAAACACCACCAAAATGTTTATTCACATGAAAAGAAACTTTAGAAAGAAACTTAAAAATCATAAACAGTTTGGGGATAATAGTAGTAGTTGGAGTAGTCAACAACATACATGTATATCCAGGAATTTGTTGGCATCATTCATTTCTTCAAAATTTGTGTTTACAAAGTTTCAGGAACTTTGTCTGTCCTTTGTTCAGAGAGCAAGGTCCTAGCTCTATGGTCTGTTAAAGCTACACAATTATTTAAACACATTCTGAGTGCATACATGTAGCATTACAGTGCATTTGGTTGAGGTGTTTCCTGGTGTCAACAGAGGGCAGTATGACATAATGTACGTTCACCCAGGAATGATCTGCAGTTTTATCTCCTTGTGTGAACACACAAGAAAAGGAAATAAAATGAGTTGCAAATCAAAGCTCCAGCAATTCGTACGCAGTCCTAAAACTTGCCTGAGGCGACAGAGGCAATTACCACCATGCCCCCTGGTCATTGCCTCGGTGCCCCTTGAAATGTTCTAGAAGACATGTAACTTTACTCGGGAAGAAATGCCTAGCCCGTTTACAAGAACAGGGTATCAGGTATGCATGTTTGTATAATGTTGTGAAGGGAAGAACGCGCTCCATGCAACATGGTCCTCCATGTCCTCCATTGTTGATACAACAATTTCATAATTACTTAAATCTCTCTTGCAAATTATTGTCTGCTTGAAGTGCCCGTGCCTTTCAGAAAGCTAGGACTGGTTGACGGTACTAATTACCTGCAAATGACTGTATTTTCTTTGGTCAAGTGTAGTCAAGTACTTTTTAAGAGACTAGAGTATCAAGTATTGCAGAGTAGTACTCAAGTACGAGTTCTTAGTCCATCCAGTACTAGTACAAGCGTCTGAGTACTAAGTATCCGAGTACCGAGTCCAACAGCTGAGTACCAAGTACTTGGATCGCAGAGTAGGAGTACGAATACTTTAATATTAAGAAAAATACTGCAAATTGAGGTATAAACCTGTTAATGTTTTATGGACTAATTTCTAGATGACAGTTCGTACTTGTTTTAAAAAGTAACTATCTTTGAAAAAAAAAAAAAAATATTTTCAGTTCATTTGCCATTTTTCCAGTTAATATGATTTTCAGACTGGTATGAGGGAAGATTAAAAATAACGTGAGCACTTAAACGAGTGCAATATGAGAATGAGCACCATCGAAACGGTACTCGAGTAGTACTCATGTTCGAGTACCGGGTTCGAGTACTCGAGTAGTACTCGAGTAGTACTCATGTTCGAGTACCGGGTACAAATACTACAACATTGGGTATTCTTTTCTCCAAACTGACAAAAACTCAGATGAATACATTGCTCTGGATGATTTATCAGAGTACCAGCTGCATACATTGTTACCTTAGTGTAGACAGCGCCATCTGCAGTTGTTGGTTTAGGAGCTAGAGCAAGAATTTTCCATCGATACCATGACCACGGTTAAAGGGAAGGTATACCTTTTGGTAATTACTCCAAAAATTAATGAGTTGGCATTAAATAAACTTAGTTGGTAAGAAGCACTGCAGCTGTTGACAATGTATAATGTTTTGAGAAACAATTCCCTTACAAAGGAATGTGGTTTTAGAGATAAAGATTCAGAAAACATTTCAATCTGAGAAACGTTTCTGTCTCAGATTGTGTTTTCAAATTACCCCGGTACAAATTATTCTTCCTGCATGAACATAACCGGTCCAGATTTTCTCAAAAATGCTACCACCTTTTGAAATGAAATTTGCACAGGTTAGTTTCATTGTAAATATCAACATTTATATAGAATTAAAACAATCGAACCGTTCCAAAAACCAAAGGTATACTTTGCCTTTAAACTGAATTTGTTTAATATAAGGATTTTAGCAGACTTATAATGCACAGGTATGTGTACTGTTAATCTACATGTACTAGGTGTACCTATTCATGTTTCAAATATCCATATTGTCCCAAACAAAACACCTGAATGATCATGCCTAGAAATGACCTATATGTACACATACTTCCTGGTCTGCGTGTTCAAATTTCCTGCAGTAAGCACTACGCTTCAGATTGGCAGCTTGATAAATGCCCTTGGTGCATAAGGTATAGTGGATTTAAATAATTTGTGCATACCTGCCTGGAAGCAGTGTGTAGAAATCACTTCCTTCATCCTGATAAATTGTAAGTACACATGCCATGCCTTACCTGTATTTATTGCTGCTGTTTACTTGCCTTGTTTGTTGTTTTTTTGTCATCTTGTTAAACATTTTATATAGCATATGGGCAGTTTTTGTATTTTAAGTAAACACATTTTGTTACCCACCGGTTCATTTCAGAATAACCACAACTTAGGAGAGCGATTTCATGTATGCGGTGCTACCGCGAACCGTACTAGATTATTACACATTGTACATGTAATGAATGCAGATCATGGGTATGTTTGTTTATTTGGGGGGGGGGGGTGGGCCCATTTTGGACAACAGAATGAAAACTAATGCTTTAAAAATTATTTCAAAATGATTGGCGGGACTGAGTGACTGAGGCATCAATTTCAAGTTCTGGTCTGAATCATCAGAAAGTGGTTTCTGTCCCCAGTCAAGACACTTGTGTCCTTTAGCAAGGCACCTTATTATGTTATAAACCATAATTGCTTCTCTTAACCCGGGTGTATAAACGGGAACCTGTGATGGCTGAAATAATATCATGTTGCACTAAAGGCAAAGTATACCTTTGGTTTTTGGAACTGTTCATTGTTTTAATCCTATATAAAATAACAAAAAAACTAATCTGTGAAAATTTCATTTGAAAAGGTGGTAGCGTTTTTGAGATGTTGCCGTTATGTCCACCCACGAAGAATAATCTGTAATTAGAATACACAATCTGAGAAATATTCCTCAAGAAGGAAGCGTCTGTCAGATTGAAACGTTTTGAACCTTCTCCCTAACCACATTCCTTTGAAGGGAAATGTTTTCCAAAATGTTATGTATTATCAACAGCAGGTGCTTCTTACCAAGTAAGTTTTTATGGTCTTTAAGTTTTTATGGTCATTAATTTTTGGAGAAAATTAAGAATAAATTTGTCCCAGGATTTGAGCTTCTTCTGCTTTGTCAAGAAAAGTTCTTTAAAAAAATTGTCTTTCAAATGAAAATATTCAGGAGAGATTGAGCTTCCCTTTTTTTCTTATTGGAAACAGCTGCAAAATGTAATAAAGTTTCTTTGAAAAAAGTGTAATGAAAGAAGGGCTTTAGACAAAACTCTGTGTATATTACCTTACATATAAGCCACTTTCTCATTTGATGGATTCCAGGGAAATTCCTGGGAAAATTTGGTAGACCTTTTCACAATTGAATTGCTAACCCTGGCAAACTCCAGAAAAGAAAAAAACCAACTACCCCTGCCTGAAAGTAGCGTTAAAGGCAGGGTACACTTTTGGTACATGTTACTATTTTACAACTTTAAATTTTACAACCTTAAGAACTTACTTGGTAAAGAACACTGGGGAGCTGTTGATCTAGTATAACACATTGTGAGAAATGACTCCTTTTGAAGTAGTGTAGTTTTAGAAAAAAGAGGTAATTTATCATCCAAAAATTTGAATCTGAGAAAGGCTTCAGGTACGAGGTCTTTCTCAGGCATCTGAAAGTACACATATGCAGCCAGGGTGTTTTTTCTTTCATCAATTGTTTTGCAAATTTGATGACCAGTTGAGCCCAAATTTTTGCTTGTGCAAGGTAATTCCTGTGGTTTAGTATACTGACTGAGGAACATTACTGACTCAGAAACATTACACCGAGTGTGAGAACGAACATGGGGTTCAAATTCCCCAGGAATTTCCTGGGTTGATTATATTCCTGGGAAATGGCTGTGCAGTGTGAAAAGGGCTAACAGTCTGCCCGACAAAAAAAAAAAAAATGTTTTCTGTACCAATGTTTCATAGTAAACAAAACACACTAGAGTTTAAAGAATGTCTTTTAAACTGGAAAAGCTATGAATTGGACCGGCCGGAATTCAGAGGAAGTAAATTTGATGTTTTTTATTTTGAATTTCTATTTTCAAGGTTGGCCTATTTTCTGCTGCACAATCAATATTGCCACAATGGTTTATCAATATGAGAAAAACCCTGAGTGAATGGGCATGAAAACCTGCGTAGCTGTTATTGATTCCGTCTGTGGATGTTGATGCTGGAATGGAATTAATATTCAAAACAATTTGTATTGTTGGTCTGTAGTATCTATTGCTTTTCAAAGCTAGCAATGGTTGGTAGATTGAGGGTTGAATTAAAAGTACACGCAGAGTCATACCTTGGTTTTGACCCGAAAAGATTTGTGATTTTTTTTTACCTGAAAGCCTACTTGTTTTAAAGATGGTAGTGGTTTTAAGCATCCTGCAAAAATATTTTGTCTGAAGTGCCCCTGTTAATTAGAAATCAATGAAAGTATGTCAAGCACTTTAAAATCTCCAATGATCGCCTGTATGCTGGCAACCTTTTGGAAATTTCTGTGACAGTGTCCCTCAATATGGCAAGAGATGCGGTTGGTACCCGCTGTCAACTTGCTATAATGTGGAAGGATTCGACATTCTTGATGAAAATACCATGACACTTTCTTGCGGCTTTCTCAAGTTCAAGTAGGCACTTTATTCAGCCGTAACTTTCACAGGAGACTTTTCGTGTACATCTTTCTTGATAATCAGCATTAATACGTCAACAAAATCCAAGCAATGACCCTACCTTCAAGGTCAATAAGTGAAAAAAAAACCCCCAAAAAACCTGAAGACTTTGACAGACTCTGTTTCTCACTGCAATAACGATAAAGTACCAGGTATTTTTAGGCCAGATAATTCTTATACAAATATAACGCTGTTGATGTTTTTCTGCTTGTAGTTTTGCTATGAATCATACGCTGTGGTTTTCTTTCTTAGACAAAATGATAAGTCATTGTTTCTGTGATGAATTCCTGCTACATCATTGGTGGTGATGTCAGTTAATAACATGATTTGCTATCTCCACTTGATGGGAATACCCCCTGCAGTGATTGCTTTTCCAAATTTTGGCCCACTGAGATTGACTCTGTTAAATCTTTACTCTAAAGGAAAAGTGAAAATTGCTTTTCCAATTTCCCTCGCTCATATCCTGAAGGATAGAAATAACATTTACCTCTGGCATCCTTCGACGTTGAAAGTCGTTGTCTAAAACAACTGAGTTTTCCAAGAAGAAAGGGTTTCCCTTTTCAGCCTGTCATATCCGATAACCAAATCATCACCCCCACAAAACTCCTCCCAGTTACATGATAGCTAAGTCACTCCTACTATCCACCACTCTGAAGAACTTGTGATGATGTCATCCCCCCAAAACTAAATATAGAGTTTCCTGCATTCCAGCTTAAAAACTGTCGGAATGTCAGGCAGGACTCAGAAGACCTTTTGGGCATATTTTCCTCCACTACCACTCTGCCATCCTTGCATCGCTGATAAAATCAAAACAGACTGGGTTTTTTTTTCTATTGAGAGGGCAGATCTTAGCAGGGGAGTTAATACCACATCTGCACTGTGCATTAGTTTTGGCGACTGGGTTTCTGATACCAACTGTTTGTGAATCAGTTTTTTTAAGTTGTAATTTGTGATAATTTGACAATGAGGATATCAACGGTGAGCATCTCGTTAGGTAAGACATCTTTGATTTGTTTAATGATGGTGTTAAGAGAATACTTGTATGTTCTGCTGGACTGTGTCTCAGCCATCTGAACTGAACTTTCAATAACTCTGCACGCACACCCATATGTGCACAGTATGTGGAAGTATGTATACCATCTGAGGTTATTGCTCTGGCCAATTGGCTACAATGTCACACATTCTGAGATTTGGTGTCTGGAAATTTGCTTCTTTTTAGTGTCTTTGATTCATGTTGCGCAGGGCTCAAACTTTACACTGGATCACAGGCCCGAGGCAAGTGATTTTAGCTTCGGGCCAGTAAACTCATGACTGAACTAGTCTGCCGGTCTTGTAATTTTAAATTCAATAACAATAATACCTCATTGTGCAATATCTTGAACAGAAACAAATTATGATCAAATGTTGGCTTTGAGTCTAATTTTTTTCAAATTCTATTCAGTAATTAAGCAAACTTAATACTCATACAGACAAATGAGATAAATCTTCTCTTACGTCGTACATGTAGTGCTTGTACAAATAAAAACAGTCAGTTGCATGTTAAACTTTACCAGGAAGTTTTTTTCGAATTTTGATTCTGGTTTTGTAAAAAAAATTCTGGTCCAGTAAACATTTTGAGATATAATTCCAGTGGTCCTGTGGATTTTCCCCCCCCAAATTCGAGCCCTGTTAACTTGTTGCGGACTGCACATTTGTACATTGCGTAAATTACCAACTTTTTTTTTGAGCTTGTGTTTTTACAATCTATTATAATGTTTTCAGGAAGGGAGACTGTGTTTTCATATTTATAATTTAGTTTATTTATTTTAGTTTCCCCAAGTTGTTTTTTAAGTGCATTTTGGAAGATATTGAAATAAATATGTTGGCAATGATTTCGCTTGTAATAAACATAGCATAATTTGTGTTTTTTTGGGAGGGCAATAATAACTACAACTAGAATGTATGTTGTAATGTACAATGTACGTTGTACATAAAAGTTTGCAAGGTTTGAAAAATACAAGTGTAGAATAGACCTAATGCTCATGACGTCATTTGGGAAGGCCGCCCTCGCCTAGAGGTAAAAAGGAGGCTGTTTATTGGCTAATCCTGTGTGCCACGCATAGAAACCTGTGCGTTTCCATTGTTTCATCGTTGGTTTACCTCTAAGATGGTGGCTGGATGGCGTCAATGTGTAAGGTCTATTGAAGGTTTGCTGATAACACACCAATCTCCTAACGAGGGCCAATTATCAGCTTATCAAAATGCAATAAGTTGACAAATTAACAGAATTGCACACAAAAGTACATGTTTTACATGGAGGGAATCGAACCCACAATCTTTGCTATTACAAAGCAGATGTCTTACCACTAGACCACCGAGCTTGCCCAGTAACAGTGGAGTGTAGTCATTCTCTGCATGCGGTTTCAACTCGGCTGAACTTGTCTCTTGATCCGAACTGAACCTCTTGACGAGATCCATACTGTAGCGTCAGTAAAAGTCATCCCTGATATCTTAGTGCGCCTTATCACACTTCAACAGCTGCCATCACTTGTACAGATTTCTTGTATAATATGAAAACAAGGATTCAGAGAGACAGTCGCTATCTCCAACGCCAACTGTACTTCCTTTTCTTTTCTTTGCCGCCTTGTAGTCTTATCTTTAGGTTGGAGCATGCCGTTCGCATTGTTGACATTCGTATGTGAAAGATTATCAACAATGTTTCATGTGTATACAGGCTTTTCTAATGACTGGTAATTGTATGTAATTATGTGTAGTACCACTACATGAGCTTTGCTATGCGGTGTTTTTACACGTACACGTGGATTTTGAAGGGGAGTTCGACCGTTGGCGTGCAGAATACCGCAGGTGACTTCTTAATATCAGAAACTATTTAGGTAGTCAAGGTTGTGTTCATTAACATTCCTGACGAGGATGTTTGGCACAAAACGTTAACCCTGTATTCGTTCATATTTACAGGGATGAGGAATTTCAGACTTTTTTCTGCATTGAGACTTGTTCTTATGTCAGCCTGGTGACTGGAGAAGAAAAAAAACCAGTTGATGTAAAGAAATTTTGCCCTTTGGTGAACTTGTCTAGCGCTGAGGATACTGTTTCTTAAATATCCTTGGAATCTGTTACTCCAGGGGTTATCAAAAGGTGAAAATGCCATCATTTCAACATACCTCCTAATATTTGACTCCTTTTTGTCAGCACTGACTCTCATTTTTGACAATGTCTCTTTTATTAAAAAAAAATATACATTATCAAATGAAATATTCACTCCATACTTCAGACATGATGGTAGGAGGGGAATCTTATAGTCTTAATACACACCTTAAGGCCTACAGTAAAACTTGACACAAATGTTGTTCTCCCCAAACTAGCATTGGATACTTTGCAAACTAATTTTATTATAAATATGAAAATATGAAAAATGGAGTTTCCCCTAAAAAGTTTACATAATGTTTCCCCAGATACCAAGCACTCAAAATCTCCTTCGGCCAAATTTATCACCAGCTTTGTCGTACTTTGAACATAAGTGGTTACTGAGTCATCAACTGTTCAGTGCCCAAGAATTTGAGTTCAATTTCTCTGAATCCGACACCAGTTTCCCCCAGTGTACAGGGAGTCATACACACAAGAATGCCAGGTATCTCCTGCCAGACAGTCTTAAGATGAGATGAGACTATCTGGTATTCATCAATTAAGTTACCTGACTTCATCATCGCTGCTGCTGTTAACTGGACGAATTGACCTCACGTCTTGACATTGGTGATATGGTAGACATTGAAGAGGTTTTAAAGAGAAACAGTCCCTAACTCCAATCAACTCTTTTTAAAAGTTGGTACATAAATAGTTTTATGTGTTGGTTATAAAAAAGCTGTGTACATGTGCTCAATATGATAAAGTAATTATGGAAAAACAAGCGGTATGAACCCTTTTGAGTATTTAAGTGTACTGGACTCAAGTGCACCGTACTCGAGCTCTGGTGTTTAGATCAGCAGAGTGTGGGTTCGAGCCCCGGTCTTGACACTTGTGTCCTTAAAGCAAGACACTTAACCATCGTTGCTTGGTCCTTCGAATGGAACGTAAAGCTGTAGGTCTGGCGTGTTGTGTAATGCATGTAAAAGAATCCAGTTCACTTATCGTTAAGAGAAGGAGTTTGCCTCAGTGTTCCAGGTGTGGTCTGGCAGCAATCTTGTGCCACCTCAACTCACCTTGTATCGCTTTCAAAGTGTTGTATTATGATTGCTTCGTCTCATAAAATAGTTTTTAATCTCCAACAGATTTGGTATTTCGGCACCAGGAGTGTCATTTGTGACAGACATGGCACATTATAAATGTATAATTATCATTTAATTAAATAATTTTGGTGGATGTTGGGCGGTTAAGATTGAACAAATTAAGGAAATTCTATCATGAGGTGATGAAGGAAGCCGACTCCTCCTTGATAAGATGAAATGGTCATCACCTGACATTTGGAAGGTACCTGCTGCAATGTCAGTTACAAACGAATCCGAAAAGTACAGGACATCCTGCCAGGGTAAAAAACACAAAGTCTACACTTTCCTTCTCTAGTAAGATGTACATTAAGTTCACATCTGTCAACAATTTATTTTGTCCCTCATTTTAATCACACACACAAAAAACACAAAAAAATGTTTACATTTCAAATGTTGCAGCTGTAATAAAGAGCTGGTGTGAATTCATACAATTTTACGCAGGTACGTCTTATGTGGGACATTACTGCATCAGAGGACAAGATATACAAGTTTGCATTTTTTTTTAGGTGTTTGATTTTTTTGTTCTAATAATTTTTTCGTTAGTTTACATCCGTTTGCAATTTACAGTCGTTTAACCTTTATAATAATACACCGGCATTCATTCATAAAAAAAAAGAAAAAAAGATATCCCAGCTATTTTCATCCCCTGATTGCTTCCCCTGAAAGAGCCGTCTCCTTAAGCCATCCGCCTGCTGCTTTTCCTCCGAACTATCAAAATAAGATGATGACAACATCCCGTCTGCGTTTGTGACCAATCGGCTCAAGCTGGGATCAGGAGTGTAGACTTTCACGTACTCTCATCAAATCACGTACACTTTGGCATCATCCTCATGCGCACGGACGGTCTGCTCTCCTGTATAAAGCCTGCAATGGTTAGACACTGTATCTCACTGACACATCTGTGTGGTGTTGAATCTACCAGCGGGCCGTTGTTTGCACAAGGACCAGAAGAGCTACAGCTGCCAAGTTGTTTCTCCTCTTGTTGTTGTTCTTGAAAAGGGAAGTGAAAGCCGCATCTCCGTCCTTCATTGTGTGTAAATTGTTTGCACGCTTAATAAGGAAGTGGTTAAAATGAAATTCATGTGAGTTTTCATGTGAACCAGGCAGTTTTCGAACTCTTGTTAATTTTGTTGATTTGAGTGGTAGCTGAAGCCCAGTACTATTGCTGACGTTGGACAACTGAGACCAAGTTTAAGGAAATTCCTTCTTGATACGGATAGTGAAGTCACGGACTGTCTAGGTATTAGGTGTTGAAGTTGAATTTGTCTTGTACCATTGAGCAGCTTTCTCCGACAGCCGCTGTGTCACTTTTTGATATCTTCTTTGGATCGAGACTAAAACGCGCGTCTTTCAGCCATGAGTGTAGTGAGTTCAGAGGTGGAGTTCCCTGCATGCCATGGCAACAGCGGTGTCCCCGTCATCAAGACGCGGTCCGTCATGAAGCTGACTTTGGCAGATTCGGACGACGACTTACTCGACGAGGAAGGTGGGGGTAAACTTTGTATTCGAAAGCTTTTTCATTTTTTGAACAGTGCTTTGTTTAGACCGAATATTGCACCTATTTTACATTGAAGTGAGTGGTATGTCTCAATTGGAACGTTGGGCTCCGTTGGAGTGCACGATTTCGTTTCCTTCACACTTTAAAACAATGTATGTAGGTTTCCAAAAATGTTTAGACGTCCTCGCAAGACTCGCATGGTCTATAATAGTAAAGAGGACCATTATGCAACAACGACTAGACTGAACAATGAGGTGTTTCAGCTTTGGTAACAACAACTTCTTTCCATTTTTTCCTGTGGGTCAATGTGAAGAGGAGTAAACTATCCAAAACATAAATCATTCCAAGGTTAAATTATAATCTGTGATCTGTGGTTAGACCTGGGTTCTATTTACCTCATGCATCTTTGATTAGACCATGGAGGTGGAAGACTGTAATACGAATGTTTGAAATCTTAGCATAGAAACGGCAAGAAATTTGTGTCACCTTCAATTATCAACAAAACTTGACTGGACAGTACAACACTTCAAACAGTATAGATTGTTTATTTGGTCCGGCAAGTCTCTTTGTTATTGTTACTTGTATTGTAATTTTTTCATTTTGTTATTAACTCATTTATTTTGTCTTGTTTTTAAAAGTTTATCTGTTTCCTTGTTTGTTTTGTTGTTGATGCTGTTAAAAAAAAAAATATATATATATATTTTTTATTTTATTTTATTATTATTATATACATATATATATTTTTTTTGGGGGGTGGGCTGCTTCATTTTGCATACAGTAACAACAAGCTATATTTTCCAATGCTCAGCTGTCTTGTATGACCTGCTGTGGGTCACATGCAAGATGTACGTCGAATATCAGGTGAATGAATTTTTGTCTGTTTATCCAGTATAAATATATTGCTTAGACAGTGGGGCTGCATACCGACTCGTTTACTCATTACTACAAATAATTAATAAAGTTCCAAAGCACAGCCACCAAGGAGAAGACTGGTTGAAGTCTGGCTAGTCTCCCTCTCAGTTGGCTAGCATTCTTCCAGTCTCTGATGTCAAGCCACAGTACCTTTATTTTGATGACCCAATAACGCTTGCAATGCAGTGCGGCAGCCAAGGACAGACCACAGTCAATCATGTAGCCTTGTGCCCACAGCAAATGACCCATAATCACCTGGCTATATTAGGCCAATTGAATGTTGAGGGGGACATACATAGGACTGTCAAGTTTTCTTTAGAAGTAACATCTAAAGACCCCTGTAACATTTCACCCTTACACTGCTTAATACACATCGGTGTAAGGGTAAAACCAAATTAAAGACCCCAAAACAGCAAACGATGTTTGTGACAGGGCCAAGTCCAAGAATAGCTCCCCTTCTGGCCCCATTCACTGTAAGCTTCATGGTTTTTTTTTAATGGCATAATTATCCCAAGGACTAGTAACACATTTTTGTGGGTGTCTTCTCCCAGATGCTCAACTTTAGAATCAAAATCATTGAAATCAATCTTAACTGCTTTTAGACAGTTAAACTTTCTGAATGTCTTGCAAGTAACTGCAAGAATTCTTGGACTTCAGTTCAGTTCAGTTCAGTTCAGTTTATTTCCACTCAATCAGTTTGGTACACAATAGTACATACTATGGTTACTTTAAATGCAATGTAATGATTAATGATGGGAGTCTCTTGAACGCAAGCTTGTTGGGTGGAGACTCCCGATATTTGTGTAACAGAGTTAAGGAAATACTAAAGTTCCTTAATAATATTAAGGAATGTACTTAAAAGTATAATTTTACATCAGTTGATTAAGTAAATGTACACGGGCATACAGGACAAACACAAACGGGACAACATGGAGTATACCTGGCGTGGCTTACCGCAGGACGGCTTTCATATAAATAAATAAGAGACTTGCCAGAGAGTCTTGTTCTTGGATAATTTGACAGGAGTCCGATAGTATTTGTTTTGGACTAAAGTTGATGGGGGTCAGACGTTAAGACCGTTCAAGTCAATCTGCTTATGTTCAGTGTTATAGTCATCAGAGCATCCACGGTGGATTCACCGCTAAAATTGCTTTTGTCAAGTGAAAAACCACAAGAGAAACTGACTGTTTAAATTTAAAATAATTTGGAGTTGAACAAAGAAAATTCAAATTGGTTTCACAGAACTTTCAATTTATGGAAATCTATGGTTTAACGTGGACATTCCATTTGCATTCCTGTCAACTCGGGAAGTACAGAACTTTGTACTAATATGTACTTTCCCAATTAAGCATAGTTTCATTCCTCTTTTACTTTGACAAAGGGACAGTGTTTTCATAATATGTTGTCAAATCGCAGTCATAAAGCCTGCAGGCAGACGTTGTATGCTTACAGAGTCGACCCTTAGCACGGTTTTCATTTCATAAACACTGCTAAGCATATGGCCTGCTAGATGTCCAGCAGATCTTGTAAGCAGATGAGTGAAGCAACAATGCAAACCCTAAATGCTTTTGATCGCTTGTGAAATGTTTATTTATTTATTTATTTACTTATTTACTTATTCCAACTGTGTGGCCCATTCAGTGGTAATCACTGGTCTTCCATGGGTCCCGGCATAAACAATAAAGAAGGACACATAGACTTCTAACAATGTATAAAAAAATATATGTAGACATAAAATCTAGGAAATTCTAATCTGGTTATTTAAAAGTTTAAAACGACTGATGCTTGTTAGTAGGTAGACTTTTCAGAGTTAAAGCAAATACACTCATGCTTACACACATTTTTCTGCCAACAGCTTTATAAAATTGGTTCTTGATCAGCGAGTTTGATTTGATCAATTGTAGCTGTTGTACACTGCTCGCTAATCTTCAGGACCTGTTGTGTCAATGTGAAATTGCAACTATAGACTTTTTTCACACTGCAGCCATCTTCGTCATATTCCCTGTATACACAATGACACCAATAGTCTAAAATTCTCAGTTCATAAAATGGGACCAGACTATTTTCCCTTCTAGCCTCAGTTTGGTTACATTGGCTTGAGTGGAAGAAAAAAAACCAAGATGGTGGCTCCATGATAAAAGTCTATTGGCCTTAATCAGTTACAAGCATAGGAAGGTCTTTTTAAAAAATTGCTTTTGGAGTTTGACAAACAGAATCTGCTTTGGTTTTATCTAGTGTAACTCGCTTCTCTTGTCCTCGTGTTAAAGAAGTCCAGTACTGAAACTTCCCGTTTGATAGCGAACAACTCAGCACTACAGCACGACCTTTGCATTGCTAGAGCAGAAAAAAACAAACATTGCAGTACCCACTGCTAGACATCGGGCTAGCTCGGTGGTCTAGTGGTAAGACATCTGCTCTAGCAATGCAAAGGTCGTGGGTTCGAATCCCACCCGAGTGATTGCCTGTGGATTTTTTTCACAGAGCTCGGGAGAGCATACAGTGCTTAATACACATCGGTGTAAGGGAAAATCAAGTAATATTCTGTTCTGTGATTGTATTTTTATTGACTATTTTTTGTGAATCTTAAAGCTTGTAAACGAGAATTTCTATGAATCTTTTTAATTGTAGTCTTTAAACAATGATTTCTTATTTGATATTTTGATTCGTTGTTTTATTTGTTCAATCTAGCTGTCGGTTTGTTTTATTGTTCTACATTAATACGTGTTTTTGTCTGTACTATTTGAATCAAAGCATTTTTTTCCCCTTCTATTTCCTAAGTGTGGGATGATAAAGTTGTTATCTATCAAAATGTGGATAATGAACCAAATTCAAATTGTTGAAATTATGTAGTATAGGTTAATGATAATATTAATTAATTGTTTAAAAGACTTTCAACTTTGAATACAAAATTTACCCCCCCCCCCAAAAAAAAAGAAGGTTTATGAGAAGTAGTAGCCACACTTAATAATTACAGAACAATCTTTAACAAAAAAGCTACAAAATACAACAATCCAAAATAAACTGCGAAAGTAGGTCTACTAAAATATATTAGACAAGTTATATTAATATAGTACATGGAAATAATGTAGACAAGTTAATATACATTTGATCCCAAGCAATGAGAATAATTGTAATAACAACTTGATTTGGATTCTACATTCAGTTATGGAGAATCAATTGTTCTAAATAGTTTTGAATTTCTATGTGTATTTACTTTAGCGCCAGCAAGAGGGCCGGCACCTCCCAGCCAGACATCTCAGATAAACTTCCAAGCAGAAGAAGAGGCAAAACAAAGGTCAGTTCCTTGCAGTCGTTACTTGCTATCAATTGTTTTCCACTTATACATCAATTAAAGGCAAAGTATACCTTTGGTTTTTGGAACTGTTTGGTCGTTTTAATCCTATATAAATGCAGATATATACACTGTAATTTTCGGATTATAAACCGCGGTTTATACGTTGATTTTGACATTTTTTTGTACTCCTGCGGTTTATGCGCCGGGCGGCTTATACGCCGACGTATAAATATTGAAGAGAAAAAACAGCATTTTTTTAAAGAAAGATCGTTTGTAAAATATTCTAAATAAAAACAATGTTCTTAAACGAAATAAAATCCTGCAAAACATGCCTGTGTGATGACAAAATCCTGTTGAAAATGCCTGTTGAAAATCCCACCTCATTTGTATTCCGTTATGCCTTTATAAAACGTTTATCAACCGCCCTATTGTTAGAGTTCAGTCCCCCTCAGATCATGGAGGAAGAAAATGAACAATCAGCGAAACTCGAGTTAGACTAGACTGGTCCCCTGTCTATTTATCCCAACGGCTCGAGTAGATAGCGACTGCTGCACATTGCACAACACATAGCCTGAACATCTGACGCCACACTTCGAGGCTCGGGGCTCAGTCTAAGTCTAATCAAACGTGAACAGATTTTGTCAACAGAGGGCGATGCGATGCAGGGCAAAGTTCAACTATTTCTCGGTGTGCGTTGTCGACCGATCGTTGATTCACGAAGATTTTGTTGCCAACGAAGTTCAAAACATGGTCAACACAACCGATCATCAAATCACAAATTCTTGAAAACGTGTGTTGATGGAAAAAGTATAATTCAGGACTGATAGTATGAGATAAAAAATCACCCAAAACGCAGTTTTGCGAACTTCACTTCCGTGTTTTGAGGTTAGTTTTTTGTAACATTTTGGCCGCGGTTTATACGCCGCGCGGTGTATACGCTGACACTAAATATTTTTTTTTCATATTTTGGAGCATTGCGGTTTATACGCCGGGCGGTTTAGAAATTTTAGAAAACACCCTGTCCCCATAAGTGGCTTAAAGGGGGGGGGGGGGGTCAAGGGAACAAAAAGGATGCTGCCCAATGACCTCAGACCTGGGCCCAATGTCATGGCACTGCATAATGGTAAATAAGTTTTCATGCTTATTACAGCAAACAAATTTGCTCAAGGGCAAACTCATTTTACAGGCTAGCAAGGAAGTTAGGCGGCCAGCTCGCATGCTCACCATGGATTTGCATTCTTACAACATTCATTTGCTTACAGTAAGCACCAGGGTCCAATTTCTTGGAGCAGCTTTTAAAAGCACAAAAAATTAGTTAAGCACAACAACATTAACCAGAATAAGGTTACCAGCCAAAATACATTGCAACGACTGGTATCCTGCTTAATTTTGCTAAGCAGAATTTTTTTTAAGCACCAACCAACTCTATGAAATTGTGAAGTTATGAAATGGAGATCGCACAGTAAACACAAGTTCAACTGTTAAACAGCTCTATGAAATTGGACCTAGGGTGGATTTCACAAAGAGTTAAGACTAGTCTTATCTCGAGTTAGGACGAGTTACTCATACTAACTTAGAACTAGCCTTAAGTTTTTAGTAACTCCTAGGACTAGTCCTAAGTTAAGACTATCTTTGTGAAATCGACCCCCAGGCCTGACAAACTGGGGCTAAAGCTTGTTATGTGTTGGTTGCTATTCATGGTGATTAAGATAGAAATACTGTACTTTGTACTCTTCTTTCTTAATGTTGTGAGTTCATTCAAAGGAAACTTGCCCAGAGTTGCAGTCGAGTCACCAAGGTTGAGTCTGAGTTTGAGTTTTGAGTCGCTTGTTTCGAGTCACTGTTGTAAGTTCATTGTAAAGGGAAGCTACACAGAGTTAAAGTCATATTAACTACTGAGTCCTCAGTACTTGGAAAGCACTGATTATACAAAGTCCATCATACATCAGTGCACAAAACTAACATTAACCGTTTGTTCCTTGGTGTAGGAATTCAATTATATCAATTACATCTGATCTTCATATCTCTATTTTCTTCCAAACTTTTTTCCCTTTTGCTTTTACTTCAAATGAAATCAATCTTGAAGAAGAATTTGAGTAACACGTGCGAGTTCACAGACCGCACGGTCATTCAACAAAATTTGTTTTTTTTTCCCAACTTGAAAAGACGCAGCAGGCACTATGAAAATAGGCAGGGTGTAAAGAATCTCCCTCGCAAAAAAGAAAGAAAAGAAAATTACAAATTAGAGATACCCCTGCAAAATGGCAGTTGTTCAACAGTGCCCGCTGAGTGGGATATTTTTCTCAGTATCACTATCATGAAAGAAGAAGAGTCAGTCACGCTTCACATTTGAACCCTCCCCCCCTCCAGAAAAAAAAAAACCTTCACAGTGTTTTTATTTTGTCAGTTGTTGATTTCTTCCAGAGGGCAGAAGGTTTTTTTTTCTTGAATTGAACCAATATGGAGGGGAGAGATGGAATAACGTGAGTGAGACTTACACACGTCATGTGCTTTAATCACATCATGTGAGGTTGACATAGACGGAAGGGAATGCCTAGTTCAAAATAAAGGATGAGGTTTGCAAAAAAAAAGGAAAAGTTAGTTATTTTTATTGAACACTTGTGGTTTTTGTTGTTGTTTTGTTGTTGCGATAACCTTATTTATTAAATGAATGATAAACATTTGTACCTGAAACTAAAGAGACACAGAAACTGTAGCTTCTCTGTTTTTATATGTAAGCATTTAAATAAACTGCAAGTCACAGTGAGTTTACGTATTTCACTTTCGTCAAAATTACACCAACTCGGGGAAAACTCTTTGTTGGTGTTAGATTAGTGCTATAAATTCAATTATTTTGGTCTCACAGTTTATTTCCGAATTATTTTCTTTTGAGCATTCAAAAATTGTCATGGTTTAAGTTTGTTTGTTTGAGCTATCCTATATGTGGCTACCTGCATTTTGCAGAGAACAAAATGATAATTGTGATGATTGTGTAACAAATTTGTTTAGATTAATGGTAGTTAAATAGTGTGATTAAAAAACATTAAGTTAATCAGTTCTCTCCATCCCCCATCCCCTTCTCCCACTCTCGGAGGAAGGAAAAAGTTACATTCCATCATCGAGGCAAAACTTGATCTTTAAACTTGTCTGTTTTTGTCATATTGCGGCCAACATTCGTCTCATACCAGGCATACCATTGTGACTAAATGGCAGGCATTCCACAGACACAAGCAGCTGATTAAAATATGCCCGCCACTGAAAACGATGACATTGAAATGATGTGCGTTTAGTGCACACAATTAGTCTCTACTGGCATCTGTAGTTGAGTCTTTTAGACACGCCAATGGTAAGGAATTCAACTGCCTGAAGAAGAGCAATGCCAAGAAGCACTTTCTCCGTGTCTGTTAACACAGGGATGAGAAATGTCAGACTTTTATCTGAATTTTATGTCCTCTTGGTGAAGAAAATATGTGTTTATTTCTTTGGTTGTAATAAAGTCATGCTCTTTGATCTACTTCTCTCTCGTGTTGATGACGCTGTCCCCAGAAGCTCCTTGCTATCTATAACTCCAAGGGCCATTGAAGAAAGTGGAAATGTCATCTTTGCAAAACACCACCTGAAATTTGGAGACTGTTTTCAGACCTTTTTGTCAGCATTGACTCTCACCATATGGAAATAGTCTGTAACATTTTTTATTTACCCCCAGGTTTACAACATGATTATTGCTTAGTGTGAAATACAAGCTAGCAGTTTAACATGAGTACGAGGCAAGAAATTGCGACCTTTTCAAAATGTCATTAGAACTTAAATTAATGCGGTGAAAACTGTCCGATCGATTAAAAACAGTGACAACTGAATAAGTGTGTGTCTGGAAACTTGTGCAAGTTTGATCTAATTTGGGAGGGGATTGGAAATAGTTGAGTCTTCAGTGAACTTCATTTTTTTTGTGGGAAGAAGGCGGTCGTGAACTTGAACATGTGCACAGCCACAGTCTTATTATGAGTGACAGTTTGAAAACCAATCATGTAACTCAACATTATTTATAAATCATTCAATCAGCTCTGTGTGCGGGAAGAATAAAAAGGACTTTGGAGTTTGTCGGATACAAGATTTGCCAAGAGTTACTCAACATTTATCTTTCGTTTATTTTGTGTTTTTTGTAACAAAAATTGTACCCATGATTGGCGTTGTCTCAAGATCTGCATCAGATTTTTAACAAAATTGCTTTCGTTATTCAAGTCTTTAATTCACCTAAGGCATACCATTGATTTTCCACCATAAATTGCAACAGATTCATGTGACCGCTTGGGAAAATGTATCTGTTCTATGTAATGATTTTGGAATTTAACCTGGCTCCTTGCCATCAGGTGAACTCCTGGTTAAGACATCTGCTCTAGAATGCTTAAGGTCATGGACTTTCTGGGTTTTTTTCTTCTTTCTTTTTTTTCCATTTTACTGGCAGACACTGAGCTTATAGCTCTTTATACTCCCATAAATGATAAACCAAAACTGTTGATGCTTGTACTTCTTGGTTGTGAGATTTTGCGGCGCCTTCTCGGTCTCTCTTGGCAAGACACGGTGACAAATGAGGAACTAAACTGAATGGCACATGGGAGGTCGCTGGACCTTTTTCGACTGACACTGTGTATGCATGCAAAGCAAGCTGGTGTGGTTATGTGGTGCGAGGCAGTGGTCTCCAAGCTACAGTGATTGCAGGGTTGCCAGCATTTCCATTCTTGGACAACCTAGAGCCGGGTGGGTGAACAACTTGACACAGTGGAGTGGTCTTTCAGAACTGATGGACACTGGGCTGTGTGCGATTGGAACTTTAAAAAACTCAGCCAATTCGTAGAAATGAGTGCCTACGGGCCAGACAATGGCTCTAAGCATTGTGTTTGTGTGTGTACTTCTTAAGACGGGTAATCAGTAGAGTATTTTTAAACTGTTGAATGTTTCAGAGCACTAGAGCAACAGCGTGCTGCAGAACAACAGCGGGCAGCAGAACAACAGCGGCAAGAACAGCTACAAAGGCAACAACAGCTCGAACAGCAACAGAGACAATTAAATGAGCAGCGACACTCAGCAGAAATAACCAGTGCTCCAGGTAAATCGAAACTTTCATTTTTAATCCTTTTGTGTGCTATGAATGAGATAAAACACATGGTGTTAAAAAGAAACGAAAAATTAAGACCTTTTGGAAAATACAACTTCCATTTCTGATAACTAAAATTGCAGTCAGTTTTTAAAAACTATAACTCCATAAATACATTTTTGTTCAAAAAACATTCACAAACAAAGCACACCAAAATTTGAAAGGATTGTTCTTGATGCAATTATGAACAAGCCACGCAGCCAACCAGCTAGCCAGCCATGCACAACAACTCAACTTTGTGGTAGTCAGTCTTGCCTGCTTTCTTTCTTCATATCTCACTGTTATGTAAGCACAAGCGGTTATTGAGCAGAAAATGTGCAGAAAAAAAAATCCACCACTGTTTCTAAAAATATGGAATTCTATGCGTAAATGCTGAGATCTCTCGACTTTAGCGGTGCACATCCATTAGGCTGCAGCTTGTGTAAATCTCACTTTCCAATATAACAGTATAATATTCACCTTTTACTTTCCAAGGCTAGTCCACTGATATCATTCGGAGACTCAACTGTTAGTACATTAGATCTCCAGATTATTGCATCATATCCAGGACAGGATGTCAATTGTCATTTCACCGAGTCGGCCCATGAATGATCATTCCTGAAACACACACAATCAATATATTTGTTTATCTTCGGCAGTCAGTCGGAATGTGATTGAAGTTTGTACCGAACATATCAGTGATGACATAACAAACGATAATGAAACGATCAAGCTGCATGAAAGTGTCACAGACCACCGCTCAACAATTAAATGTCACCTCCCCCTCCCCCTCTTCCCCTCGACTCCTTCACCCCTTCAGGAAGTATTTGAAGATTATCCTTTTATGTCAGCCATTACCTTGTTGTAATACTATGTTAGTTATTCCAACTGCTCATCAGGGCCGGGGCGTGTAGTTGGTAATGCCAATCACTTGGCAGATGAACAATAACCGCAAGGCTAGCCTCTAGCTCGCATGCCCTGCATTTAACTTGGAATGAGCATTTGTGGATAATGGTGTCTGGCTCCCAGCATCATTTGCCCGGACTCCGCAGTTTGGTTTTCAAGTCCTTCTCTCTCTCTCTCTCTCGGGAATATTATTGGATTTGATTGAGCAGCGTTTCACAGTTACTTAATGTTTGTGTTGCGGACGTCAGTTCGGTGTGGGAATCATTGAATCTAGTCAGTTCTTGTAAGTTTTTTTGATTAGTGTCGCCACATGTCGGTAAATCAAATGGGTGAACTGAATCTTTGCGAGTGGGGAAAGGTGTGACTGATCCAGGTCTGACACTTCAAATTGCCTCCTTGCCCCAAGGTCATCGCCTTGGTGCCCCTTTTATTGTTCCAATAGAGATTTAAATTTTTTGCATAGAGGCGCTCAAAGGAGAAAACGCCTTGGTGCCCTTATCCTTTCAAGAACCATGATCAAGGCGTGCTGATCCAATTAGCCCTGCCCACCGTATCAACCTGTCTGTCTATGGCACCCAGGTGCACCTTACCCCCCTGCACCACGCACAAAAGACACGACGCAGAAATCCAGACGGCGGGAACTTGTTTCCATTTTGTTGCGGGATTTTAACGCGTCAGATTTTTGTCTAACTTTTGGGTCCGTGTTCATCTTTGTGATTTGGTCAGTGCAGTAAATTGCAAAACTTAATGGATTGTTCTATTCATGCTGAAGGTTAATTTATTTGACTCTCCCTCTCTCTATGTACATGTACCTAAATGACTGACTGATAATTGTTTCTCTCTTTTCCCATCACCCAGCCGTACCCCAGCCCCCAGCAGCACCTCCAGCCCCACCAGCTGCCCCGCAAGCACCCCCAGCCCCTCCAGTACCATCACAACCCATGGCATCCCCTACCCAACCCGGCGGTGGGTCCGCTCCGGGTGCACCCCCACCACCGCCGCCCCCTCCTCCACCAGGGGCAGGTGGGGCTCCCCCTCCCCCACCACCCCCACCCAGTGGGGATGGGGGACTAGCCGCAGCCCTCGCTGGTGCTAAACTGAAGAAGGCAGCTAACAGGGTGAGTTTTTACTGTATAGAGATCCGTGTACTTAATGGTTTGTGGTTGCAACGATACCTGTTTGTAAAAAGGTCTGGAAAACATTCATTTTTTGTTAGTTGGGGTTTCATTTATAGTTTATCTTTTGTAACATTGTTATTATTTTATTAGGCATGACAATGAAGCATACAGAGAAAATACATAACAGTTAAACTGATTAAAATGCCAAGGGTAGCCCAAAAAGCTTTTAAAAAACGGCTTGTTTCCATTTGGGTCCTTAAAAAACACGAAGACAAACAACTAAATACGAAACTAAAAAATTGCACAGGAAAAAGTGTACAATGGAAATAAAAAATATACAACATTTAAAAATAGACCGAGAGGAGAGATGTCGTTTCATTTCCCTTTTGAATTGATAACAATTATTTAGAATATTTTATGCTATTAGGAAGAAGTTTCATTCATGAATCCCAGTGTAAAAAAATGTATTGCACTCTGTCCCTTTTATTCTTGGAACAATAAAATTGGTGGAACTACCCCTGGTTGACTAATTGTGCATATCTGATACCTTCCTGAATTTTTTACAGAGGTAGTCTGGTGCCATGCCATGAATTTTTTTAAAAACATGGTTCAGTTTGAATTGTGATTGTTAATCATCTTTATGGAAACATGATGGCCCAGATGTGACACTGACATGTTCTTCCATACAAATCTTTGTGGAAATATTAAAAATAGTGTCTTCTTTTAACTGCTATAGAAGTTGTTTTTTTGTGTTCATCCGAAACTATTAGTTAAATATGATGACATGATAAATGTTTATTTTTGGAAACTGATTTAAGAAAAACGAAATTATTTGGGAAACTGATGTTAAAAAAAAACGCTTGCCAGTACAAAGTCAGTTCAAGGACCAGTCCCACTGATTCTGAAACTTGACGAAAGCCTGGTTCATACTTCCTGCAAATGCTTCGCGTGAAGCGAATTTGACGTCACAAATTCCTAATGAACAATTCTTAAAGAGTTACTCCTGCAAAACATTTGCATTGAAAACAGAGCTGTGACCTTGAATTTGCTTCTCACAAAGCATTCGCAGGAAGTTTGAACCTGACTTTACTCCGTCAAATTGTGAGTGGCGATATACCATGTAATGGTCTCCTGCACTCTTGGCAGATTAAGCGGTTTTAAGGCTTAACTTGACTTTGATTTATTGTATTTAAGGATGAAATGTCCAACGGGCCCAGCAGCGCTCCGAGTAAACCTGCTGGAGGAGGCGGAGGAGATTTTATGAGCGAGATGCAGAAGAAACTACAACAGCGTTTAAAAATGAGTGTAAGTCAGGACTATCTACTGGAACTTTTGTCAGAAATGTTATTTCATTTCATTTATTCTGGTTGTGAAGCCAAGGACTCTCAGAAAAGGGAACTTAATCGCTGTACTAGCCAAGAACCCAATGGAGAGAAAACAAGGAAGGAAGTTTCAGTTTTTAGATGTACTTTTTGTAGTTTGTAGTTTTTAGTTTTTATGTATTATGTCAACGTGTTATTATTATATATTTCTGGTAATGAAACCAAGGATGCCTCATAAGTGAACTTAATCCTTGTAGCTCGCAAACCTGAGGAAACCCGTAAACACGGATGCTTGCTATGTAAACCAAAAACAGTAGGGTTAATTCCTAAAGTCATGCACAGCCAATCTGTGTACACAGGGCCTACGGTTTAACGTCCCATCCGAAGGACAAAGCAGTTATGGTAAAGCATCTTGCTCTTGCTCGTAAACATTTCGGCTCAATTGGTCTTTGATGTTTAAATTAAAAAAATTAATTAAAAAATACCCTTGTCGCATAAAATTGTGTCGAGAAAGGCTTCATGCCTGAAGCCTGTCTCAGATTCAAATTTTGGGGGGTGAAAATTACCTTTCTCTAAAAGTACATTATTTCAAAGGGGTCATTTCTGATTTATAATTTCAACAGCTCTTCAATGCTTCCTACTAAGTAAGTGTTTATGGTCATTAATTTGTGGAGTATTACCAAAGGTTATACCCAGCCTTTAATTATATTTTAAATTTAATGCATCCATTTTTCCATAATATATTTAAGGGGACACATGTAGGAGGGAAAATCACTTTGCTTTTCCAAATCCAGTAAAAAGCTGAATCTGCCCATGCTCAAAATGAACTTACTGCATCTCTTTGGAACGCCTTGCCTGGTGCATGTTCCCCTCCATCCTACAATCTAGACTGTTTTAAGAGGAACATGAATTCCTACCTTCAGCTCCCATGGGTTATTTTCATCTTAAATGTTTTCATCTTGTAGCCCCTTACCAAGAGTGGCTTTTAGTCTGGTTTGGGGCAAACTCGCATAAATTATATAACAAACAAAACAAATTAGGAGGATTTGGGTCCTTGGCACTTTAAACTGTCTACTCCTGAAGGATATACAAGGATTGAGGCTATGTGTAAGCAAAAGAGCCTAGTCCTTTAAAAGATTTGTCTCTTTTTCCCATCTAACAATTCTACGTGTTCCTGTTTTTCTGCCAACAGGGTAGCGGTGACAGCAAATCAGCAGCACCCTCCTCTGGTAGGACGTCACCACCAAGTACAGGACACTCTAGAACTCGTAAGGATTGTTCATTTTGTTACTTCTTTAGGTCACTCGACCAATATTCCTCAAAGTGTAGCTGATGGACATCAGTCGTGCCAGATGTTGTTTATTTTCATGATGAAGTTATGTATGTAAATAGCCCTCTGTGTTTGTGGTAATGAAGAAAAACATCCTGCACCTGAAGTTCATCTCCATACCTTTTCCCTGACCATCTTGCCTTGAAGCTGCGTTGTTGTTTTATAGTGTGTTTGGCATAATCCAACTTTTACATCCTTTAAGACGTCTATAAATGAAGCAGACCTAGCATGCCCGATTCTTGAAGTGGAATCCAAACAAAAATTTAAAACAACTTCAAGGATTATTATTATTATTATTATTAAGCACTCAGCTATGTTTTTGAATGAAATTTTCCTTTTCGCTGATGTGTACCAGGGCTTGGAAACTTGACCACTGGCCAAAATCCAGTCATTTTAGTACTGGGCCAGTAACCAGCATGGCTTGAAATAACCCACTGGACCATTGGGCCTGTAACCCACTGGCCAGAGTCCAGTTACTGAGCACTGGGACGGTAACCAACATGGCCTAAAATATCCGCTGGGCCACTAGCCAGAGTCTAGTAACTTTAGCACTGGGCCTAGAACCCACTTGCCAGAGTCCTTTATAGAATGATACTGGTCTAGTGGAAGTTCTGAGGTACAAGAGCTGTGTTGTAGTTTAGATTCTCTTGAGATTCAAGGCTGGTAACCTTATTCTGGTCGGCTAAATTGTTCTTAGCTACTTTTTGTGCCTAGCTACTTTTTGTGCTGCAGTAGTTCTATGAAAAATGGGCCCAGCTGGTATGTTCATTCATTTCTCTGCCCACTGTGATATATTGTTGAACGGCAAAGTTAAAAACCCACACTTTGAACATTTGCAGAGTCAGACACCAGCAGTAAAAAGCCATGGGAGAAAGACACCAAGCAGTCGGGTCCACCAACGGTCAACAGATTTGATCGCTTTGGATCCAAGTCCAACGGCACGGCCAACGATGCTCAAGTCGGTTCACCAAAGCTTAAGTAAGTCTGAAGTAGAATTGTTGCAATAACAGTGCATGGGATTGTGCGACCATTAGAAAGTACAGGAATGGTAATTCTCGAATTGATTAGTTTCTATAAGCTCACTGATTAGAAAGGTTGAACCGGTACCAATCCTCCAGAGAAATACTTCTGTCTGAAATACTGTCAAAGTCAAGAAAATAGCACTTGAAGAACCCAACAAATCACTTCTGTTTATTTTGATTGCAGCAATTGAAATAGTCCTGTTATGAAAATTTCTGGACATCACGTAAACTATTTTTTGTTGTTTTCACTCAAACATGACCAACCAAAATTGATGAAGTTTCACGGGGTGGTTGAATGGTTGCGTTTATTAAAAATTAGTGGATAGGAATTAATTGAAATTTCCCATCCTGGCAGATGGAACCACAAGCAAAGTGGCCTTATAATCGGGGCCCAGTGTCATGGCTCTGCTTACCGCCGAATTCTGCACTCGCGATCACCATTTTCCGCTTACTGTGCAAGCGCTGAATTTCTGCGCTGGCTGTGTGCTAGCTGTGTAAGCGAAGAATGTTTAGTCACATGGAGTACGCACGCGCACAAGCAAAAATTCTCTGCTAACCCGTGATATACGCTTGACGTAAGCAAAGAATTCTCTGCTTCCGTAAGCGCCAATTCTTTGCTTACGGTAAGCAGAGCCATGAAATTGGGCCCTGGGGTGGATTTCACAAAGAGTTAAGACTAGTCTTATTTCGAGTTAGGATGAGTTACTCATCCTAACTTTGAACTAGCCTTAAGTTTTCAATAACTCCTAGGACTAGTCCTAAGTTAGGACTATCTTTGTGAAATCGACCCCTGGACACTCTAACACAGACTCCCCCAGCATTCATGCATGTATAACGCTGATATGAATTTCTCTCAGCAGAAGGCGAGGCTCGACGCATAGCAACGGCTCCTTGAATGACGGTGACTTTGAGAAACTCAAGCAAGAAATCCTCTCAGAGATAAGGACACAGTTGAACGAGGTCAAACAAGAAATTATCGAAGGTACGTTTAGGTTTCAAGGATGTGGATATTTCTTCCGTTTTTAAGAAAAGGAAAAAAACCCAAAGCAATGCAGTGACAAGTAGTGCTCATTTAACATCTTAATGAGTGTTCTTGGGGACAGGCCAAGTTATGGAATCGTGGGTTGCATTTGTTTTTAGCTTGACAACTTAGATTGACAGATTTGAACTATTCCTTGTAGTCAACCTGAAGTGTTTAATAGATCATTAGATGTAACAAATGCTTCAGGAATGAAGATAATGAATTTCAGTTTTACCCTTACATCAATAATATATCTTATATGGCATGTCGTGACCTAGCAGTGAAGAGCGCCGGACCCAAGCTCTGGTGTTTCTTATCAGCAGAGTGTGGGTTCGAGTCCTGGCTGTGGCACTTGTGTCCTTGAGCAAGATACTTTACCGTAATTGCTTTGTCCTTCGGATGGGACATTAAGCTGTAGGTCCTATGTACTAGGATTGGTATGTGCGGGGCACGTAAAAGAACCCAGAACACTTATCCGGGAAGAGTAGATGTTTCTGGTTTAAATACTAAGCACCCTTGTTTACAGGTTTCCTCAGGCTTGCAAGCTACAGTGATTAAGCTCACTTATGAGGCATCCTTCAAGTTGGTTTCATTACCAGAAAAATATTTTTTAAAATAGTATCTATCGCTTTTCAAACCAGAAGGGCATCCCAAAGCGCTCATTATGTTTTCTACAGGTACTCAGAGCTATGTTTGAAGTTGTGCGTCCCATTTTACATGAATATTTATACACGTAGCACCTTGTAATGGTTTACGAGGTGCTGTGGCGCAAACTTAATGCAGCCAGCCATGCTAGAAATGACGGGGCAAACCCCTTCTCTTAACGATAAGTGCACTGGGTTCTTTTACGTGCATTATACAACAGACGGGACCTACGGCTTTACAACCCATCCAAAGGCCAAAGCCATAATGGTTGAAAGTCCTGCTCAAGGACACAAGTGTCAAGACGGGGGACTCAAACCCACGCTCTGGCGATCAGAAACACCAGAGCTTGAGTCCTGTGTGCTTGACCGCTAGGCTACGACATGCCCTGGCATGACTGATAAGCACTTTGTACGCTATGCTTCTCCGAGTCTTCCAAGTTCTATATATGTGTTTTGACAACATTCTTCCTTTTAACATCACAAGCACATTGCAAGAGGATTCCATCAAAAAGTTCTCACCGTGTTTTAGTCGTCATGAGAAAGATTCGTCTTATCACTAGAAAATTGTTTGAAGCAATGTTAAGATCATTCGGAAAGATAACGTTGATCTGTCTTTCTTTTTTTTCAGCTGTCAGGGCGGAGCTAAGCAAAAGATAAGATACCGTTCAACAATCGACCATCTTCAGTGCCTCAAATTATTAAAAAAGAAACAGCGCCACCATTCCCCCCTTCCTAAAAGTTACCAAACATAGAAAATCCAAGAGCATTTTAGAAAAGTGGCTCGCCAGATAGCTAAATAGTCAACAGCTCCAGAGAAAAAAAAAAGGAACTTGCCTGGTGCATGTTTAGTATTTTTTGTATAATGTGTTATTTTTCTTTTTTGCATAGATAAAAGGGGTTTCACCGAGCATTGCCACCACAGCTGTGGCGATCACAAAAACTAAGGAAACAAAAAGAAAGAAAAAGCAATGTACATTTTGCTCATAGTTTTAAAAGATGTCCCTTTTTGAGCGTTGTGAAGGATATCATGAACTGTAGTTTTTGTGTCATTTTTCATCTATGCAAGAAAGCAGTAAAACAAAATATTGCAAAATGACCTCTGTATAGTTGTAAGCGTTTTAGACCACTAGTTTTTCAAAGCAGTTTTGGAGTCATGCAATGAAGCAGGTTTGACTTTCTTCACGCCAAGCGAACCGCTTGTGTGGAGAGACAAAATTGTTGGTCGGTTTCCAAGGGGACCCATGTCTTTCTTTCAATGAAATAGTCATGGAACATTTTTGTAAGAAATGCACTTTAGTTTGGCTACTTTTGTTTAAGTGTTTAATCGAATGAGGTCCTGACTACACCAATTATCCTACTGTGCTGTACATGCTTGCATTATTTTATAAGTAACTAATTATGGACATAGGTCAATTCCATATTAAATGGAGACTGTTTTCATGATCATAGCAGGCCTGTGGCTGTACATGGAATTCTGAACTCTTGTCAGTTACTGCACAAGCGCCCGTGCTGGCTGTCACATCACAGAGGGCATCGTGCATGCGTGCAGTAACTGGGTAAGCGTTCATAATTCCATGTGCAGCCACAGGCCTGCTGTGATCATGACGACAATTCCCCCATAAAAGTCACGTCAAAGTCTTCTCATTTGATCACACATAGTTATATGTCTATATCAATTTAAAGTCAATTTGTAATCTACGCTTATGTTGTTCTTATCAATCTTGTTATGGGGCAAAGAGGTCTCTTTCCTTTTTTTTCTGTGGATTAACAAGAAAGCTGAATTTAGGGCATTCACAACTGAATGGAATGAATTCCAGGGCAGTCATCATGTTATACTTTTGTTTACTTTAATTGATAATTTGAATATGTTTTACTCGTTCAATGATGATATGAACTAATATGAATGCTAATGTGAGCAAACAACTCGGACTTTATCACATGCAGGTCAAATTTCACAAAGCTTCACAGCATTGCAAATCCTCTTAGCAAAGAAACCTTTCTAAGCTAAAACCGGTTACCAGCCAAAAGTATGGTGTAATGAGCAAGGCTTGTGACTGGTTCCCTGCTGATTTTTGCTAAGCAAATGAAGTTGCGTAGCTCTATCGTCTACTCGATGTAATTTGTTTTTATGACTATTTATTGTTTATTTTTTTAAGGAAAGGAAATATGTTCCTGAATAATTTCCTCGCGTGAAAGTCTAACCTTTGACTTTTTTGTGAGCTAGCAGAGGCTGCGCATGATTCAAAATTGCAAGACCATGATGCCTTGTTACGTTTCATCAACTATTTGTAATTATGCATTAAGTTCTATGAAGGTCGAATGTAAGAATATGTCAAACCAACTAATTCAAGAAAATAACAGCTTACAAGCACCGTTAACATGCGTTAAGAGTCGCAGTTTTTGTCACGATTTGCTTTGCAATCACATTTTTGCGATGGTTTAAAAACCTTATCAGCATGAACGTTACATGGGACGTGTCCTCCCATGGCTGTTGACACAGTTCCAGAACTAACTCTTGTTTTTATTAAATACAACCCGTTTTTACTCAGACGTTGTTCGTTAATGAAATTGATGTTAACGAAGTTGAGAATTGAAGCTGTAAGTTGTATATTCTGTGACTAAGGACTGTAATCTTGAAAAGTATTTATCTATGTTGTCAATGAACAACCAACATGAGAGCACAGATTATGTAACTTTACGCCAATGGGAGATGTTTTAGGCGCTAGCGGGCGTCCTATTCACCTGCCCTTTCCATTGTTTTCAGCGTGGAACACAATTTGACTTTATTCATTGACGTCATCACAATGCCATCTTAGAGGTACAACGATGATGAAACAAAAATGCATAGAAAGGGGCAACCGAGTGGGACGCCCTCTATCGTCTCTAAAGTGTCTAACATGGGAATTGGGGCCTTTTGGGGTTTTTTGGGGGTGTTTTTTTTTTGCTCATTTTATTTTAAAGGTAACTATTTTACCAACTTATCAACCACATGCATATTAATATGCATTTTGTACATATGCTAATTAATATACTCCTATAAATACAAATTATACTAATGAACTATGTTTCTATGTAGATGTATTTGCTGTTGACTAGGTCTCTTGGTTTTTTTAATTAGGTGTTATTATATGTAATAATTCTGGTCCACAAATTAAACAATTATGGTTTATGCGAATTAATATAAAAAGAATCTGTTTTAAATATTTAGCCTCCCTTGTGGATTCTGTTGTATTTATTTCTCAATTTCAACAATCTATATTCAAGACAATTATTTTTCTTGTACCCATAATGTGTTTAACAGTACCCGACACAAGGTCATTGTATGTGTAAAGGTTACATGAGAATACTCAGATAATATTAAAAGTGTCAAATAAATTATAAGTTTACTTATTGTGTGAATAATATAATAGGGTAAGCAGTCCAGAACTTGTTTCAACAAATTGGAAAATACAAATTTCCGTCTGTTGAAACAGAAAAGAATTGGGCATTAATGTCTTAGTGAGCAAACAATAACTGTCACTGTAGCCACACAACTAACATGGTCAATATTATAGACTCAACACTGATTTATTATTGTTGTTATTTATAATTTGTTGTATTAAAGACTCTTGTATAATGCTCATTAGCTACTAAGGGCCTATTTCAAACCTTGGCACAGGCTCTGGCACTGACTCTGGCTCCGGCACTGGCTCTGGCACCAGCTCTGGCACCAGCTCTGGCACCAGCTCCGGCACTGGCTCCGGCACCAGCTCCGGCACCAGCTCCGGCACCAGCTCCGGCACCAGCTCCGGCACCAGCTCCAGCACTGGCTCCGGCACCAGCTCCGGCACCAGCTCCGGCACCAGCTCCGGCACCAGCTCCGGCACCAGCTCCGGCACCAGCTCCGGCACCAGCTCCGGCACCAGCTCCAGCTCTGGCTCTGGCACCAGCTCCGGCACCAGCTCCGGCACCAGCTCCGGCACCAGCTCTGGCACCAGCTCCAGCACTGGCTCCGGCACCAGCTCCAGCACCAGCTCCGGCACCAGCTCCGGCATCAGCTCCGGCACCAGCTCCAGCACCAGCTCTGGCACCAGCTCCAGCACCAGCTCCGGCACCAGCTCCGGCACCAGCTCTGGCACCAGCTCCGGTACCAGCTCCAGCACCAGCTCCGGCACCAGCTCTGGCACCAGCTCCAGCACTGGCTCCGGCACCAGCTCCGGCACCAGCTCCGGCACCAGCTCTGGCACCAGCTCCAGCACCAGCTCCAGCACCAGCTCCGGCACCAGCTCCGGCACCAGCTCCGGCACCAGCTCTGGCACCAGCTCTGGCACCAGCTCCAGCATCAGCTCCGGCACCAGCTCTGGCACCAGCTCCAGCACCAGCTCCGGCACCAGCTCCGGCACCAGCTCCGGCACCAGCTCCGGCACCAGCTCCGGCACCAGCTCTGGCACCAGCTCTGGCACCAGCTCCAGCATCAGCTCCGGCACCAGCTCTGGCACCAGCTCCAGCTCCGGCACCAGCTCCGGCACCAGCTCCGGCACCAGCTCCGGCACCAGCTCCGGCACCGGCTCGGGCACCGGCACTGGCTCTGGCACCGGCTCTGGCACTGGCTCTGGCACCAGCCCCGGCACCAGCTCTGGCATCGGCTCCGGCACCAGCTCTGGCACCAGCTCTGGCACCGGCTCAAGCACTGGCTCTGGCACCGGCTCCGGCACCGGCTCTGGCACCGGCTCTGGCACCGGCTCTGGCACCAGCTCTGGCACCGACTCTGGCATCGGCTCCGGCATCGGCTCCGGCACTGGCTCTGGCACCGGCTCTGGCACCGGCTCTGGCACTGGCTCCGGCACCGGCTCTGGCACTGGCTCTGGCACCGGCTCTGGCACCGGCTCTGGCACCGGCTCTGGCATCGGCTCCGGCACTGGCTCTGGCACCGGCTCTGGCACCGGCTCTGGCATCGGCTCCGGCACTGGCTCTGGCACCGGCTCTGGCATCGGCTCCGGCACTGGCTCTGGCACCAGCTCTGGCACCGGCTCTGGCACCGGCTCTGGCATCGGCTCCGGCACTGGCTCTGGCACCAGCTCTGGCACCGGCTCTGGCACCAGCTCTGGCACCGGCTCTGGCACCAGCTCTGGCACCGGCTCTCGCACCAGCTCTGGCACCGACTCTGGCACCAGCTCTGGCACCGGCTCTGGCACCAGCTCTGGCACCGACTCTGGCACCAGCTCTGCACTGGCTCCGGCACCAGCTCTGGCACCAGCTCTGGCACCGGCTCTGGCACCGGCTCTGGCACCGGCTCTGGCACTGGCTCCGGCACCAGCTCTGGCACCGACTCTGGCTCTGGGTTAGGCACAGGCACCGTATGCAGCTACAGCATCATTTTGGAGCAGTCTATATGTTCGCACAGTGCTTCAACATCAAAACAGAGCCTGAGCCATAGTTTGGGAAAAAGCCCTTATTTAGATGCTACCTTATTCCTTTGTTCTTTTTTTTTGTAGGAGATCAAATTTTTTTTAAACATTAATCAAAACATTTAAACAAGAGTTTGGGGATTCTCAAGTCTCTGATTTTTCTGTTTATAAATAAATGTTTAGTTAAAGCAATTTTTTTAATTTTTAGAATGCTACTGTTTATCAAGATTATTGATAAGTGAACCTACAAATATAACTGACGAGACATTTTGCTTTTGAATCATTTTGTGTCCTTTTGTCCCGGTACAATAGGTGATACAATTGATGATTTTTCTGTTTTTTTGTCTCCGTCAAACGTGAAATGCGATTAAATTTAAATTAAATAATTTGAATCGTTGCATTCTTGGGAGTACAAGAAAAATGTTAGAATTTATCACTTAAATTTTGATTGCATTTTTTGCTCTGCAGAAGATACCACCGATAAATCATGTGCCAGACTCAACAATGTCCGACAATTTTTCACATATGAATTGAAATGATGGGGGCAACTGCAATCCCCCCCCCCCACAATCGTCTACTGTTCAGTTTGACCTACCATGAAGCAATAATAAACTGAGTTCCAGACAGAAAAATGTATATTTTTGAATCTCAAACAAGACAAATGTCTGGCTCACAGGGAAAAAAGACAAATGAACTCTGTACAAAATGTCAATGTCATTTTAATTTGCGCGGATGTATAAACGTTTTACTCTATGATTTATAATGATAACAGATAACAAATCTTAACATGTCTGATTGGAATGTGGGATTTCGTCATTGGTTTGTGGAGTTCATAGCTTTATTTGACACCATTTAATGGCTAAATCTATAAGTACGAGCATGAACAAGTTATGTTTTGTTGCAAGCTATAGGGACTTGTTATTGTTTAATGTACCCAGTGATTAACCAAACTGTTTACTTTGTTAACCAATTTAATGTGATTGTCCCCTATCATTACACTGGAACCTAAAATAACACAAATAAAATTTGATAATTACTGTATGTCCTGATAATCAAAGTAGTCAATTAAATGCAGCACTTTTCTAAATGGACAACTAATGTACAATATATTGTTACACTAATTTACAATATATGTTATACAGTAAATATATAAAGACTACAATTTGTAATAAATGCAAGCAGATTTTTTTTTTTTTTAATATGCAATATTTGAGTATTTGTCTTGTGACTTTATGCGTCTTATTTAATATATTAACACAGGGGTACTCATCAAAGAAGGGAACCAAAGCAAGCGTGGAATGAATATCAAATGTAATTTTAGCCATCTTGTTGAGGAGAAACTAGGCCCCTAGCTGGTCTATCTGAAAAAAACAATGACTACGCCAACCTCGGTAGTTATCATTTCTAATCTGAACGCGTTTTAGTTGGTAATTTTCGGTGTTTATTACTCGGGCTGCATCGGCATCTTAAAAACGCCTGGGTCTGAATTGACCTGATTTTTTTTTACCCAGACATTCTGCATCATTTTGATTCTGTACCATTTTATGCCAAAAAGTGTCCGCTGAGCATGCGCAGTGGAGGCAGGATCCGGGCGAACTTGACAGGAAGGGACAGTATTTTGCCAGAAGATAACCGATTGGTATTTGGTAGGAATGGACAGCATTTCCGTAGAAGTTATGGACAGTATTTGACAACAAATGGTCGGCATCAGAATGGACAGTATTTGACAGAAGTTAACGGACGTATATTTAGCTAAAGGAATGTACAGCATTTGGCAAGACATAGAGTACAGCATTTGGCAAGACATAGAGTAGTGGCATGAAGTTAACGGGCACTTGGTGACTGGGGTTCCTTGCTCCATCTTGCTCCATGCTGGGAACGCAGATTTTTATGGGGGCCTACTGCTGACCCTGGGTCAGACCACACGAGATCCAGATCCCACAGGTCAATTCTGAACCAAAGTTTTTTTTAGAGTGTACGTCTATATGGCTGTTGGTTGCAACGACAATGTTGAATTCATGGAGTAAATTGTCTTTATGGTTGAATTGAAGAATATGCCTTTCACACCCTGGGCCCAATTTCATAAAGCCTGAAAGGGGTCGTACTAATTAGCGTCAACAGGCCCATTTCACGACAACTCAAGACAACTCAAGACAACAGGTTTAAAATACCATCAAATACAATGGTTGTAATCAGAGTGTATCTGGAAACACTTTAAAACTGACTGGAACCATCGTGCAAACATATTTTTCACGGGAAAATTTTTTTTTCGTAAAAATAGTAAACTTTCTCCGTCCGTAGAATTGGCCGACGTGATGCTATTGCGCTTGCGCAATGACTTTGGACTGCGCAATAGCATCACGTCGGCCAATTCTATAGCTCTACGGACGGAGAAAGTTGACTATTTTTACGAAAAAAAAAATTTTCCCGTGAAAAATATGGTTCCAGTCAGTTTTAAACGTGTTTCCAGGTACACTCTGATTACAACCATTGTATTTGATGGTATTTTAAACTTGTTGTCTCGAGTTGTCTTGAGTTGTCGTGAAATGGGCCTGTTGACGCTAATTAGTATGACCGCCTGTAAGCACAAAAAACTTGCTAAGCACAGAAAAATCTTGCTCAGCAGAAACAGTTTACCAGCCAAGATTCCATAAAGTTTAAATTGATGCCACTGGTACCCCGCTCATTTCTTGCTAAGTAAAGAAGTTTGCTAAGCAGAATTTTCTTAATGAAATTGGCCCCTGAGCAATCCGGCCATCAGTGCTTGATCAAAGCAACCAATTTGGACAGGGCATAATTTTTACAAAGATACAAAATTAGGCCTAGATTACATTTGATAACTCTCAGAAATGACTATAGCAAACCCTTTAAAAAAATCCCTAATAAGGCAAACTCAGACTAGGTTTCAAAATGAACAAGTTTGGTAAACGAGTATTAAGTTCGGTTTGCTTCTCCCACACGTAGGCCTAGTCTCTTTATTTTCTTTACATAATTTTTAGAGTGTTTTTTTTCTCTGTCTCTCTCAAAAAGGAACGATATTTTTTTTTACTGAATAATTAGTTTAGTGGGGATCCATCCGTTTATCTTCTTTATTTTCGTCACATTTCGGTCTGTAAAAGATGCAGGTGGGCAAGTAGTGGGGATACGGGCAAGTAAATAAGTTTTACGAGCCTGAGAAGCTTTTGGCCCCTCCTCCTTTTTATATTAGCATAAAACCCTTCTTCAACTGACCAACCAGAAACTAGTATTTTTGACCCCTGTGGATATGGGCCAATCAGCGCCGTTCCCGCTGTAGAACCGCGAATGTGAATAAACCGTTAGATCATTATTTTGTTTGTGTGTAGCGTAACGCTGTGAAGTGAACGCTGTGTAATAATTTTGCAACAAAAAGACTTGTCAACCAAAGCGTTAAGTAAGTAATCGAACATTTGATTGTAAAAAAATTTGTCTTTAGTTTTCTAAAAAATAAAACAACTTTATTGAATTAAATAATCGGAATTATTCGTTGGCCACGAGCACGACACCGAACAATTTATTTTTAATGTTGTATACCGAGTGTCGGAAATACAGCCATTAAGGTTAACCTGTGTATGAAAATAAGTGACAGATTTATGGATTGTTGTTGCAGGAACGTTTAGACAAGAACTTAAGTCCCTTGTGCTTTAGAACTTAAGTTGTATAGGCCTCTGATAATGACAGTGATAATCAAATAATAATCTTCTCTCCAAGTTTTATAGTTCCAGGCTAGTCTGCTGTAGAGTGTATACATGTGTTCTCTTGTCCTTGGAAGATAAAATATTATTTGCACTTAGCCTTTTTTTTAATAGCGTTTATAATTGTAATACATTACAATCCTTTCAAAATATGTACGTTAATTGTTTGTGGCTAAATCCAAGTTGTTAAAAAGCTTGCATACTCACTCAGTTTTGTAGTGTTAGCTACAAAGTACATGTAGTTCACCAAGAATCCTACCAAATTTGAGTAAATATCGCAAGAGAACATTGCTTCATAAAACACATGATAAAAAGGCAAAGAAAAAATCACAACAAGGACTAAAGGAGAAGGAGAAAAGGGCTTTAACTCAGTGCTATTTCTTGATGGCTAATGTCTGAATGAGGGCGGTTGGGTTGGTTACTATTGTGGTATCTTTCCTCCCCTTCCACCTCTGGGACCCTGGTTCAAATCACACCAGGGGCACCATTTGGATTGGGTTTTCAGGCCTTACCTGCGTGGGTTATTTTCATTGGCAAGTGCAGTGATTAAGTCACTTTTCTGAGAGTCCTTGGCTTCACAACCAGAATAAATGAAATGAAATTTTAAAAAAAGAAAATAAATTACCATGATGATCTATTTTTGTGTTTTGTTAATGCAGCATATCTACAACACAATGCCGAGTAAAGGGTATTCAGATGGAGAGTCTGTGATGGTCAAGTGGCCAGGCAGTGCCCTCTGGTACCCAGCACAGATTTTGAGCTCCAATGATGACGAGTACAAGGTCAAGTTTGAAGAGGGAACTGAGGATGACGTCACTGCAGAGTCTATCAGGGTGAGTCTGGAATGATTCAGTGTCTGATCTTTGTTGCTTTCATTCTCAAAAAATGCCAAGCAGTTTCTCATATAAGGTTAAAGGAACGTCATCAAGTGAGATAAGTGGATGAATATTTTAAAAGGGAGGCAGTGGGCACAGAGGACTCTCTTGCCTCACGAAGGTCATCATCTTGCTTGAAGTATAAGTTTGATTACCCTTACGGCATTCTTCCTTTACAGTGGTCTGCTTGCCAAATGCCAGTTAAAACATTTGAGGACCAGTCAAAAATCACTCTGAGTATTTTGGCTGGCTAGTTCAATGTTGAAAAACATCCCTACTCGATATGAAATATGGACTAGTGAAAATGCTGCTGGACTAGTGAAATGATAAGCTAACTGGTCCTGCTGGCCAGTCACTGAAAAAGTTGGGCAAACCCTGCCCTAACAAGATAGATCCCAGAGTCTGGGTGGCATACGGTCAAATTTATTTGTAGGCCTGTGTTTGTTCCCGACAGGCATTTTGGTCATAAGTCTTCTAAAGTGTTTGGATACTTGAATTTAAAAGTACATTTAAACCTAGATGTAAACCTATGTAAATTTGTATCTTTCCAGTTTCTGGCTTTTTGCACCTTGTTTAAAATAAATCCCAACAATCTGTGTTTTTTTTACTTCATAGAGTGCAGCTTCCTTCAAAAGAAGGTCTCAATCCAAATCCCCCTCACGGCGTCGCTCAAGGTCAAGGTCACCCGCCCGGTCCCCATCACGGCAGCGGGCGTCCAGGAGTCCGAGCCGCAAGGCACCAGCCAAGAAACAGACTGTTGTTGCACAGAGTAAGAGCGAGACAAAGGTCCAGCTCACTCCAACAAGGACGGCCAGCAAGAGACTCATTACATCCAGGGTAAGTCAAGATTTCAGATCCATTCTCTACTTCTTGATAATCAGCCAGGCATGCAGCTATTCTGCTGATCAATGGATTTCCTCGTTGTTTAAAGAAACTGAAAACAGTGTACAAAGGTTATACAGCTTAGCCGTTTGTTTGGGGGTTTTTTCTTCTTGCAATTGCAAAGTTGTATGTTTGTAATATATAGGGTAACTTCACTCGGAAATTTGATTGACCTAAATTTGTTATACCGTCGAAGTCAATAAATATCAAATATCAAGCATTTTTAGCATCTTCTCTGGGCAGTTGAACCTTTTTTCCCATTTGTTACTTCCCAGAGTACGACAGAGGTTCACACCTACACCACCAGGTCTTCCACCAAGTCAGGGCAGCAAACCCTAGAGCCAGTAGTTGACATCAAGACGGGGCGAGTTCCCAAGACAGTTAGCTACGAATTCGGCGGACCTTTTGGTAAGCTTGACAGTCATTGTTCCGTTCGTTTTGTATAAAGTTTCTGTTTTCATGGAAGATTTTACAAGTTTTTTTGGAGGACATTTGTTCTAAATACCTCATTTTAATCAGGGCCCAATTTCATAAAGCTGTTAAGCAGAAAATTCTGCTTGGCAAATTTCTTTACTTAGCAAGAAATGAGCGGGGTACCAGTGGCAACAATGTAAACTTTATGGAATGTTGGCTGGTAAACCTGTTTCTGCTAAGCAATATTTTTCTGTGCTTAGCAAGTTTTTTGTGCTTACAGGCTTTATGAAATTGGGCCCAGGAAACATCTCAGGCCTGACATTCCATTCTTGTAAGGGCAAAGCTTTTTCCACTGAATAAATGGCGTCTCTATGAGAACAATTCTTAATATCTGCTGGAACATTTCAAAGGGTACCAAGGTGATGACCAGGGCCCAATTTCATAGAGCTGCTTAAGCACAAAAAGTAGCTAAGCACAACAAAATTGTGCTTAATACCAGAACAGGGTTACCAGCCAAAATACCATCTCATATGTACAATTTGTGACTGGTATCCTGTACTATTTTCTGATTAAGAAAATGATCTCACCAATTAACCTGATTGATTATCAAAGTCGCATACTTTAATGTTATGCTTACAAAATTTTCTATTAATGGATTAGGCTGATCATTTCTCGGAGATGAAAGTTTCAAAATACTAGGTTTTCTCGGGAAGAATGGTACTCTATGCAGGCATGATATACTACCTACTTTAGTCTGATTTCCCATTTTTGGGGGGCCCTTGGGAAAAATCAGAAAAACTGTAATAAAATAGCCTGAAAGGTCTTCTAAAACCTATACCATATGGAGATGTAGGTCAGCCCTTGGGCTCAATAAAATGTTCCTACTTTTTTTTTCCAAAGACCAAATATGCCTGTGGATGTGAAATCACCTCTACATTGGATGATGTTCTTGCAAATGTCAAACACAATCTAAACAAAGTAGTTTGGGTATTTTCCATCTCTAAATGTCAAAGTCAAATGTCAAATGAGTTGACTGGCTTTCATCGGAAAGGTCCACAAAACCAAAGAATTATGAACAGTGTACGCTTGTGCCGTGAAAACGGTTCTTTTTTTCTGGTCTAACTGACGAATTGATGTCTTCTTCACTCCACAACAGGTGCTTTCTTTATCATGGTGACGCTACCTCTCTTTGTCTACTACCTCTACTTCACCTGCAGCGAGGAGGCGTGTATGTTGCAACTCTGGCCAGCCCATTCCTGTAATTGGCGAGACTACTTTGATCCCCAGGCCTCCTTGCTCTTCCTGGGCTGGATCGCACTGCAAGCGTTTTTCTACCTATTGCCAATCGGCTCGGTGAGACTTTTGAAAAAGAGATTTGGTGGGAGGGAGGGAGAGGTTATGGTTTTCTATTGTTTTGGGAGTTTCTGGCACAATGTTTCTAGATACAAGGTCACGCTTTGCGTAAACAGGCATGAGATTCCTGAGGACTTTTTCCTGAAATCCGGATGCTTTTCTCAACCTTGAGTCTCCAAATTTTCTCGGGAGATTCTAAGTCTAGAAAAAAGGGGAACTCCGAGGCCAACAAGCCATTTTCAGGAATGTTCACATTCGGCAAACCTCATCCCTGATATAAAGAATGACACTGATGGCATCCAAAACAAGATTTTGTAAGATTACATTTGTTCTTGCTGCACATGAAATTTTATTAAAATTGTATTAAAATTTTAAGTGATTCTGCAGATGAAACTTATAGTTTTCTTTCTTTCCTTTTGTTTCTTTTTTTATTGACATATTGGTTTTCATTGTTAATGATAGGTTGTGAAAGGCCTACCGCTGCGCAACGGACAGAGACTGGACTACAAACTGAATGGTAAGAGAAATTGTTGAACATTATTGTAGACCAACATTCACATTGTAGATTGTATAGGTAAAAGAAGAGTGGAGAGCATCAACATAGAATTAACTCCATTTCATCTTGTGAATTTTCCCACCAAGGCTTCTTCTCATTCATCCTCACCCTGATCCTCTTCGGAGGTCTGGTGTACAAGAAGTACCCAGTAGCCATGGTGTATGACAAGTTCCTGCCTCTCCTGACGGCCGCTTTCGTCTTCTCCATCGTGCTCAGCACCTTGCTGTACGTCAAGGCCAGGAAGGCACCCGGTTACGCCTTGGCACCCGGCGGCAACTCTGGTAAGTTTCAGTAAGGCGCGATACTTCTTTCTTGGGAGAGAATGGTAGTTTTCCTTAGTAAAGGGCACCAAGGCAGTGACTTTGGGCATGAATGAGGGCCTCTATTGCCTCGGTGAGGTATCTGGGCATGTGCTTGTAATACTGTTTCTGGTCTTGTCTGGCCAATGAATGTCAAATTTCTGTGTATTTTTAAATTGTTGGCAATATATATAAAATTAATGCCAAGTGACTTTTTCACTCTATCTGAACTGGGAGAACAGTCTTGACTTCTGAAATATAGTGGTCCTTTGAAAAAACAAAATCAGAACACGATCATTATCATCTTATAGTGCATAAATAAGCCTCAATTGTGCAAGCTAGTGACTTTCTTAGTGGGTGAATTAGTGTTTGTCTTGGGTAGAAAATGCTTTGATTAAACAGGATACGATTTTTATCAGTCAAGGCTCTTTTTTTTTGGAGAAAAATGTATGCATGTCGATGTCATTGTGTGATTGCAATAATATTGTATCTCGCTATAAAAATAATAAATGTACACAGAAAACCTACAGATGGCGAGATACAACATTTTCGCACACAGTGGCTCTTGTGCAAGATACCACCTCGTTACAAAATGGAGATATGACATTGTTGCACTGACATGACGATATTTGTCTTTGTCCAAATAACTATAGCAAAATAAATTGTTGTCTATTTTGTACAATCTGGTTTTAATACTTCGTGTGGTATCTCTAATCAGGAAATGTGGTCTATGACTTCTTCATGGGCCATGAACTCAACCCACGTATTGGAAACTTTGATTTCAAGTTCTTCTGTGAGCTACGTCCTGGACTCATCGGTTGGGTGAGTGATCTAGCCTCAGACTCTTTTTATGATTGCAGTCATTGGGGGCCTTCCGCTTGACTCTGGTGGGTCTGGTGATGGGGGCGCATTTAGTAGTCAGATTTCTTCTTACTCTTGTTTGACCAGGACCTATATCTCTTCTAAAAATAACCAGTCATATCTAAGTAATGTCACATTTTTTGCCTTCATTTGTCAGTTGCGACTGCTCAAACAAAAATTAAAATGATAACAAAGATATTGACAAAATAGAGAGACTGCCAACATGACGGCTATATAGCTCAGTTGGTGGATCGCCCAGTACGTTAATCCACAGGTCAAAGGTTCAAGTCCTGCTCATGTCTTTTTATTCAATTCAAAATTGTAAAAAAATAATCCAGTTTTCCTTTTGGTTTATCACTTGATATTAGTAGAGAGATCATAGCTGGATATTTACCTCTCTATTTCTCGCATTTATTTATTTTAGTGAATTCTTTGTTATTTGTGTTAGTGTTATTATTGTTTTTAATCTTTCTTTGTGTCTAACAGGTGATGATAGATCTAGCCTTTGTGGTCAAGGTGTGGGCTGACTTCCCAGAGAACCCTCCCTGGGCTCTGCTCCTTGTGACCTTCTTCCAGATGCTCTATGTTGCTGACTCCCTCATCTTTGAGGTAAGTCCATCAGGAAAGAAAATAAAGACATTTATGGTTCAGCTGATATGCTTTTAACCCTCATCTTCTTTGTTTCATGATTATTTTATATATTTATTCCATTTTTGTACCCAGGGTAAAAGTGGTTTTTGTTGGGGCCCTACATGCATACTACGTGCATAGTTTCCTGTTTACTGACATGTTAAATTCACTTGTAACAATAACAACAAAACACCACGATAGTTGATACTAAGGAGTGCCTCACCCAGAAAGAGAGGCGTGCATCCACCCAACCCTTTAGGGGGCACTGCCACCCATTAGCACACAACTGTTGACTAATCTACAGACACAGTTTAGTAAATGCAGGGTTTCTGTGGATCCTTAAAAGTATTAAAAAGTCTTAAATTGAACTATCCAAATTCAAGTCCTTAAAAAGCATTAAAAAGTATTAAATTCAGTTATTTGAGGTCTTAAATAAAATTTGATGAAGCATGTAATGAATTTCCTATCAGCTCAAAAAGAAACCAAATTAAAACGCTGCGCGTAAAAAATTAACAAAATGTGAGCAGGTATAGCTGTTTCTCCCCTGCTGTATTCACTTATTTTTGGTATTAAATTGTGTTAAGTGTAGCATTGAAAGGGTCTTTAAAAAAAAATTGACTTTCTGAAGTGTGCAGATACCCTGAAATATACAGCAGATACAAAATCACATTTACCTCAGTGTCTCTGATTGACTTTTTCTTCATGCTCCTACTGATTCCATTCAGCATGCCATCTTGAGTACCATGGACATCATCCACGACGGCTTCGGCTTCATGCTGGTCTTCGGTGACCTCGTCTGGGTGCCCTTTACCTACTCCCTACAAGCCCGCTACCTGGCTGACCGACCGTCACTTGCTGTCATGCCTAACTACTGCTTGATCATCATCCTGGCCTTTGGATGTAAGTCTCTCTCTCTCTGGGTGTTATTTATTTGTCAAACTCTGGTGGACTGAAGGGCGTAATGTCGCATCTGTAGGTTTTGCGAAACTGCTCTTATAAAAAAAATTCCTACATTTTAGATTCAAGATTTTACCATCTTGCTTCTTCCGAACATTTCCTTCTGTTTAGGTTTTACACTTCGACTTGGCATTCATTTTGATATTCTCTGTGGTGTTGTGATTGTTGCTTCTCCTAAAATTTCCTGTAATATGTTTGATTTATTGACTTGGTTCTGCTTTTCAGTGATTGGCTACTACATTTTCCGTGCATCCAACTCCCAGAAGAATGCATTCCGGGAAAATCCTTTTGCCAGCCAGTTTTTCTGTAAGTACTCTTGAATACTGACTCAGTCAAAGTTTAATCAAAATCCAAACTCAAGTTAGAGTGAGGAAAGATTTCTAAAATTCCTGTGTGTAATTAAGAAACAAAATTGGTATGTAAGGGTGTATTAGCAGTGTAATTTTAAAACAAATCCCCCGTTATATATTTCGTGGAATGTCGCTAAATTTGTTGCACTTTTATGTCATAAAACAAGGTTATTAAAGTTTGTTGAACTTTGTTGTGTCATGGCCGAGGGGTCTAGTACACCAGACGGGTTCAGGGCCCAATTTCATAGAGCTGCCTAAGCACAACAGAATTATGCTTACCAGAATAAGGTTACCAGCTAAACCACTATGCCACATGTACAATTTGTGACTGGTATCCTGCTCATTTCTGCTAAAGCTGAAAATTGTTTAGCGATATTTTCTGCCTAAGCAGATCTATGTAATTGGGCCCCCAGTCTGGAACTTGTGTTCTTGAGAAAGTGATTGCCTAGTCGGTCTGGTATGGTTTGTAAACCAATACAAATGCTTTTATTATATAAATGGTTTTCGTAATTCAAACGTAGCTCTGCCTACCTGCTGTATAAATGGCGACTGCTTTGAGCATAGAAAAAGCATTATTATTAAGAACTTTATTATCATTAGCTTATATTTTACCCACAAAATTATCGCTCGTTGTTTGATGCAGGAAACGATTCTGCTGATCTGCTGATGTCCTCTTTTGTCTTCCTTTTTAGTGCCATAGAAAACTGAAAACAATTTATAGAATTTTGTCTGAATGACATATATTTATTTGTATTTGTCTGAGATGGAATACGACCCAATGGGATAAACTGCAGTGGCTCTGCTGGGTAGAGCCAGTGGTGTAACAACTTGACTTTCAATATGATATGATTCATTTCAGGATTAGCACCTTCTTCATTTTGTTAATGATCAATTAATTTTTCTTTGTTCAATCATTCTGTGAAAATACATGTGCTCCACCTTGACCCTAAAAATGTTTTTGTTAAATGTACCCGCCTTACTCTTGGAATCATATTTATTGGTGTGTTTTTTTTAAAAACTTTCTTTCGACAGCTGCCAATGTTCTGATCACATCATCAGGGAAACGTCTTCTGGTATCGGGCTGGTGGGGATGGGTTCGTCATCCCAACTACTTGGGAGATCTCCTCTTGGCGCTGTCGTGGTCAATGTGCTGTGGTGAGTTGAGTTTTGAGTTCCTCACTCGGGGCTTGAAATTAACACTGGACCGCCGGTCCGGGGCCAGTGTTTTTAGAATCGGGCCAGTAAACTCATGATTGGAAAAGTCCGGTGGTCTTATGTTTTTGTTCAAATGTTGACTTTCAGTCTGGTTAAAAAAAACGTTCAAGTATCTCCAAGCAGCTAAACACAACATTATGCTTACCAGATTAACATTACCAGCCAAAATATGTAACGGTGACTGGTAATTTTTGCTGTTAGCAGAAAAGTGTTAAGCACTATCTGTAAGATTGGGCCCCCACCACGGTCATACCGCTGTTCAATTTTCAGGATTTTGTGTAATACAGTACTGGGTTCTTATTTAGCACAAATAGAACAGTAGCATTCATTGTATAATGCGCCATTGGTCTAGTACTAGTCTGAGGCACAGTATGTTTGAGACAGGTTGGCTAAATTTCCTAGTAGCTAGATCAAGGCGCTTCACAACAACATTTATTATCCCTGTTCATGCGGTATACTTTAACCAATCCGCAAACTGTCTCAGCTCCCTCAAGAGCATTCAACAGCGACAGTATTGAGGTTATCTTTTGCTAGGTCCTTCTTTTTCTGTCTCTTTATTGGATGAGTGCTACTAAAAGAGAATTGTCATTTTCTTGGATGTGTTTATATAAAATTGTATTTTATGGGACATGTATCGCAGTATTTCCATCAAGTATCAACGATGACAATATCGTAGCATCGATCCAGGAACAGTAAGCTTCTTTTGATACGTTTTATGTTGAAAACAAAACTTTGTTTTTGCAGGTTTTGGCAGCATTGTCCCCTACTTCTACCCCATCTACATGCTGGTTCTTCTCGTCCACCGCGAGAGGCGCGACTCGGACCACTGCAGGCAAAAGTATGGCTCCGTCTGGACCAAGTACTGCGAGCGAGTCCCGTATAGGATCATCCCCTATGTCTACTAAATAACGCTGGGTTTGTCTGTCTGTCTGTCTGTCTGTCTGTATGTCTGTCTGTCGTGTATGTCTGTCTGTCGTGTGTCTGGTGTTTTTGTATAGGACTTCTTTCAGGGATTTTATACCGTGTGAGTTTTGGTAGCGTGATCATTCCAATGTATGCTCTGTTTTACTCGGATTTTATTTCACACTCTTTGATGTAAATATGTCGGATCATAAAAACACAGCAGTCTGTTTTTGTATCAACGTGTGTCGTTTCTCAGCAATTGGACATTGTAAAGGCTGTTGTACAGCAACCAAGTATTATTGACTTGTTAACAAAGTGCCTTGAAGAGAACAAAAGCCTGTTGTTTTGGGGTTTTGTTCCAAATGAAATGATCTCGTCTTTGAAAATGATGTAATATCTTCAGAGGTAAACAGACTTGGCGTACATCCATTCCATTAATTTGTTTTTTTGCTTTTTTTTTGTTTAATGTAAAATATCTCAGCTTAGATTTTTTTCTTTCTTAATCTGTTTACCATTTTTAACTAGTAAATGAACTGTAATTACCTGTTAGTGTGCTAGTTATTCATTTTTTTTTTTTTTTTCTGAGCAATGAATTTGGCAACATTTTTTTTTCATTCATTGGTGTGTTATGAATATGAAATAATGAGACAGCACACCCACCCACCTTACAAGACTTATTGCCTCCACTTCACCTGACACTATCATGCACGATAGATCTTGCTGGGACGCCATTTTGGGGAGTCCGGTTTCCCAGTGTGTTACCATGCAGTGCACATCTTAGGGAACACTGCCGTGCGAACACGTTTAGATGTACACCATATCTTTACATGCAGTTTCACCCCTGAAATGCCAAAAAAAGTATTGTGTAGGTATATCTCAGGCAAGCATCAACCTATTCTTTCGGAAAAACGGTCTTTAAAATTCACATTTCAAATCTAGGTGTTAAATGGTAGATTTTATATACATTTTAGCTTCAAAATAACAATAAAAACACAACAACAATAACAATAACTGCTCGTAGTGCACACTTCCGAAGAAATTATCATTGCCCTTCGAACATTATTACCCCTGGTCACTGGGCCATTTATTTCATTCCTTAAACCATCTCAAGCTCCCTTGAGAGTATACAGCCGGTGCTGCCAAGTATGTAGTGCACTAAGCTAAATCAATCACAAGAGCCATCTCTGCCCTCACAGGTACCCATTTACCTCTGGGTGAAGAGAAGCAATATGTAGTTAAGTGTCTTGCTCAAGGACAAATGTGTAAAGACCGGGATTCAACCCACACTCTGATGACTTGGACACCGGAACTTGAGTCCGATGCTCTAATCCTAAGCCACGACACAGCTTTTATGATGGCTTTCGTGGGATACATAAACTAAAACAAAAGCATCAAAAACACTTGCACAAAAAAAAAATAGATGAATTAAATGTTTATTATTTGATTATTCCAAGTTGTGTTTCAGGGTATATGAGAATGAATCCTGCTCCCAAGCAATAATCAAATATGGATATTTAGAAACAAAATATTTTCAAAGCACCCTTTTAAAGCATCAGAAAGTCAGCATGGATTTATACAGCCATCAGAACCTAGCAAGTTTTGAAATCATAAAAATATATTTGTAGTACTAACCTTAAAATAAAATAATCCCACATGAATAAAGTTGATCAGCTTTAGATGTTCAGAAACAACTAAATTTCATTTATTTCACAGCATAAATTGCTTTTAGTCAAGAAAAAATGGACTGTGTTTGGGATACTCGTGCATTAAAAAATATTGTCAATTTCTTCCACGCTGCATTTTAATTTAGAGGCAAAACGTTGTCAGTTTTAAGTATTACAAATCTAACGGGTTTTAAAGACAAACAATGATGTTCTGTCTAATTAATGTGATTATGTAAGGGTAATGTTTGATTAGCTTTTGTGGTTTATTTCATTTATGCAGATCGTATTATTTTTTACATTGGTTTGGGCTAAATTTCTTTGAGCTGCTTAAGCACAAAAAGTAGCTAAGCACAACACAATTCGGCTGACTAGAATAAGGTTGCCAGACAAAATACCATGTCACATGTACCATTTGAGACTGGTTACATGCTTGTTTTTAATAAGCAGAAAATTGTTAAGCACGATTGTCTGCTTAAGCAGCTCTGAGATTTAGCCCAGCTACTAGCATTTTATGGTTTGGTTAAACTGAACTGATTTATGCTGGTACACATTATGCCACGGATAGCGTACACCAAAGTGCAGCTGTACTAAATACTGCTAGAAGCATCTTCATTGGGTGAAAAGGGTTTTAATTGGGGTAGAACATATATATCCCTTTGTGATATCCTTTTTGCTAGAAGAAGGCTCCAATTAGGGTAAACAATATACCCCGATGGGGATAGTTAAGGCTACAACCGCCCTCTGAACATGACTGATAGTTGCAGTATTGCCAACAGATGTTAATGACATGTTAATGACATGCTAATGACCTGAATTTATTTAGAAATGTAATGAGACGGTTTAGCTACCTTTTTCGGTCTTTCATTTAGTAAGAATATTTGCAGTGAAGTATTGACCGTCTGGCAGATTTTGATGGCACTAGTTGAAATGTAATAATGTGTAAATATGTGTATTAAATTTATTAATATATTTGTAGATTTGTTGTGTCTAGTCAGGTTCACACACTATCTTGTCGTTCAACTGTAGCTCCAAAGTTGAGATCACATTTTTTGTGTCCTTTTTTTTCAATTAAAACAGTCTTTTTAAAATGTTAATTGAACTAGATTTTTAGCTAGCTGGGACCAAGCAACATGGTCACTATTGAACTAAAATGTTGAATTCAAATTTTGAGGGTCATTTCTGATCAAGGGGTTTCAATACTCGTAGTTATGTGTACATAGAATACGGAGTTGTGTACAAAGTATTTTTAACTGAACGGTATTCATTTTTTGTTTTCTTAAAAAAATAAAACTTAGCAATTTGTAAGTAGAGTACTAATTAAGTCTCGTTTGTTTTTAGACAATTTAAATATTCCCGAATGCAGTGAACATGAATAAGTTTTAATCAACTGTACATAATACGTTATCATAAGCGATATTTTAATCCCTGAAATATATAATACATGTATTGTTAACAATTAACAATAAGGAGAGCAGACTGTTTAATTGTTTTCCATTTTGAATTTCAATTAATTGTATTATTTTATTTTTTTTGTAGACCAAGTAGCCTTTGTTTACTGAAAGAGTGACCTTGCATATTCCAAGGCCTTTCTGGCAGGCAAGATGCTACACTGGTATAAGGGAAATGTTAAATTTTTTGTCCAAATTTCCACTCAAATTCTAGAGTTGTAAAAGCAAAAGCTGAACAAATTTTGAGATGTGGTCCCTTCCTTCACATCAAAAGTTGACAAAAATCAGACATTGTAATCTCCACAATATCTAAGATTTAATGTTTTCTTCCATTGAGCTGTGTACAAATTGCGTATGCAGGAAGTCCAAGCTCTGTGGCTCTTTTGTAAATATGTGATGTCAAAGGTTAAATGGTCTATTGTATTTTGATCTAGTTTTTTAGATATCCCGTGTAGTCAATTGATTGTAGATACACACTGTATGTGTCTCTGTGTTGTGCACAGACATCTCATCAATATGGCAGTACACTTTTCGTATAGCCCATTTTAAATAGATATACATGTAGTTTGATTACATTTTAACGTTTTTGTTTCTGTTTGGTCGAAGTTAATTGTGATATTTACCTCAATTAATCAAGATAAATTCCAATTACTGAATTACCAAGTTTCCTTCTTCGCTTATTTTGAATATTTGGTGTGGATTTTATACTTAAAAGTTCAGAGTGCAAAAGAGAAGGTATGCCTTTTGAATTTACTCAAAAAATTCATTTTATCCATGAAAGCTTACTTGGTAAGAAGCACTGCAGCTGTTGATGATGTATAACATTTTGAGAAACAATTCCCTTCAAAAGAATTTGGTTTAAGAGAGGGATTCAAAAACATTTCAATCTGAAAAACCTTTCTGCATGAAGTTTCTCAGATTGTGTATTCCAAATACGAACTATTCTTCGGTGATATCTCAAAAAGTAAACGCTTCCACCTTTTGAAGTGAAATTTTCACAGGTTTGTTTGATTGTATATGTTTACATTTATATAGTATTTAGAAAATTTAACGGCTCAAAAATCCAAAGGTATACTTTACGTTTAAGCAATCATTTGTCATAATTCTGATAATATCTTCAAACAAATTTGCACGAGTTGTCATCGGACCTTACTCAAAGTGAAAATTAATCACAACGAAAACACCCTTGTGTCGTTGGAGAAAACAACATCAATTAACGGTCGCACATGTCGACATTGATAAACCCTCCAGCTCGACGGGTCCAACTTTTTGGGGTTAAGCCTCGATTCGGTCCAACTTTAGAACCGTTCAGACACGGAGTTGAACTCGATTGGGTTACTGTGTCTGTACGACCTCATTATAGCACAGAATCGTTTAATATGTACACATTGCCAACTTTGATGACATAAACACACGTTTGGGCAATTTTGTTCAGACAAATTTAGTCTGCCGGGTGATCAGGTTGGTTTCGTGGTATTCTCTACGTGCACGGTCAGCCATTTGCTTTTAGAGCCTCGAATTGGGAGCAGCAGTGAATAGAAGCACCATATAACTCTGTATTGTCACGGTAATGTAATGACACTTTCATCCGAACAGATACTAGATAAAATGCAATACAAATGAAGCATGAAGTCGAGACTATACACGCACATGGCGATTCCGTGCAAAGAGTGAATTCCTGCCCTTCACCTCTAAGTTAACCCCGGTTCGAATCCCACTTTGGACGCCGACGGAGCCTCGAATGTGGATTTGGGGTTTTCCTCCCAACATCTAAAAGAACGCTTCTCTATTGTCTTCTCTACACATAGGTAACTTCAGGCGTACGGGCCAACATTCTTAGTCACTTTTGAAGAGTCCATTAGTTACATTATTAGAAAGATTAAAAATAACAAATTATTTGTTGCTGGTCCTATTAACAGCGAGACATCAATCATTTAACAAATATCTTTTAACACTATGTTGAAAATTACTAAATTAGTTTGATGAAGGTGTCAGTTTATTGAATCATCCAACATGGTAAATAAAAGTTTGGCACGGGTGTGATGTTTTGATGTGGAAAACCTACACGACGCCCGAGCGTGACGACGATAAGATTTGTCGTGATGCTGCATAAGTCCAGGATCAGTACAAATTCATATCAATCCCAAATCTAAAGGAAATTCATTCAATCTCTCATTACTTAACGTACAATGCAAATCATACCCGCATCTTTGACGTGTTCGTGAGGACCACATACCGGCAACAGTCGGTCTCTCGGAGTTGCTGGTCTCTTTCCCACTATTAGGAAATGAAATCACCGTTTTCGGCGTTCTCTTCTCTGTGGTGTGGTGACGGACTGGGTGGCATTTTAGACGTGACAATTCGATGAAAAAAAACCCTCCGTTTTCTCATCATAAACTTTGAAGTACGACACAATGCAGGTGAGGAAAGTGAACGTTCATCATTTCTGATTGCAATTCTGATATCGTTGGCGTTTTAGGGCCATGCAAAATGTCCCTAATTTGTTTAGCTTTAGAGTAAATTTTGTCAACATTTTGTTCGCCACCCGTGACATACCAAAATAACTTTGTTGCTGATGCTAACAATTTTCTGTATCCTATGTTGTATGCTCTATTTATACTTGAAAACATATGTTTCCAAATCATAGGACTGACTGAATAGACGTTTATAAACGAAGTTGTTAAAGTGGATAAATATTGTCATGAGAACTTCAATCATTTCGATATATGTGCTGAAATGTTCAGTGTAGACATGTTTTCGCCTGCGAATTCAACTTTACAGCTATCAGACATGTTGATTAACTCTACAATCATCATACGATCTGGTTTGACAGACTAAATTGGTCAAAGATACGAATATAATCACAGTAACAAGAATCTAATTAAAGCAGTTCAAAAAGAGCATTGCGCTTACGGTCAGTTTCTACATTAGGCCCAGTGGTGGATCCAAACAGGTAAAATCAGATAAAACAAGATAACACAGGTGTACACAGAGAGCACCACAATGGATACAAACGGTTGGACTCTGTGAAGCCGTGTGTTTATTTAAAGAACAATGATCGCTGAAGATTATTAATATCGCAAATCACACCAGAGGCATTATCTGTACAAACCTGCGTTAACATTGTTGCATTCTTTCAATGACAAACGAGGCACCAGCAGCGCACTTGTCGGCTGATGGAAGCCGAGTCAACGGTGATACGGACGGTACAATGTCACCAGCAAATGGGAGGGTTCCGAAAACAGCCCACTATGAGTTTGGAGGTCCCATCGGTAAGTTTGTTGCAGCTGTACATCCCCGTCATCATCATCATCATCATCATTATCATCATCCCTCTCAACTATTTCTACGCATCCTGGACAAAAATCACATGTTTACCCCCCCCCCCCCGCCCCATCCGATTCCCCTACCCCGAAACGATCCATGACAGCAGTATATAAGCCTATAGTGGCTGTGCAGTCAATTGATTTTTTTTAGCAGTTCTGATCTTCTGCGTCAATAACATTGAATGAACATTGCTCTGAACATTATGGTGTTCTATAACAACTTTTATCAATTATTTTGTATTTTTACTATAGGTTTTCCTGGTCATTTTCGGCTAAAAAGCAGCTTATTACGCTTTCAAGATTCGCAATGCGTTATTCTCACTTTGATGCATGTGAATTTATAAAGCATTGAATTCATATAAACTTAGGCCTATACGGCGTTCTTTTTAACCGATACGCAATTGGCATCCAATTCTGGCACAGTGATAGGTGCCACTGTGATTTCTGCGAAAACCTGGTTTGAATGCGGTTCGATTAGATTGTTAAAATGAATGTGGTTATCTTGTTTTTTAATCATATGACGCAAAAGGACAATTGCTGACACATTCTGAAAAAAAAAAATCGAACGACTGTTTTGAGGAGATTTCAATTCCGCGCGAAACAGAATAACGCCACGTTTAAATTTGCCGCTTTATTACTTGCCGAAGATGACCGGGCAACCTACGTTACATTTCTATTAGGTGCCCTCCTGGTCATGACGAGCCTCCCCGTGTTAGTCTATTATCTGTACTTTGCGTGCAGCAAGGAGTCATGCGGCATCACGTATAAGCCCGCGCTTTCTTCTCGTCTGGAGGACTACTTCGACTGGCAGGTCAATCTCATCATCCTGGGGTGGATTGCATTCCAAGCGGCTCTGTACATGGTCCCCATAGGCAAGGTACTGGTACACTAGATCACGTAATAAACCTTTGTTTACAGAAAGACTGACCTTGTACATTCCAGGGCATTTTCTGGCAGGCAAGATACCACACACTGTTCATATTAATTTAAGAGTGATAAAAGTATTAGCTGAACAAGTTTGAGATGTGCCCCCATTCTTCATACTAAAAAAAAGACAGAGCAATCTCCATAAAATATCAGATTTTAATGTTTCTTCCATTGAGCTGTGTACAAATCGATCCTGCCGGGCTCTGTGGCTGTTGTGTAAACATAATGATGTCATCAGGTTACATGGTCTACAGTATCAACTCGGGGTGTTTGTTGTTGTTGTTTTTTGTTGCGAAACAATTTTAGGGGTTGTCTGATTGTTGACGTCACAGGTCACAGGGTCTAAATCTTACCACGTGCATCAAAGGTGGAACTGAAACACAACGATTATGTACACACTGTTGAAAAAATGTTAGAACTTAAAAGAATTACCTAATATTCTACATTGACAACACCCACACGTGTTTTATTTTTCGAAGCTTCTCTTATCCCTTCTTAACTTCCTTTAACTCCAGTCATCTTTTTATTTCCTTCTCCCTCTTTTCACCTCAACATCCAACAGATGGCTAAAGGTCTACCGTTGAGAAATGGTCGCAGATTGCAGTATCGGATGAACGGTAATATGTCCGATAAAACAATATTTTAAAATAGTGATTTTAGTCTTTTTTAATAGGTATAATGCTAATGTGGCATCACTTCTAAATATAGATCAACCCCACCTCCAGGAACCCTGTATAAGACCACCCCCACATTCTCGTTCAATAGGCCCAGTGTTCTTATTCTGACTCTCATTCTTGATTGCTCCGACTTGCTCCATACACCAGAAATTGCCTCTTACATCTACGAGCTAGATTATGTGCCTGCAATCTTTATCATTCGAATAAAGTATAAGTATACGTTTGGCATAAATAACCGTCTGCTTCTGGTACATCATTCATCGATGTCACACCCCCTCTGCTCCGCAATACGCTCGTCGAACAGTTAGTTAATTAGAAAAGTTGAGGAAAACAGTCAATTTTCTCACTCCTGCGTTACACTATTATCACATTATATTTGAAGCCATAGTTATAAGTGCTAAAAAACTTACTGGACACTGTTCACCACAATCTTTGATTTTTCTCAATGAAACACATTTGTAAGCTCAATACGCGGATGGTATTGTTTATACATTTTGCTATAATCATCTGTTTGAGGAGTACAATTTAATTCAAGTTACCTAATTTTAAAACAAACTACATCTTGGAAAGTATTTCACAGTTTTTGCTTGAAACTGTTGTGTAAGTCTTGTATTTCAGTTTTTAAATACTTCAGATGAAACTTTCCTCCAATGATTGGTACATAGGCCCATACCAGTTTCTCAAATCATGGAGGTAGAATTAGAATCTCCTCCATGCTCAAATCAAGCAAAGTGTCGAATCCTTGTTGAGTTGAGATAAGGGATCAGTTTCATAAAGCTGTTGAGCATAAATACTTGCTTAGCAGAAACGTGTTATACCAGCAGCCCAAATATCATGTAATATGTATGTTTGTGACTGGTTCCCTGCTCATGTTTGCTTAGCAAGAAAGATTTGCTGAGCACCATTTTCTGCACAATAGCTGTATGAAATTGGACCCAGGTCGTTAATACCCGAATGTTGTACCATCCCTTCATGTTTTACAATTTCTTTGCATGCAGGTTTCATGGCTTTCGTGGTCAGCGTGACAGCATTTGGGGTTCTTCTCTTCTTCAAATATCCTGTCACAATCCTGTATGATAAATTCCTGCCCTTCATTACGTCATCAATAATCTTCTCTGTCACTCTGAGTATCCTTGTCTACATCAAGGCCCGGGCAGCACCCAACCACGCCCTAGCAACGGGAGGAAACTCGGGTATAGTCCTCTTTATGATTCTTCAGATTTTAGTTGTAGATTTCTATATTTCTTCAAAGAAACTAACCCAGCGTGGGAAAAAAAGAAGATTCTAAGAATTGACACACGATTTTACATTACCTTAAGGTATCGTTAAAAGGTACTGAAACAACGGTGTCCTCATTAAATAGAAGATGGTTTTATTTGGGACTGAATTATAATATCCTGATTAGGATACACAACTTGAGGGACACGACTTTCACTATGAAATATTGCATACATTCACACGTTTGATTTTGATATACAGCTCAGATAGTGCACCGTCATCACAGGAGATTTTCCCTGGTGATTCTGTCCCCGTACGGCAAATTTATGTGTGAGAAATTTTGTCCGATAGCGCCCTCTTTTGACTCGACTTCCTTCAGCCCATGTTAATTTGTATCGTCCGCGTGTGGGGGACACACACCGGGGAACACGCACCAGCACGTAAATCCGCAGGTAACATGTTCAAACATTTTCAGTTGAACAAAAACAAATTACTAGAGTGGACTTTGAACCAACGACCTCCGGATTGACGTGCTGGCGCTCTACCAACTCAGCCCTACCAACCTATCTAGCCCTACTGGTGGCGGTCTCCCTATTGTGTCAATATCTTCGTTTGGGCTGCCAAAATGTTTAGACAGTCTTACATTTTACCTATATTAAGTGTTATGTTTCTGTTTTATCGGCAGGCAATATTATCTATGACTTTTTCATTGGACACGAGTTGAACCCGAGACTTGGCAACTTTGACATCAAAGTGTTCTGTGAACTACGACCAGGACTTATTGGATGGGTGAGAATCATTCAAGGGCAGTGGTTTTTGAAGTAAATTGATGGTAGAGTCTTGCTTAGACGTGACTCAAGTCAGACTTGTTTCAGCCAAAACCCGCCGCAGGACTATTGGTAGTGGTCGTTTTACCGAGTGGTACTAGAGGGCGCACAACGCCCTCTGTTGGAGCTGCTCTCTGTGGTTTTTGGTCTGCCTATTCTTCAACACTGGCAGACGCGCTGATCTAGCTGTAGCTGTAGCCGAAGTCGCCGTTTCGGACACGGCCTAACTCTAAACTAAAAGTCTGGCGCATATTTTGAACATTAGGGAAGTTGGCTCCCACATTTTACATTGCTGTATAATAACGTGCCTGAACGTACAGGTACCTGCAGAGTCATAGGATACCCCACCCCTCCATTCTTAATATAATTCATGATATTGTTCCCTCTTTGTAGGTCATGATTGATCTGGCCTTCGTGGTCAAGGCGTGGACAGATTTCCCTCACAATCCTCCATGGGGCCTCATAGCCTTGACCTTCTCACAAGTGCTCTACGTTGCTGACTCGCTGTGGTATGAGGTACGGAATGGGACAAAGAAACAACCTCGGGCTTTTTTATCAAACCTATCGATTCAGGCTCCGGCTCTGGGCCCCGGACTCCGAGCTCCGAGCTCCAGCTTTCGGACCACGGGTCCCCTGGCTCCGCTGGCCCGGGCTCTGGGCCCGGGCTCTGGGCCCGGGCTCTGGGCCCGGGCTCTGGGCCCGGGCTCTGGGCCCGGGCTCTGGGCTCGGGCTCCAGGGGGCTCCAGGACTTGAATCTGGTCTGGTGGTGCGCTTGGCGCTTGGCCACGACACGCCATATGTGGCATACAGCCTATATAAATGTTCTGTTTTTCACTATTTTTTGTCTAATTTCGCTGAATCTTTGATGATGTTTTAGGAATGTGTCTTGAGCACCATGGACATCATCCACGATGGATTCGGTTTCATGTTGTCATTTGGTGATCTTGCCTGGGTCCCGTTCACCTACACGCTACAAGCACGTTATCTGGTCGACCATTCGGACGCAACGGCATCCAAGTTCTGCCTCCTGACGATTGTTGCTCTCGGATGTAAGAAATCATTTTTAAAAACAAACAACAACAACAACAACAATAAAAGGCTACAACAACAACAGCAACAACAACCAATTCAAATAATATTTAATAAATGTGAAAGAAAAATATAGGCAAATTCATATTCATATAAAAATCACAATAGGCCTACTACAGCTAAGTTTTTGTTTTGGATATTCGCACAATGTAATAATTAGTGCCGGCCGCGTGGCCTAATGGATAAGGCGTCCGTCTTCGGATTGGAAGATTGAGGGTTCGAATCCCTTCGTGGTCGCATGTTTTTTTTACAGCTTATTTTATCAGGACAAATGTTCAAGATTATTGTTTAAATGAGGATGGGTTTTACAGAATGCAACAATTAATTTTGCAACAAAATATATTTGTTATCTGAAGGTCCCCCTGAGATTTGAACTCGGATCGCGAGATTCAGAGTCTCGAGTGCTAACCGTTACACCATGGGGCCGATGGAACACCAGCAACATTATTGAATATCACGATTTCATATTTGCTAGCAATGTACGGTACACACGGGTCGCATTTTGTTACCGCTTTTTTCTTAGCAAAATTGTATACTCTTTTCTGTTCGAACGATGATGGGTTTATTGTACATCTGCGGTAACAAGCATTCTACCGAGTTATTATCAATCCAGATTTCAATAAACATTTGTTAAGAAAACTGCCGATAAAAATGACACAAGTTACTGAATGCAACAATTAGTTTGGCAAAATAATATTTGAAATCTGAAGGTCCCACCGAGATTTGAACTCGGATCGCGAGATTCAGAGTCTCGAGTGCTAACCGTTACACCATGGGGCCGATGGAAACACGAGCAACTTTATTGAAAAGCACAGTTTTATTATTATCCAGCAAGGTACACATAATTGTGCACATTGTGATTAACATAATCTGTAAAGAATTCGTTCAGATAAAAAAAAAAATTCGTCACATTTCATGGTTCAAAGGAAACGTTTTAAAACACATTTCTTTACTGATTCCAATACTAATTAATTTATTGTTTAAGAAAGAAAAAATAACGGCCAATTCATACTCATATAACTTTCCGCTTATTATCAATTTAGAGCCTAAGTGACTTCCGTCATTAACAGCACTATGTCGGCCACATTTTACAATCAGTTTGGAGTGAACGAAAATTTAGTTTAAAAAACTTCCTAGAACCAAATGTCATCTTTCTTGCTTCTTTTCCATTTTGGTGAATTCTGTCCGTAAAAATCACAACACCACGGCTAAGTTTTTGTTTTGGATTTGCGTTTAATGTCATAATTAACGCAGGCCGCGTGGCCTAATGGATAAGGCGTCCGACTTCGGATCGGAAGATTGAGGGTTCGAATCCCTTCGTGGTCGCATTTTAAATATTGTTTTACCGCCTATTTTATAAGCACAAATATTCACATTTTTGTTCAAATGAGGATGGGTTTGATGTACATTGTGCTTACAAATATTGTAACGAGTTGTTCTCAATTCAGAGTTCAATAAACATTTGTTACTAAGACTGTCAATAAAAATGATACCAGCTACTGAATGCAACAAATAGTTTGACAAACTAAAAATTAAAAACCGAAGGTCCCACCGAGATTTGAACTCGGATCGCGAGATTCAAAGTCTCGAGTGCTAACCGTTACACCATGGGGCCGATGGAAACAAGGGCAACTTAATCAAATATCACAATTTCATATTTGCTACCAATTACGGTACATAAAATTTTGCACATTTGATTTACATAATCTGTAAAGAATTCGTTCAGATTATTAAAAAAAATCGTCACGTTTCATCGTCAAGGGAAACGTTTCAAAACACATTGCTAATTACTGATTCCAATACTAATCAAATCATTGTTTTAGAAAGAAAAATATAGGCCAATTCGTATTCATATAACTGTTGTCTTTTTATCATTTTAGAGCCTAAATGACTTCCGTAATTAACACCACTATTTCGGCTGCGTTTTAAAAATTTGCTTGAGTTGTACGAAAATTTGATTCAAAACATTTTAGTACCGAGTGTTATCTTTTTCTCCGGTATCAATTTGAGTGAAATCTGTCCGTAAAAATCACAATACCACAGCTAAGTTTTTGTTTTGGATTTGCGTGCAATGTCATAAGTAACGCAGGCCGCGTGGCCTAATGGATAAGGCGTCCGACTTCGGATCGGAAGATTGAGGGTTCGAATCCCTTTCGTGGTCGCATTTTAAATATTGTTTTACCGCCTATTTTATAAGCACAAATATTCACATTTTTGTTCAAATGAGGATGGGTTTGATGTACATTGTGCTTACAAATATTGTAACGAGTTGTTCTCAATTCAGAGTTCAATAAACATTTGTTACTAAGACTGTCAATAAAAATGATACAAGCTACTGAATGCAACAAATAGTTTGACAAACTAAAAATTAAAAACCGAAGGTCCCACCGAGATTTGAACTCGGATCGCGAGATTCAAAGTCTCGAGTGCTAACCGTTACACCATGGGGCCGATGGAAACACGGGCAACTTAATCGAATATCACAATTTCATATTTGCCACCAATGTACGGTACATAAAGTTTTGCACATTTGATTTACATAATCTGTTAAGAATTCGTTCAGATTATAAACAAAATTGTCACGTTTCATCGTCAAGGGAAACGTTTCAAAACACATTGCTAATTACTGATTCCAATACTAATCAAATCATTCTTTTAGAAAGAAAAATAAAGGCCAATTCGTATTCATATAGGCCCCCATAAATGTTGTCTTTTTATCAATTTAGAGCCTAAATGACTTCCGTAATTAACACCACTATTTCGGCTGCGTTTTAAAAATTTGCTTGAGTTGTACGAAAATTTGATTCAAAACGATTTAGTACCGAGTGTTATCTTTTTCTCCGGTATCAGTTTGAGTGAAATCTGTCCGTAAAAATCACAATACCACAGCTAAGCATTTTGTTTTGGATTTGCGTGCAATGTCAAAAGCAACGCAGGCCGCGTGGCCTAATGGATAAGGCGTCCGACTTCGGATCGGAAGAGTGAGGGTTCGAATCCCTTCGTGGTCGCATTTTTTTTACCGCTTATTTTATCAGCATAAATGTTCACGTTTTTGTTCAAATGAGGGTGGGTTTGATGTGCATTTGCGATAAAAATATTTTAACGAGTTGTTATCAATCCAGATTTCAATAAACATTTGTTGTTAAAACTGCCGATAACAAAGATACAAGTTGGCAAATGCAACAAATTGTTTGGCAAAATAAAATTTAAAAACTGAAGGTCCCACCGAGATTTGAACTCGGATCGCGAGATTCAGAGTCTCGAGTGCTAACCGTTACACCATGGGGCCGATGGAAACATGAACAACTTAATCGAATATGACAACTTCATTATTGCAAGCAATATAATTTTCCAAATTGTGATTTACATAATCTGTAAAGAATTCGTTCAGATTAAAAACAAAACCGTCACATTTCATGGTGCAAGGGAAACATTTCAAAACACGATCCTTTACCAATTCCAATACTAATTAATTGTTTGTTTTATAAAGAAAAATAAAGACCATTCGTATTCATATAACTTTCAAATTTTATTAATTTAGATCCTAAGTGACTTCCGCACTATGTCGGCCGCGTTTAAAATTCAATTTGGAGTGTACGAAAATGTCTACAAAACTTTCCATAGAACTGAGTGTTATCTTTTTCGCTGTTTATCAATGTTAGTGACTTCTGTCTGTAAAAATGATCATACTTATTTAAGCAAAGTTTTCAGTTGTGGATATGTGTAGAATGCAAGAATTAACGCAGGCCGCGTGGCCTAATGGATAAGGCGTCCGACTTCGGATCGGAAGATTGAGGGTTCGAATCCCTTCGTGGTCGCATTCGTTTTACTGCTTGTTTTGTTTGCAAAAATTGTATACTCTTTATTTTTATAACGAGGATGGGATTGATGTACATCTGCTTTATAAAGAAACAAAACCACAGATTTGTTACAATTCCAGATTGTAATAAATATTTGTTAAGAAAATTGCAGATAATAATGAAACATGTTACTGAATGCAACAATTAGTTTGGCAAAATAAAATTTGTTATCGAAGGTCCCACCGAGATTTGAACTCGGATCGCGAGATTCAGAGTCTCGAGTGCTAACCGTTACACCATGGGGCCGATGAAAACACGAGCAACTTAATCAAATATCACAATTTCATAATTGCTAGCAAGGTACCGTACATATAATTATGCCAATTGTTTAAGAAAGAAAAATAACGGCCAATTCATACTCATAACTTTCCACTTTTGATCAATTTAGAGCTTAAGTGACTTTCGTCATTAACAGCACCAAGTCTGCCACAGTATGCGAAAATTTGTTAGAACCAAATGTCATATTTTTTGCTTTTTATCCATTTTAGTGAATTCTGGCTGTAAAACTCACTACAACACAGCTAAGTTTTTGTTTTGGATTTTCGCACAATGTAATAATTATTGCCGGCCGCGTGGCCTAATGGATAAGGCGTCCGACTTCGGATCGGAAGATTGAGGGTTCGAATCCCTTCGTGGTCGCATGTTTTTTTTTACAGCTTATTTTATCAGGACAAATGTTTTGTTCAAATGAGAATGGGTTTGATGTACATTTTGTGATTACAAATATTTTAACGACTTGTTATCAATCCAGAATTCAATAAACATTTGTTATTAAAACTGCCGATATCAAAGATTCAAGTTGTTGAATGCAACAAATAATTTGGCAAAATAAAATTTGAAATCTGAAGGTCCCACCGAGATTTGAACTCGGATCGCGAGATTCAGAGTCTCGAGTGCTAACCGTTACACCATGGGGCCGATGAAATACTTGGGCAACTCAATCGAATATTACAATTTCATTATTGCAAGCAATATAATTTTCCAAATTATGATTTACATAATCTGTAAAGAATTCGTTCAGATTAAAAACAAAACCGTCACATTTCATGGTGCAAGGGAAACATTTCAAAACACGATCCTTTACCAATTCCAATACTAATTAATTGTTTGTTTTATAAAGAAAAATAAAGACCATTCGTATTCATATAACTTTCAAATTTTATTAATTTAGATCCTAAGTGACTTCCGCACTATGTCGGCCGCGTTTAAAATTCAATTTGGAGTGTACGAAAATGTCTACAAAACTTTCCATAGAACTGAGTGTTATCTTTTTCGCTGTTTATCAATGTTAGTGACTTCTGTCTGTAAAAATGATCATACTTATTTAAGCAAAGTTTTCAGTTGTGGATATGTGTAGAATGCAAGAATTAACGCAGGCCGCGTGGCCTAATGGATAAGGCGTCCGACTTCGGATCGGAAGATTGAGGGTTCGAATCCCTTCGTGGTCGCATTCGTTTTACTGCTTGTTTTGTTTGCAAAAATTGTATACTCTTTATTTTTATAACGAGGATGGGATTGATGTACATCTGCTTTATAAAGAAACAAAACCACAGATTTGTTACAATTCCAGATTGTAATAAATATTTGTTAAGAAAATTGCAGATAATAATGAAACATGTTACTGAATGCAACAATTAGTTTGGCAAAATAAAATTTGTTATCGAAGGTCCCACCGAGATTTGAACTCGGATCGCGAGATTCAGAGTCTCGAGTGCTAACCGTTACACCATGGGGCCGATGAAAACACGAGCAACTTAATCAAATATCACAATTTCATAATTGCTAGCAAGGTACCGTACATATAATTATGCCAATTGTTTAAGAAAGAAAAATAACGGCCAATTCATACTCATAACTTTCCACTTTTGATCAATTTAGAGCTTAAGTGACTTTCGTCATTAACAGCACCAAGTCTGCCACAGTATGCGAAAATTTGTTAGAACCAAATGTCATATTTTTTGCTTTTTATCCATTTTAGTGAATTCTGGCTGTAAAACTCACTACAACACAGCTAAGTTTTTGTTTTGGATTTTCGCACAATGTAATAATTATTGCCGGCCGCGTGGCCTAATGGATAAGGCGTCCGACTTCGGATCGGAAGATTGAGGGTTCGAATCCCTTCGTGGTCGCATGTTTTTTTTTACAGCTTATTTTATCAGGACAAATGTTTTGTTCAAATGAGAATGGGTTTGATGTACATTTTGTGATTACAAATATTTTAACGACTTGTTATCAATCCAGAATTCAATAAACATTTGTTATTAAAACTGCCGATATCAAAGATTCAAGTTGTTGAATGCAACAAATAATTTGGCAAAATAAAATTTGAAATCTGAAGGTCCCACCGAGATTTGAACTCGGATCGCGAGATTCAGAGTCTCGAGTGCTAACCGTTACACCATGGGGCCGATGAAATACTTGGGCAACTCAATCGAATATTACAATTTCATTATTGCAAGCAATATAATTTTCCAAATTATGATTTACATAATCTGTAAAGAATTCGTTCAGATTAAAAACAAAACCGTCACATTTCATGGTGCAAGGGAAACATTTCAAAACACAATCCTTTACCAATTCCAATACTAGTTAATTGTTTGTTTTATAAAGAAAAATAAAGACCATTCGTGTTCATATAACTTTCCCCTTTTTAAAAATCAATTTGGAGTGAACGAAAATTTGGTTTAAATCTTCCTAGAACTGAGTATTATCTGTTTCTCTTTTTACGAGGATGGATTTGATGTACATTTGCGATAACAAATATCTTTAAAAGTGTCGTTATTATTCCCGGTTTCAATAAATATTTGTTATTAAAACTGCCGATGATAGGCTACAAGTTGCAAATTTACAACAATTAGTTTGGCAAAATAAAACTTGTTATCTGAAGGTCCCACCGAGATTTGAACTCGGATCGCGAGATTCAGAGTCTCGAGTGCTAACCGTTACACCATGGGGCCGATGGAAACACGAGCAACTTAATCAAATATCACAATTTCATAATTGCTAGCAAGGTACCGTACATATAATTGTGTCCATTGTTTAAGAAAGAAAAATAACGGCCAATTTATACTCATAACTTTCCACTTTTTATCAATTTAGAGCCTAAGTGACTTCCGTCATTAACAACACTAAGTCTGCCACAGTGTGCGAAAATTTGTTAGAACCAAATGTCATATTTTTTGCTTCTTATCCATTTTAGTGAATTCTGGCAGTAAAACTCACTATACCAAAGCGAAGTTTTTGTTTTGGATTTTCGCACAACGTAATAATTATTGCCGGCCGCGTGGCCTAATGGATAAGGCGTCCGACTTCGGATCGGAAGATTGAGGGTTCGAATCCCTTCGTGGTCGCATGGTTTTTTTACAGCTTATTTCATCAGGACAAATGTTCAAGATTATTGTTCAAATGAGGATGGGTTTTACAGAATGCAACAATTAATTTTGCAACAAAATATATTTGTTATCTGAAGGTCCCACCGAGATTTGAACTCGGATCGCGAGATTCAGAGTCTCGAGTGCTAACCGTTACACCATGGGGCCGATGGAAACAAGAGCAACATTATCGAATATCACGATTTCATATTTGCTAGCAATGTACGGTACACATAATTTTACACAATGTGATTTACATAATCTGTAAAGAATTCGTTCGTTCAAAAACAAAATCGTCAGATTTCATGGTTCAAGGGAAACGTTTTAAAACACATTTCTTTACTGATTTCAATACTAATTAATTCATTGTTTAAGAAAGAAAAATAACGGCCAATTCATACTCAATTCATATAACTTTCCGCTTATTATCAATTTAGAGCCTAAGTGACTTCCGTCATTAACAGCACTATGTCGGCCTCAGTTTGGAGTGAACGAAAATTTAGTTCAAAAAACTTCCTAGAACCAAATGTCATCTTTCTTGCTTCTTTTCCATTTTGGTGAATTCTGTCCGTAAAAATCACAACACCACAGCTAAGTTTTTGTTTTGGATTTGCGTTTAATGTCATATAACGCAGGCCGCGTGGCCTAATGGATAAGGCGTCCGACTTCGGATCGGAAGATTGAGGGTTCGAATCCATTCGTGGTCGCATTTTAAATATTTTTTTTACCGCCTATTTTATAAGCACAAATATTCACATTTTTGTTCAAATGAGGATGGGTTAGATGTACATTTGTGCTTACAAATATTGTAACGAGTTGTTATCAATCCAAAGTTCAATAAACATTTGTTACTAAAACTACCAATAAAAATGATACAAGCTACCGAATGCAACAAATAGTTTGGCAAACTAAAAATTAAAAACCGAAGGTCCCACCGAGATTTGAACTCGGATCGCGAGATTCAGAGTCTCGAGTGCTAACCGTTACACCATGGGGCCGATGCAAACATGAGCAACTTAATCGAATATCACAATTTCATTATTGCAAGCAATATAATTTTCCAAATTATGATTTACATAATCTGTAAAGAATTCGTTCAGATTAAAAACAAAATCGTCACATTTCATGGTGCAAGAGAAACATTTAAAAACACGATCCTTTACCAATTCCAATTGTTTGTTTTATAAAGAAAAATAAAGGCCATTCGTATTCATATAACTTTCCAATTTGATTAATTTAGATCTTAAGTGACTTCCGCACTATGTCGGCCGCGTTTAAAATTCAATTTGGAGTATACGAAAATTTCTTCAAAACTTTCCATAGAACTGAGTGTTATCTTTTTCGCTGTTTATCAATGTTAGTATAACTTCTGTCTGTAAAAAAGATCATACTAAAGCAAAGTTTTCAGTTGTGGATATGTGTAGAATGTAATAATTAACGCAGGCCGCGTGGCCTAATGGATAAGGCGTCCGACTTCGGATCGGAAGATTGAGGGTTCGAATCCCTTCGTGGTCGCATTCGTTTTACTGCTTGTTTTGTTTGCAAAAATTGTATACTCTTTATTGTTATAACGAGGATGGGATTGATGTCATCTGCTTTATAAGGAAACAAAATCACAGATTTGTTATAATTCAAGATTGTAACAAATATTTGTTAAGAAAACTGCAGATAATAATGAAACATGTTACTAAATGCAACAATTAGTTTGGCAAAATGAAATTTGTTATCGAAGGTCCCACCGAGATTTGAACTCGGATCGCGAGATTCAGAGTCTCGAGTGCTAACCGTTACACCATGGGGCCGATGGAAACACGAGCAACTTAATCAAAAATCACAATTTCATAATTACTAGCAAGGTACCGTACTTTTGCCCAGTGTTTAAGAAAGAAAAATAACGGCCAATTCATACTCATAACTTTCCACTTTTTATCAATTTAGAGCCTAAGTGACTTCCGTCATTAACAGCACCAAGTCTGCCACAGTGTGCGAACATTTGTTAGAACCAAATGTCATCTTTTTTGCTTCTTATCCATTTTAGTGAATTCTGGCTGTAAAACTCACTTTATATACCATAGCTAAGTTTTTGTTTTGGATTTTCGCACAATGTAATAATTATTGCCGGCCGCGTGGCCTAATGGATAAGGCGTCCGACTTCGGATCGGAAGATTGAGGGTTCGAATCCCTTCGTGGTCGCATGGTTTTTTTTACAGCTTATTTTATCAGTACAAATGTTCAAGATTATTGTTCAAATGAGGATGGGTTTGATGTACATTTGTGATAACAAATATTTTAACGAGCTATTATCAATGCAGAATTCAATAATTATGTGTTATTAAAACTACCAATAAAAATGAAACAAATTACAGAATGCAACAATTAATTTTGAAGAATAATATTTGTTTTTTGAAGGTCCCACCGAGATTTGAACTCGGATCGCGAGATTCAGAGTCTCGAGTGCTAACCGTTACACCATGGGGCCGATGGAAACACGGGCAACTTAAACGAATATCACAATTTCATATATGCTAGCAATGTACGGTAGGCTACACATAATTTTACACAATGTGATTTACATAATCTGTAAAGAATTCGTTCGTTCAAAAACAAAATCGTCAGATTTCATGGTTCAAGGGAAACGTTTAAAACCACATTACTTTACTAATTCAAATAGTGATTAATCCATTTTATTAGAACGAAAATTATAGGTCAATTCGTATTCATATAACTTTTGTTTTTTTATTAATTTGGATCCTAAATGACTTCCGTAATTAACAGCACTTTGTCGGGTGCATTTTAACATCAGTTTGCAGTGACGAAAATTTGTTCAAAACTTCCTATAACTTAGTGTTATCTTTTACGCTTTTTTATCAATTTTTTGAGAGTTTTGTTTGTAAAAATCATCAAACTGCAGGTAAGCTTTTAGTTTTGAATTTGCGTAGAATGTCATAATTAACGCAGGCCGCGTGGCCTAATGGATAAGGCGTCCGACTTCGGATCGGAAGATTGAGGGTTCGAATCCCTTCGTGGTCGCATTTGTTTTGACCATTTATTTTATCAGCACAAATGTTCACGTTTTTGTTCAAATGAGGATGGATTTGAGGTATATTTGCGTTAAAAAATATTTTAACGAGTTACTATCAATCCAGAATTCAATAAACATTTGTTATTCAAACTGTCAATAAAAATGATACAAGTTGTTGAATGCAACTTATAGTTTGGCAAAACACAATTTGAAACACGAAGGTCCCACCGAGATTTGAACTCGGATCGCGAGATTCAAAGTCTCGAGTGCTAACCGTTACACCATGGGGCCGATGGAAACACGAGCAACTTAATCGAATATCGCAGTTTCATGTTTGCTAGCAATATAATTTTGCACGTTATGATTCACATAATCTGTAAAGAATTCGTTCAGATTAAAAACAAAATCGTCACATTTCATGGTTCAATGGAAACGTTTCAAAACACATAACTTTACTAGGCCTAATTAATTTATTATTTTAGAAAAAAATATAAAGGCCATGCATATTCATATAACTTTCCCCTTTTTAAAAATCAGTTTGGAGTAAACGAAAATTTGGTTTAAATCTTCCTGGAACTGAGTATTATCTGTTTCTCTTTTTATCAATCTGAACGAATTCTGTCCATAAAAATCACAATAAGCTTTTTGTTTTGGATTTGCGTAGAATGTCCTAATTAACGCAGGCCGCGTGGCCTAATGGATAAGGCGTCCGACTTCGGATCGGAAGATTGAGGGTTCGAATCCCTTCGTGGTCGCAAATGTTTTTACCGCTTTTTTTGTCAGCACAAGCACGCACGTATTTGTTTAAACGAGGATGGACTTGATGTACATTTGCGATAACAAGTATTGTAGCAAATTGTTATCAATCGAGAGTTCAATAAACATTTGTTATTAAAACTATAAATACAAATGATACAAGTTGTTGAATGCAACAAATAGTTTGGCAAAACAAAAATTGAAACACATAGGTCCCACCGAGATTTGAACTCGGATCGCGAGATTCAAAGTCTCGAGTGCTAACCGTTACACCATGGGGCCGATGGAAACACGATCAACTTAATCCAGTATCACAATTTCATAATTGCTAGCAATACAATTTTGCACGTTATGATTCACATAATCTGTAAAGAATTCTTTCAGATTAAAAACAAAGTCGTCACGTTTCATGGTTCAATGGAAACGTTTCAAAACACATAATTTTACTAATTGATTTATTGTTTTAGAAAAAATATATAGGCCATGCATATTCATATAACTTTCCCCCTTTTAAAAATCAGTTTGGAGTGAACGAAAATTTGGTTAAAATCTTCCTAGAACTGAGTATTATCTGTTTCTCTTTTTATCAATTTGAACGAATTCTGTCCATAAAAATCACAATAAGCTTTTTGTTTTGGATTTGCGTAGAATGTCATAATTAACGCAGGCCGCGTGGCCTAATGGATAAGGCGTCCGACTTCGGATCGGAAGATTGAGGGTTCGAATCCCTTCGTGGTCGCATTTTGTTTTACCGCTTATTTTGTCAGCACAAGTATGCACGTATTTGTTTAAACGAGGATGGACATGATGTGCATTTGCGATAACAAATATCTTTAAAAGTGTCGTTATCATTCCCGATTTCAGTAAACATTTGTTACAAGTTGCAAATTTACAACAACTAGTTTGGCAAAATTTGAAGGTCCCACCGAGATTTGAACTCGGATCGCGAGATTCAGAGTCTCGAGTGCTAACCGTTACACCATGGGGCCGAAGGAATACTTGAGCAACTCAATCGAATATTACAATTTCATATTTTCTAATAAACAAGTATTTGTTTAACAAAGATAACCCTGACAAAAATAGGACCGTGCCTCTTTAATTGGACTGTACACAGGTTAATTAATGTTTTACACACACAGTGCTTTTGATCTATTCAGTTTAACAAATTACATATTTTATCAGCCATGATAATTCATATTTCCTTCTACATTCTCAGTTCTTGGCTACTACATTTTCCGTGCCTCCAACTCCCAGAAAAATGCTTTCAGGCAAAATCCATACGGCAGTAAAGTTGCTCGTAAGTATACAGCCAATCTTAATTATTTGCTTACTTCAAACTATTTGTCTCAATAATCTTCATGACATACAAAAATTAATCTGAATCTTTTGTTATCAAGATTAATTTTACAAAATATATATTTAAATTCAGATCTTCAAAGCATCCCGACGTCCACTGGTAAGAGATTGCTGGTATCTGGCTGGTGGGGTTTGGTGCGGCATCCCAACTACCTAGGCGACCTAATCCTCGCATTGTCCTGGTCATTATATTGCGGTAAGCGTACTGTTGCAATTCATTTTAAATGTACATGTTTTTGCAATTGTTCAGTATGTACTAAAAAACAAATTGAATGCGTCTTAACTGTAAAATCGGTGACCGTTAGAATTCTTTATTTTGGGGCATTTTGTCTTTTCCGCATGTCGTTATTGTATTAATATTAACAAAGGCTATAAGGTATTACACTATCAGTCCATTTTGTCTTTTCTTTGATTTGTTTTAGCATTTGTGGACACACACACACAAAACCAAAAAACACAAAAACTTAAGACAGAAACTGATTCACAAGTAACTTCATACTTGACAACCATAACTGTATTGGCACGTAGATCATTGGTATAGATTTCCACTCAGCAAACATAGCATGAGACGTGTAGAACAACAACATATAACCTTGGAGGTAGTTTCATGGTATACCCGAGCCAATATTGTGCATGTTGAATGGCGTTACAGGTGCTTTTAAGGGGTCGAACAATATACCTATACTGTTTAACAGCTGGGCCCAATCTCATAGAGATGCTTAGGCAGAGAATGATGCTTAACAATATCCTGCCAAGCAAAAAACAAGCAGGATACCAGTCACATATTGTACATGTGACATGGCAGTTCAGCTGGTAACCATATTCTAGTAAACATAAATTTGTTGTGCTTAGCTATCTTTTGTGCTTAAGCAGCTCTATGAAATTGTGCCCTGGGCCCAATTTCATAAAGCTGTTAAGCAGAAAATACTGCTTAGCAATTTCCTGCTAAGCAGAAATGAGCAGGATACCAGTCACAAATTGTACACGTGACATAGTAGTTTGGCTGGTAACCTTATTCTGGTAAGCAAAATTTTATTGTGCTTAGCAAATTTGTGTGCTTAAGCAGCTCTATGAAATTGGGACCTTGTCATTTGGTGCTCGACATGGGGCATTGTGCCCCCCCCTCTCCCATTATGGCGTGTCGTGGCCGAGTGGATAAGATCACTGGACTCAAGCTCTGGTGTTTCTGATCAGCAGAGTGTGGGTTCGAGCCCCAGTCGTGACACCTGTGTCCTTAAGCAAGACACTTAACCATGATTGCTTCGTCCTTCGGATGGGACGTAAAGCCGTTGGTCCCGTGTGTTGTGTAACGCACGAAAAAGAACCCAGTGCACTTATCGAAAAGAGAAGGGGTCCGCCCCGGTGTTCCTGGTTTGATCGGCTGCATATTGCGCCACAGCACCTTGTAAACCATTACAAGGTGCTATGTAAAGGAGTAGGTCTCATACTTCAAACATAGCCCCAAATACCTTGCAGGAAATACTGAATGTTAAGCGCTTAGAGGCTGGCCTGCAGTAGGCGCTATACAAATACAATATATTATTATTATTATTGTGCCTTCATTGAGTTCCGGGAATCTCAGAAATTCTTCTGAAGATTTTCGGTGGGGGGGGGGGGGGAGGTACTTCTGTAAGAATGGGGGAGGGGCTCCATCTGCCACATATCGTGCGTGGTACACGGCAGGATGTAGTTCAGCAGCCGAAAGAGCTCTCTATACACTTGATCCTGTCCTTATACTCGAATAACTCTTAATTTTTGTCGACTCTAGGTTTTGACAGCATCATTCCGTACTTCTACCCGATCTACTTCACAATCCTCTTGGTTCATCGAGCCTACCGGGACGCCGCTATGTGTAAAGACAAGTACGGCGAGGCATGGGAGCAGTACTGTAAACGTGTTCCGTACCAAATATTCCCTCTAATATTCTAAACGGAGGATAACAAATGGTTTTAATGATGTTAACATTTCATGAAAGGTATACGGGATTGGTAAGGTTAAAAAAACATCTTTATTTAATTTTAGTCTGAAAACTTACTGAACATGAAGTTTATACTAGGACAATATAAAATATTTCCCTCTCAAACAAAGTCATATGCACGAAAAAAGAAAAACCGCAACAGTTGATTTCAGTTGTTATAATAAAATTATTGTGCTGACACACGCTGAATGGTTTTCACTACTTTCTCCTGACTCACACAACGGATTAAGCACGGGTTTTTCCACAGGTTTGTTATTTCCTGGTTGATCACACAAAACGTGAACACTGTTTGCGGCTATTTTGCCAACTCTACCAATCCAGATACCTTTAAAAAAATAAGCACTCATAACCTTATTTGGAGTAAAAATGGTACAAACGAAAATGATTTATGTAGTTCGTTTTCACCAGTGATAATATAGCCTACATTTATTTAAAACGGCACGCGTCTGTCTTAATACAAATATTAAAAAACAGGGAAGGAGAAAAAAAGAAGAAGAAAAAAAAAGAAAGAAAAAAGAGCCAATTAATGCCTTATCGTCATTCACTGTTTTCTGAAAATTGTGCCGAGCCTTTTCAATGAATCTTTCACAGATTAATTTCCTGGTATATTTCTTGAAGACTGTGCGACTGAAATACCAATAAAAAAAACCCAGACACCCACTTTCAACAAGCGTATACGCAACACACAAACTACCACAGTACAGTCTGACGTGACACATAATGTGCTGTTGCGTAATGGTCATAATAGGTATAGACCACGCAGTCAACAAATAACTATACATGTACCTGCTTAATTACTGCATTGTGGGTTCTTTCTCTATAGTTCATGTATGCTTGGTAGTAATGAACAAACAACATTGTTGGAATATCCATTATCATAATTTTTAGTTGTAGTACAAATAGTTACGGGGAGGGTGGGATGAAAGAATAAATTGCTGAACATTATGGGTTTTTTTTAATCATCGTTTCCCGTACCTTCCGATCTTAAAATAAAAGTATGTTTACCGTTTTGAACCAACTTGTGTTCTGTGTTGATCAGCTGGAGTATTTTATTTATTTTATATGTTTATAAACTATTTATTTATGTTTTAATTGTTTATTTCCAGAATGCAACAAGTTAAAACTTGATCCTAATTTGACGGGTTTTGGGAGAGTATCAACATAATGCAGCAAAGAGTTGTTTACTGAAAAGGGGGTGTTGTGTACTTTATAATTAATGGATTTTGACGGATTCTTATGACGGTTGCTGTGTAACTCATGAACGTTTCATTGTTTTTGTTGTTGTTGTTGTTGATGTTGTTGTTGTTGTTGTTGTTGTTGTTGTTGTTGTTGTTGTTGTTGTTGTTGTTGTTGTTGTTGTTGTTGTTGTTGTTGTTGTTGTTGTTGTTGTTGTTGTTGTTGTTGTCGTCGTCGTTGTTGTTGTCGTCGTCGTTGTTATTGTTGTTGTTGTCGTTGTTGTTGTTGCTGCTGCTGCTGTTGTTGTTGTTGCTGTTGCTGCTGCTGCTGCTGTTGTTGCTGCTGCTGATGCTGTAGTGAGTTTCAAGGGTGACCTCTTGGGGCTCGATATTTGGCTCGTTGAAACCTGGGGTTGCTATTAATACATTTAAAATGATGTCAACCTCAAAAAATAATGTTTCCCAGTTGTTAGTCCAAACGAAAATCGTTTCTTTATACAAGTTTAGTTTTCGATCCATGACTGGACCAGCGCCAAGGCGAATCGAAACCCCTTTGTAACCCATCCCGTGACATGTTCTCACCTCCCTCCTCACCCCCCCCCCGCAAGAAAGGAAATAGAAAGTAAAAAAAAAACCCAAAACCCCACAACAAATAAACAATTTAAAAGAAAATAAAAAAGAAATATAGAAAACGCAGCGAAGGAAACGCGAAAAAAAAACCCGTCAAATAACTGTGAGAAAATCCTAGGAAACACAATGGTAGTCATAACAATGCATCATTAACACAGTTACGAGACTACGCCATCAATAGCTGCAACTTGCATCCTCTTAAAGCCACCCACCACTTCTGGTTTTATGTGTTTTCCCCACATTACTGCTGTCAGCCCAGAATTGTACATTGTCTCTCTGATGTCAGTCTGCAGCCTTGGCTTTCGACAGCAGCAGCAAACACATTAACTAAAAACATGATGTTTCTTACTGCTCCATTGTTATAGACAAATCATTTGCATAATGGCGTGTTTACAATCACGAGAGACGAATCTGTCATACTGCAAGTACAACCTTGGAGTGACGTCACCCGTTCAGGTGCGGCCGAGAAGCTTGTCAGCCACAAACCATATTTGGGAGACCTCTTTTGTTACCCCCACGCATGGTCGATCCAAGAATACAGTTTGCCCACAGGACATTGGTATGCAAAACACAATCGTCTTTGTTATGCCTCAGAGACCACTGGCCCGTGAAAGCAAAAGTACATACCAATGCATTTTTTTGTGTCTGCGTATGACGATCGTACTCCATTTGTTTGATTTGCCCTCAATACATTATTTGCCCTCGTCGTACATGTAGGCCTATTATGATTCATCGACTGCTCATAATGGGTGTCTCTCTTTGACTGACGAAGTATTTACGCAATTTCGAGGAGTTACGAGTTTGAGATTCATTTTGGAATAATCCCCAGTAGAACGAACACACGTTATCAGCTGGTCTGATCACAAACTAACTTGATAAACTACATCAGATATCGATATCTTTGAACCAATACAGGAATTCATAGTTGGAAACACAGGTAAGAGATTATTGTTACCTATATGAACTTGATTTGTGTAGTGCTCTATGATTGTACTGAAGTATGGAGTATCGAGGTTTCAAAAGGGTTGTTCTAACTGGAAGAGGTGTCTGAAATAAATACTTCAGTTTAAGAGTTCTAATCGAATTTAGGAAATTAGGGAATTCGTCAATCAACCGTGCTGTTAAAGAAGTAAAAGACTAAGACTTGGATTGTTATAGTTTATCATATCGTTGCGGTACCCGCTGGTAAAATGAAGGCTTCGAACTGTCTCTAGCTATTGGGTAAGCTCGGTCTAAGTGGAAAGACATCTGCTCTAGAATGGCAAAGGTCTTAGTTTCGAATCCCACCCGAGTAATATGCATGTGGATTTTGTTCACACGACTCTGGGAAGCAGGGCCTACTGAGTATATACACAACACAGTGCTCCAACACACATCGATGTATGTGTAAAACACAAAAATTATATACTTGGATTAAATTTACATAAAGTAAAATTGACATAATTTATACACCAACCTACTACAAAAATACGCTACTGTTTCCGCACCCTTGAAGTCAACTAAAAGAACCTAAGGTGACACGTTTACAGGTGTATGGAAACAACGAACTGCTACTTTTAAAACTCATTATTACCTCTAAATTGTATCTTAATTAGATTATGATTTCGGTCAAAAGAAGTGAAAATGTGGCGGTCGGATGCGGCATTCTTAGCAGACGGAGTTCAGAAATCCCAACTGTTGTCATTCGCTCTTATATAATACCTTCTGTCAAATAATACCTTTTCTTTCCTTAACTGAGTGTTATTGCACAATTTGTGTGGTCGGCCTTTTTTGTGAAACACCTGTCACAATTTCCCGTGCAGTTCCGTTTTCCCACCTTTTCTACCTCACATTATAGATTCTGAATTAAATTATGTACCTGCTTGCAAACCGATCGTGAGCTCTGAACAATAAGATGGATTTTATATTCATGTGTACGATCATTGCCAGAACACGTTCAAACAAGATGTTAAAAATTACAGTAGTTTCGGTCCATTGTAAAAAACAGTGTTCAACATTTTAACATTTTTTCTCTAACCATGTTAGCAATAGGGTTTATACGCAAGCGAAAACTGACAGTGTCTTGCCTTTTTTGCCTATTATAGTTTTGTTTTCTTCTTCTTTGCCTGTGGGAAAGAATCTGCTTGGGTGGAAATGTGATGTCATTAAGAACTGTTTGTATTATTAAAAAATATACATTATACGCAAGAGAATTGGGCTCTTTAAATTAAAACAAAAAATAGTTTATGGCCTGAAGTTTCAACCCTAGCAGAGTGTTTCTCGAAAAAGACTCTGCTATGGTCGAAACGTGCATTTGTGCATTTATACCATAGCTCCTTTTGATTAGTAAGCAGTTTGCAACAGCTAATTTTATTGTCTCATTTAAGTTTTGTATATCAACGGAATAATCATTTCGATGTCCATACTATAACCTGTTGAGACAAAGTGTCTTCAAAGTCTGACCACATTAATATGTATACGTTTAATATCTAAAAAAACAAAAAAACAAACAACAACAACAGGGCAGAATTTAAAAACAAAAATTTAAAAAAATGTCAAAAAATCTTCTATGGATTCAACCCATCAGAAACTGCTGCTTCTTTTGTGACATTCAAATGTTGATTTCTGTTGTTGCGGGGAGAAAAATTACATATGAGCGTGAATTTTTAGTTTGAGGGTTTAGACAAAGATTAAGAAAACATCTGACAGCTGTGTGTTTAGATAATTGGAAGGAATACACACCCCGTGACTCACAAAAGCCGCCTTAACGGGGGAAGGCCGAAGATCAATAATATTTATAGGCGTAGAAAAGTCAATGTATTCAGCATTCAACATGTGATGGGCAAACCTGATACAAGGGGCACCATTGAGTACGGCAATCTTTTAGACGTCTTATTTTGAATTAAGAAACCTTACTATTTTCATTTGCTATGCCTACAATTATGTTGCCCTATATACGTGAGCGATTTAGACGCCTAATTTTCAACAGCAAATTTTGCCACCCTTTTCCAAACCATAGCTAACACACTAAACCAGTATTTTAGTAAAAAGCAAACTTTGTTTCTCTCTTCCAAATCCAGACCACAATGAAGTACGTTCGGGTTTTGGGCGTAATTGTATCCAGCATTATCGCACTCACAGTAGAAGGTAAGTTTGGGGATATCAGGTTCGGGGTAGTAAGGTTTCAGCGGGTCATTGACAAAAGCAACTGAATAGTGTGGGTAAATATTAGGTTGTTTTTTAGAGGGTCCTTGACGAAAACTACTTGAATACCGGATAGAAAATATACCTTCACACTTCAAATAGAATGAACGCCTTATATAATTTAGATCATTGTATGTGATCCTGACTCTTTGAGTCAATTTAGGGCCAAACTGTTTTAAATTGCTGACTAGTCCAGTTCAAAATTGCAGGGGTGAGATTTTACTAGTATGCAAATTCCTGAAAATGGCTTGCGGGCCTGGTCTGGGTCCCTCCTTAGGCCTATTCTAGACCCAAAAGGCCGCAATTGACGGGAGATTTAATAGACTCTATGCACCGCCACACAATGTGGACTATTGTATTTGGTGACTGTTTCACATCTTTCAAGAAATTTGGAAGGCTCAAAGGGGAAAAAAAAGAGATTTTTAAAAAGAAATCTGAAATCGGGAAAAACCCTGAGAAATCACTGGCAGGGTGTTTAATATTTAACTTCTTTCGTTTTTAATTTCTTTCGTTTTCAACTTCTTTCGTTTTTAACTTCTTTCGTTTTTAACTTCTTTCGTTCCTTCGTTTTTAACTTCTTTCGTTTTTAACTTCTTTCGTTTTTAACTTCTTCCGTTTTTAACTTCTTCCGTTTTCAACTTCTTTCGTTCTTTCGTTTTTAACTTCTTTCGTTTTTAACTTCTTTCGTTTTTAACTTCTTTCGTTTTTAACTTCTTTCGTTTTTAACTTCTTTCACAAGACTCTTTAAATAGAGTCTAAATAGGCCTAAAGGACCTACAGGTAATTTAGGTAAACTTGTGACTGAGTTTGTATCAAATTTCAAAGGTTTGTGACTCAATTAATATCCAGTTTTTAATCTGTTTTTCTCGTTGCTGCCTGATCAATTACATCCATGTTTGTCAAAAGTTGTTTGGATTTCTCGTCGACGGTGCCTAGTTAGCTGTTATCATAGGCCTAGGCCTAGGCCTAATCCTCTTGTGGCTGATTCTGGCAACCGCAACAGAGCTTATAATCACAAGCAAAACGTGCGCCCCCAAGAGTTTGCATTGTGACAGACTTTCAAAATGTTTTGTGTGTAGTTTCATCACAGCGTGCATTTGTTGACTAAACAAAACATTCTAATTTATGATTTAATTGCTCACTTATCTCATTTGTTACAGCCGATGCTTACTGTTCACCAGATCCTTGCTCCAATGGAGGAACTTGCTACACGGGAGCCAGTTCCTATTTATGCATTTGTCCAAGCAAATACTCTGGAGATCATTGTGAAACGTATCAAAATGACAGTAAGTAGTTCAATTTAAGTACACACCAAACAAGCGCCGAACGAAGGCGCAAGAATGGGGCACTTGGGCTGAAATGTGAAGTGTGCACCGGTCGCCATTTCAGCAAGCAACTCTTGATGAAACAATAGATCAGTGCAAACAATGGCTGTTGCTATAAAATCAATGCTATACAAAACATCTGCTTCCTGAAATGGCGCTCATGAGTATTTCACGATCCAACATCTACACTCAGACACTACAGCTCAATTGAATAAGTTCAAGTACATTATAATTAATATTAGTTCCCCATCTTCTTAAGTTCTTGCTACACATAATGTAATCAGCCGTCACCAGGGACCTGGCATATATAGTATAGAGTTGCTTTAGCACAAAAAGTAGCTAAGCACAACATCACTATGCTTGCCATCATTTGATCAGAACACTTTTAAAAGCAATATTTTCTGCTTAAGCAGCTCTATTATGAAATTGGGCCCTGGGTCTGGGGCCAGTTTCATAGAGTTGCTTTAAGCAGAAATATAGGTTTAAAAATGTCTGCTAAGCAACAATAAGCAGGATATCAGTCATAGATGCGACATGTGGAATGTCTTTTTAGCTGATAATACTAAATAGACCTAGTAACTGGGGCGCTGTACTCCTTTTTCAAAATTTGTCATCTTCGTTCCTACCGAAAACTATCGAAAAAAGGAGTACAGTACGAACGAAGATGAACAATTTTGAAAAAGGAATACAGCGCCCCAGTTACTGGGTCTAAGCTGATAACCTTATTTTGGTAAGCATAATTTTGTTGCGTTTAGCTAGTTTTTGTGCTTAAGCAGCTCTATGAAATTGGGTCCAGGTGGACAAAAGTAGGCCCTACCTAAAATTGCAATAATCGTTTGTCAAAGTTTACACACAGCATCTGTTTACCACCCACACTGATGCATCTGTTTTATAGTAGTAAAAAACGCTGCATCGGTGTTTCAAGCTGGTCCGGAAAAAAAATCATTCTTAACAAGCTCTGACACTAAATTTGATATTTCGACGCCAGGAGTGTCCTTTATGACAGACATGGTGCATTATAAATGTACAATATTATTGTTGTTATTAAACAAATGAACAAAACTTATGAACAGTTATTGTTGCAGAACTCCAGTATCATACACTGTATCCACAAAGCCACAAATGTGTAATAGTCCAGTTAGAATAACACCCACTGTACCTCCAAAAAAATCACATTAGTCAGTCACGGTTAATTGGTTTGAAGACCACAACTGCTTAGAACATCCACGGAGGTAGAATCCATAATTCTATAACCGTGGAACATCTAACAAGTAAATAATGAGGAAACCTCACCATCAAAATATTCCCCCAAAGATAAGAATAGTCGTAAAGTATTGTACTCAACAATGAGGAACTTGTGATACGTCATGTCGTTCATGAAGCTTATTGTGATCGACGACGGCACCCCAATATGTGAAATCCAAGTTAGCAAGGTTGAGTACATTAAAGGCAGGGTGTACTTTTGGTAATTGTCAAAGACCAGTTTCCTAACCCAACATGTATAAAATAACGAACCTGTGAAAACTTGGGCGCCGTTGGTCATTGAAGTTGCAAGAAATTAATGAAAGAAAAAAACCCAACACCCTTGTTGCATAGAACTGTGTACTTTCAGAATCCCTGAGAAAGGCTTCATGCTTGAAGCCTTTCTAAGATTCAAATGTTGGGTCGTTTTCTAACAATGTTTTATATCAACTGTTCTCCAGTGCTCTCTGTACCAAGTACGTTTTTATGGTCATTAATTTTTGAAGTAATTACCAAAGGTTTACCCTCCCTTTAACACAAAAAAGTCCTTAAATAAAAGTGAGGAGAATGACTCAAAATATGATCCTTGAGTCTGGCTCTACGAGTGGACTTACTTTGTTTGTGGTGGTATTTGAAAGGATTGGGTTCTTACCACAAAATCCTCCTCATAGAAACCCAGCCATTCATCGCAATCCTTATTAAACTCTAAATCCTTCGAGAGGACAAAGAGAATGGGTCAACCTTTAGTCAAATGTCCTTGGTAGTATTGACAACAATTTTGATTTGCTTACATTTAAATGGGATGGTAATTACTCTACAAATTAGTGACCATGAAAACTTACTTGGTAAAGAGCACTGGAGAGCTGTTGATACTATAAAAGATTGTTAGCAATGACCCCCCCCCCTTGAAGTAGTGTAGTTTTAGAGAAAGAAGTAATTTTCACCCAAAAATTTAAGAAAGACTTCAGGCACGAAGCCTTTCTCAGGCATCTCAAAGCACCCAAGTATATGCAGCAAGTGTGTTTTTTTCCTTCATTGTTATCTTGGAACTTTGAAGACTAATTGAGCCCAAATTTTCACAGGTTTGTTTTTTTATGCATATGTTGGGATACACCAAGTGAGGATACGCTGTCTTTGACAATACTCTGCCTTGAAGCTTTGCGTGTGGAAACATTTATACGATTAAGTGTTTTGCTCAGTGGTTTAAAAACAATCTTCCATCTTTTATCATAATAATTTTAGGCTGAATATTCAAGAAATTTACATGCTCAAAAATTAGTTGAAACCCAAAAAGTTAAGAGGTTAAGTCTACAAAATACTCATTACTCATCTTTAGTCGATTCCCTTGTTTTTGATTTCTCAGCTGTGCCATTGAAAATTGAAAAGCACAATACAAAGTCTTCCTGTGCCTGGCACTTCCCTCATCTTCTTTTGTTGTTGACAAAATGCTGTTCCCATCCTGAACATTTAAATAAAGCAAGTTTTGCAAATGGCTATAAATAAAAATTTTCAGAAACTTCTTATACCATAAAACTTTTTAAACAAACAAAACCCGTGCAAAGATATAACTTAACACCTCCCCCAGAATTTTGCCACGTTCACTTTCTGTATACAGCCCCGAGGAGCAATCCTACTAATTTGACACTAGTTATTATTTTATACATATTTTTAAATTAATTTTAAATCTTCAGACAACAAAAACATCTAGACCAGGAGTAGTCTTGGGAAACACAAAAGTTTAAAAACTGTCACCAAAAAGATGTGTTTTTCATAAGCCCCTGGTCATAAAAACACTAAAAATATAAGAATACTAAAGCATTATAACAAAATATTTGGATCAAAAATTGATCAAAAACAAACACCCCACAAAACAAACGGATAACAACATAACGTAATATATATTCCAAATAAAACCGTGATAAAAGTATATACCTCTTTAAAAGATGGACACAATTTAGTTAATTTTGAAATTTTGTTGTTCCCCCCGCCCCCTAGTGTTACTCCCGTGCCTTCCAAACCCTTGTGCCAATGGAGCGACATGTTTCACAGGACCCCAGGGTGCCTATTACTGTTTATGCCCAACTGGATTCAATGGAACTCGATGTGAACGATCCATGGAATATGATTTGAATACTCGTAAGTTGACAAAAGTTTATTTGTCTTTCTGTTCATTTTTTCCTTTTCTTTTTAATGTTATTTAGGAATTTCTGTAAGAGCTGAAAAATATATAGCTCCCTATCCCTGATGTCAAACACCGCTATTTTTGGAAGTCTATTGAAATTGGAAAAATATGGTGTGCGTCTTCAATTGTATGTTCGTCGCTAAAATGCGCATTTGCACAATAACTTAAGAATCTGACTTCCAAGGCGGTGTATCAAGAATAATCGTGGCACTGGTCTATTTCTCACAACCATGATACAAAAAGTGATTTTGTGATTACTAAAAAGTCTGCTTTTATTATAAATGTTTATAAAAAAATGAATATGCCAACATTGACAAAAGTAGTTTTTTTTTTGAAAAAGATTTATTCAGAGAAGTAGAGCTTTTGGATTAAATGCTGTGAGCAGGTGAGAGATTGAGTTGATTTTGGCGAATTGACTGTGTGTTTTATTCAAATGTGTGCTGCTGTGATTTGTCTTTGATTTCATTTAGCGGCCTGTACTGCAAGCACGTGCTCCAACGATGGCCTATGTTACACAGGTCCCCGGGGTTCATTTTACTGTTCTTGCCCGACCAACTTCATCGGAACACGCTGTGAAACAGAAGCTCCACCAGATAATGTTACTCCATCCACTGGTAAAAAAAAGAAAGATTCTTTCTTATTTGCTATTCTTTTTTGTACTCAATGTTGGCTAAACAGTGTTCTATGCTTCTATCAGGGCCAAATTTCATAGCTCTGCTTACCATAAGCAAAGACTCGACGCTTATGGAAGCAGGGAATTCCGCGCTTACATCAAGCGTATATCACGGTTTAGCAGAGAATTTTTGCTTGTGCGCTTGCATACTCCATGTTTCTAGGCATTCTTCGCTTACACAATTAGCGCAGAAATTCGGCGCTTGCACAGTAAGCGGAGAATGGTGATCGTAAGCGCAGAATTCGGTGGTAAGCAGAGCCATGAAATTGGGCCCAGATGCCTCCACTTTTTAAAAAAGATAAAATCGTGGCACTTCCTAAAGTGTCTTAATCAAGGTGTCCATCCACCCAGCTGATGTTTCAAGCTCTTTACCTCTTGTTGAAAAGCTTTAGATTTCTGTAATTCGAGCCCCTGCACAAATGGTGGGACTTGCTACACTGGCCAGTCATCTTTTGTTTGCCTTTGTCCGCCGCAGTTTACTGGACAGCTGTGTCAAACTTCTGGTAAGTGAGAATGTTTTGGTAAAGCTTTTAAAGAACATTTGACCCTTACTCCTAAGACTTGGGTCATCTAATACCCCCAGTCTCCTCTAGGCTCCATCTCCTTCCCTGTGCTTGTTACCAACTGATTCAGTTCGGTTAGCACATACTCTCTACCCACTCCCAGTAGGTTTCACTTAAGTTTCAGTTCCAGCTCCAGCCTACTCGCTTCATTGAGCTAAGCCCAGCTTACCCTGTTCCCCTTCCCACCTTCGGCACCATTGAGCTAAGCCTAACTACCAGTTAATCTCTGTGGCAGTACTTAAGCAGCATGCACCAACAGAGTCCAACTTCCTCCTGAAAACGATCAAAGCATACTGATCGAAACCACCGGTTCTTCTTGGAACCAGCACTACTCAAAAGAGATTTTACACATCATGTTACCGCAAACCTCACCTTATTGTACTCCCACCATGCAAATTTCAATTTCTACTTATTTGTAATCAGAATTGCAGTAGCCAGAATTTTAAAAGTAGGGTGTTGAAATTTAACATTTTAAATATAAAGTGTCCAAATTACTCGTAAACTCGTGTATGAATGGTGGCACATGCTATACGGGCCAGACGGGATTTGTTTGTTCCAACTTAAGTGGCTTCACCGGAAAATAGGTTTTTCATTTTGGTTTTCATAACATGAAACAAAATGCTACCAGTTTACAAGTTCAAATAGTTCAGCCAATCTAAAATGTATACGCCTCACCTGTTTTCATATTTTGAATGTGATCGATAAATGTTTTTAAACCATAACTATTGGTGGTTTTGAGACAATTTTGCCTGTGTTTGTTCTAACCTTGCAATTTCTTGTAGATCTTTTTAAATTCTGATACATGCTCTATTATAGTTCTGTCAAGATGTACAATCTTGTGTGTATTTTTTTTACCAGTATTAGGCCCATTTAAGTAAATAATTACTGTCACCCACATTGCTTATAGCCCCTGTCCAGAGTTGTCCCAAAGCTTGCCTGAACGGGGCAACTTGTTTTCTCAGCTCTTTCGAGCGAACACCTTTCTGCAGCTGTGCCCCGGGGTTCGTTGGAGAACAGTGTGAAAGCAATGTGGTTGGTAAGTACGAAGTCACTCCTTGCCCTTCCATAGTGCGGTCCTTCTGAGCAATTCAGTCATTTGAATGGGAGACTTTGGAACGCTAGGTGGCAGCAGACTTACCAGTTAAATGTCCATTGTTTACGTAGTTCTGAGCAAGACCGGGACTCGAATCCATCCGCTCGGCCTCGACAAGGAATAGATGAAATAATCTATAAAGGACTGAGTACTCATGTCATGTTTTTGTCTTCTGTTTCTCTTTATTCACAGCTGATAGCTGCTTCAATGTGGAATGCCAAAATGGTGGCTTATGTATGCAAGATGCTGATGACGCCACCCACACAGTGTGTGTATGTACTGAAGAGTTTTACGGCCCTAAATGTGAAAATAACCATGGTGAGACTTTTTTTTTTAAGACTTTACCTAATGGTAATGATTGATTACACCACAGACATAATTGAAGGAGCTGCTTAACAGGAAAAAAAACCTTGAATGAGAGAACTACCGGTTGAAAACAAAACTTAGCAGTGAACTTGGAATGGTATCAAAGCAGAGTCAGAGTTCTATTTTGTAAAAACTAATTTGGGTTTGAACAAAGAAAAATTTTACTGGAGCGGGACTTGAACCAACGACCTCCTGATTAATGTACCGGCGCTCTACCAACTGAGCTATCCAGCCCTATGTTGGCGGTCTCCCTATTAGTCAATATCTTTGTTCGGGGGTGCCAGTCTGAAGACATTCAACCGCTAGCTGCCGTGTAGCCAGGGATCACACCCAAGTTTACGATACAACCTGGGAAGCGGCAGCCACAGGATCACCTTGAGGGGATGCAACTTTTTTACTTAATAAATATCAAGTAATAAACCACAGGGGAAACTGACTGGGTAAATTTTTAACTAATTTGGGTTTGAACAAAGAAATATTGAATTTTTTTTTTAAATAATGCTTTTATTTAAAGGCAATGTATACCTTTGGTTTTTGGAACCGTGCGATCGTTTTTATCCTGTATATGTACAATAAAACTACCCTGTGAAAATTAATTTCAAATGGTGTTAGCGTTTTTGAGGTATCGCCAAAAATCTGTAGAGGTTATGTCCACACAGGGAAAATAATTATGCATGAAATGTCGCTCAGGTTGAAATTGTTTTGAATCCCTTTCTCCAAAACCACATTCCTTAGAAAGGAATCTTTTCTCCATAAACAAAAGTAAGTTCTTTATGGTTGTTAATTTTTCATTTCTGAGTAATTACCAAAGGTATACCCTCCCTTTAAAATCAATGATAACAAAAATGCTTTAAAAATCTTGATTCCGTTTTTCAGATATTTGCACTTCAAACAATCCGTGCCTGAACGGAGGGACTTGCTACACCTCCAGTCATAACAGAACAGCCTTTGTGTGTTCTTGTCATCAAGGCTTCGAGGGTCGCCTTTGTGAAACCTCAAGTAAGCGACTTGTTCTTGTTCTTGGTTGTTTGTTTTTCTCATCTTCTCAGATTTTTCAGTTTGGGACTCACACTTTCTACCTTTAGCTCCGTAAGATTATACTTTCTTAATTTCTACCTTTTATACCCAAATCCCTTGCATGGCATTTAGCATTGTGCTTGGCAAATCTCCATCGAAAAATAAAGGAAGTTTATTCTCAGATTGGAAGCAGTTGACATGTGAAAAAAACAACATAACTTTAGTTATTCCTCATTTTTGTATTGGTATGTTTTATTAGAGTGTGTCTTTGAGCCTTGTTTGGAGCAAACTTGCATAAAAATAAAATAACAATCAGGCCTGCATTGTAATATAAGTATCGATCGATTGGTCGATCAATCAATTAATCAATCAATCAATCAATCAATCGATCAGTCGATCGATCGATCGATCGATCGATCGATCGATCAATCAATCAATCAGTCAATCAATCAATCAGTCAATCAATCAATCAATGGATCGATCGATCGATCAATTAATCATTCAATCAATCAATCAATCAATCAATCAATCAATCAATCAACACATTAACTTTACAAGGCGCCATTCCAACGTTTTTAGCTGCTTATAAATAACAAAAATTAAAATTTGTAAAGTGCACAAATCAACCAAAGTGTTCATGGCGCAAATACATAGCAAGTACAAGACTACTAATTAAAACAATGAATGGATTTGATTTCTTTAGATCCATGTGCCAGTAATCCATGTCTGAACGGTGGAGTTTGTACTAAACCATCGGATCCGTCCATTGACATGATACTGTGTCAATGCCCCAATGGATATGTCGGAGTTCGTTGTGAAATAATCGACACTGGTGAGTCTCTTCGGGATTATATTTCTCACTCAGCATCAGGAAAAGAGGAAAATGAAGTAGCTGTGTAAATGTTGAAACTCCTCCAGGAAGTGCAGCTGCTCGAAATATGTTTGACATCATTGAGTATTCTTAAGCATGAATTTTAACAGGGGCGTAGCGAAACTATTTTTCGTCGGGGGGTATTATATGTAGAAGGAAACTTGCCAACTGAACTTTGGGAAACATGATAAGTTGTCCAGTATTGGTGGTGAACTCTTACGTCACAGGTCAAAATCACCGAAAGCAACTCTGTTTCCTGGCCAATGATGTTACACCATGCTTCATGTGATTTAGGTGTTTACTGGAATCGTATGCGTGTACTATGCTCATATACTTTGGGATTTATGTTGCAACTAATTTCACACCATGATATAATTTTAGCAAAAAAAACCCCGTCTCCTCTCTGGCGAGTAGCGTTGTGCAACTTTTATTTGTATTTCTTATCCAAAGAGCCCCCTCCTTGCCTTTTTTTTTTGTCAACAGGTGAAGGGGCATGTGTCTTGGGAGCGTGCCTGAATAACGGAACGTGTGTCCCGTCTCCCTTTGCCCCCGGTGGTTTCACCTGTGCCTGCCCGACCACCCACACTGGTATGCAGTGTGAACAACAAGGTAACTATACTGAATTTGTAACCTTGCTCATTAGAGACCAGTCTTGTGAAAAGTGCGACCTATTTCATTCTTAACTTATTTCTTAAAAAAGGGAGATAAAACAGTACCCAGTACCCTAGAAATTAATTATTGCAACAGTTGCAGGTCTCCTGAAATAGGCTATCCATGCTGGGCAGGCGTACTATGGCAAATTACTTCTGCTTGTTTTTCTTATGAAAACCCAAACGCCTTAAGGTTTTACCATAGACTGTAATAGATCGCATTTTTAACGAGTGTGTCTCTTATGCATGGTGGGAGTACAATCAAGTCTGCGGCGACACTGTGTGCATAAAATCTCTTTTGACGAGTGGTTGCCGAACCACAGGTTCTTAACTCTCAGAACCACCACTACTCAAAAGAGGTTTGATGCACACGGCGTCACTGCAAACCTCACTTGAGGGTAACTATAGCTCTTTGGCCGGGTCAACTGACACAAACACCCGTCAGACTGCTTTGAATTGCATGCGTGTCATTTCCAAAGAAAGATGAAATAAAACATTTACGATACATTTTGTCTGTTTTTCTGGAATTTCGCAGCAACAGCTTCGTAGTCTGTGTCACCAGCTGAGTTTTCATATTGTAATCGCTAATTATTTTACATTCAATATATTATTTGTAAATGATATACTTATAACTCATCATTGTAATTTTTCTGTCTGCTTCATTTAAAAAAAAATTTTTTTTTACAAAATTTGACAGCTGGTCATAATTTTTATCTTCCCCCTCCCTCATGTTTCCCATCAGTACCCCTGGCCTGTGCCAGTAATCCCTGCAGAAATAGAGCAACCTGTACCAATGTTGGAGATGGTAACTACCAGTGTTTTTGTCTTGAGGGATATACAGGACGCAGATGTGAAGCTGTAGGTAGGTGTAAAGTCATAAAGCTAGCTAGTCAAATTTGGTTTTCACTGTAGCCCAAAGTGGCGGCACTACACTGGACTTAAGTTTTTCTATACCCCTCCCAGCCATCAACACGCAGACTGAGACCAAGTTATATTAAATGGACTGAATTTAGGGTTCTTTGCGCACACTTGCGCATTATATCAACACCTTATTTTGTTTTATAACCTGCTTTATAGCCAAAGTGCTCTCCACACTACCATTGATGTTAATTTTAGAAAACAGAAGTAGCTTTTGCATACTGCCTACCAACCAAAAAGAACCTGTGGTATAAATTTAAAAATGTCCTGACATTTCGACCCTAGCAGATGTTGATTTAAAAAAACCTGTCCTTGCTCTCACAAAAGTAAAACATCAGGTCTGCTCTGTTTCAAGAAAGTGGGACGGCTGTTTCTGATGTTGGCCTTGTTCCTTTTTTGTTTGTTTTTGGTCTTGGCTCCTAGGTCCTTGCGTATCATCACCGTGCGTGAACGGCGGAACGTGTGTCGAAGATGTCTATAATCCCGGTAACTTTATCTGCCTGTGTCGAGACCAGTACACGGGAGAAACGTGTACCATCCCACCACACAAAGGTAGGGGCATCGTGATCACAAGCTTTGATATCACTGCAGAACCAGAAACGTGAGAAAAGAAAACCAAATGGAAAGTCGATTGTCTGTGGTCAAGTTGATTACATGTCTTAACCAAGGGAATCCAGACAGTAAATAGTGGGGCACTACACGTTCACTGTTTCCTACGTACAGTTTTCAAAATGCAGGGTAAATTCAATTTTAAAAGGCACCCAAACCAAACAAAAACAAAACCCACTTGAAGAATATACAAATATAAGATGCATATGAGTGCCTCATGAAGTGGAATATTCCAGATTTCACTCAAGTGAACATATTCTGTGCAACAATGTAGTTATAATTTGAAAGCACTTTCAATAGCGTATTTTTTTGCATCACAATTACTGTTTTTCTTTGACTGCTCGTATCTAGTTTTCTTGTATCAATTGCCAAATGAATAATAATAGTAATAACATTGGGAAAAAAAAGAAAGAAAAAAAAAGAAGGAAAAAAAGTTTGTTTTCCTAGTTTCATTCATTCATACTTGGTTCACACATGCCCTCACACTGTCAAAAATATGGCGAATTAGTAAGAATTTCTGTAGAGTCGATTCACTTTTTTTTTAAAGCGCTCAGTAAATTGAGTTTAAAGGATTTATCTTCCCCGCACTATTTGTTTTGCAAGTCTTTGATAACTTTTTTTTCTCATTTTATGGCCATTTTGTTTTTTTTGATTATCACAAATATGGCAAATAATGATGATATATAGCACTTATGTAAGTAATTTCCACAGCTGTTTGTGGCATTGAATATTTGTTAATCTTTCCCTGCTAGATCCATGCACCTCCACACCTTGCCAGAATAGCGGCTCTTGCATACCAATCAACTCAGGGGACGATTACGCCTGCATCTGCCCGGATGAGTTCGTTGGGCAGAATTGTGATACACCAGGTGAGAGAACGCCCCCAATGTTTCTTCTGTTCCAAAAATACTCAACTAAAAGTGCAGTTCATCAATGACTAAAAAGCGGTTATTTTCCCGACAGAGCTTGAGTTTAACCATATAGGGTTTGATAGAGCCAACCTGGGCCTATATTTCACAAAGCTGTTTAATTAAAGTCCCACAAAAAATGCTTAGCACAGGAAAAACTTGGTAAGCAGAAAGAGGTTACCAGCCAAAATACCATGTAATGTGTATTGTTTGTGACTGGTTCTCTGCTAATTTTTGCTGAGCAGTTTTTTTTCTAAGGCACCATGTTCTGCTCAACTTTATAAAAAAATTGCATCGACTGCCTTAGATGAAGGGTTGCCTAGACTAGGAAGGATAGAGGTCCCATGAACAACTGCTAAGCACACTAACTTGCTAAGCACAGAGATATCCTACTTGGCCAAATCAAGCAGGCGAAATATCATACAATATTAACTACCCTTGACCTGGTAAATTTGCTAAGCACAATATTCTGCTAATAAGCAGCTCTGTGAAAACGTCGGGCCTTGATGAACTCATTTTCCTTAATTTCTCTGACTCTCTACAGATCCATGCAGTCCCAATCCTTGTCTCCACTCTGGAGTCTGTAATGCCATCCAAGTTGCAGGAGGTACCTGGGAGTTCTACTGCCTCTGCACCAGCCAGTTTCTAGGAACGACTTGTGGGGTGCCAAGTAAGTTCTGCTATGATTTGTTTTCAAATTGCATAGAAAGATGTGGAATATTATTGGTGATTAAGTGAACCAACACCCCCCCAAAAAAAAACGGGAAAAAAAATTAAACAACAACAACAACAACAAAGCCAAGACAATGACAGCTCCAAAAACAAAAAGTTTTCATTTTCACATGAAGCCTTATTGGTTAAAAGTTAGTACTTGTACCAATTTTCCTCAAAATAAGTCAGTCCTAAGGGACGCCATATTCAAGAAGTGTTTAGAGATATTTAATTTGGTTTTTCCCTTACACCGAGATACATTTTAGAGATACATTTCTTAAACTTGAAGTTTTACAAGAATATCAGGCATGACGTTTTATCCTACTAAAGTCTGTTTTTCGGTTTTGTTTACCCTCGGGTACCCTATGAGGCTTGAACAGTCTATTAGAACCATCACCCTGTGTACATGTAGGTCATCAGCCCTTGTAGATACAGTATTTCTACTTTTTTTTCCCAAGAACTAAATATCATCATGCTTGGACTAAATCCCTCATTAATTGAATCATGTAAACACACCCATGTGCTTGTATCGACAGGGGCCTGTGTCAGCAACCCTTGTTTGAACGGTGGCCACTGCATCGATGTACCAGAATCCTCGAGCCAGCCGCTATACGGGGCGGATCCCACCAGCCAGATGCTCAACTATAACTGCCGCTGTCTGGACAGGTGGACCGGAACAAACTGCGAATCGGAACTCATTGGTGCGTAAAGACGAAAATAGAAACCCCAAAAATTAAATGCGTTCTCATTTCTAATCTTTAATGTTAATGTTTTAGACCTCTTTATGTAAAAATGTTTGCATCGTTTTGTAGAAAACACATTCAAGTTTTGGGGCTACGATTTGTCTTAGTTTCAATAGAGTAATTTCAAAAATGTTAAACAATATCATGAAGTTGGGGGTCGGATCTCATACTCTCAGGACTTGAACATCATCACTTGATGCTAATTTATGCTTCGCTAGGTACTTTTATTATATTTTTGTTTCATTCTGTTGTTTTTTTATTTTGTTTTATTTTATTGTACTTGATTTCTAATTGTCTTCGTTTCCTGCCCCTCAATGTCTTTTTATGGTTGATTTGGCACATTGCAAATAAAACTTCTTTTTATTACACAGAATTGGTAGAGCTGACGAAATAGTTGCTGACATTGGTCATGCTTTGTGTGATCAACCATATACAAGAAATAACAAAATGAAAAACAACAAATGTGCAAATTTGGGCTTATTCGGTTGTGTGAGTCATAGAGAGATGCACAATTTTTAGCATGTAAACACATTGTCTTTAATTTTTGTTGTAACAACCAAAATCAGCTGTGTTTGTCTTTAAAGGTTTTCAGATACAGTTTTCACGAATCGGACATTTCAGAGGGATAACTTTCACAGAAAAAAATTATTCTAGTATGAACTTCATAATCAACAAGCTTTCAGACTAAACTTAATGGATGTTTTGTATTCTTACCAATCCTGTATAATACCTCTGACTAATAGACACACGTTATATAAAAGCAATGATGTAGAAAGTGGTTACAAATCTAAGGATAATGTTTTCATTGTTGTGTGCGTTGTTTTTTTTTTCTCGTTTTTTTCTTAGATCCTTGCACGTCTAACCCCTGTCAGAATAATGGAACCTGCTTCAGGAGCCAGTCCAGTGATAGGTTCTTCTGTATGTGTCCCGATGGTTTCTACGGTGATTACTGCGTTGGTGAGTCTTTTTTTCTTGAGTGATCCAAAAAGTTAAGGTCGAGGAGGAAAAGACAAATTTGCCTGTTCCAACTGTGATCTTATGAGGCACCAAAGGTTACATCTTGTTTTAAGGCATAAGACACTGAAAACAGGAAGGAATTCGCCGTCCTCTTAGCATACAAATATTTGCTAACAGTTTTGGTCCCGACAATTCCTTTTATCACACCTTAAGGATAAAAGGCCTTATACTCAGCGTAATACTAACCGGTCTCCAAAGCGAATTGTCAATAGCTTGCGATTACCGCGTGCGCCCTCACGCGGGTGTTGCACGCAAACAATATTTGTTGTGATCTTGCGCTCCTGCTTCAAGCGTCAGAACAACTTTGTTTTGGGGCTCGAATTTTGTTCTTCACTTTGTCACAGTCACTTCATTTATGAAGACGTACACAATAAGAAGTTACACAATATTTGCTAACAGTTTTGGTCCCGACAACTTCTCAACGCTTCTATTTGGCCCAACCAATTGTTTTCCTTGACATACCAATCCATTTTTAAGTCAATTTCAAACATCCTGTACGAGTGTTTTCTGCCAGTACTGGAATGCTTTTACGCTGATGCATGCGCAGAAGCCGGGTTTTTGTCTGGCATCAATTTGGCGCTTTGTGTAGTTGTGTCAACATTATTTTCATAACAGAAGGGACGCTTGGTGTATTAGCATCGTAGTAAAGGTGGAAAGTACTGACCACAGGACATCTGCAATGGTTTGCTCTTTTCTGAAATTTAGTTTGAAGTTTTTTCTGTTTGTGTTTTACTCCGTCATCAGCCGATCCCTGCGCTGGAAGCCCATGTGAGAATGGTGCAACGTGCCAGTCTAGTGGGAGTTCCTACCAATGCATCTGCAACTCGGGTTATTCCGGAGCCAGTTGCAATGTAGAAGGTAAGGTTAGGTCAGAATGAAGCTCCTTTGGCTCCCGCTGAGGCTGAAGGCTTTCTTGGCTACGGCTTAAGCTGTAGGCTTTCACAGGTAACGCTGAAAGTTTTAACCCCTAAAAAAAAAGATTCATCTGCAGCATCATTGTGTATGCATAATTTAATTATTGGCGACAATTTAATTGAAAGAAACTCCACACCTGGTTTTTTTTAACCTCAAAGGGATGTCCAAAAGTTTCCACAATACTTTTCAAGATCTCCACCTCCCCCAAATTGTAAAAAGAAAACCAAAACCCAAAACAAACGGACTGCTTAATGTGGTTTTTACTGCTGTACAACAGAGAGCAAATGTGTGTTTTCAAATGATGAATAAATAAATTGAATTGACTTGAATTATTATCAACCTGAGTGTCTTCCTAGATCTTTCTCCCAGTGATTCTTTTGGTTGATTCCTCTGCAAAAAAAACCAATTTTTAAACACGCTTTAGAGTCTTAAACAGCTGACCACGCCCCCTTCCACTCAATTATAAATCCTTGTAATTGTTAGACGGTGAATATTTTGATAGCTTTGGGATCGCCACTTAAGTCTCATACTTGGCTTCACGGGCTGAATTTTGGTTTTGTCGCCAGATTTTTGCCACGGCAATCCTTGCATGAATGGAGGAACATGCAGCTTGACACAGGAGGGGTTTGAGTGCAGTTGTCTCCCCGGGTACGCAGGGACGCATTGCACGGAAGCAGGTAACATCATTATAGTTATTGCAAGCGGGAGTGGAGTACGGAAGAATAAATAGCAGTTCTGCGTCCCGTAGCAGACGAGGCCGAAGGCCAGGTTGGATACGGGAGGCAGACGCGCTTTATTTTTCTGTATTCTACCAAGCGTGTATGTGTGATAACAAATTAATCATCAAGCAAACTCTATCCATATTTTAGAACAGCACAATACACGGGGTTAAAACGGCGCAACACCAAAGAGCAAGTCCGAGCAGCGACCATTTGTCAACCACTAGTCAATGTTCCATGGTTACCTATGCATGAAATACATCCTGGGTACCAGGCAAAATCGCCAAATGGTCGACAATAGCCAACTATAGTCCCTTGCTCGAACTTGCTCCAGGGCGTGATATGTGCTGCGCAATATAGGTTTATATACCTCTTGTTGCTATGGGTTGACCAATTAGAATCGTGTTTGCTCGAAGATAAAACAAAACAATTATGATTTATATGGCACTATTTCATAAAGCACACATGATATAGATGAGTCTTAAGAGATTTACAAAACAGAGATAAACTAACATTCCCTAATAGCAGGTGGAAGATTGCTCCAAATCATTGGTCCAGCGGAATGCTTTTTTGATCCAGAATTTTGTTTGTGGACTGAAGAAACTTGGAGGGGGTGTAATATGACAGTAAATTGGAAAGAGAGTTTTGGTCAGGCATCCATACAACAAAAAGAGCAAGTTTAGAATAAATCTGTCACAAAAGTTTAGCGGGAAAAAAAGAATGTGTTTGAAGTGTTGACGGCGACACGAATTGAATCAAAAATTTCAAATTAAAGGCTGCTATTTTGTTTCTGTTTTTTTTTTACAGAGCCATGTTTCCAGATGCCATGTATGAATGGTGCTACTTGTATCTCAGTCCCACGTGCTGGCTCAAGCTCCTTAGAGTACCAGTGTCTCTGCCCACAGGGCTTCGGTGGGCTGACTTGCGCGGTGAACTTTGGAGGTATAAAAGACCATGATGAAATAGAATCAAAGAGAACATTTGTTCTCAGATTGGCAAACTTCAATAGCAATCTGGATGTCTTTAACCTTAGCAGTGTCCCAGTCTGATTGCATTGGTAATTGGTTACACAACCCACTGCTTGTCCTTAAAATAAACTTTGTGAAAGTTCAAGTTGTGACCCAAAGTACGACTTGTGTAAAAACTACAGTCATATGTTTCTAGAAAAAACAAAGTACAGTAATGTACAGCTTATAAATGCATGGCATCACGCTTATTAAAACACTGGGCACTGCTAGAGTTAAGGCATCTGCAAAAGCTTACAATTGCTTTTTCAGCACCTGTTTTCTCAATTAAAAAAGAAGCCCCTCCTTCATCTGACAATTTCTTGCTAAATGCTGCCGACCTTGCCCCTGCAGTCCCCCATCCCCGGTCACTACACCCATCTCCTTATTCCGCTTCCCACCCCCCCCCCCCCCTTCCCGCTGATCTTTTCTATGCTTGTGTGCTTTACATGTGTACTCTCTTTGATTAGGTGTAAACATGTGTGCTTTGAATCGGTGTGCCAACGGGGGCAGTTGTTATCGGAGCTCTGATCCGTCAGCCACAACGTATGTCTGCAGGTGCCTCGCGGGCTTCACTGGTGAAACATGCGAGCAGACGGAGTGTATGTACCCACACACACAATTTACTTTGTTCCTGTTTTGGGTGTGGCATCATCGATTCATTAATAACACCATAACACAGAGAGATATATATTAACCTGCTTTGACGAAGTAGTCTTTTTTCCTTACGCTATTCAACTCATCTGTTAACACCCCCTCATGTGTTCTGTTTGTTGTTTTCACCCTTACACTGATGTATAATAAGCACCACTTATTCAGTGCTGTTCTGAGATCTGCGGGAAAACATAATCCACATACCTACTACTCGCTTGGGAATTTTCATAACTTTGGGCTCAACTGATCATCGAAGTTGCAAAAACATAGTGAAAGGAAAAACACCCATGCTGCATAAAATTGTGTGCTTTCAGATGCCCGGGAAAAGCTTCATGCCTGATACCTTTCTCAGATTCAAATTTTTGGGTGGGACATTTCCTCTTTCTCTGAAACTACATTACTTCAAAGGGTGGCGTTTCTAACAATGTTTTATAACATCAACAGCTCTCCAGTGCTTTTTTACCAAGTCAGTTTTTCATGGTCATAAAATTTTGAAGTAATTATACCCTCACTTTAAAGACAAAGTAAAAGATATTAAAATCTGAAAACTCACTGAGGCTTATAACAGTACCAAACCTCCAGAGCAATATTCCTGTCTGAAATAGTCTCCAAGTTGAGGAAATAGCATTGGCAGACCCCAACACACCTCTATTGCTTATTGCCATTGCGGCAATTGAAATAACCTCCGGATGAACATGCACAAAAAGTCAAACAAAACTGGAAAAAATTGTCAAAATTGTTTTCACTTAAACTTGACCGTGGAATTTGATGTTGGTAAAAGGACAACACATTAACAGGTTTTATTTCATAACTAGAGGTTTGGAAGTTATTTTCATCTTCTAAAAAAAAAAACACTGAGGTACTTTTCCTGTTATTGTACCCAATAACCAGAACAGCATTAAATCATGGCAAATTAACTCCAAAATAGTAATTGAGTGTTATTGGAACTAATGATGATAGAGGTTGAGTTAGGTTGTCGTAGCATGCACACAAATTTCAGAAGATTTCCGCGAAGGTTTTGGATCAATCATCATGTATTGACAAACTGTTCCATAATAATCCAAATTGATAAAGCATCAGTTTTTAGGTGACATGCATTGAGTTTCTAAATTTATTTGTGTTGGTGTTTTGTTGTTGTTGTTGTTGTTGTTGTTTTGTGAAAATGTACTCACATCGTTTTTGCAGTGGCTTAGTAGTAAGATATTGGTATGAGACATAAATGCTTTGAAGTGTATTTTTTAAAATGAAACAGCCATCGTTTGTTTGGTCTTTGCTCTATGCTTTGCCCAACTAAAAGCAATATGTGGTAAACGTGTACTCTTTTAACAGCATTTCAGTGTAAACGGTTTCTAATATTAACAATCTGTGGAATTATTCATCTAAATATCGCAGGAACTAACTAATTTCTTCTTCTAACCCCACGTGCCTTCCATTCTTAAAGCAAACCATATTTGGTCATGTGCTTATGTTTTGAACCAGTGGTTTTCGCCGTTACAGGAATGTGTAATGCTTGCATAAGGATGATTAGTCTCCGAAAGTATTACATTTTTATAACTACTGTTGGTGCTATTTTCGTGACACGTGTTGGATTCAAGCTCGCTTTAGTGTGTTTTGAGCATGAGCAGACCTGGGCACAATTTCATAAAGCCTGAGAGCACAAAAAAACTTGCTTAGCAGAAACAGGTAACCAGCCGAAATTCCATGAAGTTTACATTGTTGTGACTGGTGCCCCAGTCATTTTACTGCTCAACAGCATAGACGTTTGCAGGGTTTCTCTGCTTAACAGCATTCTGAAATTGGCCCATGGGTAGCTCACAAGGGCATTGAAGGCAATTTGTGTCTGCATGGACCTGGACATTGCCTTGATGTCCTTTGTATAAAAGTTCAGAATGTTCCATCCCGCTTGCACTCTAACCTTGTGGCTTGTAACTACAGCTCCTGTCGGGAACGAAGAGTCTACATTAGCCGCTGAGTTGCCCTGTGCTGGTGTGGATTGCCAGAATGGTGGCATATGCTTCCAGAGTGGGACAGGAACACAATATGTCTGCCAATGTGTTTCGGGCTTCACTGGGCAGCACTGCGAGGCAGCTGTGACTACACTTACCGTAACAACGACACCTGCGACTACACTTACCGTAACAACGACACCTGCACCGACAGAGGCGCCTACAACTACCACACCAGCACCTAAGGGTAAGAGATGTTTTATCAACTGCTCATCAATGTCTTCCAACATGGGCTTGTAAAATCAGCTGCAAAAATGTGTATCTTGCAAAAAAAACTGTTTGATATATTGCTATGTTCATTTCTACAAACTTCGGTTAGGCTTGATTTCAAGGTAGAGGTGATATGAAGCAGTAAAACAAATATGTATGGTCATTATTTTTATGATGTCTATAGATTGAGCGTATCAACCAGTATTGTAAAAAAAAAAAAAAAATAAAAAACAGTGGAGAGTAAACATGGTTCCTAACTGCACCAACCTGACAAGTTTTATATGCAAAATTATACCTGAATGTATGAATTCTTGATTTCCCATATCAGTGTGTGTCTTCAGTGATGAGACTTACGAGGAAGGAGGAATGAGAGCTGAGGGCTGCAGGGACTGGTAAGCAAAACTGCTTAGCGAAAAAGAATTTGAAGCTAACAATGAAACTTCCCGGTTTGATGTATGTGTGGAAAAACGTGTATTGAAAATTACTTTGGAGGAGATCCAAACCGGAATTGTAAAGGAATTGTGAATTAGATTTAATTCAGCAAATAAAAAATGTGCAGTTTCTTCATTTGTTTTTTGCCAATTTGAATTTTGATGTTAGCTGTGAAAAGAACTCGATGGGGACAATGGTAATTGTAATAATGAACCATTTATTATGTGCTGATATCCAACACAGAGCGTAAAAAGAGGAGAGGAATGGGTAGCAAAATGCTACACAAAATGTCGCAGTTTCTACTTTTAAAATGTCATTTGCTCCTCAACTTTAGCGCTCAGTGTGCACAAAACATGTTCGGTCTACGTATTTTGCTTTGCAAAATTCCTCAATGAATTCATTCCCTGAATGATGTTTTTAAAAAAACGGATGAACAGAGGGCAGTGTTTATGTAGTCAGCATTAAATTATTATTGTTGTTTTTATTATTGGAATATATTTCTGGTAATGAAACCAAGGGTGCCTAAAAAAAGATTTGATTGCTGTAGCTCGCAAGTCTGAGTAAACCTGTAAGGGTGCTTGCTGTATGAACCAGAATCTGTCTGGGGTTACCCCCTGCTCTTCCACAATATGTTCTGGGTTCCGCCACGTGCATTACTAATCCTAGTACACAGAACCTACAGCTTAATGACCCATTCAAAGAACAAAGCAATTATGGTAAAGTGTCTTGCTCAAGGACACAAGTGCCATGACCGGGACTCGAACCACAACAACGAGGACCCCTAGGGAAATGAAACTCGAGGGGAGTTTTGAATGAAGCCATTGATTGGAGAAAAAAAATGAATATGTCGTGGTAAATTGATCCACGTTATCAAAGAGTGACTGTTTATTGTGATTGTGTTTCGTTTTGCTACATTCTGCAGTGGATGGTAAATTTGGGGGGTGAAACTAAAAATCCATTCAAATTCAATACAAGTGCATTGTGTCAGCGACCCATTACAGAGTTGCTAATGTTTCCTGATTCTGCCGGAATTTCCCTAAAAATTAAACCAATCTTTCCATGTTCTGATGAACACATTTGAAAATCTCCCTGATTATGGAAACCTTGTCCCTAGCTATTATGTTAAATTCAAATCAAAATATCTCCCTGATAGTTGTACAAAAAACTCCCTAATTGCATGATATTGGGCGGTCAGGTTGGTGTAGTGGTATCTTGCCTTGCCTTTCACCTCTGGGACCCCGGTTCAAATCCCACCGGGGGGGCACTATGTGGATTGGGTTTTCAGTCCCTACCTGATTGCGTGGGTTTTCCCCTGGAATAATTCTCTGGGGTTTTCCTCCCACGTCTAAAACTGAAGCTTCCTTCATTGTCTTCTCTCCTTTGGGTTCTTGGCTAGTACAGTGATTTAGTTCGCTTTTCTGAGAGTCCTTGGCTTCACAACCAGAATAAATTAAATGAAATGAAATGAAATGATGCAAAATTTTTGCAGATTTGCCATTAACGTACTTAGTACAAATCCATTACGGATGCCAAACTTGCCACAGATAAGAACATTTACAAGTGTTTTTGGGGTTGTTTTCCCCCTGTACTACAGTGTGTGCAGAAATGGAGGCTGGGTGTGCACCAGTCCAAGATGCAGTAAGTATTCTTTCAAAATATTCTTAGCAATTCATCGCTAAGTATTCAGTCACTGCCCATAACAAAATCCAACACTCTGTGAAAGCCATATTCTCAAATTTCACAGTCGAGAAAGACATTTTGTATTAAAAAAAATTCATAATAATCTGTTTGTCTACATAGGCTTTTGTATTTTGTGCTTATTAGTTCACTGAAAAGGAGTTAAGTTGAATAATTTATCCAATATTTTTTCCTTCCTAACTTTATTCTCTCTCAATGAGGGGCAATGGGAAAGTGTTTCAGGAAATACATAGGAATATAAGTTTCAATAAATATTATTTTTTGCATGTTTGACAGAATGCGTATACGATGGTCGGACTTACAGCAATGGTGAATCATGGAAGAATGATTGCCTCTTTTGGTAAGTTCTAAAAATGAATGTTAACCTTACCTATATCTTTATCTAGAAATAAGGATAAAGTCGATAGACTGTGTGCAAGTCTCTGACATATCGCAAACGAGAAAACAGTCGAATGGAGACTATAATTTGTTTGTGAGATCAAATTTTCTTTTTAGTTTCTATTTGAACAAAATTCTTGAAACTAAAAATACTCATAGCAATTCTTTATAAGTACAATTTCGTTTTTTTGTATAATACAAATAATTTGTTGAAAAATAACATTGAATTAATAGAGGGACGAGGATCATTTTTTTACCAGAGGAATTAATGCTGTAAACCATGTATATTGTATTAGGATGTTTGGAACCCCATTTGTGAATCATGTCCAATTTGTGCAGCCATCACATAGGTTTAATGATATTAAAACATGAACATCAATTGGGCAGAATTCTTAATTGTTTACAAGTAACCGAAAGCTGAGATCAAGTCTTATTCTCAGGTTTTTTGTTGTTGATTTGTTAAATTTATTTATATATTTTATCGCTAAATTTTACTTTCCCAGCAATGAGATATTATTTTGTATAGCCATAAATGATGTTAAACTGAAGTATTTGAAGAATTGCGTACATGTGAAACTCAGGATGGTTGGGAGAAGTTGGTGGGGAGAACTAAAGCAGTTTATGCTTATGATTTGCTAGAAAAGTGAAACCAATTTTGTAAAACACAAAAAAATAAAAAAATGAACTGCTAATTAAAACGAAACAAATTTTGCAAAGTACTCGGCAGTAAACGGTAAGGCTTAATTTATCGAAATTAAGAATTAGCTGAGAACCGAGTAACAGAGATGTGAACAGATATCCGTGAGTAATAATAATAAAATATCTTTATTTTGCCAGTTCTTGTTTGAATTCTGTCGCGTCATGCTCAGATATGGATTGCAGAGACCGTAAGTGTCTTAATATTGTTATTATTATTATTATCATTATTGTATATTTCTGGTAATGAAACCAGTAGCTCGCAAGCCTAAGGAGAAATCTGTAAACAAAGGTGCTTGCTATGTGAACCAGAAACATGGGTTAACCCCTACTCTTTCACCATAAATGTTCTGGGTTCTTTTTCCGTGCACTACCAATCCTAGTACATGGGGGCCTATGGCTTAATACACCACCCGAAGGACAAAGCAATTAAGTATCTTGCTCCAGGACACAAGTGCCACGATGGGGACTCGAACCCATCCGCTGCTGATCAGAAAAAAACAGATCTTGAGTCCGTTGCTCTTAACCCCACAGCCATGACGCGCCACAACAAGTCTTGCAATGGATTCTATAAGTATTCAAAGAAAGTAGTTCTAACATTAGAAATCAAACGGTGTCATATGTACAGGGACCAATCATTCTACTTTTTTACTCTTTGGTCAAAGGAACTTATGTCCAGATGAAATAAAAGAGGATTGACAAACTTAAAAATGCGTAGATGAAAGTACTGTGCTGTTATTCATATTGATCACTCTGTAGCTATATCTTAAAATACATGGTTGGAAATCAAAATAATAGAACTTGGAGAGAACTGAGGGGAATTTTTGTCCGTGTTTGCTGTAAAAGCCCTCTATGACAGCTGTGGGCATGGAGTATAAATACCATGGGACGCACAGCTAAAATGGCAGCACGCATGAATTTCCTCAAAGCAGATATATGTGCACAGCATTCTTCAAGCTCTATTTCTAAATGTTTGTAACAAAGGAAGAAAAAACAGGCAAGTACCACAGATTCGCTGCAAACCAGGAGTTTGAGCTACCTCATGTACGGGGAGCTAGAGACTAAAGATGGACGCATAACTTAACCATCTCTTTGTGCTTTCTTCCATCTAGGTTGTGTACATGAAGGTCAGATGTATGAGCCAGGTAGCAACAGGTCGGATAGTTGTAACTCGTGGTGAGTAACATTCCATCAGAGATTTGAGTTCTCCTCTGTAGAGTCGAAACGTATTTATTTTATGATCCCTGGCTACACGGCTGCTAACGGTTGTATGGCTTCTGACTGGCACCCCCGAACAAAGATATTGACCAATAGGGAGACCGCCAACATAGGGCTGGATAGCTCAGTTGGTAGAGCGCCGGTACGTTAATCCGGAGGTCGTTGGTTCAAGTCCTGCTCCAGTCAATTTTTCTTTGTTCAAACCCAAATATTTAGAAAGTTTACTCAGTCAGTTTCCCTTTTGGTTTATTACTTGATATTTATTTTATTTTGTTCACTTCTTCACTGGCAAAACAATACAAAAGAAAAACAGGGAATTACAAAATAAACAAATATAAAAAAATATATATAGAATAAACAATGTCAACCATGATATAAAAATATTTTAAAAGTTACAACAAATCCTCAGTGAGTGGCAAGATGGAATGGGTGACTAGCACCTCTACAGAGCCATCCTACCACAGTTGAAAGGGAAGGGGGAGAGGGAAGGGGGAGGGGGAAGAGGGAGGGGAGGAGGCACGTACCTACACTTTCATAGCACTCCACTGTACCAGGCATTCATCTACACGAGCTACATGGCGTAGTATTTTCTTTCTTTACCTTCCACCTCTAGGACCCCGGTTCGAATCCCACCGGGGTCACTATGTGGATTGGGTCCTCAGTCCCCTACCCAGTCCCAGGGTTTTTCCCTGGAACAAATGTCTGGGGTTTTTCCATCCAAATCTAAAACTAAAACTTCCTTCCTTGTCTTCTCTCCATGGGGTTCTTGGCTGGTATAGTGATTAAGTTCACTTTTCTGAGAATCCTTGGCTTCACAACCAGAATTTATGAACAAATAAACATACAGTCTACCTGCTTCTGCAGTGGTTGCCCTCGTCTAACAATTTTTTAGAACACAATGTTAATGTGTTCATAACGTTGACAAAAAACCAATCTATGACACTACCTTTAAACCTCTATTCAACTTGCAATTAGATAAATGTAAAAAAAAAAGAAAGAAAAAAATGACTGATTCTTCTTTTTTTGACCTCTGTCATTTTTGTGATTCTTATTTTGTCAGCGTATGTAATGCTGGAGCTTGGATGTGCACTGAACGCGGATGTGGTAAGATATTTCTATATCCTTGTAAACTCATATCAGGAAATTCTTTTCGCAAGATTATTTGAAGTGAAATTCAGAAATTTTAATATGTTTTCACAGCATGGTCCTGCAGAAAGTCAGACCAACTGATCAACTGGAATCAAACTGACAAGCAAGTGTGGATCAAAAGAAAGAATTGAAGTCCTCAAGTTTGAAATAAAGATGTGAACAATTGCCACGTAGACAAAATTGAGTGATTACTGTCATGGTGTATACATGAACAATGTTTTTTTTTTTTTTGCAAATTTCTTCTTCAGGAAAAACCTGCGAGTTCAGAACCGTTGTGTATCTTCAAAACGAGAAGAGAAAAGATGACTGCAATACTTGGTTAGTTAACGTAGTGGCTGAAAGATAATGTTAAGATCATTTTTTTTAATTTATCTTTTTTTTGGGGGGGGGGGTTGTTATTGAGGTTTTATAACATTTGATTTATAATAATATATAAAATGTTAACTGTAAACCAAGGGAGGGGTCTCAAAAAGCTTAAATCAATCCGAAAGGTCAAGCGTTACCCATTTTAAAATTAAAATAGCCGAGTTGTAAAATATATTTCTTTATTCAAATGCTCAATTATTATTTTCAGAACCTTTCTTGTTTTTTTCATTGATATACATCTAACCACTGGTTCTTTTCAGAACCACCGCAATTCGTGGGGAGGTTATTTTTACGGTTCCTACAAACCTCGATTAACACTTTACTCATTTTGATTTCAGTACCTGTGACGGCCAGTGGCTATGTACAACTAAAGACTGCAGTAAGTGGATTTGTTTTTGATGGGTTTTTTCTTAAAAAATACACTAATATGATGACTCATTCACCATCTTGTGAGCTCACCACCCTCTGCCGTATTTCTTGAATACATAATTTTTCTTTATTATGATTTGATCAACAAAAACTGCAAACTTGACGTGCGTTGGTGATTTTCTTGACTAAGCATTACACTGCAATTTGATGGCGTGTTCTGAGTTAAGAGACTCGGACTCAAGCTCTGGTGCTTCTGATCAGCAGAGTGTGGGTTCGAGTCCTGGTCTTGACACGTCTGTCCTTAAGCAAGCCACTTAACCCGTTATTGCTTCGTCCTTTGGATGGGATGTAAAGCTGTATGTCCGGTGTGTTGTGTAATGCATGTGTAATTACACTTTCACTAAGAGAAGGGGGTTTGCCCTGGTGTTTCTGGCAGTGACTACATAAATTTGTCTCATAATTCAAAAATGTCAAAAATCTGTCTTAAAATGTTTCTGTTTGTTCAAGCACGTTGAGTACCTTCTTGGTAGATACGTGTACTATATAATACTATATATTATATATTATTAAGTACAATATTTGTTACATTAATTTAACCCCAAATTTGCTGTTTTCGTCAAATGAAGTTGCTAACTTTTTTTGCTTTTGTTTTCTTCTCTTCCATGTAACTTGCTTCTCGTTTGGCTGATGAGCAGAGGCTGAGTAAGTCACATTCATAATTGTTTATTTATTATCACTTTTATTATCTTTTTTGCCATCTTTTCACTGATTATGAATTTGTTGTATTACCTCTGATCTATATTATGTGTCTTGTGTCAGTGTAGCTATTGTCATGTCCGCTGTTTGTCTGTCTATCTGTTTGCTTGTCTGTTTGTTTTGAGTTTGTTTGTTTGGCTGTTTTTTACAAGCGTCTGCTTATCAAAACAGCCTCATATTCTAGTTATGATATTTATCCTGCTTATTGCTACTTATTTACTTGTTTACTTTACTCCATCATTACATGTATTTTTTTAAAATTTGTTTATAGAAGTATGGAATTATATGTGCATCTGAATTGAATTGAATCGAATTGAATGTTGATTTGTTTACTGCAAATCATTCAAAGCGACAAACGTATTTTAAATCTGCGTGCATAAAAGTATTATCCTGAAGTTGTAGTTTTTAAGTCCTTTCCTTGATTTGGGGTGAAATGTCATTTACCCTTTTACATTTGGTCTACACTTGGTAATAGTTTTCCAGCAAGTTGACACCATTTGAAACCAATTAACAGCAAATGGATAATATCGACTGGTCAAACTGTAGAAGGGTTAACTGTTAACAGAATGTTGGAAGTTGAAACATATATCACCCATGATGTATTTTTGGGGACATTTTGGGGGGGTTTAATGATGGAGATAAGTTTACAAGTTTTTACCTTGTGAAATTTGGGCCAATTCATCGAGCAAACTTAAAGTGTAGAAACAGCTTTTTAAGTGGACTTTGAAGTGTTTTTGCTTACAATATAGGAGCCAAGGAGCCAGTAACTGCTGTTTAAGTTTGCATTGCTCTATGTGAAAGAGACACACGTTCCAATCTGTTTTTGTCTTTGCCAAGTCTGTGGAGAACTCTTAACTCTTAACTGTTTTTTTTGTGGTTGCAAATTTCACATTTTGCCACAGCAGAGGTAGTGTATCTAAAATCGCTGCCTTTCTCTTTTTTTGTTCACAGCCCCATTCAAATAAAGGTGGAGTTTAGTTTTATGGCTGATTTCAACAGTGTCTCCAATAAACAAACCCAATTTATCAGGTTAGTATTGCAGGCCTGATGTTAAAGAGAAAGTTTATATATTAATTGCTTTTTGGTTGAGCTACTTTTGTTTCAACTCTTTAGTTTGTCTTTGAAAACACCATCTAACCAACCTGTGGAGATGTCATCATTAATCTCCGCACTAATGACGTCCGTTTTGCTCAAAATGAAAAATTTGTCAGCGAGCATTTCAATACTTGCTCCTTAATCCATTCAATTATTTTGTTTTTATCAATCGGTTCTTGATTGTCTGTAATTTGAATAATTTGTGGACTTTTCTTTCATTTCCGCCAGATGTGGAAATAAATGTCAAGTTGAATTGAATTGGATTTAAATTTGACATTTAGTTTAATTATTTGGGGTTTCTATTTCACCTTGGTTGCAGGGATCAAAATCACTTGATGTGTTAGCATTTAACATGATATTAAAGAGTTTTGTTTTTGTTTTCTTTCGCAGGGATTTGACGGCTGATCTAAACACAAAACTAAAACTGACCAATCACATCCAGAACTTAACGGTATGGCAACTCCCCATAATTGTTATCCCCTACCTTCCCCAAACCCTACCCCAGTATTTAAAATAAATAAATAAAAACGATAACATTGGAAAGAAATTTTAAAAAAAGTTAAATATATATATACATAAACAAATGTAAATTCGAAACCCAAAGAGAATTACAAGAATTGAAAAAAGTATGAAATTTTTGTATCAACGACGCTTACAAGTTATGTTATTTTGACCAAAGTCTTTAGTAATGTTAAAATATCTGTATGTTTACAAAAACTTCCTTTTTAGTATTATGAATATTAATTGATTTATTGCTGAGTGTCATTTGTAGTGACTGCTTTCAAATGCTCTTAATTTCATACAAGCCTTCGAGAAAGACTCTGCTAGGGCCACTAACTCGTTTTTGCATTTTTACCAAAGTCATTTTGGTTGGTAAGCAGTTTGCAACACCTAATTCCATGGTCTTATAAAATCATACAAATGTGTGTTTGTGCCCTTTTTTTAAAAACCTGGATGATATCTTTTCCGTTTTCAGATTGCTTCAGGTAGCATCAAAGTCACATTCTATCTCGTGGAGAACAAACAAGACAGTGTGGATATTGAAACAGTGGTTGTTACTCTTGAAAATAAGGTAACGCGATGTTCCTTCCCTAAGAATAGTTCATTAAGAAGAATTGACTAGATAGACTAAGGGCTAGATTACTCTGTTGGTAGAGCACCGGAACAGAGGTTCGAATCCCACTCTCCTGCTCACCTCAAAACTAGAATAATTAGTACAAGTGTATTGTATGATTTACCTTTTTTTTTTTTACATGTGTTTATATCTTTTTTCTATTTTCCTGAAAGTTCATGTAATTTGTTTTAAGTCAACCATGCAATGTTATTGATCAGTTTCATTTTCTTTGTAACATTGATCATTGAGTGAATTTTTTTTATGCTTCACACCAGACTCGCAGACCTTCCTTGATTTCTGATGTTTTGGGGGAGAGTTTGGGGCATTAATGGCCGCCGGGAACCCTCCTTTAAATCAGTTGTTATGTAAATCACATGGGGTTTTGTAAATTACTCAGGAATTTTCTAATGGGTGACTGTTAGTTGTGACGCAATTAAGTCTGCTGTTTGCAGCCTGTAAGCACAAAAACTTGCTAAGCACAGACAAATATTGCTTAGCAGAAACAGGTTACCAGCCAACATTCCACAAAGTTCACATTGTTGCCACTGGTACCCTGCTCATTTCTTGCTAAGTAAAGAAACTTGCCAAGCAGAATTTTTCTGCTTAACAGCTTTATGACATTGGGCCCTGGACTCAACTTTGGTGTTTCTAATCAGCAGAGTGTGGGTTTGAGTTTCCCGTTATGGCGCTTTTGCCCTTGAGCAAGATACTTCACCTTTAGGGCTTCACCCTTCAGATGGGCCTTTAAGTTATAGGTCCTTTTTGTTGTAATGCACATAAAAGAACCCAGTACTTCGTTAAGAGCAGGGCTTTGCCCAGGCGTTCCTGGCACAGTGTGCTTTTACCAATATTAGTCCCTGCAACATACCCAACAGATGGCAGAAACAGATGTAATCAATCAATCATATACAATTTATAAAGCACCTATATCAAGGTTTGCCCAAAGGCGCTGAGGCAAAGAAGAAATAAATAAGTTATTGATGGTAGGCCTCCTGAAACAAGAGGGCTTTCAGGAGTGCCTCAAATGTGTTGAAGGATGTTGTGTCCCTGATGTGATTTGGAAGTGTATTCCAGAGTTTGGGTCCATATAAACCATTTATCTATCTATCTATGATGTAATCACTATATTGGTATTATGAGAACAATCTTGGCCTTTTCTGACAAATGCTGAATGTTTTTGTTGTTTTGCCGAACACAGGTCAACGACAACTCCTACAACTTTGTATTCAATGGACAAGAGTACCAGGTGGATCCTGGATCCTTCCGAGCTGAGAAACTCAACAGTAATGGAGAAGTTGTAAACAAGGAGTCGATGACATTAGTTATTATCATTGCTGTAGTTGCTTGTGGTGCTGTGGGACTTCTTATCGTCATTGGATCGGTCTGCTGGCTGGTATGTAGCGGATCTTGTCTTTCCATTCCCCTTCTCTCCTCTCCCCCACTTCGTTGTAGCTGTGTAACTGTCTGGTTACCAGCCTCTCCAGCCAAATTCATGAGCAGAAACATAGCATTCGTAAAACATCTGATGCATTTGAATGAATGATAAGGCCGCATCTGAATCGATCAACTTCGGCTACAGCTATGGCCATTGGCTGCAAGTACAATGTTGAAGAATGGGGGTTTGGGGGCAATCTAGCCAGAGCCACTTGAAGCCATTAATTTGACATGGGCCCAATTTCATAGAGCTGCTGAACGGCCGACTTTGCGCTTTGTGCGAGTTTCCATTTCATAGCGCTGCTAACTGTAAGCTCACGAAAAGGCATGCTAACCTTCCGGTGCTTACTGAATGAAAATGAATGATGTATCAATGCAAATCCATGGTGAACACGGAAGTTGGCCACCTAATTTTCTTGCTATCCTGTGAAATACGCTTAAGCAAATTTTTCTGCTATAGTTAGCACGAAAATTTGCTTATTTGCACTATAAAATTGGCCCATGGCCAAAGTGACCCTTGTTCTATTTTGAATGAGGGTTTAAGGAAAAAGAGAGCCCCCCTTTTTTTCTTGTACTATCGATGTAGTTTATATCTGCAAGAATAGAAGAATGAAACCCAAGGATGCCTCATAAGTGAACTTAATTACTGTAGCTCACAAGCCTGAGGAAACCAGTAAACAAGGGTGCTTGAATTAGAAACACTGGGGTTAACCCCTACTCTTCCATAATAAGTGTTCTATGCTCTCTTACATGCACTATCAATCCTAGTACACGGGACCTCCGGCCTAATGTCCCATCCAAAATTTAGACAAAGCAATTAGGGTAAAGGATCTTACTGAAGGACACAAATGTTATGACCGGGACTCGAACCCACACTCTGCTGATCGGGAACGCCAGAGCTTGAGTTTGGAGCTCTTAACTGCTCAGCCACGACACGCCACAACATTAATTCCTATTAATTTTGTTTATCTGCTTTCATTTGCAGGTGAGAAGACACAAAACCACAAGAGATATAACGGAATATGGGGAAGATAGACTGCCCAGAGTAAGTAGTACAGCAGGGTCTTATGAAGCCCAGCTCATACTCAATTGCATGCAAAAGCAAAGTGAATTCTCATGTTATCACAAATTGGAAAACAGCAGCGTGCGCTGATTGATTGTGTCGTGGAAATTAGCTTTGCGTTTGTTTGTTTGTTTGTTTGTTTGGGTGGGTGTTTTTTTTTGCAGGAAAAGTGAGCCAAGTTCTAAGTTAACCTTCGCTTAATTCAATGTGTGCAACTCATGAACATCGTCTTAAGACATTCGACTTTTTAGCTGATTAGCTGATTTCCTGGTTTTTGGTTTCTTAGCTGTGCAATTGAAGATTGAAAAACATAGTAAAAAGTCTTGCTGTGCCTTGATACTTTTCTATGCACTTTCCTCTGTCTATTGTTTACCAACTGCATTTGCATACCTGCATTTAGTGAACCGAAGTTACGGTTCTAGTCCTTAAAATAATAATCAAATGAACAACTGTGGAATCGCACTGGAGATGGACACCATGCACAGCTACTGACTGGCACCCACTGAACAAAAATATTGACAAAATAGATAGACTGCTAACGGTGACGCACTTTTAATGGTTCTGACACCCAAATGTTCCCACACTCCTGACGTATTTTCCTGGTCCTAACCCTAACCCAAAATCTGACCCTAACCCTTATCCCCTGCATGTAGGTCATAAGGGTTTAGTGGAACGAAGGGTTGTAGGAACATAGAACAGTCACCCTGCTAAATTGGGGCTAGATAGGCTCAGTTGGTAGAGCACCGTCACGTGAATCTAGAGGGCACAGGTTCAGATTCTAGTAAACTTTGTTGTGTGCACCCTAAATTGATTTATGTTTGTGGAGCTCATTTCCCTTGTGGATTATTACTTGGTGTCATTTTGTTTATACCAACCTTTCTTGCTTATCCCTCTCTTGTTGCGTAGGCATCGGATCAGTCACCATGGGATGGCATCGTAAATGAAGGATTCGGTGGAGATCGGTCAACGAGCAAAATCTAACCTTATCAACATCCTTACTGCGTTTGGATGAAGAGAAAAATAAAAACCTTGGCCGTCAAAAAATGTGAATAGATGGGGACTCCAATGCCATTCTTCTGTTCTGTTTGACACTGGACATAGCAAGGGCATTTTCTTTTTGGGAGTGCGTATATTGAAGGCAGTGTGCCGTCTTGCAGACTATATCCCCACTGCTTCAAGATAGACCAGAGCGTCAATTCCAGAACCCCCACTGCGTTCAACGATGTCAAAATAAAAAAATATATAATAATTGCCTTTTAGTGTGCTTAAAGGTTTTTCGTAAAAATAGTAGTCAGCAAAATTTCAGTCTGGATGCCATTGTTTGACTTAATGTAGTGCTTCATATGCAAATTGAGGCTCAACAAGTAGACTGAGGTTGTTTACTAGTAAGGGAGGAGGGGGTGGGGAATGTGACAACCCCATGGTCGCTACACCCCTTCTGTTTAATGGAGCGTTCTCCCACTGTAGAACAATCCGATTGCCAACTCAAAGCAACAAATATAGCAGTGTGTGACAATTATAGAGGGAGCAAAACTTGTAGTAAATCTACTCTATTGTAAAATGAGTTTACTCGTGGAGTGTGTGATCTGGAAGTTATGAATATTGTACCATGGGGTGGCTCACTGGCTGGCCGGTGATCCATTTAAAGAAAGTTTACAACTAACTTGAAGAAATTCTTAATGATTTGTCAAATTAAAAATGACTAAAATAAAAACAAAACGGTGAAATCAGCTGTTACTTTGACAGTTTTTTTTTTACTTCATATCATATCGTTTGCATTTAATGAAGCACAGATGCATCGACAAATATTTACCAGTCTGTACATACGGCTCAAGATTTTGACAGTTATTATTTTCTTTTGTAAAAGTCATGATTCTTATGAAGTATGTGAGTATTTAGTATTGACCTAATTCATCGTCATCACAATCTCCTTGGTTGCATTTTTGAGTCAATGTCCCTTTGCTACCATATTTTTATGTGCAATTTGACTTCCCAGATGGTGAGCAGTGGCCTTTGTGTCATTGGTGCAAAGGATCAATCAATACCCAAGCCTCGGTTTTCACTCTTAGTGGCCGAGGCCACTGCCCCAGAGGAAAGGCCCCTCTTTAGAAAAAACTGATTTTCTCTGGGAACTTTTCCCAGGGACAACATAGGCCCTTTTCAATCTAGGGCTTGAGCTGAAGCTACGTCAGAAAACTTGCGCTTTGCTTAACGGGCTTCAAACAGGTGGACAGAAGCCCAAGCTGAAGCCTAGGTTTGGGAAAAGGCAGTAGTCTTGGTTCAAAAAGTTCTGACGGAGAATCACTGGAGCAGAGTGATAACGAAGAACAAAGTCTTGAACCAAGACTAGTGGCAACAGGGCAACAAAGGCTTTGACCTTGATGTCCACTGTTATGACAGTATGCATCAAAGGAAAACAAAAAATTCCATAAGTTTGCCGTTAAATTACAACTGCCTAACAGCAAAGTACGCAAAACAGCAATGAAACAATACTAGCTGCCAGCATATTGCATCTAGCCGCGGCTACTTAGCATTTTGGCACGACGGTGAAAAACGTACAAGGAAGCAGATGACAACTTGGACTGATTATTTACAGACACACAGTGACTTTTTTTCACTGATGTTTAAAACACAATCAAATAATTTGCAATGATTTACTACCCCAAGCTACTGCTGTAATATTGAAAGTTGCGTCATGCTATAAGTAAAATGCCTGGTTGGAAACGGTCTTTATTTAAAATTGAGTCCAACCTTTCTTGAATTCTCTGGTTATGATAACTCCAACTTTGTAAAGTTGTAAACTTTTTTTTTATAAAAGTAACTTGGGGATGAACAAAGAAAAATTGACTGAAGGTATATTTCTAATGTTTTCATCCAAATGAGAATTGGGTTAAGGATGGAATATCAAAATAGTTACTAAATGAACCGTTAAACAGTTTTCATATTGACGAGGTGATATACAGTACTGTTAGTTTAAGAAATAGTAAAAAATAATCTGCATTTAAAAAATTCCATTTTGATTTTTTGTACAATGAGTTAAAGAAATGTTTTTGTCATATTTCCCACAAAGAAGTCGGCACATCTTGGGAAACAGTTTTACTTTACTTAAATAAAAAATAATAATGATATGAAAGTGTTTCTAAAACTTTAATGTGACTATATTTGAAAAAGAATTTTACTCCAAAGGGCATTGTTATGGTAAAGGTGTTCCTGTAATGTGGTAGTGGCAAAGAGACTTGCAATGTTCTTGTGATGTTTTGTCATTATTTCAAGTATGTGGGAGGTGATTGTGGTATTGTGGTAGTGTCAAAGAGACCTGCAATGTTCTTGTGATGTTTTGTCATTATTTCAAGTATGTGGGAGGTGATTGTGGTATTGTGGTAGTGTCAAAGAGACCTGCAATGTTCTTGTGATGTTTTGTCATTATTTCAAGTATGTGGGAGGTGATTGTGGTATTGTGGTAGTGGCAAAGAGACCTGCAATGTTCTTGTGATGTTTTGTCATTATTTCAAGTATGTGGGAGGTGATTGTGGTATGTGGTAGTGGCAAAGAGACCTGCAATGTTCTTGTGATGTTTTGTCATTATTTCAAGTATGTGGGAGGTGATTGTGGTATTGTGGTAGTGTCAAAGAGACCTGCAATGTTCTTGTGATGTTTTGTCATTATTTCAAGTATGTGGGAGGTGATTGTGGTATTGTGGTAGTGGCAAAGAGACCTGCAATGTTCTTGTGATGTTTTGTCATTATTTCAAGTATGTGGGAGGTGATTGTGGTATGTGGTAGTGGCAAAGAGACTTGCAATGTTCTTGTGATGTTTTGTCATTATATCAAGTATGTGGGTGGCGATTCGCTCCCTCTGTATTGTTGCCAGTTGTTAAATATGTGGCACTATTTTTGACTTTTATAGTTTACTTAATTATGACTTCCTAGTACTTAATTTTGACCATAATTAGAATACTTTTTAAATTGTGTACAGTACTTAAATGACAACCTTATTATCTGAATTAGGAATTGTAATATGAAGCACCCTGGTGGTCTACAATTATATTCAGTCTTTGTTCTAACACGCCAAAAAATCATCTTGACAGAGTTCTCCCCAGGATTTTTCAAAACTGTGGGGCATTCTGGACCCAAACATTGCAAGTTTGGCCCAAGCACGCTGAATTGAAACAAGGTCTATTGAATGTTTTTATGTGGTGTTTATCTTTGGTTTTAAAAACCATACTGTGAAAACTGGGGCAATTTCAACTGTTTTAGTCTTCTTCTCTTTTTTTTTACTGGTTGCCGTTTAGGCGTATGGGCTGGCAATTTGTGTGTATCGACCCAGTACGCTAGCTTGAACTTGGGGAGAAACTTGATTGATCCGTTATTATTGAATTATTCTATCCGTAGCTTACATTACTTGTGTGACTTGTTGGGTCGGTACCCAGTAGAGCCACACCAGGGATATTTGGGCATTTTCCTTTAATGAATTCTGACTGGTTTCATGTAAAATGAGGCACCAGTTGAGGTTTCTGAAAAGTGTCAATCACAAAGTGGTTTATAATCATTGTTTACATACGAAAGACAAATCAAAATGTACATATAAAATGACTTCTTGGTATCTGTGTTACTTGGGGTTCCATTGTACAGGTTATGAAACAAACATTTCATAAGTTGCTATGCACTGCTGATTATCAAAAATCATAAATATTCAGTAAAAGATTGTTGATTTCAAGTAAAGATTGGTGATTTTGTAATTCTGAGATGCCATAATGTATGGAAGTGCATTGCCGCCACATAAATTTAAAAAAAAATCGTGTAGGCCCTACATACACAATAACATATTATGTACGTACATGATAAGTTGGGAATGATTGTGTATGTACACGATAGGTTATCGTGTACGTACAGACATGATAAGGTATCGTGTACGTACACGATAATTTCCAACTTATCGTGTACTTACATGATAAGTTTGGACTTCGTACGTACACGATAACTTACCGTGTACGAACATGATAAAAGAGAGGGTTTTTTTTATTCATGTGGCGGCAATACACTTCCATTATAATGTTTGTAAAATTTATAAAAAGTATAAATTTATTAATTTCCAAATTTATTGACACCGAATAGTTCATTAACTTTTAAAAACAAAGCATCTGAGTGTACCTGTAAAAAGTTGTGAAAACTTTTAATTTTTTACATAAGCTTTAAATTTCACAAGGTGCATTTTTAAAATATATTTGTTCCCAATTCCTCCATTTTGTAATCATACCTGTTACTGAATTAGTTAAGTATAACTCTCTCCATTACTGATTAGCGCTTATTATTTTATTAATGATTGGTGGAAATTGATTCCTTTGGATCATAATGCAAATCAATGCAAGAAAGAGTCTTATAATCGTAGGATAGACATTTTATAACTTGATAAAAAGTAGGTGAAAATGTGTAGTCTCAGTATGGGAGCAGTCACTTTATTTTTCTACCTTTACGACAATTTCGGATTTAACAAAGCAGAAGTTCCTTTTGGGGGATGGTGGGGTGGTGGTTGGGGGGGGGTCTCCAAAACTCTTATTTTTGATACATTTTCTTATTGATGTTGAGTTTTTTTGCAGAGTCAAGCCATGCCATAAAAAAATTAAAATATATGTCTTCCTGTTCAATGTCATTAAAATCAATCCAACTTCAAATACACGCATTCGAATATATGCATATTTCCCTAATTCATTGAAATTGAGGTCTTGGGATTTTTAAATCTACTATTGCATTCAATGTCATTTTCATGATTTCGTTCTTCTCATTCATGTTCGATTTGGTCATTTTATTTCATTTTTAAGCATTCCTTTTTCACCATTCTTCAGTTGAATTTCTACTGCCTACATGTACATGTATTTACAATTGTTGCAAATTGAATACTTGACCAGCCTTTTTCCACTGGCTTTCATGAAATTGACTGATCTTTGAGACCTAATGAATTTGAGTGATCTAATTTGACCAGTGAATGCTAAATAATTGAAACTGAATTTCCTTTTGACTGTTGAATGCTGATGCAACAGATAATGCATTTTCAAATGATATTGATTGAGCCAGGTGTTAAACTGAATGAAATTAACATACAGTATCAAATAAAATAGCAAAGGAAACTAAACTGTTACTCTTCAAATAAATACTTTAGTTAGTAAGTTTTTCATGGAATGTTTACGGGATTCTTTTACTTTTTGTACTATTGTATGTACATTTTTCAAAATGAAGTTATGTGTGTATGCAAAATTGGTAAAGAATGAAAGTTGATTTGAACTAAATTAATTAAACGTAGTCTCATTAATTAATTAAATTCCGCTTAAACACTTCAAAACAATATGAATCGTCATTGCAATACTTAATTTAATATTCAAAATTTTAAATTTTTGATTATTTTGCTTAAACAAAGGAATCGTTGTACTTTTTATTTTTATTTTATTTTTAAAATATCAAACAAAACTTCTGTCTTGTTAATTCAATTGCATTTTACAAATAATGAAAATGAATATGTATAAGGGTTGTTATAAAGTTAAAGTGCCAGTAATATTTCCTTTGTACAATGATGGTATTTTGAAACTTTATAATAAAAATCTGTGCGCATATTTTCAACTGCTGAATTAAAAAAAAAAAAAGTATGGAAAAGTAATTTTTAAATAGTTTTATGTGTGATTTCATGTGTATTGACTGAGTTTTCATGCTTTTTGTTCAACTTTTGGAGTCATAGCAGTGAAAAGAAAAGAAAAACCTTATTATCACACAACTGCTCCTAAACCTGCCCACCTTCGGTGACAAACCGCCCCTACCGCCACCCCATCTTCACAGTCGCTCGTTTTAACCAATATTTATCCCACCCGTCACAACTTCCCTTTTCACCCATCTCTGTTGTTGACAGTACAAATTTAATTCCATCTGATCGATATTTGGGTCAACTTTTGACCAATCAATTTAACGGATGCAACAAATCACGCGCGTCACGTACGCGTACTTAATTCCTTGGTGTGTTTTAAACATAGAGTTATATACAATGTATAACTCTATGGTTAGTTTGGCTCACTCTTGCAGTCTTGGATCGATCGGACGTGAATCATGCTATCTGCGTCTTCTTGTCCTTTTTGAAATGGTGCAGTCGAACTGACCAAGTTTGTTCACATTCTGCACCTCTGAAGTAATAAAACAGACGCAAAACCACTGGATTTACCCGATGATAGATCAGCAAGAACCGACGCGGGTGAGTGGATATTCATATTGTAACAAGATTGCATATCATTTTGACTTGGATTGAACACAGTTCAGTCAGGTTAGCTCAGCGGTTTCGTCCCTGCCTTTCACCTCTGACTGAGGACCACGGTTCGATACCCGGACCGGAGCTTGCATGTGAAAGTGGTTTTTCAGTCCCTGTATTTGCATGGGTTTTCCCTATGTGGGTTTTCCTCCCACTTCTAAAACTGAAATTTCAAGTTTGTTTGTCTCGAATTAGCGCACTCAACGACAGCGATATCGCTTTAGTTTAAGCATAGTTTCCACGGCAAACTTTGACTAGTCCACAGCCATGACGGCACTCATCCAACTTGTCGACTTGTCGACTATGTAGGCACATAGCTTGTAAAATTATGTGAAAATTTAATCATGTTTGCATGAAATGACGAATCTTCAAAAATAAACGAATCTAAATAGTGATTTTCTGTCTGGCCAAGTCAATAGGGGGTGGGGGGGGGGGGGGGTTGTTTTACCAGATATTTCACATGTATAAAATGTATTTTTTGCTTTCGTTGGCCATTGTTTTATTTGTTTATTTATTTTTTTGCTGATGCCCGAATTTCCCCGTTTTCCCTATATTTAAGAGGACAGTTGCCCCATCTGCCCCTGGGTCATACACCCATGCTACTACTACTAGGCCTATTACTAGTGCCCCCTAAAAAGTACTAACTACAAAGTACTACTACTGCTACAGTAGGCAGTCATTTCCTCCATTCTAGGACTGCCAGGTCTGATTTAAGGGTTTCGATTGTCGCAACTACCGTTACAATTTGTCTTCTTGATATCAAAACAAAATCATAAATGTAACGTTAATGTTAACGTCAAGTTCAGTCATGATTGCTGGTAATGTACATCAATGGTTTAGCCAGGATTTGGTAAAAGGGTGTCAAATTTTGAAATTTGCTAGAAATTTTTAAACTGGGTGTCCAAATTGTTCACTTACAATACATTGCATGTAAATGACAGATAAAACAGGGTGTCCAAATTTGAACCAGGGTGTCCAAATTTAAAACAGAGTGTCCAAAACACCCAGACACTCCTCTGGCTAACACTAAGACGTTACTTTTGTTTGTCGACACATCAACGTTTCGCTTGTAACACTTGTTTTCAGGGTAGCATATAATTGAGAGACATGTCTCAAGGAAAGACTGGAGCAAGCCAGTCAGAAGAAGATGACAAGACTTCCCAGATGCAATCCAGCTCTGTGTATACAACAAGCGCAACGTCAGAGTTATCTGATGATGCATCTGAAACTTCAGAGAATACTAGCCTTACGGGGTCAAACTTGGTCCTCACGGGCAGCGGGAAGAAGCGCCGAAAACGAACCATCATCTCCGCCGATCAGCTGATTAAGATGGAGAATCTGTACAAGCAAGAACAGTGGCCGGGCCGGGACAAGAAAGAAGTCCTGGCAAGAGACATTGGGATGTCCAGCCACTTTGTCAACATCTGGTTTCAGAACAAGAGATCCAGGATGAAGAAACTGGCTCAGGAGGAAGAGGAGCTAGAGGTGTTGCGTCAAACGAGAAGCCCCATAAAAGCCATCAACCTCAGCCTCAAAGCAGATACAGTGGCCCCTAAACCAGTAAACATTGCTCCAAAACCACAAACCGCAGGAAGTACAGCAACAAGCCTTAGCATGAGCTCCATGCCAGCTCAGTTACAAATTCCGAGAATTGGCGGTGTGCCAGTCGGGTCGTGCTTCGTCGTCGGACATAATGTTAAGAACAGTAATGGAACAGAAAGTAGGTCTTCTGGTCTTGTAGCGAGTGCAACATCTCAACGTTCAAGTCCCATGGTCAAGATGCAGACTGGAGCCAGCGTGAACAACGCTCGTGCAAGAGTTAAGGTATAAATGCAATTTGGGGGCCATTCAACACTGTCTCACTCATCTTGTCTTCCACTCAAAATTTGAAACATTACCTCTGCTCATTTCTCAGAATTGTATTGACCCGATGGTAGACTTTTGGGGACTCTAGGTGGCAGCAGACTTACTAGGTAACAGATCCATTGTTCTTGGAAATGTGAGCTCAGGACAACGTTAACAATGGAAATTTACCTGGTAAGTCTGCTGCCACTAAGCGTCCGGAAGTTTCCCATTCGCTTAAAATTATACCAACAATGAATCTCGGTCGCACCTCTTTGGGAGTCAGATTTACTCTGCGTTACTGTGCGTTACTTTACAGTGCGTATTTTAGAAGACGCCCCACCATGGGCTTAGATGCCCACCATATCTTTACATGCAATTTGACTCTCAAAATGGCAGACCATGGACAGACAAGCCTTATATGTGATGTCAGTTCAAGGCCCACTGGTATGTGTGTCGTCAGCTATTTCCGTAATTCTCACATCTTGTAAGATGAAATATGAATTCAAATGAAGACCAATTGATTAAGATCAACTGTAAAGCATTAACTTTACAATAATTTTATTCATTTCAGTTATTGAACCTCAAATTTCTTTTCATGTGATAATAGGCTGCCAATCCTGTAGAGCCATCCACTCATCTGCAACCTAGACTCCACTCATCAGTAAACCCACGCAATATCCGAGCAACGTGCACCAGGTATCGGACGCAGTCCCCATGGCAACCTGTACACAGACACCTGAGTTTCTTTAACTGCTTAGTCTCCATGATGGCAATCGAAGAAGGAGGCCTGATTCGAAAAGGCGATCCTGATTTTGACGTGGCTGTAAATACTGCCCTCTATGGTATGCGCATTGCCCATGGCAATATCTTGACATACAGAAAGAACGAAGGGCTACGCATTCACAGTGACCAACCGTGAAAGGATGGCTCATAACTGGTCCTAAAAATGGCATTGCCTCCAATTTGATATTTTCATTATTTTGTTAAGAATCTGAATTCAGGCATGATACATCTTGCATATGACATCGCAAGCTCAAACAGCACCCTCAATGGGGTCTAGGCTGATTATCGTTGGCTGAGAGCTGTGTGTGGCGTGTACTGTACACATGTGTAGGCTTTCATTGTTTAACGTCAGAGATGGCGGCCTATGCAAGAAGTCAATTGTAGCCTGGTTTAGTCCAGATGAGCTCCTGTAGCTAAGCCATGTACAACTATAGTTAAATGTTTTTAAAAGTGCCATTCATTGCATTGACTCGCCAAGTTGGGTTTTCACCCAAATTTCCACTGAGATCACACAATCAAGTTTATTTGTGTGAGCCTATCAACAATTAGACCTTTCCTATGAAATATGTAAATTTAGTTCAGAGGGGACAGATATGTAGTCAGTTGGAATCCTATATTTTAGCAGCGGGTACCACAACAATTTTAATAGATGTTAAATTTGCATTGGGATAAAGAATATTATTTGTGTTTTACCCATACACCAATCTGTCTTAAGCACTGCATACTTAGTACTTTCCCCAGGACCCGCGGAAAGCTTAAAACACATATTGGTGTATGGGTAAAAACACAAATAACAATCTTCGTCCCAGATGCAAATTTAACATCTTTTACAAAAGTTCTGAGCTGCTAGACCTATGACTGAGTTAAGTTGTGGTTTTCCTGAAATACGAGCCTAGGGCTTGGTTTCACAAAGTAGTAAGATTCATCTTAAGACAAGCTGTCATTATTGCCATAGTGGTTTTTTTTGTGTGAGGCCACACTCTGCTTAGAAATTCAGATTGATACACATTTTAAGATCAATTTTAGCTCCTTTTTGAACATTTTGAACCTTTGTGTTATGTATACTTTGCGCTGGAAGTGATGGAATGTCTTTACACTTTTATGAGACATGTACTCAGCAGAAACAAATCTGGAGGAGATTCTGCCAGATAAGGAGCAATTACCATTCATTAAAGAACACTGACAAGACGTATGAACCGATACACCTGCCCTAGAATCTGGCTGGTAGGAGGTTAGAGTCCTGTCTGTGTCTTCTGTCAAAAGGTTTCCTTGTTGAACTGCAAGTTGTTGAAAGGTCAACATGAAATTGTCTTTAAAGGGAGGGTATACCTTTGGTAATTACTCCAAAAATTTACGACCACAAAAACCTACTTGGTGAAGAGCACTGGAGAGCTGTTATTATAAATATATGACATAAAACATTGTAGAAACGACCCCTTTTGATGTAATGTAGTTTAAGAGAAAGACGTAATTTTTCACCCCCAAAAATTGAATCTGAGAAAAGCTTCAGGTATGAAGCCTTTCTGAGGCATCTGAAAGCACACAATTCTATGCAACTAGGGTGTTTGTTTCTTTCGTCACTTTTTTGCAACTTCCATGACCAATTGAGCCAAAATTTTACAGGTTCTTTATTTTATGCCTACCTTGGGATACACCGAGTTAGGATACTGGTCTTTGACAATTACCAAAAGTATACCCTGACTTTAAGGGGGCTGTGTCGTCATGATCAAAGCAGGCCAGTGCGGCCCTTCCATGGCAAAACAGCCTAACTCAAAAAAATATCATTTTGAGAAAAGCAAGTACAGAGATAAGCTGTTTTGCCATAAAAATGGGTTGGAAGTGAAAACAGCGGCTGAGATAGGACATGTTATATTCAAAACCATACACAGTATGCCTTTAAAACTTTAAAATGGAAAGAGCGCCCTCAATTTACCCAGAAATGATCTTATATAAAAAACAAAAATTTTTGAGTGAGGCTGTTTTGCCATGGAAGGGCTGAGTGGCTGTACATGGAATTATAAACTCTCACCTAGTTACTGCACGTACGCTCCCGCTCTCCATAGATTTGATATGGAAGGAGGGCGTGGGTGTGCAGTAATTGGGTGAGAGTTCATAATTCCATGTACAGCCACAGGCCTGCTTTAATCATGACAACACAGCCCCTTTAAAGCATGCGGCCAACATTGGTCATTGTCAAAGACCAGCCGTCGATTTCACCAAACTCTTCCTAACTAAGGATTAATCTTAGGACTTAGGACGAGTCCCAGCCTTGCACTGTAACATGTAAACCTAAAGATTAATCCTAAGTTAGGACTAGTTACTCGTCCTAACTCGAGATAGGATTAATCCTAGTGTTTTGTGAAATCGGCTGCAGTATCAACACTTTATGTGAGCCAACACACGCACGAAGTAACAAATCTGTGAAATTTTAAAAACTCAATTAGTTATGAGTTACAAGAAAGTTGCAAAAAAAAAAAATTCTACGTTTTGTCTGTTTCCAAACATAAAACAATATTTCAAGGAAAAGTATTTTGCCATGACCATCTTTATACGTTGTAAGTTATGTGCAAATCTGTTAACATTTATATTTTCTATCCTACCAATGTTATGCACACTCTTTAAGGAAGTAAAAATGCCTTTAAAAAAACCAGAATCTTGATTTATATCCCATGAATTTTATTTTCGATTGAATGGTTAATATTAGAAAATGTTTTTACTTTTTTAATTATAGGCCTACATTTTTTTTTATAAAAAAACAATTTTGTGAAATATTTGTGAATTTCTTCCTTTACAGAGCCCCACATTATTAAAAAGTGATTTAGATTTTATAATATCCATTGGAAAATTATTTCTGTCATTTTCAGAATAAAAATTTGATAACTGTTTGTTCATAATGTTGATCTTATTGTGTCTGTGAGTCTAATCAATTTATTTAATTAATAGTTATATTAAAAATAATTATACAAAAAGAGCTAAGGCTGGTGTTTACAATTATTTGTTTAGCCTTCGAGAAAGACTCTGCTAGGGTCAAAACGTCAGACCACTAACTGTTTTTCGCATTTATACCATAGGCCCTTTTGGTTGGTAAGCAGTTTGCAACAGCTAATTCTTTGTTCATAACCATATTTTATCAAAAAGTTTTAATGAATGATTTTTACCCTACCTCACTCAGCCTTAATTTTGAAAACTAACAACAAACACCATTTTAAAAAAAGCCTTAGGTCTTGTTAGTTAGTTTAATTAAAACCCAGTCACCTAGAGTTTAAAATTGTGTTTACTTAATAAAATAATATTTGTGATTAAAACAAACAGCTCCGATCCTATTGGCGTAAACTTGTTACATGCAAATATCATGCCTTTGTAATGTCAAAGGTTATCATCCAACAGACTGGTACCCATATCCATGTGCCCGGAATAGTACAGATCGACATGTCGAGAAACTGGGTGTGTGACCAGTGTAACTCAATGCGCTGTCTCTGTTCATTTTTTACTGTCATCGTGGCACATTGTTTGAACGAATAATTGATTTCTTGCGAAATTGATTGAACATTTCATAATTTGAGGGTCTGGTCTTCGTCATGTTCAAGAGGAAATTAGAAGCTCTGCAGTATCATCAAGTTGATCTCGATATAAAAGGTAAAAACCTTCACGTGGAATGATTGGCATTGTTGTAAGACTTGTTCAATTTGTTGTAATGTTGGTTAGTTGTAATTACTAATTGACCGGTTTTGTAAATGTAATTTTGTAATTGACCATGTTAACTTTATTTTTTAGACATACAGCTGACATGGCTGAACAGTGTTCCGTCCCATCTTTATAATCGTCCCAATACTTGGGACCAGTGCCAACTTGCACGGCACCCACAGCAATTGCCGTGGTCTGGTGGTACCGTTACTCCTAGAACTATTCGGTTCGTTCCGCTATCGTCTCCCCGACCCTCATAGGTCATCATGTACAAAATCCTATTCGAAACTTTTTCCCCTTCACGTTTATGCACCTGGACTTCTCTTTTGATAACGGAGCTCGCAAAAATTAGGCTCTATGTGTTCATTGTTTTCACAGTGAGCTCGGGGTGGGTCCAGAAAATCCACTCCGCAAAAAAAGGTGCAAAAAATGATAAATTCCCATCGTTTATTCAGAATCGTCGCCTTCCGATAACAAAAATGGCCGCCGTCGCTTGTATCACTGGTATGCTGCGTGCAACGCTGGTCCACGACATGCCTTAAGACGGTATTCAATAGTATTCTGTGCGCAACACTGGTCCACAATAATCAATGGCTTATCTTTTATACGTAAACCGTTGCAACGCGTTGGTTATTGTGAACCAGCGTTGCGCGCAGCATACCATTGATACAAGCGACGGCGGCCATTTTTGTTATCGGAAGGCGACGATTCCGAATAACGATGGGAATTTATCATTTTTTGCACCTTTTTTTTGCGGAGTGGATTTTCTGGACCCACCCCGAGCTCACTGTGAAAACAATGAACACATAGAGCCTAATTTTGGCGAGCTCCGTTATCAAAAGAGAAGTCCAGGTGCATAAACGTGAAGGGGAAAAAGTTTCGAATAGGATTTTGTACATGATGACCTATGAGGGTCGGGGAGACGATAGCGGAACGAACCGAATAGTTCTAGGAGTAGTGGTACCGTGTGCTTTTGCTGTGGTGCCCTGTGCTTTTGCTGTGGTGCCCTTTGGCTTTGCAAAGTTCCAATACAGAGGAAAATTGCCGTGCCCCTCCAAGAGCGAAGTTCAATCCCTCGTTACAGTTAGGACGGCTGAACTATAGCTAGGAATTACTCCTAGAACTATGTGGTCGACAATAGCGGAACGGACCACACAGTTCTAGGACTAGGACTGTAGGAAGAGTAGCTAGGAATCATTGTCCACTGATCTGGGCCCAGTTTCAAGGATCTGCTTACCATAAGCAAATAATTGGTGCTTACCATAAGCAAATAATCAGTGCTTTTACGGAAGCAGGGAATTCCGCGCTTACGTCAGGCGTATTTCACAAGTTATCAGGGAACTTTTGCTTGTGCTCGTACGTACACCACGTTACTGAATACTAGGCTGTTGTGTAGGCATTCTTCGCTTACAGAAATTCAGCGCTTGCACAGTAAGCAGAGAATGGTGATCCTAAGCGCAGAATTCGGCGGTAAGCAGAGCCATGAAATTGGGCCCTGAAGGCTGAAAATAGTGCTTTATTGCATCCCATATATATATGGGATGCAGAAGTGCTGTAGTTTTTCCATTTTTGACATAACACGCGTGTGATAAGGAATTTCTCTTCCAACAAACTTGACGCGTAGCTTAAAAAGAGCGCAGTAAAAAGAGTTAGTACAGCACATTAGAACAGGGTTTTAATATGTGCCATATGTTTATATATCACATTCACTCTTGTTGCTATAAATTGACTAATCAGAACTGAGGATTCAAGATTGCCTGAAGGTAATACTAAAATAGTGTATTTCATTCGGTAGTCATTGGGCCTCTGGAAGTAATTTTCAATCCTCTCATTAAGTTTCTCTTGACTCGGATTTAGAGCGGGGCTCTTATTACGTAATATTCCATAATTATCAGGAAAAGGTCAAAAAGTTGATAAGATTAAGAATCCAGTTACTCCATCATACCCATTGTTGGACCATCCATGGACCACCCAATCTTCTGCTGGTTCAATGAGGATTGGGATGATTTTAATAAGTAGTTTCTTTTCCTGCTTTTCAACAAATGTGGACCCGCCTGGTTTGATTCCTGCCCGGTTTGATTCCTGACTTGGTTCAGAGCCATATTTTGGAATTGGCTTTCAGTCCCGAACAGATTTTGTGAGTTTTTAACCGATGGGCCTTTCCTCCCACATCTAAAACTGAACATCTTCATAGTTTCCGACATTGGTCGATGTGCGCGATCAGTTGGTTATGTTGCACTATGCTTCAAATCTGTAGACATTTCTGACTTTACTTAACCTTAAAAAGAAAATTCCTCCACACTTGTGAATAATGAAGACATGGTGTTCATTTGGTGGTGGGATTAACCAATAGCGGCATAATCGAATGATAGCACAACGCAATGGACTGATTTCCACAGAGCATACGATTGTGCCCAACCATAATCAAACTTTTTGGCTTTTGTAACTCCTCCTCTTAGATGAAATGAAATGGCGTAACTTGGTTGTGTGGCTGGAGGATCAAAAGATTCGATTGTACAAGATAGAAGAACGAGGAGATCTGAGAAATTTCATCAGTGGTGACTGGCCGAAAGCATTTCAAAAGGTAGGCTAACAGCCGGCTTCACTGGGAGATATTGGGTCTTGTCTGCAGTACATGTAGTTTTTATAATGCAACTAGTAGAATAAGTTACCTAGTTACCTAGAATCCTAGAATCTCTTGATTCTCCCGATGGTCATAGACCGGAGAGTTACCATCAACCATGGGTAAAACTTTGGCAATTTTTTTCGACCTTTTATTTGAACATCTTCAGTGTACCCAATTAAACATATTTAAAATGTTGAGAAAAAAACGCTGACAAAATTTGTTAAACTTTCACACATGCTACCAGTCAAAAGGAATGTCATGGTTAATGGGGATAGAACAGTCAACAACAAACTGGAATTAAGTATCCGGTTAGTGTTTGTTTTCAGGTTTTTGGTCAAACGCACAAAATCCTTTTTTTATAGGCACTTCACTCAACTTGTAGTTTTGGATAAAAATGTGAGATGGACAACACCTGGAATAGAGCTTTCCTAAAGACCTTTTTTTAAGAATAATTTGTTCAGGTATTTCCACCTTACCATTGGCACCTACAAGGGGTCACTAACATAAGCCCTTTGAGTTTCTAGATGGCCCTCCCACTGTTCTCCCGACTAACAGTAAATGTGCTTTTTGTCTGAGTGAAAGTTAACCCTCCTACATGTAGAAGTGCATACTCTAACATGCCTCAAAATTACAAAATGCAATGCACATGGGTAAGTTACCCATGCCACACTTTGGTGTCATTGTATTTGTATAATTCTATCAGGTGACACAGATTGTCACTGCGGAAACTGATGTAGATTGAAAAACCTTTCCCATCCCAACAGAGGCTCACAATCTATTGCAATTGAGCGCAGCTGGTGGCTTCTCCAGTTTACCACTCTCGTTGAAGCACTTTGGGCTATGGCTCTACTCTCTACATCAACATGCGTGTGCCTCAAAATGCCACTGTTGCAGCATAGTGGTGTGGGTTGGTTGTCTCAAGAAATTTCATAGCGCTGCTTAACCGTAAGCAAATATTCGTGCTTATTGTAGCAGAAAAATTTGCTTAAGCGGAAACGTATTTTACAGGTTAGCAGAAAAACTAGGCAGCCAGCTTGCGCGTTCACCATGGATTTGCATTATTACGTCATTCATTTTCATACAGTGAGCACTGGAAGGTTAGCATGCCTTTTGGTGTGCTTACGGCTAGCAGCGCTATGAAATGGAAAACTCGCGCAGTAAGCACAAAATCAGCCATTAAGCAGCTCTATGAAATTGGGCCCAGATTGGCTCAGAGGTTTCTTTCCCTGCCTTTTACCTTAGTGGGTCCCAGTTCGAACCCCACCTCAGACCTGGAGCCTTTCATGTGGAATGGGTTTTCAGTCCCTACCCGATTGCAAGGGTCTTTCCCTTTGGGGTCAAGGTTTTAGCCAGGATCTGGCAAAAGGGCGTCCGAATTTGCTGGAAATTTAAAAACTGGGTGTCCAAATTGTTCACTTACAATACATTTACAATGTAAATGAAAGATAAAACAGGGTGTCCAAATTTCAAACAGGGTGTCCAAAAAGACACCCAGACACCCCTCTCTGGCTAACAGTATGATTGGGGTTTTCTTCACACATCTAAGACTAAACATTCTGCTTGTTTCCTATTCACCATCATATTATTGGCGCTTTTGCTATGGGTTTGTAATAAAATGAAAAACTAAATAAATGAAAATAAATAAATAAAGAATAATACTATGCGACTTCCTAGAGTGCCTTTTGGTGACCCCAACCAGAAATATGTTTTTAGCTTTGGTCATTGGTTAAGCGTTTTCGCGTGTTTGGTTGAACCGCGGTGGCACGGCTGTTTAGATGATACCGTAACCGAGTTGTTGGATTGGTTTGGCTTGGTTTCAAGATGGCAGACTCTAAAAAAACTATCTAAAAATTTCGATGGAATTCTTTTAAATAACAATCAAATAATGTTGATAATATCACGAAGACTAAGATTCCATTACCTGAAAAAAAAATGAAGGCTTTATATTTTAAGAACATGAATTTTTTCGAGAGATGTTCCTAGGCCATGAACTGTTTCTGGTTATTTTCTCGTTTTGGGAAATTGTTTCAAAAGATATTGACTAATAGGGAGACGCCAACATAGGACTGGATAGCTCAGTTGGTAGAGCGCAGGTGTGTTAATCCGGAGTTCGTTGGTTCAAGTCCTGCTCCATTCAACTTTCTTTGTTAAAACCCAAATTATTTAAAATGTACCCAGTCAGTTTCCTTTGTGGTTTATTACTTGATATTTAATATTAAAAAGTCGCATCCCCTAAATGTGATCCCTTGGCTGCCGCCTCCCAGGTTGTATTGTAAACTTTGGGTGTGATCCCTGGCTACACGGCAGCTTACAGTTGTATGGCTTCTGACTGGCACCCCCGAACAAAGATATAGGGCTGGATAGCTCAGTTGGTAGAGCGCCGGTACGTTATTCCGGAGGTCGTTGGTTCAAGTCCCGCTCCATTCAACTTTTCTTTGTTCAAACCCAAATTATTTAAAATGTACCCAGTCAGTTTCCTTTGTGGTTTATTAAGTGAATTTGACGCCAGAAACTTACACCCCTTACTCTCTCATCTACTTTTTAAACTTTCCTCCAAAGTATTTGGAGGATAATCAGTGTCCAGTAGAAGCTGACGACAGAGAAGGGGTCTGTGATTGGCTGCTTGCTCAAGCGGTCAGGTGTGACTACGGAGAGAAAGGTAAACTTAATCCATGGGTTCTAAGGAGGTCTGCTGTAACGCCATTTGGAAGTAGATATTAATACTTATTTGTTTTGCACCAAATCAGTTAACATTGATGTTCAAGACACAGAAAAAAAGAAGACATTTTGACATTAAGCTCAATTAATAAAACATGAAAAATAGGCAAACAGCAACATGTGGTAAATGGAGGAGCAAAGCAACAAGCAAACTAACAGAGAAACAACAAAATCAACAATTTAGAAGCTACAGAAAGAGCTGTCTTTAAACAAGGTGTGTCTTGAGATCTACTTAAATGTTACCATGTGTATCGTCACAGAGCACATTATCGGAATCTGCTCAGCACGTTTGTCTTGAACCGCATTTGTTTTCTGGTTTACATTAATTCAGATGTTTAAATGTTATTGTCGATTGTTTGTTCATCGCTGATGTCATAACATTTGAAATAATATGGAAATCCAAATGCTGAAATGCGTTTAAAAGAGGCCCGGAGAATATCTCAAATAGAATGCTAAATAGCATATTTAATATAACAATCTAAAATTTACCATTGAAAGAACATTGCAAAACAAAGTCAGTCCAAAATAAAACAATAAAAAAAACCACCCACAATACCCCCAGAAAGTCGAACAGAAGCTTTTTACTCAATTTTCACTAACTATTCAAGTGATGTCACTTTTTACACAGCACCAGTCAATGTGTTAATAGACAGTGGAAGTCTTGCACGAATTTACACAATTTTGGGACCATTTCCCATGTACCCACTGTTCCCACGTACATAATAATAATAATAATAATAATAACACAGCACTTGTAGGGCGCACTTTCTCTGTTAAACATTCAAAGGCGCTTTTCGCTTTAAAGTGTGAAGGGAACAAACTTGCGCACTTTAACGGGTCCCATTGTTGAATATGCGCGAGACTTGCACTGTCTATAAACGAGAGATTTAATATCAGTCTGTTTTCAATTCATTTTCCATTCTCAACTTTGATTGGAATCATTCTAGTTGATACATACAAGGCAGTATGTGGGAATGGTCGTTCACAACAGAACTCGTCTTCCTCGCACCCTGCTTCTGATGATCCATTTCATCACATAGACGGTGAGTTATTTGTGTAACCACTTTGGTTCGGCTCTTCTGATTTTTTCCTGTATCACCTACAGGACGGAGTTAGTTTATGAGTCTGCCAAAAAGTGCCAGTTTCAGGTACTAAATCTAGGGACTAACTAAGTTCTAACACAAGTACCAATAATCTACAACTTGTTATATTTATAGGAGAAAATATTGCTGATCCTATATCAATGTATAGCTTGAAACAAGGATTGAAGAGGAGACAGCTTCTTGAGCAAGAATGGCTGTAACTGTTTATTATTCGATATACCACAAGGTTGTGTGTGGACTGAACAGTGTGTGCACACACTATAAAAAATACAAGCATGACAAGGTCATAGATACTAAAGTATGTGCACTGCTGTACATGTGGATAGTGAAAGTGCCCTAAAACAATGAATAACTTTGTCTAGAATAGATACTAAAGTACATGTATGTGCACTGCTGTACATGTGGATAGTGAAAGTGCCCTAAAACAATGAACAACTTTGTCTAGAATGTATGCATAATAGGACCTTGACCTATTCATACTAGTAAGCAGGAGACATGAGAGAGGGCGCTATAACAGTTCAACAAATAAAATGGTTCAACAACAATGCAACAAGTAACAGTTCAATTAACAGTTCACCACATATTCTTTAGCGTAATTTCTAAATAGATTTCTATCATTTTGTGAAGGAGAAATGTGGACGACTCATTGTAGAGACCAACCTTGCCTCTTTTAGACAAAAGGGGGGGGAATTTTTGGAAACAATGCTGCAAAGCATCTAAAGCATCCTATAATTATCCATGTAGGACTCCTATATTAAATTTTGGAGTGTCGCAGCAGATACATAGCAAAATAAAGGATGACACATGACGTGTGTTGCACCAATCGAATGACAAGGATCTTTGTGTGCGATTTATAAAAGAGAATATTGTGCTTTTTTTTTTTTTTTTTTTTACAGTGAATGAACCAAACTTCAAAGCAGGTCTAGCCTCGGTCTGTTTACTACTGAATATACCAGAGCACTATGACCCAGTGACTACGCTAGAAGCTGTTAGTGTCTTGATTCAGGAGAGATTAGTGCAAGGAGGCGCTGTCAGTGCTGAACAAGAGGTGTGTGTTTTTTTTGTTTTTTTTAAATGTCTGTTAACTGACGCAAGATGTATGACATCATCATCAATAGGGCATTCAGGTTGGCGCAGTGGTTTCTTCACTGCCTTTCACCTCTGTCAATATCTGTGACTCTGTTTCGAATCCCGCACCGGCGTTTTGCACGGGGATTGGGTTTTCAGTCCTTAGGCCTACCTATTTCTGAACAGTTATTTTATCAAAGTTATTTCCAACTGGTCAAGCTGGCGAGATCAATGTTTTAAAAAAAGCAGTCCCGCTCCAGTAAATTTTTCTTTGTTCAAACCCAAATTAATAATAATAACAATAATAATAATGTAATAATATATAGTCTTATATAGCACAGGTATCTACCAATAAGGTACTCAATGCACTTGAACAAACAAATATTTTATACAGGATTTTGAATGATGAGACCAATTTATGTAGCACCTTATAAGGGTTTACAAAATGCTGTGGCGCATTCAGCAGCCACTGCCAGAAACTCCAGGACAAACCCTCTTCTCTTAGCGATAAGTGTAACTGTGTTCTTTTTCGTGCATTACACAACACACAGGACCTCTGGCTATACGTCCCATTCGAAGGACGAAGCAGTAATGGTTAAGAAGTTGATCTTAAGCTTGTCCTAGGAAATGTTTTCTATTTTGTTCAACTTTGTTAATATTCACCCCCACCCTACTGTCTTCTCAATTTTCCAGGGCGTTGATTTTGAGTTGAAAAACTATGAGTTAGGATTCTCCACAGACGGTAAGCATTTCTTTGTGCTCTGAACATTTTTGATTTTGAATCTCGGCACTTTTTCTGCAAATGCTGTTTTGCCGATCAATTACTGGCCAACTTCAATGGGTGGATTTCTCAATCCAAGCCTTCATTTTCTGATTCCACTGGTTGCAGATCCAGCACTGGATGATGCCAGTCGCATTCTACGTCTCCTCCACGTATCGGAGCTACGCGATCTACAAACCCGGATCAACGAATCCATCGTAGCCGTACAGACAATCACAGCCAATCCCAAGACGGATCAGAAACTCGGCAAGGTTGGACGGTGACATCGGGTCAGAGGGTAGACTGATGCTCATTGTGTTAGGGCCATCGGTCCGCTTTATCGTGGGTTGCCTTGATAAAATGCATGATGTACCTAAAATGGCTTGAGTGCAAGGTTCGTCACAAAAAACTCCAGTACTTGTAGTCATCTTATAAAAAAGGGCTTGCATGCAAAAATACCAAAACAAAACACTACATAAAGCATTATTATATCAAAATGAGGATGTTTCTCAGTTCAGCTTCTGGAAAAAATGGCAAAAAGCACAAGATTGTTTTTTCTTTGCAAATTGATTATATACCACTTTGCCAGAATAAATGTCTTTGTTGATTAATTTAGATATTTTCATAGTTATCATCCTAAGCTTGAAGTTTTAGAAATCATCAAACACATCAGACATTTACAGTGTCTTCCATATTTGGGTCCCCACAGCACCCAAAGTACATGGTACTGGATATGGGTCCATTTATGTGTCCTGCTCGCAAATGGTGCAGGCGATGTATTGACATCAAATACTGGATACCGGTGAGTTGATTTCATTTGCAAAGGATGTGTAATGATGAACCATCCAACAAACTTTCAAACAAAGCTTTAAGTCCCTCTTTACATTGGACAAAGTAGCAAAAAATTATATTAAAAAAAAAAAAAAATTCTTAATGACTTTATGAATTGGACAATTGCTAACCTGGTTCTGATAGTTGCGGGGATTCCTGGCAGGTTGTCGTAGAGCACTTCAATCCTGTCTTTATCCCTCACGTCAAGAACCATCCTCAGCATGCGAGTATAGCAGCCATTTAAGTCGAGCCTCTTTCTTTGCAGTAAGTATCCTCGCCTTGGAGCCATACAGTAGAATGGACTCCAAGGAGGAACCCATTCATTGCATTTATTGGCCCCAGAAATGTTGCCCAAAATGGCACACCTAAGATAGTGGTGATGATGTCGGGTGCATTGGGTCAGTAGGACAATGTTTGCTACTGTGTAAAGATGCCCGTTATTGGTATTCATTTCTCTACTTGGCATTAAAGCTTTCACAAAGAATCTTGAGATGATTTGTAATATTTTTTATATTTAACTTCCAAGCGGGTAAGTCATTTCATATTATTTGAGAAAGCAAGTAAGAAAGAAAGTGTATTTTGTTTTAAACATAATTTATAGTTATGAGCAAGGGAGACACTTGTAGATTATGACAAAAAACCCCAAATTGCAATGGTTGATTTAGTAAGGTTTGGGATAACACCATGGACAGGAAATCCTCTCTTATGATTCGTTGTTTGTCAGCTTTCTACTGGAAACAATCACAGCATACTGATCGAAACGTCGAGTAGTTACATCACCTGTGCTTTTCAGAATCATAACTTATGAGAGATATTTCATGTACATGGTGTTACCGCAAACCTTACTAGATTGTTTCTCAACCATGTAAAGTTTCAAAATTTCACAACTGAGTAAATTTTCTGTTTTTTGAAGGGATGTTCTAGTTTGATTTAGCACATTCAAATTGAATTAATGGTTGAAGTATAAAGCGAATAAAAAAAATAAATAAATAAAAAAAAAGCTTTAAAAAAGTTAAAAACTGTGCATGAATAACGTAAACTTATATATTATAAAGATATACAAGTACAGAAAAGGTAAAACCTAAGAAATACGAGGAATCTAAAAACGACAACAGAAAGCATAAAAAAAAGCCATTTCTTGGAAATGCAGTTGTTTTTTTTGTTTTTTTATTTGTCCATTGGTTTGTTAATTACAGACAGTGTGGCGTAATGCTAGTTTATAACATTGAATTATAACAATCAAAGAGGGTGTTGTTTTTGATCGGTTTATTTACTCCTAATGTATGTATTGTTGGTTCAAACCATAGACTTGGAACCCAGAACGCCGAGCGTTTTCTGCCAACTCGGTAGCGAGACCACTTTTATGGAGTTGCGTTGCCATTTTATTCCGCCGTGTAATATCATATCACACGATGCAAGTGTGTTGTACAGATACCATATCATTCACATCGACCTACAAATTGTAGAAAATGCTAAACCGCGCTGAGCCAGCCGCCATATTTGTATGCCATATGATATCATTCAGGCAAGGTGTCAGTACACTGAATCTACAGCAGGATACGGTTCAGCATATCATTTCTATGGTTTAAACACTAAAACATGCCCAAAATGTGGCAGAGGGAGGTACCCCCCCCAATGTTCGTATACTATTCCCAGAACACAATGAAGACAACAGGAAGGGGGGGGGGGTACACCACCTACATATCCAGCACCATATGTCAAACAGAGGTTTGTTCAGCCAACATTATCCAACCTGTATCTACAGTAACAGCCCTATTCCATAACAACTGCGCCACAATTTCCCATCACACATCTGGGTCTATGACGTCCCCTTTTTGAAACTGTTCAAAAGCCTTTTCCAAAGCTTGGCTCTTGCTCCGGGCTTCGTTTGATGTTGGGAACCCCCCGTGTTAAAATGTACACTACTCCAAATTGATGACGGAGACCATGAAGCCAAGTTTGGAAAAGGCCCCCGACTATTTCGCTAACACGATGCCATCAATCCCTTTGAATGAAAAATTGCAAGCTTTACTGTGGTTAAATCACCTCAGTATGTGTAAGTGATGTTTTTATTTTATATCTAGATACAATGAGACAAACTGCAAAATTTTTTTTTAACCAAGATTCATATCACAAAACACTATGTACAATTAACCACGGCCTGAATATCCCACGGATGTTGAAGCCATATTGGGCACACACACGAGATGATTTCGCTAGACGTTTCTTTCATTTACAAACGCTGACCACCGTTTTCATAAGGTCACCCTTGAGTATCACAAAATACATCAGTGGTTTGGCACAAATCTGCCCTTATTTTGTTTTAATGAAGAACGAGTACTTTCTGTATTGGGAAGCACCACAGACTCATCAGTGTTGTTGGTTATTTGATAGCGTTAATGTAATCAACGTTTGGTTTTTTCTGTGCAGTGAAGGCCGCTAATATTTTTTTCAACCAATGATTATCAAAACTGGCAGCTGTGACGTTGCAACTGAAATGTCTTTCCCCTTCCAGTACCCATGTACATCAGGGATGAGGGATGAGAGTTGATGATGGCTTGCGGCTCCCGAGTCCCCCTCCCTTATTTTTGACTCCAAGGAATCGCAGATGTTTACAGGTTTTTAGACTCTGTGCATGACCAGAAATACAACACCTTGATTGGACACAATGTGGACTATTTCTCTCTTTGGTGATTGCTCTTTTCAAGGAAGTTTTAATGCACAAGGAGATTTTGAGGAAATCCTGAATTTCAGGAAAAACCTGAAAAAAATCACATCCTGGTATATTGAATCATGAATGGAACAAGGCAATCATCTGAAAGTGGGCTTTAAGTTTTAGGCAGGCCTTGGTACGTCACGAAGGCAAGGGAGGTAATTGCATCCTTGCCCCTGGTCATTGTCTTGGTGCCCTTTTGAAATTTAGTTTCCTCATAGAGGTGCCCTTTCCAAAGGAGAAACCGCCTCGGTGCCCTTGCCCCTCCAAAAACGAAGCATCAGGCCGGGGTTAGGTCACAACACCAGCTGTCATGTGACAAGTCATGTGACATGTGACATGCATAGGATTCAAATCGTGTCACCACGGATTTGACAGTCTTCCGGATTAACGCTGTGGTTGACAAACACATAGCTCTACACTACATACACATGTACACGTTGACTTCAAAATAGTTCAAATCGCTGTTATTGGATTATTTTTACTTTAAATAAATATTATCCACCCCTTGGAGTCTATTGTAAAGATGATTACAGCCCCCTAATTTGTTCCCAATAATTAACAAATTACCAAACTAGCATAATTCACATTAATGATAACTTTAACAAAAATACATTTTCCATAAAAAGTCATAACAAAAGCATCAACCTTGAAAGAAACACAAGAGTCTTAAAACAAGTAACTGAAAGTTTATGACTGAAAAGATTATATTCATATACAAAAGCAGTACAACTCTTTCCCATACACTAAGGACCTGATTAAAACTTCCACAAAAAATAAAAATAAGAAAAAGTTATTCCGTATTTATATTTCACGATGGGAATACACTGATGAAAGTTGGCATTAACTAAATATCTATTTCACAATGTAGTCACAATGATCAAAGATAACTTTCTTTGGGTAAGGGGCTCACATGGGCATGTGGTCTTAGGATAACTTCCAATTCCAACATGTCTAAGTTTCAAGCACAGAAGGTTTTCTTGCAAACTCAAACTTGCCAAAGAGCCAACTCTCTGTGGTTTCCGATTAAACTTTACCCTCCCAAATCCTTCTATATCCTCTTCGCCAAAATGAAGGAGTGAGGGCTGTGAGGCCAAATAAAAATTGCTTCTCACAGGGTCAGGCATTCCAATCTTATCCACGTCCAAACGTGATGGTCTGAAGGGAGGATGTTGGAGGATTGAAGTCGCCTGCTGGCAAAAAGGCCAACTGAGTCAGGGTTTCAGATAATTAAAAATTACTAATTACAAAAGACAGAATAATCACCATCTTGATTTAAAACATTTCACCAAACAATTTTTAGATCATCATTAGATAATTAAGTTACCAGATTGTTATAAATGCTATATACAGCCCCTTTTCAAGCCTAGTACAGAGACAAAAGAACAGTCCGACACAATCTTTGTTGACGAAAAAAGGTCTAAAACTAGGATCTGTATTTTGGGAGGTATGTTGAAATGATGGCATTTCCACCTCTTGATTACCCCTGAAGTTAAAAACTGCAAGAAGCTACCAGCTAGTTATAAATGCTATATACAGCCAGCCCCTTTTCAGAGACAAATCTGATAAGAGACTATCTGAAGTGTTACAGCAGAAAGAGAACCCAGAGAATGCAGAGTGCTTTAGGATCATGTCTTGGTAGAGAGACTGTTTTAGTCTTGGTTGTGTGATGCATTCCTAGGAACTCTCGCCCGTCGTTTGTGAATACATCTCCTAAGATCAACACAAGGTACAATGAATTTGCAATACATTATACCCATAGACGGTCAGAGTTCCTGACACATGAGTTCTACACATGAAATATTTAGCACTTTTCTCTTGGTCCCAGGGGAGAGTCTTTGTTGACGAAAAAGGTCAAAAACTATGATCCGTATTTTGTGAGGTATGTTGAAATGACGGCATTTCCACCTCTTGGTAACCACTAAAGTTAAAGACTGCAAGAAGCTTCGGGGAACAGTAATCATCCGCACTAAAGAAGTACATCAAAGAGCAGGATTTCTGTATATCGGAAGAAACTAATGGTTCCTCTTTTTCACCAATCAGACATAAAAATTCTAAATCCAGATAAAAAGTCTGAAATTTCTTACCCCACAGGTTCATTTCTGTGCTTCAAACTACTATTACTGCATTATGCATTTTTGAATCAGACTCCAGCCTGTAATACCAACAGAGATTTCCAAGCAGTTTTTGTTTAAGCTGTCCTGACTCAAGGTGATCATAGCCAAGCTTTAGACCCCTTGCATTGGCTAACATCGCTAACCTCTCAGCCAATGACAGGTCTTCCTTTGACCTCAGTGAGGGCGCTGTTTGGGCTTGTGATGTCATATGCAAGGGGTCTGTATATCCCCTACAAAAGAAAGATTGTTGCTTTGACTAATTATTCTACCAAATTCTTTGAGCTTTTGTTTTACTTCAGTGACATCACCCAAAAACGTTCACTGCTTTGATTTTGATAAATAAAATGCTTCTTTGATAAATATGGAAAGCACAGTTATTTGAATATAGTGAAAGTTACTGGTGAGCTAACAAAATGGTTATGCCTCTATATAACATAAATAATTGACTAAACGTGCCTATAAAATATTTAGGATGTCCACACCTACCTCTTAGTAATGCAGTGAGAGAGAGAGAGAGAGAAAGACATCACTCAAATAAAATGTGAATATTTCACTGTATAATTGTTAAAAAAATATTCTACAACTAAAACAATTAGGGAGTATGGTGCAGCATGCCAAATGGTTATTTAAAAAAACAAACAAATCTACGTTCTTTCTCTCTTGTGTTCTGTGGTAAAATCTGATCTAGAATTCCTAAACAAAACAAATTAACGTGGTTGCTGGTGTTTACATTAAAAAATATTGGACTGTCCAATGACATTTGAGCTTTCATCTATATACACCAATGGAGTGGCTTGTTTCATTCACTGTAAACCGTTTTCGTCCAATGAGAAAGACTTTTTTGAAGTTTATAGCCAATCAGAGGTCCTGTTAGGAAGCAAATCTTGTTGACTGGTAGTCATTGGCAGTGAGCACCATTAATTGTAGTTCACATAGGTAGCTGGCTGGTATCTGTCAAAAAAGAAAAGAAAAGAAGGTTTTTAAAAGAACACGAAAACAAGACATCTGGAATCTCTTCTGTGCAAGTCTTGCCGTAAAATGAGAAAACAACTCAAACTAAGGCTATACTTTTCTATGAAATCAAATCTCCTTTCAAAGTTATATTTATACCAAATTACTTAAAGTATAAAAACAATAGAAATTTTGTATAAATACAATTTAAATTGTTTATATAATACAATTAATTTGTTAAAAGTCAACATTGAAACAAAATTAAAACTTGGGACAAGGATACTTATACTTTTAGAAACTCCCCTGAATTTGTGGGAACATTACATGGGTTTATTTTCTCAAACAGCTAAACAGAGCTTGTGGCTTCCGCTTAACAGTTTGACTCGTTTCTACCGATTTCGAAACGCAATCGTCGGTGCTGGCTTTCTTGTTTGTGTGTATTTTGGGCCGACATGTAACGGTCAGGCATGATATTCTTCCTACTTTGAACTGATTTCCGATTTGTTTGCCCTCCGGAAAATCAGCAAAATTGTCACTAAGTTGCCTGAAAAACAATCTCTAACAGCCTATACATGTTCTGTACGTAGGTCAGCCCTTGTACTCAACAGAATGTTCCTACTTTTTTCCCAAGGACCAAGTTTCATGCCTGAAAGGTGGAGCAGATGTCAACACACTTTCCTGGAATGAAAATAGAACGCTCTACCCAGTCTTGATAGTCACAAAACCAGTGTGGTGGCACATCCCCTGTGCAGTCGCCGATTTCATGAAACTTTACGGAACTGCGTAAGTCCACTTGCACAAAATTTATTGCGCAAGTTGTGCACCACTAACACGAGAAGTATTGCGCAAATGGACTTAAGCCTGGTTCATACTTCCTGCAAATACAAATGCGAAGCCAATTTTGACGTCACAGCTCTGTTTTCGCTGCGAATGTTTCGCAGGAGTTGAGCACATCTCAACTCTTCTGTTGCAAATTTGTGATGTAAAAATTCGTATCGCGTTCGCATTCGCAGGAAGTATGAATCGGGCTTTACGCAGTTACGTAAAGATCTATGAAATCAGCTGCTGGTGTGTAGTCCGGCATTTTCCCACCTACCTTTACACACATGGTACCTCGTTGCCCTCAAGGGTCGATGGACAGGCGCACCTCCTCTGGCCTCCTGGTATGGGTAGACACAAGCTGCTACAGCCTCCGTTATTACTACTACAGGCATTGGTGGCACTGGGACAGGTGGAGATGGCAGCGATGCCGTAGACGCGACCGTTGCCTCCGCGGGGGAGTTTGACATTGGTGCTCTCTGTGCCCCCAGTCTTACTGATACTCTGTATGCTTTTACTGTGACAAAGGAAAAAAAAAACACAACATAGTTTTCAATGGTTGCTAGATCATGTTTGGGTGGTCAGGTTAATGCAGCGGTCTCTTTCCTCACCTCCCACCTCTAGGACTCCGGATTGAATCCGCTGAGGGCACTGTGTGAATTGGGTTTTCAGCCCATACCTGATAATTCTCTTGGGTTTTCCTCCCACATCTAAAACTGAAACTTCTTTCTTTGTCTCCATTAGGTTCTTGGCTGGTATAGTGATTAAGTTTGGTTTTCTGAGAATCCTTGGCTTCACTAACAAAACAATTAATTCAAAAACAAAATTTACTTAATAATAATAATAATAATAATAGTAATAATAATGCAGTTAGTCAAAAAACAGAGAAAATTCTCCGGCACAGCAAGACTTTGTACTGTTTTTACAAATTTTCAACAGCACAGCAGAGAAACAAAAGATGAGAAAATCATCTGAAGTAGTGTGCCAACTGGACAAAGTTTCCCACAAAAAAAATCCATGGTGATGATTATACTGAAATAAATGGTCCCTAAAGGGTTTTCGGAGGCAATGAGGTTAAATTGATGCTTACGTGTCCCAGTCAGACCAGTAGAGTTTGAAACCAAAGGACGCTATACTGAATGGATAGTTGCTTGACGGGAAGACAGTGAAGCGAGTCAGGGGATCACCGTTCATGTTGATGCACTCAATCTTCTTGGTACCTGAATGAGAATTGATGAGAATTGATGAGAATTGACGAGAGGTGATGAGAGGCCAGTCCAAATCATATTGTTCTATATTAGATGTATTTCTGACGATGTATTTTTCAAAGATGCCTCCATAGCATGTCATGGTCAAGCAGTCTAGTGTATCGAACTCGAAACGCTGGTGGCCAAGTCATTGGAGTGTGGGCTCGAGTCCCGGTTGTGGCAACTAACCATGATTGCTTCTCATCATCCAGGAGTAACCTGCGAGGGTGGAGATTGCTGATGTGAACGATTCGCAACCTGTGCGGCGATTTGGCTGCAGGTGCTGCAGGAGTTGAGATGGATTCAGGAATGTTTAGGTCTTGATGTGTAGTGTACTAAGGTGCTTTGAGGGGGGGCTAGTTGGCTTGAAAAAGCGCAGAATAAATACATTATTGTGAATATTAACTTCAATCTCTTTTTTATTATAACCAGAGGTTAGGATAGGTATGTGGGATGGGAGGAGAGGGGAGGGCACATAGATGCTGTTTTACTTACCAGCATCAGCCCAGCATATCTGACTGGATGTGTAGTCCAGGCTTAGGCCGTTGGGAAGCTCAATATTGGTGTCTACCAGGACGGTGCGATTGCCTCCATCTAGATGAGACCGCTCGATTCTTGGCCCATCTCGATTCCAATCGGTCCAATACAGCATGCTATCAGAGAGGTACAGACATTAGAAGTATATTCTTTTACTCAACCTATAGCTGCCTAACTACAGGATTTAACGTGGAATACACAAACGTTAGCGTCTACACAGGAAAAGCTGTAGATGAACAAGAAGTCTTTCTTTGGACTCTCATTACTAGTGGTATCAGAAGGAAAACGTGGCAAAATGTATATCACAGTAAAGAGAACTGTGTACTCTTTCCAACAGTACACAGTTTGTTGGGATATGTTTGTTTGCAAGGCAGTAAATAATGAATGTTTATTGTAAAGCAGCAATAAGTAATTCACCCAAGATGTATTGGTGTGAATGCTGGGGGGAAGTTGGCGTTTAATTAGCCCATGTCAGGGGCTCACCCAGATGAGCACACTGGGGTCAACCCGGGGAAGCTAATCAAACGCAACCATGGTATAACGGATGACCTTGTATGTACACTTACCCGCCGATAGGGTCAGCCACAATAGCCCTGGGGTTGGCCAAGTCAGTGTTGAAGAGGACTCGTCGGTTTCCTCCGTCCAGGTTGGCTACTTCGATGCGGTCATAGCCGGAGTCTGTCCAGTAGATGTTGCGGCTCAGCCAGTCTACAGCCACACCCTCTGGGCTACTCAGACCTGGTTGGGAGATAACAAATAATTAACAAACAAATAAGTTGTTTTTGTGTGTGTAAAAGATCCTTGTGAAGATTGTAGCACAAACATCTTATTTATGTTGATAAGATGTGTTGGCTTTCTGTGCATGCCATCTTTTGGGAGGACCGTTGGCTCTAAAACGAGCTGGTGTTGTCTAGACGTTTCCACCAATATACCATGCCTGTCTTCAGGAGAACAAGAGTATACTGTTCGAAACGTCAAGACCGCACCGGCTCTTTTCAGAGCCAACACCCACCCCCCCAAAAGAAAAATGTACACATGGTTGTACCCGCAAGTTTACTAGCTATAGTTACTTGTTTAAATTGCAACACATTTGAAAGCACAAAACAGAGGCAAGTCATCCACTACAAACTTCATCCAAACGTTTAATAACGATTCCCATTATTAACATCGCCAGCTCACAGTCCCGTCCTGTGCATGAAGATGAAGGCATCTTCATATCAACCTATCTTCCTCCTTCATTCACCCTCTAGGCTTGTCTCTCGCCATTGCTAACCACACTTCGCCTTAAGTCAAATCTACTTCCCCAACCAACGTATGGATGGTTCCAACTTGACTTCACCCAGTGTAAAGTCAGCCATGTTTATGGGTAACCATGGTAATTTTTGGATGCACAACTGTGCATTTTGGAGCATACTACAAGCGGCACGCGGGAATTTAGAAAATTCCTCTGGTCAGTGAACCACTTGGCTGCGAGAAAAATTGATGCATCTGAAAGCCAAAAGCCAAAAGGCAAAAGTCGATTGAAAAGATGGTGTCTATCGGGACTGTCTGTACCACTTCACTGTCCGCTTACCTCGTCCAACGATGACTTGGGCATCTGAGCCGTCAATGTTAGCGCGGCTGATGGTGCGTCCAGAGACGTCCGTCCAGTACATGAACTCATCCCGGCAGTCGTACCCCAGACCGACGATGGTCTGCCCCGAGCGGAACATGATCTTACTGCCAGGCCTCTGCGTGTTGAGAGGCATCTTCATGATGGCCATCCCACGGGCATAGATGAGGGTACCATCACCGCTGTCAGGTCTTGGGATTGCTGTAGGGTTTGAACGAGGAGTAATTAGTAATTATCAAAAAATCTATAACAGAGATACTGGTTTCAGTATCAATTACAATAATATTGATAAAACAATTAATAATAACAATAATCCCATCCCACGGATGAGGCAATAATGGCAATAATAAGTGTCTTGCTAAAGGACAAAAGTGTCATGACCGGGACTCGAACCCACACTCTGCTGATCAGAAACACCAGAGCTCGAGCGCGGGACGCTTTACTACTCGGCCATGACACGCCATATATTGCTGATTAAACCAAAGGCTGAATGAATGGTTTTGGCAAATGCTAAATCACTGCACAGGCCCTTATCAGCCACCATTGTGGCTGCGGCTAGCACCCATAACCATAGCCATAGCCAAAGCCATAGCCATAGCCACTCCATGTAGACACAACCTTACCATCACAGGAGAAGCCGTCGCCTGTATAACCCTGCTTACAGTAGCATGAAAAGCTTCCTCGGACGTTGTAGCAAGAGGCAAACCGATGACACGGGGAACCAGAAGCTGAACACTCATCGATATCTATGGCAGTGAGAAGAGTCAGTCATGTCAAACTCATGTATCAAATTACTTACTGCTACCGGCGAATCAATACAGGTGATTTGCAACACAGTGAGCCCTCTACAGTTTACACAGGAGAGGCCATTTTTACAGTGCATCTTGGGAAAAGGTTTACAAGTTTATAGTCGACTTGACCCCAATTGTTTAAATTACCTGGTCTGCAATCAGCAAGGTTAAATTTTATACCATTACGACATATAAATTTTGCAGTGCTTTGTAACAGGAAGCCATTTATTTCTAATAAAAAAAAACCAATCACTACAATTTTTAATGAAAAGAATTTTGACTTGTTTAGAAATACTATATGTAAAATCCCCCCAAAAATACACACAATTGTAGTTCTAGTTTGAGGTGGCCACTAGTCATTTTCCTTTTAACTGTCTTGCGTTCTCAAGGACGGTTTGTATCTTACCTTCACAGGTGCGTCCACTGCCCTGGAAACCCGAGTTACACACACACCTGAAGCCAAGACTCTCTGGGATGCACTGGGCGCTGGCATCACAAGAGGAACACAAGTTCACCAATTCATCTGCAAGATGTGTTGGAAATTTTTACTTATTTGAAACTTTAAAGTACTTTCCCCTTCCGACAAAAACTTGTAAGCGGTGTGTCTTTACAATTCAAATGTACTGGTACAATACATTTAGTTGCACTCTTTTGATGATTTGTAACTCACTCCCCCACCCCCATGCCAAAAACCAGGCACTTCCTGCCAAAACACAAAACTGCGTTTATTTTCTCATCAAATATACAACAATAAGAGCTTTCAAACAACTTTTAATTTATAGGTCTATTGATCCATTTTACCCAACGTCATCACCACAATCAATCTGAGCCTTTTTGGCAGTGCCCTACTACACAGTGAGCATCTTAAGCAAGACATTCTTGATCATCTTCTCTACACAGGTATCTTCTGGCCTACGGGGTCACAGTGTTAGTCACTTTTCAAGATCCCTTGGTTTCATTGCCAATAAAATAAATAATTGATGACTTCGACCAATTATAGAAACTAATGGACAATACCGCATGCAGTATGCCTCCCAAGCTTGGATGCAAATTCCAAGTAAAAAGTTTGATATAATACATTGTATTTTGGTTGGTAACCATTTCTGCTAAGCAAGATCTTTCTGTGCTTAGCGTATTTTTGAGCTTACTTAATAGTTTCATGAAATTGGCACCTTACTCTCATCAGTACTGACGAGTTCCTAGTCCATGTAAGTTAATGAGGGGATTTGGGGATCAGGTTGACATAGTGGTGTATGCTGACCTGCCTTGACCCCAGTTTGAACCCCGCCTCCGACCAGAGCCTAGCGTTTAGTTTGGGATTTCCGACCTGACTACCTTCTCTACACAGGGTTTCCCCCTAGATTGGAGTTTTCCTCCCACATCTAAGACTGAATTTTGTTCCTTCATGATCTTCTCTACACAGGTATCTTCAGGCCTACGGGTCACAGTGCTAGTCCCCTATTTGGGGTTTTCCTCCCACGTCTAAAACTGAGCATTTCTTCCACATCTTCTCGACATGCTCTACACAGATCGCTTCCTTTTCAGGATCCTTTGTGTTCATTACCAGAAAGATTGAAAACAAACTAAATCAAATAAATATATATATTTTTTTAACCAGCAGACAGCAGGGTCCTCCCCAGGATTTCTAAAAACTATGGGACATCCTGGACCCAAACTTTGGAAGTTTGGTTTGAGCACACTGAATTGAAACAAAGTACTGGGAATGTTTTCTACTTGGTTTATCTTGGTTTTAAAAGCCCTACTGTTTGTTTGTATTATTTTTGTGTATATCGGCGTGCAATTTGCCCGTATCAGCACATCATTTGCCTTGATGGCGCGCAATGTGAGCGCACTGGCCCAATACGCTAGCTTGTGCACAGGGAGAATCTTGGACAGCAATGAGAACCTACTTGTGCAGGTGAAGCCATCTCCTTCGTAGCCGTCATTACAGGCACAGGTGTAGCCACCCTGCTGAGCTGGAGAACAGGCTGCGTTGAAGTCGCAACGGTTGTTGATACATGGGTCCAAAGCTGGTAAAAACAAACAATCCAAAAACTGATTAACCCCACACCAGAAAGGAACATTACCTTCATCCCAGTTCCCCTCAGATACATGATTACACATTGGCACACAACATTCATATTCCACTCAATGTATATGGTCCGACCCAACTTAAGAATCGTCCCAACTATAGTTGGGACCAGTCCCAACTTGAGTGTTACTGTCGGGGACGGCCCAACTATAGCTGGGACTGCCTGGTACATTGTGATAGGGATAACCGCAATCAGTCAGTCACACAGTGGGTCTTTCTACTAAGTAATTTTCGATTATCAGAATTCTTGATTGACTTTGAGGCTCGTACGTGATATTCAGTAATTATCAAAAAAATTGACAAGAATCCGTTTGAACATTACTACTCTATCCTCTCTCAACCACCGATGCCACCTGCCATCAGCAGCACTGCATGACGGAATTTCAGAGACTGGGTATGCTAGCTGGTCCCCTGCACAGTCAGGACAGTGAATCCTGGGATCCCAGTACAACACTCAAGTTGGGACAAGTCCCAACTATAGTTGGGGCAATTCTAAAGTTGGGACGGATGCTATACAAGGCAAGACTGTACGGTTGACAGCTTTGCGAGTGCCCAAGTCACAACGAGATTTTAAAATTGGCCTCTTTTGAAACAACACTTCCCTTTTCCCCTAAAATTTGTTTAAGTTTTTCCTGTATTAAAAGAAAACATATTACCACAAGACGCATCAGACAAATCAGACAAATCAGAATCATCTGACTAATTATTACATTAACAAAAACCACCGGCCGAACATAGTTGCAACTAGACAAGATGACTTTGTTCACAGAATGAATCAAAATGATCAACAAGAACTACTGAGTTCAAACTCAACTACATGGTATGAAGGTGACGCAAAACAAAAGCAAACTTCATGACCAAAGCTTCATGATCGTCAGCTCAAGCTTCTACAACTTCATGATAAAAATAGACATGTGACAAAACATGTTAACAAAAAGAGCCACAGAGCCTGGACCATGTGACGTGTGACATCACATGTTTACAATCCGAGCCACAGAGCGTGGACTTCCTGCAGGCACAAATTGTACACAGCTCAATGGAGAATAACAATTCGTGAAAATTGCACCGTTCATTTTTTTAAATCAAACTTTGACATGAAGTGAGGGGGGTTCATCTCAAACTTGTTCAGCTGTTATTTTCCTAATTCTTGCTGTTATGCGGTTACTATGATACAACAAGTGAAATTTCTCATATGAGCAGTGTAGTCTTGCCTGCCAGGAAATGCCTTGGACTGCACAAGGTCACTCTTCTTGTAAACAGGGCAACATGGTCTATAATCAGCCAAATCAACAGACTACATAGAAACAAGAAAAAAATACACCTTCTTTCATTCTATAAGAAAATGATGGACAATTATAAAAGAGAATTCCAGATGACAGATTCAATAAAAAAATGTTTGCTTTGAAAAATGTTTGCGTTTGAGTAGAACCAGTTCTGGTTTAAGCTTAATGAGGTGATAGTTTGCCATTTGACTTTTTGGCATTAGCAACGCTTAATCACCAATTCTTAAATGACCTTATTTTTGACCGCATGAGGGCGCTTTCAACAGCAAATTTCCCTGCATCACAATTGCAGTTTTATCTTATTTTGACTGCCTGTATGTTGTTTTCTTGTATCGCTGGCCCGATAAATATTTATAATAACCACAACATAACAACCAGTTTGTTTTACTTATTTTCCATCTCGTAAAATTGGTTCACACCAGCCCTCACACGGACAAAAATACTGCAAGTTCAGCCAGCCGAGTTGAAAATAGTGCTGTGGTAAGTTAACAGACTTGGTAGCGGACTTTTTGGTTTTATCCCAGTCTTGATATCTCATTTAAAAACTGGGGCCTTTTTCCAAACACTTTTGCAGTGTTACAGCTTCATGGACTGTGTTCCTGGTTTATAACCTAAACCATATATGCGTGTACGGCTTTTATCATGCAAGAGGGAGTAACATTTCTCCTTGTTACATTCAACACCTCACCAGGGTTGATTCAATCAAGTTGGTTCTTTCCTTCACACGAGCAGCTTAGGAATGCAAAGGAGCAAAACGCAAATAATCAAATCTGATTTATCAATTTACAACTGTATCTGTTTCCTATAGTCCCACTACTGTACATACAGGTCCACATATTATTACTAGCACTCCGCACTAATGTCACTTTTGCTCAAAATACCCGGCTGTCAGACAAACACTCCACCACCACTTACGCAATCGCCGCAACGTCCACGCGCCAAACTGCACTACTTGTATAATCAGTACGTGCGAGTAAACATAAAACTTGGGCATGTACGCGCGAGTATGTTAGTTTAAATGGACAGGTTTGTCCGAGACCCAGGTACTTGGTTTCGACTTTTGGCATAAGAGTGGAGTGCTAGTCAAGTCACTTCACATTTTTCTATTGTCTAATGACTACACATTTGTTCAAACGTTGTCCTGTTCATGCTAACTGTTTAACAATTTCCTACAAAACAGTTTTGCAAATAAGTAAGTCCATAGCTAACTACCAGTACCTAACTAAATAACAAACTAAATAACTAACAAACTAGATACTTCACTAGATAACCATCTTGGCACCACATTCATGCAACTAAGTTCCATGTTAGTTCTCCATGTCTCCCCAATCTCCTTCAACCTCTCATAGTTATAAAAAAAAAAACACAACTCTTATACATTGCTGCTGTATGTTAAGGTGAGTATTGGTTGTAAAACTACCCTTGAATTCCCTCTAAAACACCAAGGTCTTTATTTTTGCATGGTTGGGCAGCAGTTTGGTTGGGGTCACTTCACACACCCAGCCTCACTACCATGGGCAGCGCGCCGTATCGATACCTCTCATCACTAACCCCTGGTATGGATGTACTGAAAAACTGCGCTGATTAGCTCCCAAAAGTGACTACTTTGCGCGCAAGCTCGTAAAAAACTTCTGAACACTTGTAGGACGCTTAGTAAGCATGTGTCAAAATTCCATTTAAAACATCCCCGTACAAAAATGTAGAGACCCATTTTTCTCAGACTGACTTCATCAAATGTTTTAGATGTTGACAAATTTTCCACTCTAAGGGTATCGAGTACAATGGCAATTTACTCCATTTTAACGAGAGGTTTGGGATTTGCAATTTTTTCCCCACTCACATGAGGACTCTATCTATTGGAAAATGAGTACATCACAAAATTGAATTTGACATTTCCCTTCCTCCTTAATACACTGTGCATCGCGGAACTATTAAAGCTATAAAAATGATGAACGTCTTGCTTTTTACTTGACAAGTTCATTTGTGATTAGAGATGCTTCTCTAGATGTCAAGGGCTGGCAAAATCGGCTTCAAACAATAGAGCAAGTATGAATTCATTTTAGAAATCGCTAAGTCATGGCACAGACGAACAGAAAAGTGAACAAGCGTTAAAAGCAGCACCCTGACGCACAAGGGTGAGTTACGCCCGTAGTACCGTATGTACACTGATTGTGCGTTCACTTGCGGCATATTTGATTTGATACTGCATAGAAAAAGAACAAATGCACTTAGATGCAAACAGCTGTACAACAGCTGTACAGAAGTTCCAGCTTTTATGTAGGGTTTGTACACAGACATGGATACGCCCACATGGCTTCAAAACGCAGGGCAAGTTAGTGCTCTAGTCAATATATATAACTTTATGGTCTTAACAGAAACTTTACCCGTAGTGGTTACCAACTCCCTAACTCAAGACACATCACCAGTGCTTTTGGTTTATTTCAACAACACTTTGCCCCCTTTTAAAAATCAGCGGGAAAACAAAACATAAATTGAACGAATGATTCATTTCATATGAGTACAAAAACACAAAAATCTCTGATAATATTAGGCAACTGTCACCATTTATGAAAAACTGGACAGTTTAAAAACATCTGTTGCAGACATGCAACTTTTAACTGCAAAAAAAAAAAGAGGAAACAAAAAAGCATTTGCAGTGTGTTTACGTTTTCTATGGCACTTTTAAAAAGGAAGACGTTAGCTGATCAAATGAAAAGTTTCTACCCTGCCCGATATGTGGCAGAGAGTGTCCCCCCCCCCCTGTACAGAAGTACCCCCCTAAAATCCTCTGAAGAATTCCTGAGATTCCCAGAACACTATGAAGACACAATAGGAGGGGGGTACACCATGCTACATATCGAGCACCAGGTGGAAAAGTTGCATGCCTGCCGTCATTCATTTTTCCTACCACACAGGAATGAGCGTTGACAAAACTAACGCATTGGTGATGTATCTCTCCCAGTTAAAGTTAAAGAAACACCGTAAGTTTCCACAAGAGTACTATCCTATGAGTAACCTCAATCCCCTATTACATTACACACGCAACCTTTAGCATGATCTTGAGCTTTACTCCAACCAAGCAAGAAGATGAAGAAGAACAAAAAATGGAGAGAAAAAAAAACGGCTGAAGGGTGTAAACTACTGCCAAAAAAAATAAATAAATAAAAATGACAGAGTGTCATTTCATAGTCTGGTACCTCGACACCGGAAACCATTCCCAAAGTAACCAGGATTGCATACACATCTGTAGCTGGTCTGTGTTGGAATGCAGCGACCGTTGGCTGAACACCTATTGTTCCGGCAGCGGTTATCGACCACCACTGAGGTAGAACATAATTCAGTCATCAATTTACCAGAAAGGCTGACTTTGAAAAAGTATGGAGTTTGTGTGGATGAAAAATATAAAAGTTTGGTGACTTGACACTACTCTGTCAACTAACACCATGTTCAGTGCTTGAGAAAATGGTGTAATGGTTTGATCGTAACCGAGACTCTGTGCTTATGAGTGGCTCTTACAGATCATAATGACTAATAGACCTTATCAGGCATGCTAGTTGATTCTTGGAAAAAAAGAATGTTAGGAACATTTTATCAAGTACAACGGCTGACCTACATATTCTTGTTATCATTAAAAAAAAAATTCAAACAAAATCGAAAAACAGACTGAAGTAGGAAGAATGCCTGCTTATGCATTGACATCATCACACTGCCATCTTAGAGTTAAAATGATGATCAAACAATGGAAATGCACAGGTATGCACAGGATGTGCCAATGAACGACCTCGTTTTTACAAACCTCTTTCAGAGGACGCCCCTAGAGGGCGCCCCACTAAATTAAAGCCATGTGCATGAGATCTCTCTTGGTACCTGAAAGATGTTTCCAGTCGAACAGACTTCAAAATAATGGGAGACTTTTGGGGACCCTAGGTGGCAGCAGACTTGGTAAATCCATTGTTCTCTGATAAGGTGAGCATGCTCAGAACTGCGTTAACAATGGAAATTTAACTGGTAAGTCTGCTGCCACACATCGACAAATAATTTTTCAAACAAAAACACAACAAATTTGTGTGTGATTATTCAAAAACCTAGTAACAGTCCCTAAAAGTTAATTTAAAAAAATAAAGGAACAAATTCCATGATGACCGCTTTCCAATACTGGGCGATTGTTCCGTCCAGTAAACATTATCTTAGAATGCACATCATAGAGCAGACTGGCTTAACTGCCCTACCTTCACATGTTCGTCCATCTCCACTGTATCCAGGGTTGCAGAAACAGTTATATCCACTACCGCTCTGAGATTCAATACATCTGGCGTTACGATCACAATTGTTAGAATCACAGGGACTACCACTTTCTGTTGATAACAATAACGTGTATAAGATATGGTATCTGTTGCTTCAAACATTATTAGGGAAGTACAGCCATTTCCTCTTTTTTTTTTGGGGGGGGGGGGGTGAATGCAAGCCAGTTTGCAACTGCCATTTCCTTTCAGATGGTGTATGCAAGCCAGTTCGCAACTGCCATTTCTTTTCAGGGAGTGTATGCAAGCCAGTTCGCAACAGCCATTTCCTTTCAGATGGTGTATGCAAGCCAGTTCGCAACTGCCATTTCTTTTCAGGGAGTGTATGCAAGCCAGTTCGCAACTGCCATTTCCTTTTAGGGAGTGTATGCAAGCCAGTTCGCAACTGCCATTTCCTTTTAGGGGGTGTGTGCAAGCCAGTTCGCAACTGCCATTTCCTTTTAGGGAGTGTATGCAAGCCAGTTCGCAACTGCCATTTCCTTTTAGGGGGTGTATGCAAGCCAGTTCGCAACAGCCATTTCCTTTTAGGGGGTGTATGCAAGCCAGTTCGCAACTGCCATTTCCTTTCAGATGGTGTATGCAAGCCAGTTCGCAACTGCCATTTCCTTTTAGGGAGTGTATGCAAGCCAGTTCGCAACTGCCATTTCCTTTTAGGGAGTGTGTGCAAGCCAGTTCGCAACTGCCATTTCTTTTCAGGGAGTGTGTGCAAGCCAGTTCGCAACTGCCATTTCCTTTTAGGGAGTGTGTGCAAGCCAGTTCGCAACTGCCATTTCCTTTCAGGGAGTGTATGCAAGCCAGTTCGCAACTGCCATTTCCTTTTAGGGGGTGTATGCAAGCCAGTTCGCAACTGCCATTTCTTTTCAGGGAGTGTGTGCAAGCCAGTTCGCAACTGCCATTTCCTTTTAGGGAGTGTGTGCAAGCCAGTTCGCAACTGCCATTTCCTTTTAGGGGGTGTATGCAAGCCAGTTCGCAACTGCCATTTCCTTTTAGGGAGTGTGTGCAAGCCAGTTCGCAACTGCCATTTCCTTTTAGGGAGTGTGTGCAAGCCAGTTCGCAACTGCCATTTCCTTTTAGGGGGTGTATGCAAGCCAGTTCGCAACTGCCATTTCCTTTTAGGGAGTGTGTGCAAGCCAGTTCGCAACAGCCATTTCCTTTTAGGGGGTGTATGCAAGCCAGTTCGCAACTGCCATTTCCTTTTAGGGAGTGTATGCAAGCCAGTTCGCAACTGCCATTTCCTTTTAGGGAGTGTGTGCAAGCCAGTTCGCAACTGCCATTTCCTTTTAGGGGGTGTATGCAAGCCAGTTCGCAACTGCCATTTCCTTTTAGGGAGTGTATGCAAGCCAGTTCGCAACTGCCATTTCCTTTTAGGGAGTGTGTGCAAGCCAGTTCGCAACTGCCATTTCCTTTTAGGGGGTGTATGCAAGCCAGTTCGCAACTGCCATTTCCTTTTAGGGGGTGTGTGCAAGCCAGTTCGCAACTGCCATTTCCTTTTAGGGAGTGTATGCAAGCCAGTTCGCAACTGCCATTTCCTTTTAGGGAGTGTATGCAAGCCAGTTCGCAACTGCCATTTCCTTTTAGGGAGTGTGTGCAAGCCAGTTCGCAACTGCCATTTCCTTTTACGGAGTGTGTGCAAGCCAGTTCGCAACTGCCATTTCCTTTTAGGGAGTGTATGCAAGCCAGTTCGCAACTGCCATTTCCTTTTAGGGAGTGTGTGCAAGCCAGTTCGCAACTGCCATTTCCTTTTAGGGAGTGTATGCAAGCCAGTTCGCAACTGCCATTTCCTTTTAGGGAGTGTATGCAAGCCAGTTCGCAACTGCCATTTCCTTTTAGGGAGTGTATGCAAGCCAGTTCGCAACTGCCATTTCCTTTTAGGGGGTGTATGCAAGCCAGTTCGCAACTGCCATTTCCTTTTAGGGGGTGTATGCAAGCCAGTTCGCAACTGCCATTTCCTTTTAGGGGGTGTATGCAAGCCAGTTCGCAACTGCCATTTCCTTTTAGGGAGTGTGTGCAAGCCAGTTCGCAACTGCCATTTCCTTTTAGGGAGTGTATGCAAGCCAGTTCGCAACTGCCATTTCCTTTTAGGGAGTGTGTGCAAGCCAGTTCGCAACTGCCATTTCCTTTTAGGGGGTGTATGCAAGCCAGTTCGCAACTGCCATTTCCTTTTAGGGAGTGTATGCAAGCCAGTTCGCAACTGCCATTTCCTTTTAGGGAGTGTATGCAAGCCAGTTCGCAACTGCCATTTCCTTTTAGGGAGTGTGTGCAAGCCAGTTCGCAACTGCCATTTCCTTTTAGGGGGTGTATGCAAGCCAGTTCGCAACTGCCATTTCCTTTTAGGGGGTGTATGCAAGCCAGTTCGCAACTGCCATTTCCTTTTAGGGAGTGTGTGCAAGCCAGTTCGCAACTGCCATTTCCTTTTAGGGAGTGTATGCAAGCCAGTTCGCAACAGCCATTTCTTTTTAGGGAGTGTGTGCAAGCCAGTTCGCAACAGCCATTTCTTTTCAGGGAGTGTGTGCAAGCCAGTTCGCAACTGCCATTTCCTTTTAGGGAGTGTGTGCAAGCCAGTTCGCAACTGCCATTTCCTTTTAGGGGGTGTATGCAAGCCAGTTCGCAACTGCCATTTCCTTTTAGGGAGTGTGTGCAAGCCAGTTCGCAACTGCCATTTCCTTTCAGGGAGTGTGTGCAAGCCAGTTCGCAACTGCCATTTCCTTTTAGGGAGTGTGTGCAAGCCAGTTCGCAACTGCCATTTCCTTTTAGGGGGTGTATGCAAGCCAGTTCGCAACTGCCATTTCCTTTTAGGGAGTGTATGCAAGCCAGTTCGCAACTGCCATTTCCTTTTAGGGGGTGTATGCAAGCCAGTTCGCAACTGCCATTTCCTTTTACGGAGTGTGTGCAAGCCAGTTCGCAACTGCCATTTCCTTTTAGGGAGTGTGTGCAAGCCAGTTCGCAACTGCCATTTCCTTTTAGGGAGTGTATGCAAGCCAGTTCGCAACTGCCATTTCCTTTCAGGGAGTGTATGCAAGCCAGTTCGCAACTGCCATTTCCTTTTAGGGGGTGTATGCAAGCCAGTTCGCAACTGCCATTTCCTTTTAGGGAGTGTGTGCAAGCCAGTTCGCAACTGCCATTTCCTTTTAGGGGGTGTATGCAAGCCAGTTCGCAACTGCCATTTCCTTTTAGGGAGTGTGTGCAAGCCAGTTCGCAACTGCCATTTCCTTTTAGGGGGTGTATGCAAGCCAGTTCGCAACTGCCATTTTCTTTTAGGGGGTGTATGCAAGCCAGTTCGCAACTGCCATTTCCTTTTAGGGAGTGTGTGCAAGCCAGTTCGCAACTGCCATTTCCTTTTAGGGAGTGTATGCAAGCCAGTTCGCAACTGCCATTTCCTTTTAGGGAGTGTATGCAAGCCAGTTCGCAACAGCCATTTCTTTTCAGGGAGTGTATGCAAGCCAGTTCGCAACAGCCATTTCCTTTTAGGGAGTGTGTGCAAGCCAGTTCGCAACTGCCATTTCCTTTTAGGGAGTGTATGCAAGCCAGTTCGCAACTGCCATTTCTTTTCAGGGAGTGTATGCAAGCCAGTTCGCAACAGCCATTTCCTTTTAGGGAGTGTGTGCAAGCCAGTTCGCAACTGCCATTTCCTTTTAGGGAGTGTATGCAAGCCAGTTCGCAACAGCCATTTCTTTTCAGGGAGTGTATGCAAGCCAGTTCGCAACTGCCATTTCCTTTTAGGGGGTGTATGCAAGCCAGTTCGCAACTGCCATTTCCTTTTAGGGAGTGTGTGCAAGCCAGTTCGCAACTGCCATTTCCTTTTAGGGGGTGTATGCAAGCCAGTTCGCAACTGCCATTTCCTTTTAGGGAGTGTGTGCAAGCCAGTTCGCAACTGCCATTTCCTTTTAGGGGGTGTATGCAAGCCAGTTCGCAACTGCCATTTCCTTTTAGGGGGTGTATGCAAGCCAGTTCGCAACTGCCATTTCCTTTTAGGGAGTGTGTGCAAGCCAGTTCGCAACTGCCATTTCCTTTTAGGGAGTGTATGCAAGCCAGTTCGCAACTGCCATTTCTTTTCAGGGAGTGTATGCAAGCCAGTTCGCAACAGCCATTTCCTTTTAGGGAGTGTGTGCAAGCCAGTTTGCAACTGCCATTTCCTTTTAGGGAGTGTGTGCAAGCCAGTTCGCAACTGCCATTTCCTTTTAGGGAGTGTATGCAAGCCAGTTCGCAACAGCCATTTCTTTTTAGGGAGTGTGTGCAAGCCAGTTCGCAACAGCCATTTCTTTTCAGGGAGTGTGTGCAAGCCAGTTCGCAACTGCCATTTCCTTTTAGGGAGTGTGTGCAAGCCAGTTCGCAACTGCCATTTCCTTTTAGGGGGTGTATGCAAGCCAGTTTGCAACTGCCATTTCCTTTTAGGGAGTGTGTGCAAGCCAGTTCGCAACTGCCATTTCCTTTTAGGGAGTGTATGCAAGCCAGTTCGCAACTGCCATTTCCTTTCAGGGAGTGTATGCAAGCCAGTTCGCAACTGCCATTTCCTTTTAGGGAGTGTATGCAAGCCAGTTCGCAACAGCCATTTCTTTTCAGGGAGTGTATGCAAGCCAGTTCGCAACAGCCATTTCCTTTTAGGGAGTGTGTGCAAGCCAGTTCGCAACTGCCATTTCCTTTTAGGGAGTGTATGCAAGCCAGTTCGCAACTGCCATTTCCTTTTAGGGAGTGTATGCAAGCCAGTTCGCAACTGCCATTTCCTTTTAGGGAGTGTATGCAAGCCAGTTCGCAACAGCCATTTCCTTTCAGGGAGTGTATGCAAGCCAGTTCGCAACTGCCATTTCTTTTCAGGGAGTGTATGCAAGCCAGTTCGCAACAGCCATTTCCTTTTAGGGAGTGTATGCAAGCCAGTTCGCAACTGCCATTTCCTTTTAGGGAGTGTGTGCAAGCCAGTTCGCAACTGCCATTTCCTTTTAGGGAGTGTGTGCAAGCCAGTTCGCAACTGCCATTTCCTTTTAGGGGGTGTATGCAAGCCAGTTCGCAACTGCCATTTCCTTTTAGGGAGTGTGTGCAAGCCAGTTCGCAACTGCCATTTCCTTTTAGGGGGTGTATGCAAGCCAGTTCGCAACTGCCATTTCCTTTTAGGGAGTGTGTGCAAGCCAGTTCGCAACTGCCATTTCCTTTTAGGGAGTGTATGCAAGCCAGTTCGCAACTGCCATTTCCTTTTAGGGAGTGTGTGCAAGCCAGTTCGCAACTGCCATTTCCTTTTAGGGAGTGTATGCAAGCCAGTTCGCAACTGCCATTTCCTTTTAGGGAGTGTGTGCAAGCCAGTTCGCAACAGCCATTTCCTTTTAGGGAGTGTATGCAAGCCAGTTCGCAACTGCCATTTCCTTTTAGGGAGTGTGTGCAAGCCAGTTCGCAACAGCCATTTCTTTTCAGGGAGTGTGTGCAAGCCAGTTCGCAACTGCCATTTCCTTTTAGGGAGTGTGTGCAAGCCAGTTCGCAACTGCCATTTCCTTTTAGGGAGTGTATGCAAGCCAGTTCGCAACTGCCATTTCCTTTTAGGGAGTGTGTGCAAGCCAGTTCGCAACTGCCATTTCCTTTTAGGGAGTGTATGCAAGCCAGTTCGCAACTGCCATTTCCTTTTACGGAGTGTGTGCAAGCCAGTTCGCAACTGCCATTTCCTTTTAGGGAGTGTATGCAAGCCAGTTCGCAACTGCCATTTCCTTTTAGGGAGTGTGTGCAAGCCAGTTCGCAACTGCCATTTCCTTTTAGGGAGTGTGTGCAAGCCAGTTCGCAACTGCCATTTCCTTTTAGGGGGTGTATGCAAGCCAGTTCGCAACTGCCATTTCCTTTTAGGGAGTGTGTGCAAGCCAGTTCGCAACTGCCATTTCCTTTTAGGGGGTGTATGCAAGCCAGTTCGCAACTGCCATTTCCTTTTAGGGAGTGTGTGCAAGCCAGTTCGCAACTGCCATTTCCTTTTAGGGAGTGTATGCAAGCCAGTTCGCAACTGCCATTTCCTTTTAGGGAGTGTGTGCAAGCCAGTTCGCAACTGCCATTTCCTTTTAGGGAGTGTATGCAAGCCAGTTCGCAACTGCCATTTCCTTTTAGGGAGTGTGTGCAAGCCAGTTCGCAACAGCCATTTCCTTTTAGGGAGTGTATGCAAGCCAGTTCGCAACTGCCATTTCCTTTTAGGGAGTGTGTGCAAGCCAGTTCGCAACAGCCATTTCTTTTCAGGGAGTGTGTGCAAGCCAGTTCGCAACTGCCATTTCCTTTTAGGGAGTGTGTGCAAGCCAGTTCGCAACTGCCATTTCCTTTTAGGGAGTGTATGCAAGCCAGTTCGCAACTGCCATTTCCTTTTAGGGAGTGTGTGCAAGCCAGTTCGCAACTGCCATTTCCTTTTAGGGAGTGTATGCAAGCCAGTTCGCAACTGCCATTTCCTTTTAGGGAGTGTATGCAAGCCAGTTCGCAACTGCCATTTCCTTTTAGGGAGTGTATGCAAGCCAGTTCGCAACTGCCATTTCCTTTCAGGGAGTGTATGCAAGCCAGTTCGCAACTGCCATTTCCTTTCAGGGAGTGTATGCAAGCCAGTTCGCAACTGCCATTTCCTTTTAGGGAGTGTGTGCAAGCCAGTTCGCAACAGCCATTTCCTTTTAGGGAGTGTATGCAAGCCAGTTCGCAACTGCCATTTCCTTTTAGGGAGTGTATGCAAGCCAGTTCGCAACTGCCATTTCCTTTCAGGGAGTGTATGCAAGCCAGTTCGCAACTGCCATTTCCTTTTAGGGAGTGTGTGCAAGCCAGTTCGCAACAGCCATTTCCTTTTAGGGAGTGTATGCAAGCCAGTTCGCAACTGCCATTTCCTTTTAGGGGGTGTATGCAAGCCAGTTCGCAACTGCCATTTCCCTTTAGGGAGTGTATGCAAGCCAGTTCGCAACTGCCATTTCCTTTTAGGGAGTGTGTGCAAGCCAGTTCGCAACAGCCATTTCCTTTTAATAATAATAATAATATATTGTATTTGTATAGCGCCTACTGCAGGCCAGCCTCTAAGCGCTTAACATTCAGTATTTCCTGCAAGGTATTTGGGGCTACGTTTTGAAGTATGAGACCTATTCCTTTACATAGCACCATGTAATGGTTTACAAGGTGCTGTGGCGCAATATGCAGCCGATCAAACCAGGAACACCGGGGCGGACCCCTTCTCTTTTCGATAAGTGCACTGGGTTCTTTTTCGTGCGTTACACAACACACGGGACCAACGGCTTTACGTTCCATCCGAAGGACGAAGCAATCATGGTTAAGTGTCTTGCTTAAGGACACAGGTGTCACGACCGGGGCTCTTTTAGGGGGTGTATGCAAGCCAGTTCGCAACAGCCATTTCCTTTTGGGAGTGTATGCAAGCCAGTTCGCAACAGCCATTTCCTTTTGGGAGTGTATGCAAGCCAGTTCGCAACAGCCATTTCCTTTCAAGTTTGGTCTATGTGAAAGTTGTGACCAATTAAATAATAGTCTGGGAAGTCTCCTTTGAACTTGTGTATGTCTTGACTTCAGTCGATGTTTCTAGAATTGTTCTATTTTATTTCTAAAACGAAAAAGTATTAATTTACAGCTTTAAATGCATGGGATTTATTCATTCCCTGCCAGTGTTTAAGCCAAGCATTTAAGCTGTCATTCAGGCTCAGATCACTTAGAGTCTAATGAGTTAGTATCTACACAATGCCTCTATGTTATTAAGCAAAACAGGCTCAGAGATGCAAAATAGGCAAAACAGACAAATGTACAAACACAAACAATTAAACAATGGCATGGAGAAATATCACCTTAACAGAAAGGCAACTGTGATTACGACAACCCAACACCATACCCAGTGTCTTGATTTTAATGTATTTCATAGTTGATGACATTTCATAAACTAATAGATACTGTACTGCACATCTGGGAATGTTAAATTTCAACATTCAATTTATAAATTAAACCATGAAGCTTTTTACTTGCAAGGTAAATCAATTTTATAGCTAAATTGCAACTCAAAGTAGGCATGTCTCTGAAAAATTGTTGTCAAATTTTAACATTTGTGTACAACTACTTCCGACTATGCAGCAATTGAATGAAGGAGGTGGGTTGAAGCAGAAATCAAAGCAGTGCCCACACCAGCAGCTTTGGCTATGGCTTTAGACAGCATTCCACCTGTACTACACAGCTGCTGAAGCCAAAAGCCACAGCCAAATGTGGACATAGCCTTCAATGTGGACCCTAGTTTACAGCACGACTTTTTGTTAAGGTGAGTTCTCTGTTTATGATCTACCCTGGCACATAAAACCATCACCGCTGTAGCCTTCAGAACAGATGCAGTCATAGGTGGCATTAACGGAGGCTACACAACTAGCATTCATATGACATGTGTGATTAACACAGGGGTCTACGGCATCAGCTGCAGAGAGAGGATGTGCATGATTGAAAGGGGTTAAAGGTCAAAGAATCAAAGGTCAAAGAACTGCAAATCAAAGAACCTCAGGTCAAAGAACCATAGGTCGAAAAAACACAGGCCAAAGAACCAAAAGGTCAAGGAACCAAAGCTCAAAGAGCCAAAGGTAAAAAACACAGGTAAAACAAACCACAGGTTAAAGAACCATAGGTCAAAGAACCAAAGGTCAAAGAACCACAGGTCAAAGAACCAAAGGTCACAGAACCAAGGATCAATAGCCAAAAGTCAAAGGTACAGAAGGCCAATGAACCAAAGGTTCTAGAACTCAAAGCAAAGAATCAAAGGTTAAGGAACTAAAAATGCGCAAAGCAACTCAAAGCAAAGATTGAAACAGCAAGGCATTTTGATCCATGCAATTGTTAACACTAAACAGAAGCTTTGCACAAGCTAAAGAGCAAATAACAAACTAGCACATCATGCTGAAATTAAACAAAAAATCATTAAAAAAAAGAACTTGTAAGTTTAATCATGTTCCTAGCGATGGAAATTTAAAGTTTAGAACAAAGTCTGATTGAAGAAACATCATCTCCTAAGAAGGACAAACACACAAGCCAAAAAAAGTTATGCCATCTTAAAAAACTTAGGAGACTTGAAATTATCTTTAGCAGTGTAGGTAATGACCAACTTTCAAAGGTAAACAACCCACATTTTCCCCAAACACATTACTGATAGACCTTTCTGTCAAATAAGGAAAGTGAATTCAACTAATCGGTTTTGTGACAAGTTTACACTTTTTGAAAGTTACAGATTCAAATACCATGAGGTACGATGGGGCTTGGAAATGGGCAAGCAAGATGAAATAATGAGTTAATGCGTGTGTATGATTTACTGGACCTCTATATAGGTCATGAACAAATATTTAACTTGAAACGGGTCTGGAAAAAAACACAAAACAAAATCAAACAGAAAAGAAGAAATAATAATCTTTGTTTTTGATTCGTTGGAAAAATACCTTGACAAATGTAGCCATCTCCTCGGTACCCTGAATTGCAGATACACTGGTAACCAAACTCCGCAGGCAAGACTTTCACAGTCCGTCAAATTCGATTGTTTATCAGTTTTAAGCTTAAAATCTAATGTGATTAAGTTGGCTTTTGAGGGGTCCTTGGTGTCATTCCATAGACAATACAGAAAGAAAACAAACTATCAAACTTACCTTGACAGCTTCGGCCATCACCAGTGAATCCCGGGTTGCAAAAGCACTGGTACCCAGAAGAATCTGCTAAACAACGTGCATTCCTGTCACAGTCACTGTTAGCACAGTAGTCAACCTGAGCAGCTGTGATTGGTTCATTTGAAAAACAAAGCAAACACTATGACAATCACGTTTATAACCAGAAGTTTATTCGTGGTTAACAACTTTTGCGTTTTCTCCTCCTAATCAAAATCCACTTCAGTTTGACTTAAAAAAATACAATCAATTAACTGCAATTGTATTATAGTAAAACTGAAGAATGTCTGAAGTTTCACAACAATTGTACTTCAAAATTACTCCAATAGTTATAAGTTTACTACAGTATTTACGTAGTACATACAACAGTAAAACTAATAAATGGTGAGTGGCCGCATTAGTCAAGTAATTGCAGAAGGAAAATAAATTGCTGCACTTTATTTACTAACAAGCAAGGTATATCTGCATAAGCTTTCATAGCAACAACTACTTCAATAGAAAGTAGAAAAACTATACTGTTTTCCACAGTTTTACCAGTTTTACTGCTGTAACACTGCAGTAAAACTATTTAAACATAATATTACCACACTTTTTTAAACTATAGATTAGCTCAAAGTTACTGACTGACTCCTCGTTCTGTTAAACCTGGCAGTTTTCCAGGCCGAGTTAATTTTTGGACTGTGAATAAGTGGGCCTGATAAAAAAACGGCCCTTGTTATGAGGCATTTGTGTTTGCTACAACACACCACGCGACCTCATCAAAATTGGCCTCTGTGAAAGTTCAAGTTGTGACCTAAACAAAGTTTGGGGAGTCAGCGTTGAACTTGTGTACGCCTTGACTGCAGAGACTTTTTCTAGAAATTTTATTTGCGATTTCAAAAAGGAAAAAGTGGTTATTTACAGCTTGAAATGCATGGAATTACCTGTATTTCATACACTGTGTTATAAGCCAAGCATTTAAGCTGTCATTCAGGCTCAGATCACTTAGAGTCTAATGAGTTAGTAATTACACAATGCCTCTATGTTAAGCGGACAAAACGGACAAACGTACCAACACAAACAATTAAACAATGACATGGAGAAATATCACCTTAACAGAAAGCCAACTGTGATTATGACAACCCCAGCCCCCTCCAAGTGCCTTCCCCACTGTTATGATTTTATTGTATTTGATAGTTGATTACATTTCATAAACTCTTACTGTACTGCACATCTTTCAAATTTCACAAGCCACTCTGAACCAAACAGGACGAGACAAAGTTAACCCATGAAGCTTTTCACTTGCATGGTGAACCAATTTTGAACTGAATTTCCACACCAAGTAGGCATGTCTTTGAAAAAATACTGTCAAATTTTAACATTGGGGTAAAACTACTTCCGACTATGCAGTATTTGAATGAAGGAGCTGGGTTGTCTTAAGAAGCAGAAATCGAAGCAGTGCCCACACCAGTGGCTTTGGCTATGGCTTCAGGCAGCATTCCACCTGTACTACATAGCTGCTGAAGCCAAAAGCCACAGCCAAATGTGGACATAGCCTTCAATGTGGACCCTAGTTTACAGCATGACTTTTTGTTAAGGTGAGTTCTCTGTTTATGATCTACCCTGGCACATAAAACCATCACCGCTGTAGCCTTCAGAACAGATGCAGTCATAGGTGGCATTAACGGAGGCTACACAACTAGCATTCATATGACATGTGTGATTAACACAGGGGTCTACGGCATCAGCTGCAGAGAGAGGATGTGCATGATTGAAAGGGGTTACAGGTCAAAGAATCAAAGGTCAAAGAACTGCAAATCAAAGAGCCACAGGTCAAAGAACCATCGGTCAAAGAACCAAGGATCAATAACCCAAAGCTCAAAGGGTCAGAGGGCAAATAAGCCAAAGCTTCAAGAACTCAAAGCCAAAGAATCAAAGGTAAAGGAGCTACAGGTAAAAACAAAAATACGTCAAGGAGTTCAAAGCAAACAATGATAGCAGCAAGGCAGTTAAACCCAAGCAGTTGTTAACTTTAAAAACGGAAGCTTTGCACAAGCTGCCCATCAAGCAACAAACAATGCACATCATGCTGAAATTAAACCAAGCATCATTTAAAGGAGCTTGTAAGTTTAATCATGTTCCTAGTGATGGAAGCTTAAAGTTTAGAACTGTCTGAATGAAGAAACATCGTCTCCTAACGAGGACAAAAAAGTTGTACCATCTACAAAGCTTCAATGGGAACGTAAAAACCTTAGGAGACTTGAAATTATCTTCAGCAGGACCCAATTTCATGGCTCTGCTTACCACATAATTCTGCGCTTATGGCCCATAGAACTATGGGCTTTACAGAGCCTCGTAATTGCAGAATTCCGCAGTAAGCACAGCCATGAAATTGGACCCTGGTGTGTAATAAATAACTTTCAAAGGTAGATGACCCAAAGTTTCCAAAACTACATTACTGATAGACCTTTCTGTCCAGCAAGAAAAAAAGAGAATTGTACTAATCTTTATTTTGTGGCAAGTGTACATTTTTCGAAAGTTACAGAACCAAATACCATAAGGTACGATGGGGCTTGGAAATGGGCGAGCAAGACAAAATAATGAGTAAATGCATGTATGATTTACTGGATGCTACGAATGGTCATGAACAAATGTTGAACTTGAAATGAAACTGGGGAAAAAAAAGGGGAAAAAAAACCCAGTAAATTTGGTTGTTGTTGATTTGTTGGAAAAATACCTCGACAAGTGTAGCCATCTCCTCGGTACCCTTGGTTGCAGATACACTGGTAACCAAACTCCAACGACACACAACGAGCATTAGGGTCACATGTATTAGCTGCACAATGGCTGGCAGTCTCCTCTATGGTTGAGTAAGTGTGCAAGTAGAGAGGTAAAAATACTTAAATTTCCCAAATCACAACAAAATATGTCCCGAAAGATTTAACAATTTTGTCACCCGAAAAGGGACACACAAATTGTGTTCACCACAGCCCCAGCTCCTTATGGTGTGCAATCGTTTAATCCAGAAGTAAATTTTTTACAAACTTCCTCAATCAAGTAACTTTATAACTCTAATCTTCCACTCCCATCTTCTTAAAATACCTTTTAATTTGAGTTAATGACAATGATTTGAAAACCTGGTTCATCATGCCGTCATACTGCACACTTTCATCATCACATTTCAATGGGGGAGAGGGAGGGGGAGGTTGGCGACCCTGACCCAAAACTGACCAATGTTTGGGCTTCGGTTATTGGTGAAGGGTTTCTGCGCGCCCGGTTCAACCACTGTGATGCAGCTGTTCCGACCAAACCATGACCGAGTTGCTGGCTCGGTTAATAGGCTTGGTTTCAAGATGGTGGATTCTACAAACTAACAAAAAAATGGCAACAAAATTCTTTCAAACATAAAAAACCTTGGAAGCATACTAATCCAATGATGTTGATAATATTATAAAGACTAACTTCCATTACTTGAAGGCTGTATATTTCGAAAGCATTAATCAAGAGATGTTTGCACGACACAAACTGTTTCTAGTAACCGAACCGTTTTCGCATATAGCTCTCGGAAATTGTTTCGGTCGATGAATTTAACGTCAAAAAACTATTTTCCTGGTCAGGGTCACCCAAATATGCCCCCCCCCCCCTTCCCGTTAGCCGTGATTATGATATTTTGATCAACCTCAAATAAATGACTAAGTAATTTATGTTATGAAATATGGCATCCATAGTTTGATTGACATGTACAGATGAGTCTTCAATTCAATTTTTAAAATGAAAATGCAAACAAACAAAAAACACCCCAAAACAAACATTTATTGACAAATTTTTTAAGGTTACCTTGGCAGGAGAAACCATTTCCAGTGAATCCGCTGTTGCACTCGCACCCATACCCAGACGGAGTTGGGATACAACGAGCGTTAACATCACATGCATTATTGGCGCAGCGATTAACTGCAAAAATCAAAGCAAACAATGGGTAATAAATAAACACTCACCGCTGACTAAAAAATATACCAGTGGAAGGAACCATAAACAACACAGGCATGATACCTGACCCACAGCGAAAAGTAGGCAAATTTTATGGAATACATGGGTTGACCTAAATGTACAGTACATGATATAATATGGCGTGTCGTGGCCGAGTGGATAAGATCACTGGACTCAAGCTCTGGTGTTTCTGTTCAGCAGAGTGTGGGTTCGAGTCCCGGTCATGACACTTGTGTCCTTAAGCAAGACACTTAACCATGATTGCTTCGTCCTTCGGATGGGACGTAAAGCCGTTGGTCCCGTGTGTTGTGTAAACGCACGAAAAAGAACCCAGTGCACTTATCGAAAAGCGAAGGGGTCCGCCCCGGTGTTTCTGGTTTGATCGGCTGCATATTGCGCCACAGCACCTTGTAAACCATTACATGGTGCTATGTAAAGGAGTAAATACTTAAAAAATACTTCAACATGTAAATAGTAATTAGTACTTATAATTTTTACGATAGGTGTGAAGAACCACGTTTGAACTATGGAACCCATTTATACAGCATCTTGTACGGGTTTACAAGGTGACGCGGTGCAATTTGCTGCCAACCATGCCAGAAACACCTAGTCTTAACGATAAGTGAACTGGATTCTTTTTACAGTTACACAACACACGGGAACTACGGTTTTACGTCTCATCCGAAGGACGAAGCAATTATGGTCCCGAGTGTCTTGCTGAAGGACACAAGTATCATGACCGGTCTGGTGCACCATGAGTCTGGTGCACCAGACCACTCAGCCTGTTATCAATGCTGCAACATCTTTGTCCTGGGATCAATTTCAATGAGCTGCTTATATAAGCACAAATTTTGCTCAACAAGCAGGATACCAGTCACACATGGTACATGTGGTATGGTATTTTGGCTGGTAACCTTATTCTGGTGAGGAACATTTGTTTGGTGCAACGCTACTTTTTGTGCTTAAGTAGCTCTATCAAACTGGGCCCAGGCCCAATTCCATAAAGCCTGTAAGCACAAAAACTTGCTATTAAGCACAGAAAAACATTGCTCAACAGACACAGGTAAACAGCCAAAATTCAATTAAGTTTACATTGTTGAAACTGGTGCCCCACTCACATTTTGCTTAGCAAAGTAATTTGCTTAGCAATATTTTCTACGTAACAGCGGTTTCAAAGCGGGCCCTTGTTACCTAGCACAAAACAACACTAAAAACATTCATTAAAAAAAGGCACCCGACTGATGTCCCCTTCCGGCCTCAGTTTAGTTTGACCGACTTAAAGGGGTACTGTCATCATGATCACAGCGTGTCTGTGGCCAGACATTTAAATCTGAACTCTCACCTAGTTACTGCACACGCGCGCGCGACAATAATGACGGCAGCCTTTCAAGCTTTTGTTTGTGTTGTGACGGTTAACACGGGCGCGTGTAGTAACTGGGTGAGAGTTTATGTTTCCACTATGTCAAGCCACAAGGCAGACTATGATCAAGACGATAGTGTCCCTTTGAGGGAAGACTTTGATGGCAGCAATCGTGTCAAGTTGAAAACTCACCTTGGCAGTTGAAACCGTCTCCAGTGAATCCGGTGTTACACAAGCATTCATATCCAGATCGATTTGGTATACACCGAGCGTTAACGTCACAAGCATTATCGGCACAGCGATCAACTGCAACGACAAAAAGGTCAACAATGCACTATAATCAATCACTCACTCAGTACTGACTACAACCTCTATCCCATCGTAGGTCTGAAGCCAGCCTCTTGTCTGTTTTACAGATATTTTCCATGGTAGATGTTCCACCAAGGACCAGTGACACACACCCTGACAAACCAAGCGCATGACAGATACATCCTTCCTCGAGGGATTTATCACTTACATGTGCAGGTGAAGCCGTCCCCGCTGTATCCAGTGTTGCAGACACAGGTGTAACGCTCGCCTACGGGTACACAGTTAGCATTCACGTTGCAGGTGTGCTGAGCACATGGATCAGTCCCTGCCAAGAGTCAAACCATTCCAAGAATTCGGTTAGAAAGAGATTTATGACAAATCTTGCAATTAGTTGATTAGCATTGAGTGATTGACTTCTTACGCAGAAACATAGAAGGGTATACATTGAAGTCTCCGGAAAGAAAGATTGAACAACTTGCAACTTTGTGCATCTGTAAGCATTTTTCACTCAGATGTAAACTTGATAAACAAAACTATAAACCTTGTAACCTCTGTTCACAAAAAGAGTGGTCTTGTACATTCCAGGGCCTATCTGGCAGGCAAGCTATTACACAGGCCGAACAGAAAATTGTCCATTTGTGTCATAATTTCCACATGAATTTAAGAGTTACAAAAATAACAGCTGAACAAGATTTGAGATGCACCCTTTTCAGAAGTTGATAAAAAAATTGGACAGTGCAATCTCCCAAAAATATAAGATTTTGTCTTCTTCCTTTGAGCTGTGTACAAATCATGCTTGCAGGAAGTCCACGTTCAGTGGCTCTTTTGTAAACATGTGAGGTCAAGGGTTACACGGTATATAGCCCCTTAACAATCCCCCTTTTAAACAGACACATTTTCCTGAAAAATCCCAGGGAAAATTTGGTTGACATTTTTTCACATGTGTGTTGCTGATCCCAACAAAATTCCTGAAAAATAGCTACCCCTTCTTGGGAGTAAGGGTTAAAACAAGATAACCTGGGGGGTTAGTGTACTCAGTGTTAATCTCCCCCAAAATTGTTTACGAGTATAGATGGATCATGGGGTGGCAGTAGAGTGGAAAGTGGCTAGGTAGATCAGGGCTCAAATTTTACACTGGCCCGCAGGCCCGAGGCCAGTGATTTTAGCATTGGGCCAGTTAACTTACAACCATACAAGTCCAGCGGTCTTGTGTTTTTGAATAATAACACCTCACTGTATTTTTGATTTAAACTGATAAACTGATAAATACAAATATCTTTCAAATCGGTTGAGTATTGAAGCATTACCCATAAGAGAAATGAGATCAATCTTCTCTTAATGTATGTTCCCAAAACAGCTCAACTGTGTATAAATAGTGTTCTCATTTTGATTTCGGTCTTGTAACACATTTTCTGGTCCAGTAAAAGTTTTGAGCTACAAGCCCTGCAATCTTGTGGATTTTTTCTCCCAAATTCAAGCCCTGTTAGATTGGAAAGGGCGTCGGAGCAGGTCAGCTTCTGCACAGACGGTTGTGTTGTCATGTTTCTTCAAGAGATATCAAAGTAGATATTTCTACCTGAGCATTGTTGACCGCTTCCTTGGTAGCCTGGGTTACATTTACACCGGTAGCCTGCATCACCAGATGGGAGACATTCCGCGTTGCGGTCGCAATCATTGTTTTTGCAGGGGTCATCAATTTGCTCTGTCAACAAGTAAAACAATGACTTAGTAATTATAACCATCCCTTATGAAAAGAACAAAGCAGGGTGCAAACAACGAGAAGAAAGAAAATATTACATACAATAGCAACACTACAAACCCCTTTCCACAAATCTCACAGGCGGTTACCTTCAGCCGCACTCCCCATTGAGTCAAATTGCACATGAACATTTTAGTTATCAAGTAATAAACCACAAGGGAAACTGACTGAGTAACTTTTTTTATAACTTGGGTTTGAACAAAGAAAAATTGACTGGAGCGAGTCTGGAACCAACGACCTCCGGATTAACGTACCGGCGCTCTACCAACTGAGCTATCCAGCCCTATGTTGGCGGTCTCCCTATTAGTCAATATCTTTGTTCGGGAGTGCAACCAAGTTTGTTGTTATGACGATTGGGTCATCAATTGATAGTTACTGATAATCTATTTTAATGGGCAACTTGGGTTTTGGATTTGAGTTAGGTCAAGCAATCTAAGTTGCTATGCAGCAAAGTGGTTCATGTGAAGATTTTTTTTATCAAACTCCCTCGTGCCGTGTGCAGCTGTGCACTAACAAATACAAAAATTGTCTCATTGCCCGTAAAGATGGCCGACACTGTGTGATGTCTAGTGGGAACAATTCCTCACCGGAAGCAGGAGTGACTTTTCCAGCCATGGAAAATCGCAGAATATTCTCGGCCTCTTCATACTGCACGTAGGTTTCAGTCAGACTGGTCCGCATGAAGTTGAGAATGTACTCTGTATCTGGCTCATCGCCGAGGCATTCGTCGTACTCGATGGTCTGATCCATCGTGTAGGAGATGGTGTCATCGTCAACTTGAAGGGTGCGCTTGGCGAATGTGTGGATCACACCTGGATCATGGGAGAAAACAAGAAAGAGAACCATACTAGAGGTGCCAACATTTGCATCTGGCAATCAGAGAGATTGTGTACAACAATTAGGGAGATATTACATTCAACATATCTGGGACAAGGTTTCCATAACCAGAGAGATTTTTAAATTTGCTCAGCTGAAAAGATTGGTTTTATTTTCAGGGAACTTTTTGCTGCAGAGAGTTGGCAGCTCTGCTGTTGTCAGAGAGTGGAATAATTTCTGAACTATTATACCGATTTTGTACTTCTGCATAAAATCTAGGAAAATCATAATCAATCAATCAATCAACCAACCAATCAATCAATCAACCAACCAATCAATCAGTCAGTCAATCAATCAATCAATCATCAACCAATCAATCATTCATTCAATCAATCAATCAATCAATTCACCAATCAATCAATGAAACAATCAATTAATGAGTTAATGAATGAATGAATGAATCAACTAATCATGATCAATCAATCAATCAATCAATCAACCAATCAGGCCATGGTTGGGGGGAGGTCCTCCATAAACACAAAACAAAGATTCAGAATTTAAAGAGAGGGGAATGGGATGATCACTATTGCTCCTGTCGGAGGGACTAACCAAGGCGGTGGCGAATGTACTCTTCCTTATGGTCATCAACAAGAATGTAGGCCGATGGGTGAATCCGAGGCACTGTTCCCTCCCAGTTGGAGTTGACTCTGATGTACCCCTCCTCGTCAACACCTAAGTGGGACACACACATTTCAAGTTAAGAGAAGTTAGCATCATCAACACCTTACTGGGTTACACAAATATAAGAAAGTTAACATAATCAACACCGATGAAGTATAAAACGAAACTTTGAAAACTAAACATTTCACAATAGAAACAGGGTAACATGTGCAAACAATTCTGCTATTTCCCATATATTTATGACCCAACTAATAAGTATTCTCAATTATTCTTTGATGCTCTATCTTTAAATTCAAACACTGCTTTCCTTTTTGTATAATTCAAGAATTAAGCCACAATTTTTGTAGTCAGATTCACACACGACTTATTTCTAATTCAGTATCAAATTTTAATTTAAAAAACACAGTGTGAAAGAATTACACGTCAAATCCAGAAAAGAGAAATAAAATACTTTTCCTCCTGCAACTTCTCTAGGCTGTTCTTGACTAACAATACACAAATCAGGATTACTGCTGAAACAAAAATATTAAGAAAAAAAGTTTATCCTTTCAGCGAACACTGAGGTTTTTCTTGTGGCAGACTCACCTAAGAATCGTTGTGAGATGAGCATGTTCTCTCCAGTACTGAAGGTGATGTTGAGTGTCTGTAAGAACTTCCCACCTGGAGAGACACAGGGGCAAACCAGAAAAGAAACGAACTTATAAAAAAAAATCATGATAAATTTTTGAGTTGACAATCAGTTTTGGGTCCTAGAGTGGCCAATGCAGAAATTATGGTATGGGATTTTATAACACTTTTATTCTTAATACACCGGGATAATGTAAGTTTAGTATTCACTTGTGAGGCTGAAGCCCCTTGCCCCACTCTGGGGCAACCCCTACACACCCCTTATCCCACTATAACCAAGTGGGACAATACAAGTTTAATATTCACCTGTCAGGCTGAAGTTATGCAGCCCCTTGCCCCAAACTAGGGCAACCCCCTAAACACACCCTTATCCCGTTACTACCCAATGACCTAATTGGATGATATACATTTAATATTCAGGCTGAAGCCATGCAGCCCTTGGCCCCAAACAGGGGCAACCCCAAACACACCCTTATCCCATTTTTACCCAATGATCTCATGGAACAATAATATAAGTTAGTATTCTCCTGTCAGGCTGAAGCCATGCAGCCCCTTGCCCCAAACTGGAACAACCACCTATACACACCCTTATCCCATTATTACCCAATGACCTCATGGAATACTATAAGTTTTAATAACTCACCCGTCAGAGTAAACCCATTCAAGCCTTTGCCACTCGGCAGGCCAAACAGCCAGCCCATGATCTCAGCCACTGGGGAGATGCTCTGCAGAGAGTAGCTTATCTCTGGGGACAAGGGGCTGATGGCAGTGTAGGTCCGGCCGTTAGAGATGTAGATGAACGAGTGGAGGTTGGCACTTTCAAAGGGTACACCATTTACTCTTCCAGAGACTAAGCCGTTCAGACGTTGCACTTTATCTGCATTGGGAATATTTATTTATTTTTTTAATCTATTTTATTTCTGGGGCAATTATTTAACAGTCAAAATAGCAACAACAAAAAAACATGAAAAGAAAACTACATAAGCATTAAAAAGTGCCTTCAAATGAAGACATCAAATCTCGGAACTAATTATGAGCATCCTTTGTCAGGGTCTCATTGTGGTAACAAAAAATATTTTCAAAGGAAAACGATTAATCAGGAAGCTCCAAAAAGTTCTGAAAAGTAATACCACGAGTGGGCACGAAAAAATGTTTATCCAATCTCCATTTGGATGGCTATAAAAGTTCTGTTTGTATACACATCTGGCGTTAAATGGTAAAGGGTATGAACAATTACTGCTTAATTGAATATCTATAAGATACCTCTGTAGGTTAGGCGATATGCTGGAATTGTACTTAATGTTACAAAAGAACAGAAACAGATCTGCATAATAAGGACAAATTCTGTGAATGGCGCCATGTGATTTTAAAATGGTCACCCTAAGTCATCGGCCCAGGCTCAATCACCGCAGCTGCCAGAACATCATCAGTTCCTTACCTGAGGCTAGGCAGGCTCGACCGTTGCCAATCATGTTCTCTGGGCAGACGCAGCAGAAACCCTGAGAGAACTCTCGACAGGTAGCTTGGTTGTGGCACAATTCGCATTCATCACGGGGCCCTGGGTTGAGTCGATCGCCTACGTTGAAGTTCACATCGAATCCGCCAGCTGTAAAACCATGACAATAGGATCGGTGCAATGTCAGAGAATATTTCAAAAGGGTCCTCATTTTTTCCAGTTTTTTCATGTCTCCTAAAAGGAACATGACATTGTTTCAAAAAAAGGAAACACAAGTCCTGTTGTTGAAAACAACACCAAAAAAAGGACTCAAATCAATTTTGCCTAAATTGGACATAAAAAACAAACTGCCTACGACTTAACATATGATATTCACTTTTATAAATGTCAAGTTTTCCCAGATTCTATTGGAATATCTATACTTACCACCAGTCCCAGTTCCTCCTGAGGAGACCCCAGTTCGGAAAATTGTTGCACCACCAGCTGATCCACCACTTGTTCCACTAGCTGATCCACCAGCTGATCCACCAGCTGATCCACCAGCTGATCCACCTGCTGATCCACCAGCTGATCCACCTGCTGATCCACCTACTGATCCACCAGCTGATCCACCAGCTGACCCACCACTGGTTCCACTAGCTGATCCACCAGAGCTCCCACCAATCGAGATACTTGTTGAGCCTCCAGTTGAGCCTCCAGTTGAGCCTCCTTCTCTTCCCCTGACTGTCACCACAGTGGTAGATGATCCATCAGTGGCTGTTGATCCACCAGAAGAACTACTAGATCCGCTGGATCCACCACCAACAACAACTGTAAATGATGAACCACTTGTGGATGTACCACTTGAACTGGATGAGGATCCACCAGTTGAGCCCCCTGTATAAATTCATCAACAATACAATCAGCTTATCTATGTACACGGTCATAAATGAAATTATTTGGTTTTACCCATTAAAAATTGCCAATTATTTTCCATAATCCTCCTTTCAATCAAAACAAACAATTTTACAAGATATACAACTTCAATTAAAATACCTGTTGATCCACTGCTTGTTGCTGATCCTCGTCCGCCACCCACAGTTGACCCGCCGTCTATAACAAATGTCGTTGATCCACCGCTTCCCGTCGACCCATCCCCGTCGGGGACGAAACTAAGCGTGGAAGAACTGCCTTCGCTGTTGACGGTCGGCTGTCCAAAGCCCCTGATGCCGAGGCCGCCAATCTGCCAGGCCCACATACCAATCCGGGCGACATTGGTAAAGCTGAGAGCGGGGGATGAAATAAATGCTGTCATCCTGACATCACTAAGCAATCCATTTCAACCTTGTACCCAACGGGTATTTCATTCAACCTGTTTTGGACGACAGCATTCTCCCTTCCTTCCCCCCCAACTCAGTTTTACCAACTTGGCCCGCAGTGATACATACACTGCATTGTCCATCATTATTTCATTGAATGTGCTCATGTAAGCAAACAAATATCAATAAGTTTCTACATAAAATTTGCATTAAAAAGTTTCCTCCCAACATAAGTTACAATATTTTGGAGACAACTGCTGCTTGAGTATTTTTTTGCACAGATCTTCGTTTTCCCCAACTAGGAAAAGCACACGCACAAGATGGTTCCCAATACTTTACAGACTAGTTCTAACTTTCACAGGAATACATAAGTACCAAATCAGGAGCCCCCCCCCCAAAAAAAAGTCTTTTCTGTAAAAGAGGTGAAAAGGCATGTCGCAGTCAATTTCCCAATTCCTTAGATCATTGTCACCACAAAGTATCCAAACACTTCACGCAGCAAGCATTCTACCAAGAGACTAACATTAATAATAAATAATAAAGACAATTTTATGTACAGCAACATCTTAAAGGGAATGTATACCTTTGGTTTTTGCAACCGTTTGATAGTTTTAATGCTGTATAACTGTAGATATACACAATAAAACTAACCTGTGAAAATTTCATTTCAAAAGGTGGTAGCGTTTTTTGAGATATCGCCAAAAAAACCGGAGCGCAGGAAGAATAATCCGTACTTGGAATACACAATCTGAGAAACGTATATCTGACAGTATTGTTTCTCAGATTCAAATTATTTTGGATAAAAACTGATATCTTTTTCCATAACCACATTACTCTGAACTGAAATGATTCTCAAAATGCTTCATATTACCGAAAGCTGCTGTACGCCTAACCAACTAAGTTTTAATTGCCATTGATCTTAAGAGTGATTACCAAACGTATACCTTCCCATTAAAAAGATGCTCAAGGCGCTTCAAATTTGCAACAATTCTTTCAAAGCATGGATTCGTTCCCTCGACACCCCCCTTCACCATCCTGATTTTGGCCTTTCTCTCTTACCTAGAGACATGGCCGTTGAGAGTCAGGTGAGAGCCATCGCCATTACTGAATCCAACGACGCTGTAGTCGTCCGTGGCCTCCTCGTTAGCGTCATCGTAAATGTAGAAAACAAAAGTTTGATCTCCGTCGGATGGAACGACCAACTGAAACGTCAGAGCCTGAAGGAAAACAAAGAGAGGCAAATTTTACGAACGGCATTTGCAATTGCCCTTGACTCCTGCAATGTGAACAAAGGGACTCTACGTCACATCGAATGCATATTACAGTGGACATTATATCATATCGTTGCGATGATTATTATCTTATCTTTCTGGTAATGGAACCAACAGACCCTCAAAAGTGCCTTGCCCTGTGACCCCTAGGCCTCAAGATACCTGTGCAGAGAAGATGTTGAAGTCATCTCAGTTTAAGATGTGGGAGAAAAACAGAATATGTTTCATCTGATCCTGCTACCATTCCTGCTACTACAACAATTTTTAGCTGTTTCGTAGCGCAGCGCTGCGAAACAGCTCTTGTTTTCGTTAAAGTTTTTTTTATTATTTTTTTTATTTTTATTTTTAGCTGTTTCGTAGCGCAGCGCTGCGAAACAGCTCTTGTTTTCGTTAAAGTTTTTTTTATTATTTTTTTTTAATTTTTTTTAATTTTTATTTGTCTGTTTCAGTAATAAAAGCCATTAAGATAACGCACGTTCGGTCTATGCGGCCTTTTGCCTAGTTCCTAAAGAGCAATTGCAATGAAACTTTCAGTGATGAAAGACATTAGTGCAATACACTGTATATTACAATGACGTAATGATGACGTCATCACCTGTCACGTGACGTCATCTTAAAGGTTTCTATTTTAAATATTTGAAAATCTGTAACAAATCAGCCACAAGAGACCGTAGGTTTCTGTTTGCGGGATTGTATAGGGATAAATTAGGTCTTCATTTTATTCAGTGTGCGTGACCTCACATGACCTCTACTTCCGGTCGAAACCGGAAGTGCCTCGTAATTCAAAAGTGCTAAAAGTTATGAAAATACTTTCAACGATGTTAGTGTCTGGCAAGAGTGTGCATTTAAAAAAAAATACCGATGACGTCACAATACACAAGAGCACCCTCTAGCGGCAGTTTAAAAACTGTTCAAAATGGACTTTTTGAAGATGTGTGTGGAGAAATTTTGTGTAATCACTTCAAAATTTACACATATGTTGATCGTCAGGCAGCCATCATATGTGTGAAATTTCAAATCGATGACGTCATCGGGGGTCACGTGACGCGGCATTAAAGGTGCCTTTTTTGAAGTCGTATAACTCCAGAAGTATTAGTGCGATCATGTTGAAACTTGGTAGGATGTTAGATATTGGCAAGTTCTTGTAAATTCTGAAATGACGTCATGATGACGTCATCACATGATTTGTTATGATTTTTTGCACCTTTTAGTCATAAATTGCTTACAAAACGTGGTATAATCCAAATTCTTTTTTAAACAGGCTTGAAACATCATAACTACTTTGAATACAAAAAATTTTTTCAAATTCAGTTGAGTAATTTGAAAAAGTTATGACGAAACAGCTCGGCATTTGTGCACAAATGCAATCATGTCTAGTTTTTTTTTATTTGTCTGTTTCAGTAATAAAAGCCATTAAGATAACGCACGTTCGGTCTATGCGGCCTTTTGCATAGTTCCTAAAGAGCAATTGCAATGAAACTTTCAGTGATGAAAGACATTAGTGCAATACACTGCATATTACAATGACGTAATGATGACGTCATCACCTGTCACGTGACGTCATCTTAAAGGTTTCTATTTTTAATATTTGAAAATCTGTAACAAATCAGCCACAAGAGACCGTAGGTTTCTGTTTGCGGGATTGTATAGGGATAAATTAGGTCTTCATTTTATTCAGTGTGCGTGACCTCACATGACCTCTACTTCCGGTCGAAACCGGAAGTGCCTCGTAATTCAAAAGTGCTAAAAGTTATGAAAATGCTTTCAACGATGTTAGTGTCTGGCAAGAGTGTGCATTTAAAAAAAAATACAGATGACGTCACAATACACAAGAGCGCCCTCTAGCGGCAGGTTAAAAACTGTTCAAAATGGACTTTTTGAAGATGTGTAATCACTTCAAAATTTACACATATGTTGATCGTCAGGCAGCCATCATATGTGTGAAATTTCAAATCGATGACGTCATCGGGGGTCACGTGACGCGGCATTAAAAGTGCCTTTTTTGAAGTCGTATAACTCCCGAAGTATTAGTGCGATCATGTTGAAACTTGGTAGGATGTTAGATATTGGCAAGTTCTTGTAAATTCTGAAATGACGTTATGATGACGTCATCACGTGATTTTTTATGATTTTTTCAATTTTTTGCACCTTTTAATCATAAATTGCTTATAAAACGTGGTATAATCTAAATTCTTTTTTAAACAGGCTTGATACGTCGTAACTGCTTTGAGTACAAAAAAAACCTTTCAAATTCAGTTGAGTAATTTGAAAAAGTTATGACGAAACAGCTCGGCATTTGTGCACAAATGCAATATGTCTAGTTTCTATTTTTCTTTATTAAACCATAAGAACAAACATACTGTTCAGAGGAGCTTAACTAATACAAAATAAAAAAAATTAAAAAATAAAAACAATTAAAAAATAAAAAATAAAAAAATAAAAATAAAACAGTCAACGGCATTTTGAAAATATTTGACAACTTTCTGAAATGTAAATTGACTCTTTTCCCTGGTTTTGCTTTTCCCATACACTGTGTGTATCTTCTGGAGCACATTGACCAACGTACCACAGAAAATGGAGGCCTGAAGCTTCATATTTGAAAAGGGCAATGGCAAAAGGGCGTTTTATTCTTTGGTAAAGGGCAACCTCTGTGAGGAAATTGTAAATTTCTAGAAATTCTAGCAATGACAGAGGTAGCAAAGGCACCTGCCGCCGTGAAGTGTCAGGCGTTGAAATGCCCCAAAATTAGTTTCCCACAATTCAATACCTTGTATGATCTGGGGCCGATTTCACAAAGAGTTAAGATTGATCCAATCTTAATTGCTAAGCAGAGTGTAACGTCACAATACAAATCACGATGGTAATTCTGACAACTCATCTTAAGATGAATCTTAGTGCTTTGTGAAATCGAGCTCTGACCCAATACCAACATCTTTAAATTTACTTACAAACGTCAGCAGGTACTGTTATAAACAATTTTTAGTGAACAAGAATCCCTGAATGTTTCTGATCAAGTACCTTCTGTCTATCCCGGTACACAAGGCTATCCCACGTCACAATCAGCAGCGATGTCGGCCTGAAATCGGGCCTGCCAAAATACTGGCTAATTTCTTGAGCTGCTCTGCGCAGCGACGCCGCCCCCAGCTCCTCCCGATAGAATACGTTGCCTCCGTACCTGAAGGATGTCGGAAAGGGGGTCAAAATCATTAAGGATGGAATGCTCAAATGATATCCAAGCTCTGGGGTTTAGTGAAGGATGTGGGTGTGCTCCATACGAAGAGTATCGGTGGATGTTGGCCCGTCTCTTGTTTCAATCAAAATACCATCTTGTTAAGTGCTCATAGTTTTGATATCATAGAAAGGAAAACATCTGCAGTTGCTATTTGTTTAAAAAGCAAACAGACGGTGACGGTAATCATATCAGCTATGTGGTCATTGACACAGGAAGAAAAATATCAACAAGAGAAAATTATTATTAATCATGAACACAACTTAAAAATACACACATGAGCTCACTGGTGAAATTTTGTACACAATTTGCTTACAAGCCCAGTTGAAGGGAAAATCTGAATTTCCAACGAATGAAAATTCGCTCCACATTGCACGAATGCATAGCATTCTCTACATTGCAGAAATGCAAAACGTTCAAAAACTGTTTTAGGTAACATCTAAGTAGATGCTTGTCATTTGATTGGAGGATAAAACGATACGAGTAAACGAACTGCAAAGTGGTATTCTGGCATCCACTACGAGGGGGCTTTGTACTGCGGTGTATAACGCATGTTGCGGTCTAGCACGCAATAGTTTAAAAGGATCGGCCAAAAAATGCATGGTGAATAATACCAAAGTGCACGGTCGTAGGTCATTTAATGGTTTGATTAATGAATACTGCATGACCTACAATCGTCCAATCAAATAACGAGGATCTACACCATGAGCATTATATAACAAACAATAACTTTGCCATACCAGTACACATTTCATTGGTATCCTTCATGCTTAACAGACACCACATGGCATTCCCAATTATAAAGAATCGACGGACTTGGAATATGTATTAAAGATCTATTATTAACCAATTGGTTTTTTGGAAGAGAAAATTAATTTCCATGAAGTTTTCAATGAACACCATTCAAAATAGCCAGTGAAAACTTCATCAGATTGGATAGTCCTGTTCTTTGTGCGGAAGTTTGAGCACGTGTTCATAACTGGTTTACTTTAGTTGCGGCAATCTAAATAAGCAACGGTGATTGAAGTGTCTTCAAATGCCATTTTCTCAACTCGGGCATCGTTTCAGACGGAACTGTTTCTCTGGAGGATTGGTATTGGTATGATCTTTTTAAGCAGTGAGCTTTCAGATTGAAAATACATGTAATATTTCCCCATGTAACAATAAGACTACTTATGGAGCTGCCAAACTTGTACATCTTGCAATCAGGGAGGTATTTAGAATTACATTCAACATAATAGGCAAAAAGTTTCCATAATCAGGGAGATTTTCAAATTTTGTTCATCAGAACATGGAAAGATTGGTTGATTTTCAGGCAACTTTCTGCAGAATCAGGGAGAGCTGGCAGCTCTACATGTTAGAGTGCACAGCATTACTAGGATCATTTGACATGTGTGGTATTACCTGGAGTAAGATAAAAGTCTGATTTACACAAAAAAAAGGGATTCAATCGACATCTAGGCCTACAGCCGAACTGCTACTACAGGTCATGGACAGATTCAATGTTCTTGCAGGAATACTGGACAAGAATGTGCCAAGCTATAGATACCAGATGTTACTGGAAAAAAAAGTGAAGAATATGTGCGCATGGGTGTAGGTAGCAGTGTGCCTAGTAGCTGCACAAACCATCACTGTAATGTGAAACTTGGTGTTGGGGACTATATATAGAGGGACTCCTAGGTCACAGTCAGTTTTGTGATCTACTCATTTTCCAATTGATAGAATGGTAAAGAATACAGGTATCTAACCTCACGTTAAAATGGTGTAAAATGCCACTGTGTTTGATACCCTTCAAGTGCATTTTTTTTCAAAATCCAAAAACATTTGATGATATCACCTTTTAATGGTCTGTACATTTTTCTACGAAGTATTTTCAGTTCATTTCCGTACTTTGATGATATTCAATCCAAATAGCATTGGACTTGACCTATCGACTGGTGCAAAAAATTCCTCTTTGGAATGTACAGATTCATTTGTTTTTGCTGTCCAATGACGCCATATTTCAAATTTCGCTCTGAAAGAGTATCAAATAAAGTGACATTTTACACCATTTTAACATGAGCTTCAAAGAGACTTGTAATTTTTCACCCACTTTCTTGAGAACTCCATCTTTAGGAAAATGAGTGCGCCACAAATCTTATCTTGACCTTGGAGACCCTCTTGAAGGAAAATAATCCCTGAGCTAATTTTCCAGACTTGTGTCAGACACACAAGTTAAAGGAGGCATCTCGGCCCACTTTCCCTGAATAACTCCACACAGTAAGTTCCGACTCCTTCCTGTTCTGGAACTAGGAGCATAAATGAAGAGTCATTCAACTGACTATTAGTTCAGAGCTCGGCAACAAGGCCCTTACCAAATTTATCTTCAATTCATTTCATTTTTTTTATATTATTCATCGTGACATAAAGACGTGAAGTTTTACATCCTGTGTTTTAAAAGCAATGACCCAACACTCAAAAGTACATGATAGCCACAAGCAAGCAACAGTAGTGATGTTGATGGATCCAATTATTCCATAAATGCAAGTTGAGACAGTGGCTTTAACTTGACTTTTTTTTTAAAGACTTGATTGTGACTCCAATGAATTTATTGAGACTTGAATTCTGAGGGTAGGGAATTTCTTTAAGTAAAACAGGCTGGGGATTTTATCATGTTACACATGAGTTGAAGGGCAGCAATCGACAGAAATCACAAGGAACTTCAATTAGATGCTATCCGATCATTGACGATGACAGCAGCAACATTTTTTAATGGAGCACCAAGCACAACACATCTAGCATTCATGCTCAAGTCGGAGCCAATAAATAACTTTGAACTTGCAAAGCCTATAAATAACTTTGATTTTGCTGCCTGGGGATTAAAAATTGCACTTTAAGTCGAGTTTGCTTCAGACTTCCCTACACAGACTCTTAACTATACCAACTTAAGTCTTGACTGGGAAACTCAAGGTCAGTACTACAGACATGTACTATGCTACAACTAATCAATTCAAGGAACAATTTGTGGCAGTTAATTTCAAAGGTTATTTCCACTGCAAAGGTTAATGTGTGAAACCAGAAAATCTAGTCCAGGCAATCGAAAAAAATCGAGGCAAGGCCTCCGAAAGCAATTTACCAAGTTGTAGGAATTATGTTTAAACTAAATCTGGGCTAATAAGAGCCCCATCAGTCCTGCAGGCCTGTTTTTATGAGTTAGAGTTGGTGAATTTATACGCCACCCTAGGGAAACCTGGCAATGTGGGCCCGGTATGACCTCACATAGGAGTTATGTTAGCAGACCTACACAAAGCCACTGCCATGGAGCAATAAACCACTAGACAAAGAGTCCATTTTAGGCTCTACATGAAGGTGTATCTTCTATTCAGAAAGGCGACCTTCACAAGCAACAGCAACTATATACAACAGTTTGGGTTTGCTTGACACCCTTTTCACACTCTTGTCACACAGCAGAAACCTTGCATAAATTTTATGCACTGTGTCACACTGCCTTTTATGTATACAGTGCAAGTAGAAATAACAAACATTTCTACTGAAACTTTTTTTTTTCAAAAGCTGTAAATCTGCCGTTTTCTGTTTCCTTCGACAGTTCTGCTCGTTGGCACATGTACATGTATCCTTAAGGTACATGTACCTATACTACAAAGCCCTCTTTCTTCAATCATAATCCATCAGAATATTTCATTAGAACAAGAAAATATGCGGATAATGTTCAAGGGCCGGGCATTAAGGACACAATAGAGCACGGTTTCCACCATTGAAGGTATCCTTGGGAGTAAGTTTTGACAGGAATGTTTTTCGACATTTTCTCCATGGGTAGCGGAGGATTACAGTCCTTCTGAAATAGCCTTTCTAGTACGGGGCCATTCAGAATAACAAATGTTTTAAAATTCACATTTTTTAAAAATGTATTTGTTTTGACCCACCAATCCACCCCCCAAAAAATAAAATTAAATATTCAAGGGTTTTTAAGTTCATTAATTAATTATATAGGAATACCGAGTGCACCATCACAGTTCATGGGTCTATCTTATGCAGCTTTACAATTTGCATTTTTTTTTTGGTTTAAATACTTAAGTTAATGCCTGCAACCTTTTGAACTTTCTCTTTTCTGTTTGACAAGAGAGAGCGCAAGTTATTTTTTGTCCTGGTAAGTCTCCTTAACACGTTGACTGCCGCCTACGAGTATATTCGTAGTAACAGGTGTAACGGATTCTGCCACTACGAGTATACTTGTAGAGAATGAAAGGTTTTTGTATTGTTAATTGAATACACTGGCATCACTGAGAACGCAACAAATACGCTTCTGGCAGTGGTGAGGGTTAGGGTTAGAAATGAAGGTATTACAACATGTAGACACTAAAAAAGTACCTATTATTTGGTATGCGCGCATGCGCACCACACTTGGCAAATGGGAACGCCCTACGAATCTATGACCGGCAGTCAACGTGTTAATTTGTAGGAAGAATGGCCCTGGTAAATGCCTCCTAATGTTGATTATGACAGAGTGAAAGGCTTAAGGAAACTTCCTAATTATAACTTTCTGAAAGATTGCAGAATACATGTAGATAAGAATAACAAATATCATTGTTAAATTCTACATGTAGTCTAAAAGCTTACTGATTATGAAGTTCACACTAGAACCATTTTTTCTGTGAAATATTTCCCTCTGAAATGAAGTCATATTAAAATTTAAAAAAACTGTATCTGAAAGCCTTAATACCCCAAACCCAGCTGATTTCCATCACTACAACTAAACTTAAGGACAATGTGTTTACATGCTGAAAACTGTGCATGTTTTTTCACTATTTTCTCCTGACTCACACAACGGATTAAGCCCAAATTTGTACAGGTTTGTTATTTCATGTGTATGGTTGATCACACAAAACATGAACACTGTCTGAAGCTACTTTATCAGCTCTACTAGTCCTGTACAATACCTTTAATTTGTAGGAAGAACGGCTCTGGCTCTACTCCCAGTGTTGATTATGTCAGAGTGAAATGTTTACGGAAGCTTACTTATTATAATAACAGAGAAATATTGTACTTATAAGGGACATCAAGGAGTCATATCAGTATATTATAGCCCGCAAATAGCCCACCACATTTGACCTGGTGACCTTCATGTTGTAATTCTACTGCATTTTACCGTGTTGTGCTGTTATAAATAAAATACATACTGGTACCACTCCTCCTGAGGATTGCCGCCTACTGAAACACTGTCTGACTCAAGGAATTAGCATTCTAAAGATTCCGTACTTCACAGTTGTTTATTTTGATTGCTGCAATCAAAATAAACCGGAAATGAATTGTCAGGCATAGTATCTGGCCCTTAGTAAAGAGTAGGAAAAATTATTCAGTACGTGGGCTGACCTCGAGATGTATAGACTTTTCAGGCTATTCAATAACCATTTTGCTGATTTTTCTGAAGGACCCCAACAATCGGACACCAGATTCAAGTAGGAAGAATACCATGTCTGGATTGTGCACACAATTTCTTACAGAACATGAATCGTGTTTTGTTGTTTTCCTGAAAAACATGACCACCTATTTTCATGAACTCTTTAGAAGTTGGTATTGCTCGATGTATAAATTTAACAAAATATATAATGAAATGAATCAAATAAATAATACAGACTTATACAGCGCACTTTCTAATAAAATACTACTCAAGACGCTACAGGAAAGATACTACAAAAATATCTTGGAAGCTCTCTCAAACAAAAGACACTGAGGTCAGAGTATTGCAAATGTTTCGGAATCATTTCAGGTAAATTAGTTCTCATACAGGCCTAAGCCCTGTCCAAGGCAATTGAACAGCACCGGGCAGTGAGCTTGCCCCGTCACACAGCCACTACACTACACTATGACGTGCGCACGCACGTTTGTCGACCCAGTAAATCAAAAACTTTTCCTTGTTCTATCATTGTTTGGACTTTTTTTTAGCGACATCCCTGTTCCGTCCCAACTTGACAATCGTCCCAACTATAGTTGGGACTGGTCCCAACTTGAGTGTTAAAGTTGGGGCGTCCCAACTATAGTTGGGATCGCAGTAGACGCAAAGCACCCCCATGAATAAATTAAATACATGTAAGTATCATAGTATGAAGTTTTAAAGACCACTTTCCCTTGAGAATATTTTAGATTAATTAGAATGTTGGTTTTTCGAGAGAAGGGAAACTAAATGAGAAACCTACTTGAGACTGAAAGCGTCACCCGGCATGAGCATCATGAGGCCGCTGTCAGAACCCTCTCGATCTAAAAACACTATTTACACCGAGTTAGTTTCTACCTCCATGGTTTTTTGGTCGAGACCCGGGTTTGAAATAAAGAAATGTTGTTATTTAAAACGCTGATCGCATCAGACCCGGGTCTGGGCTCTGCAGTAGTGTCACACGTGATCGATCACGGTGTCCTGTTGAACTCTATGGGCGATCCCAACTACAGTTGGGACGTCCCAACTTTAACATTCAAGTTGGGACCAGTCCCAACTATAGTTGGGACAATTGTCAAGTTGGGACAGAACATCCCCATTGGTTTTTGTACACAAAAACAAAGCCATGACATCCTCACTCTGCCAAATCCCCAGATCCCTTGCCGTTAAAGTCCTCGGTTTCAACGGGTAGACACCCCCATACTCACATGACACGCGCATGCTGATTTTTCTCGTTCGAGCATGTACACAATGAACTTTGTATGCGTGTAAAATGCTGAATCCCGTTGGTGCGAAACCGCACTGACCCCACAGTACTTTATAATGAAATTTGTCCACGTGTGGTTCCTGCTGCGTGGCTAGTGTTGTAAAGCGGCCATGACCAGCCGTGGACAAGGCTGCAAGAACTTATACACCTCTTGACTGTCTTAAAGGCAAAGTATACCTTTGGTTTTTGGAACCGTTCGGTTGTTTTAATCCTATGCAAATGTAGATGTATACAATAAAACTAAACTGTGAAAACTTCACTTCAAAATGTGGTAGCACTTTTGAGATATCGCCAACAATCTGGAGCAGTAATCTCCATGAAGGAAGTATAATCCGTACTTGCAATACACAATCTGAGAAACGTTTCATGCATGAAACATTTCTCAGATTGAAATGTTTTTGAATCCCTCTCTCTAAAACCATATTCCTTTGAAGGGAATCGTTTCTCAAAATGTTATACATTATTAACAGCTGTAGTGCTTCTTACCGAGGAAGTTTTTTGGACATTAATTTTTGGAGTAATTAAGAAAGGTGTACCCCTTTAAGCCAATCGTTTTATTTCAAACACTGATGTTAAACAACACATTTGCCAACAGTGCACATCTGCAACAAATATGTTAGTGAACTTTATAAATCCAAATGACTAATTACCTTGTGTCGTAATCAGCACCAAATGGGGCTATTGTTTTGACCTGGCTGTTTTTCAGTGACGTGCCAAACAAGTATGGTGGTTGACCAAATTCATCTACGGCACTAAATGTAAGTACACCATCTGTGTTCACCTGCAGCCAAATGAAAAAAAGAACAATTCCATAACATTAGTTAATAATAATAATAATAATTAAAACTTGTAAAGCGCCATCTATCTAAGACTAAACTTATTCCGAGGCGCATAAAAACCAAACAAAAAAACAGAGTAACAAATTACGTAGCTTAGAAAGAAATAAGAGCACATTGAATAAAACAGATTTACATTTAAACGTGTCGGCAAAAACAAGTGGTAAAAAATTTTTTTAAAAATGATGAGAAGCAGAATTTGAGCATTGGCGAAAATTCAGGGCTTGTGAAAGCACCCTCAACTATTTTATCAGAGTCAAACACATTCCATGTCAGATCAAGATTATTTGTGTACGCCTAAAATTACATGGACGCCGGGGGGGGGGGGGGCATGGGCTTTGTTGCCCTGACCTTGGTGACCCTTCAAAATTTTTCTAATAGAAGTACCAAGTGGTGTAACTGGACATTTTCATTTGGGGGCAAGCAGGGACATAGACATAATTTGAGGGGGTGGTTGATGTATCAAACAAGTCATTTACGCATATTTTTTTAAAATCTCATTTTGGTGGGTGAAGAGGAAAGGAAGGAACGAGGGTTCTAACTGGTTATGCCACTGGAAATACCCTTTGCAAAATAAAAATGGCCTTTCCCTCTCAGGCCCGTTTGGGTACTCCATCCAAAATGTTGTGCACTTTTATTAAAAATCATTTGACCTACAAAAGTGCATACTTGAACTCAGTTCACTAATTTTCATCACAACAAAATGCTCATCCTCAAGAAAGTTGAACCCAAGTCTTGAGTTTGAAGACATCCTACTGTAATTATATCACTCAGTAGATAATTGTACCCCGCCTTCTAATAAAGTGTGTCAATGAAATGGGAAGTGACATCATACATTCCTCCAGGCAAGACTGGGATGGCTCTTATAAAGGGACAATGACAGATAAGAAAACATGATCCTCCTGTCTGTCTGACCGTATAGAGAAAGGACCATGGATTCTCTATGGTCTGTCATGGACCCTAATAATAACTGGACCATCAGAGACACCTGCAGCATCACAACTACAAACTTGACAACTCATTAGCCCTTTACACTGAGGCAATCAGCTTTAATGATCTCCAATTTACTCTGGCATTCAGTCTTCAATATGAGTCAAGTCATCGTTTTACTCAAGTAGACATAAAGTTACCCACACATCAAGCCCAAACAGGAATGTTTGAGAGGAGAGGACCATAATGGTAGACTAAGTTTTCAAAATAACTAGCGCATTCTCCCTCAAGCCGGAAAACTGGAGACAATCCAATACGACGACCTCTACTGGAGAAAACAAGAGAAATCTGGGTTGATACTTTTTCTATGGTTGATAATACCGCTCAAAAAACCTGAACCTTACGGGGGATCAAATTATTGGTACAGTAAAGCTTTGAAATCGGGCCCCGCAGTGCTATCATTTCCTTAAAGTGGACTCCAGCTGCACCTGCCAGCAGTTCTTGATTGGGCACCATTAAAATAGGGACATGGTTGTCTGTAATTGGCAAATGGAACACCTCCATGCATTAGACCTCCATGTACAACCCAGCATGCGTGTGTAAATACAGAGTACAGGCACTCCTAATCCGGAATGTAACCTTATATTATATTGCCATAAATCTTGCGTCAATATTGACAGAATTTAACCACAGAGGTTTTCAGATCCAGTTATAACTGGAGAATGTGTTGACCTCCCGTAGTTAGCCAATATTGTACGTAGGCAATGAAATGGAAGGAAGGTTACTGCAGTACAATCTAAAAAAAATGAAACTGTACACTCTTTGTAACACAGACCAGAAAAGAAAACAGACATTGGCAGTTTTAAATAGAAAGTTTTGTTAGCGAGTTAAACACAATCGATGGAAGCGAACCTGACTTGAATCTATTCATAAACATGTAGAAAGTCATTTTGTTCTTTTATCTTTCATGCAAAATGTAACCCACTTTTCAAGGGACTCACATTTTTTTTTTCTACTTCAATAGATCCCAACGGACATTACTCCTATGACCTGTCTAAGTGTCTAGCCTGAGTGAGGCTAATATCTATCATATCTGTCTGTCACATGGAGCAAAGAGCATGGACCTATGCCCAACCCCAGAGGGTGACACCGCTTTCTGTTACCACTGCTCAATCCTATCTTCAGATTGGAGTACATGCCTATTACAGGGGACAGAGGTGCTTAGGCTACTTTGGTTCATACCAGTCACTTCGATTCTGAGCCAGGTCATTGAGTGAGGGACTTTTGAGCATGAATGGAGTTGATGGAAAGTACACCCAGGGTCACCATGCCCTTTAGAAAGAGTGAGGGGCTTACTAGTGCTACTAGTACTACTACTACCGGACTTGCTTCTTGAATAATACTCTGTAAAAAATAACCACACACACACGTCCAAACTTTACACTTTCATGTAAACATCTGATGTAAACTTTAACAAAATAAATAAAAATAGAAGTACAAAATTTCAGTAGATTTTGCAACTTAGTTTGTACGAAACTTATTTGTTTCAAGTGATTCAGTTACATACACAAGATACATTGTACAGTACATATGTACTCATACATTAATGTACTGCACCTACAGTGTTACTATGCCCAAACTGTTGAGCCGTGAACTCATTTGCTAGTTTGGAACACATACTTGTACCATCGTTTGCTTTCCTACAAAATCAACAATTTAATCACAGACCACATGACATGAATGTCTTCATCATACGTACATGGACTATACACATTTTTTTTTTACAATGTGGTTTATTCGTCACCTACACAAGTGTGATGTACAAATAAAATGTAACATAGTGCATGTTGATGGGCTTATTTTGCAAGGTTTTGGTAGAACTTGGCACCGACACAGAGTATCTGAGAAATCAACCAAACCACGGCCTCCGGTTGTCGTACAGCAATTGTGGTATAATATAATGTTCTTCCTTCTTGTGCACAGTGCAAGCTGGTTTTGAAATGTGGTTTATGATTTTATGTAGTACAAGGTCATGTTATAATTTGGTACCCTTCACCAGCTTGTACAAAATAATTATTTTGCTTTTAATGGCTGGTGAGTGACCATCTGAAACAGGGTTCTCCCCAGGTTTTTTTCAAAACTGTGGGGCATTCCGGAATTTGTTTGATGTTTGGCCGAAGCACGCTTACTTGAAACAACATCTTCTGAATGTTTTCTACTTGGTGTTTATCTTGGTTTTAAAAGCCCTAAGCTGTGCAATCTGGAGCATTCTTTATGGTTTTCTCTTGCTTATTTTGAGAATTTTTTTTAAATAATAATAATTTAACTGTCGTTTTCAAGTCACAGCTGAGGCTGTGACTTGAAACATGTTAACATGCATTGAAGACTAGGAGGCCCATAGCAACAAACACAGCCAGAGCTCTAGCCCCCAGTTCAGACACAGACTTATACAGTACATGTATAAGCCCTAGAGGACTTTCACTTTCATATTATAAACACTACCATGACGTCCTGATTTCAATGTGAAAACCTTTGATCCATCTGTAACTTAATACTTTCCCATTAAAATAAAAAAGCTGTGGATTTCACCTTAAAGGAAGGACTCCAAAAATTAATGACCGTAAAAACTTACTTGGTGAGAAGCACTGCGGCTGTTATCAATGCTCGTGCAAACACAGGCATAACGAGTTTGATTGACGAAAGGTACTTAAAGTTTGCTGGGGTTTTCCCAATGCTGAGAGCTGGACTATTTCTTGAAAATGACAGTTTAAGAGGAACATTTAACCCGGCGTTGAAACCCAGGTGACCCAAAATGTACCATCTATCTTAACAAGTAAGATTTAATTCATAGAGCCTACGAAAACTGTTCTACGCTTAATAGGGCTAATACAGTGACATTTAGTGATTAACACTCATTCCTGGAAGTGAATTATTTGGATCTCTTTACCACTGAGAAAATTATTTACTATAATATTTAAACCAAAAACAGGAAGCTGCCATGCACAGACCAAGGTCTTTGCGTTGTGGTTAGACTCCAACCAGTAAGTATAACAAAAAAAAGTTAATTAAAAAACAGAGTATCAAAAGCACTAGCCATAAAATAAACAAACACTCTCTGGCCAAGTTTGTTGTCTTTGTTTTTCCTTTCGCATAGCCAAAACAACTTCTTTCCACTCAATTAGCATTTAATTGTCAGGAAATAGGCACTGAATTGTCATCGCTGCCCAAACCCTTTCCTGTTGAGGTTCCATTCTCCTGACAAACAAAGGAAACACCCCCTTCAATCTCTGACCACTGCATGCACTGTGACACTGTGAACTTCACCACGGCCTTCCACTTAAGATTTCAAGTTGCTGCATCAATTAATCGATAGGCACCGAGTATACGGTGCTTATGAATCATTCATTGGTTGGTGTAAGGGTAAAAACAAAAATATTAATATTTGTTTCCCCTCTTCCATTTCAATTATTACATCAATTTAACCAGGATGCATTTTCCTGCACAATGTTGTAAATCAGATTCTCCGAGGTAACGTAAATTAAAATTATGATGTCTAAAACCTTCATGTACGCTTGCAGTTTTCAGTAGTCAGTCACCGGCTACCAGAAAACTGCGTATGCCAGCCTCGACTCCCAATATTATGAGCCCTATAATCAAGTGAAGTGTAATCATTTCGATAGCGATGCAATTTCTCCTGCCTGGAAGTGGACAGCCCATCACAAAAAAAAAACCCACAACTATTATACCTGGCATATGAATGAATCTTCAGCTCTGTGCACATTTTGTCACTTGTAATGAGCATCATTACAATTCAAAATTCATTTTCTTAATACCTTTCCCCTTACTGCATTTTTTAAAATGCAAATGTACACAGCTTCCGACTTGTGAATCTTAGACGTCATCACTTGGCAACGCAGGCCTGACACATCCTTCTTGTATTTTTTATTTTTTTTTTAAAGGGCACGGAAAATTACTCCTCAGCAAAGGAGCGAAATCTATCTGTATTTGAGAACATCTCAAAGGGCTCCAAGGCAATGACTAGGGGCACTGAGGCAATGACTAGGGGCACTGAGGCAAGTATCAGGCCTGGCAATGTCAGGCGCTACACAGAGCTAGTCATGATGAGCCAGCGTAAATTGGGCCTTGTGTATGTTTGTCACAACCAAGAAGTCCTAATGTCCAGCAATTGACAGGGACTCCCCCCCCCCCCAGTTAAAACACATTGTTCATGTCATAATCTTGCAACAACATCAAGAAAGCCTCTGGGTCTGGGAAAAACATCGTCAAGTTATCGCTGGATAGGCCTACTCCATCAGGCCACGGAGCAAAGAAAAGACACATTTTTCTCTCTGCTGCTGCGGTATTTATCCAACGGTCTACCAGTGCAATAACTTCCTGGAATGCTTCACACAGTAAAGTCTACATGCCTTCCTAAGTGTTCTCCCTTGTATTCCATCCTGTATGATCGGCTTGAATTGAATGACCTAATAATCGGCTGATCTATACCAAGATATACCCTCAGCTTAACAAAAAAAAAACCCAACTATTTCTTCCCCTCCTGAAAAGAACTACATTTATCGCTGGAATCAGGTCACAAGATTTTCTATCACAAGTTTGTGTCGGCCTGTCAGGTCCAAATCAAGTAACACTGCACCTGGGGTTTTTATAAGTAGAAATGTGTGTCAGCATGCATGAAGGTACTCTAAATCTTTTCTTTTTTTCAACAAAATGCATCGATTTCCAGTCACTCGTTGCAAAGCACATGCAGCCTTTTTAAATTCCCATTCAGTTGCGACCCCAAAAAACTCTAAACCTGGGCACACATTAGATACCCATTTGCTTTTACCAGTTATGGACAGATTTACTTCTCATTCTCCATGTGCAACAATAAAGCAGATTAAATCTTTATCCCTCTTCCACACAAATACTACTGATCCCACCACTTAAAGCACATCTTCGGAAAGCCTCTTCTTTCAGTTCGCCTCCCGACTGGAGTGTTTTTGTACTGCTTTTGAGGATCAGACAAGCTCTACCTACGACAACAGTGTGCTTTTGTGCCTGCCCACCTGGCCCTAAAAATAAAAAAATGTTCTTTAGGAAGTACATGTAGTGCAAACCGCAAAACTTTTGTGTCTTAATTGTCCAAACCCATCGTCAAATGAAGGGAAACAACCCTGAAAATAGTCAACTTCCGTTTCCATTTTGTTTGTATTCGTCTCGTCACAGTGTAACAATGAACAACTTTTTATGGAGCAGACTTTTTCCTTGAACACGTTTTACACTTGGTGGAAACTGGTTTCTGCAAAGTTTGCAAAACTGTGACACTTTTCCGATCAAATAAAAAATAAGGACTCATATTGTCACCCTAGGTACTTGCTCAATGGTCTATAAGTGGTAAGACATCTTCTCTAGAGTTGCGGGGGTGGTGGGTTCAAATCCCGCCCGAGTACAAATGCTGTGTATTATCTTCCCGGCAGGACTCTGGGAAAGCATTAAGTATACAGTGCTTATCACACATTGGTGTAAGGTAAAAGCTAGGATAAAACCCATTTTCACAGTTAATTGCAATGCCACAAAACTAAAAATCAACAGACCTTTGGAACTTTTATGGTGACCTGAAAATGTCAGGGATGAGATTAGACAGATGTAAACATTCCTAAAAAAAACAGCTTGCCGGGTTCTGGGTCCCTTCTTATTCCAGACCGGGAACTGCTCAGATGTTACAATGTAGGAGGTTCACAGACTTTGTGCATCACAAGGAATGCAGCGTTGGCTATTTCTGTCTCCCTTAGGCTTTACCTCTTTCAAGGGAATCTGAAGGCCCAAGGAGGTTTTGAGGAAATCCTGAAATCAGGAAAAATCCTAAGAAACCACAGGCCTGAAATGAGTAGCTTGATTTGTTAATTTCTCAGAATCCAGCCCTATAAATTTGTTTTTCTAAACTGACACATTAACCCTAAGGACACTTCCAGCATAAAATCACAAGGCCTGTAACCAGCACATGCTAAAATTTCATTCAAAAATGAAAATGCACGTAGCTTTTCCCGGCCATTCTGGATGAAAATTTGAGGGTAATTCAAAGCAACAACAATGTCAAAAGACATCAAAAGACTCATCTCACATTATGTTCAGTATTTAGCCTACATGTCCATTCACACCTTAAAACATTTCTGGGTGGTTTCGACTTTCAGGTATACCTAAAAAGAAAAGTTACCACCATTGGAAAAACTGCTAACATGCGGGATGCAAAGTGGTTCCCTGTGCTACTTGTCATAAGGTTGGTGACTGTGATGATCTCCACATCTTTCGCTCATTTTAATATGATGATTTTTACAAGCAATAAGGAGACAAAACTCAAAGTTTGTCTGTCTGACATACTGGGCCAGGGCTCGAAGTCGGGAGAAAATTCCCCAAGACTACAGGGCGTGTTATGTTGCTAAAAATGTTTACTGGACCAGAGTCAAAATGGAAAAAAAATATCCCAAGCCCTGAAAAAATCCACAGTTTAACATGCATGTTTCTATTTGAACAACTAAGCTTTAAAAAGACACAGAAGATTAGATACACACTAAGACCTCCGAACTTGTCCGGGCAGAAGTTTACTGGCCCGACACTAAAACCACTGGCCTCGCGCCTGCGTTCCAGTGTAAAATTCACGCCCTGTACATTGCACTTTCTTGTATAACATAATTATTTTCTTTCAATTCCTTGTCTGGATTTCAAGACAAACCCATGGGAAAATTCACCGACTCGTTACTTCTAGTTTGCACGTCTTCATCATCATCCTCCACTAGCCAGAGAGTTTCTAAAGTTTCTGGTCATTAACCTGTTCTACATTCAAGAATCATTAATGCTTGGAAGGGCCCCTTCTGAAGGAATCTCACGCACTCTGGTTCCTTGCAGGGCCTTCGGGAGATCAATACAGCTGTAAAAGAAAGGCTTTGAATAGCTTAAGGTGGATTCAATAAGTGGGGCTTGGGTATCCTCAGATTGACAAATGAATTGCTTATGACACAAAGTGTTCACTACAACAGTTATGCACAAGTTAATTGAAAGAGCTTGGCAAAAGAAAAAGCCTACATTGTTGCATGAATGGCCAGAAAGAGGGGCACAGGAAATAGTAGTGAAACTAATCGATTGTGCCTCATGCCACAGTTGCTTATTACATATCACACGTCTAAATGTACTAAGACAAAACCCCTGAACTTAGAAACGAATGTTAGGAAATTAACCAGAGACTTAGGCTGACTGCGCATTGAGGGCTACAGCTACGGCTGTACATTCTCCTGTCGCCATGCGTTGAAGTATAAGACGTCCTTAGAAACACCCTTAGCAACAGCCGTAGCCGTTGTCGCCAATTGGGATACGGCCTTATTGGCATCAATGTTCTTCATTTTGTGCCATGCCAAATAACACTCATATTTGTCTTTCAAACCAGTAAAGCCTGGTTCACCCAAAACAAGCGAAAGCGAATGCAAAGCAAATTTTGGTTATGCGAACAGTCAGTACATTTTCCAACTGTGAGGAAAACAAAATTGGCTCCGCTTTCACAACTCGCAGGAAGTATGAACTGGGCTGCAGTCAAAGATTCTTGAGTTGGTAAAGATTACCACTTATCAACGAAAGTAAATTTTAAACTCAGGAAAAAAAGTTATCGTACACATCTTTGCCTATGTTTCAGTTAGAAATTTGTCGTCAACGCAATAAAATAAATCTCTCTTATAAGCTATTTAAATTTTGATAAATAAGTTTAAGTGAACATTTAACTCAAACATCACTATTATTTGTCTGCAATTTGTCTGGATGAAATCTAGTTCCCTTTAAAACTTTTTTAAAACTTTCCAAAATAAGAGCAGAATTAGAATGGGCTTCATGTTATCAGCAGTGTGTTCTAACACTGTAGGCTTATATGGAATCCCAGGATAAGCTGTCTATGTCAATATTGACAAGGTGATAAGATGAATTGAATATAGACTACGCTTATTCAGGTTACCCTCTCACCCTCAGAGTATAAAGCATGAAGGAGGGACAGCGGGTCCATTCTACCATTCTACCATAGTTTGACTTGAAGCCATCTTTTCTATTGGTTATGGCATGGCTAGATACTAAGGTACATGTAGAATTCAGGACATGTCTCTTGGCAGTGTTGGGTTTCTGCTATTTGACCTTCAAATGACCTGATCGATGGTCAACATGGATACAAATGTTGGTCAAAAATTGACATAAATGTTAGTCAACGTGTTGAGCAAAAATGTCAGTTTTTCACTACATGACAACACGTCATGCATACACAGGACAGTGTAAAAGTTGGACGGAAAAAGAAGACATAAAGGGAAAAACACACTTTGGTATTTCAAAAAGAAATATGTGAAGATGTGAGTTTTCTAAGATGACTGGCTGGCAGGTCACCATGGATGTAATGCAAAATGTCAAACCTCCACATTTTACATGACAATACGCCATACACAGGATGCTGTACAAGTAAAAAATAAATACTAATAATTAAAATTTATGGAAAAAAGATGCTAAGATTTAAGTTTTATTTAGAATATAAATGGTTGACCATTTTGGCAAAAACGCAAATTACTTGAAAACATGTGCATTAAATAAGGATGTAATATTTGGTTGATTTCCAGACCATGTCCAGCCCGCACCCGTCCCCTCTGTTCCCTTAAGCCTATCACATCAGACACCAACCACAATCCACAAAGTGTGACCTTAAAGCAAAAGGGTTCCAGACACTTGAAACCCCCCAAAGTGTGGTTCAAAAACTGGATGAGTTACTGTTTGCAAACACAACCCATGTACCCTGCAGAGCCAGCATTGTATCTGCTGATTTCCCATGGGCTTCGGCCAAACAGGGCCTTCTCAGTCTGCCTGACTGCGCACCCTAAACCCTACGAAGGTTGAACAAGTTACAGGGAGAGTTCAAGCTCGAAATGCCGCCCATAAAAGGGCCCTATCGGCCTAAATAATACCCCAGGGTTGGTGAACTGTATAAAAGAGACACGAAGGGTAGTGTGGAGGAATTGATTCAATTTCAGTCATGTCTGACCACAGGGCTTTTTTTTTAACTGTCTAGAGAGAAGCTTCATTGGTTTTGAATTTAGGGGAAACAAAGCACAGGAAACTCTTCCTGTTTTGCCTCAATCCTGCATCGTGAACACAAGAATTGGTTCACAGATTTGGACAAGTTTCTGTGTTCATTACAACACTTACGGTAGGTGCTTTCCATAGGTGCAATTAAAAGCGATACATGGGTGTTTCAGTTTGTATGCAGGAATGTAAACAAAATTTGTGTATCCTTGGACAAGACGTAAACAGAAAGCACCAACAAAAAAGGTTTTCACATGAGTCATCTGGCTATAAATTGAACACCACAGTGAAGGAATATTCATGTGAGCCACATATAACGACCACAAAAGAGTTGGGAAGAAAAGGGTAGACAGAGGCAAAATATCCCCTTCTAAACACCCTTGAATTGATACACCATGGTTCATTCAACTACAGTATGTCTCTTTAATTTCATTTTTCAATTTCAATTTTCGGAAATGGACAGATCAACATTTGACTGTTGAAATTCTTCTAAATCGGAACAGATCATTGCAAACTTATGCAGTGATTATTTTACAGCATGTTTGAGGTTTGAAGTCAATGACAAAAAAAGGCACACTTTCAATCCAAAGTGTGGCACCACAACATCTGCGGCAATACTCTCCCATTAATCAAAACTCTGGTTTACAAGATTTCGATGCCAAGGTCTTAGCCCCGAAGGGTAACCCAGAAAGGGGTTAATCTTGTTGCACAGAAATTGCATGAAACATTCCAACAAACATTGAGCATACTGTAATAATAATAAGCAAGGGTGGCCCCACGGAATTTAATTCTGAGGCGATTGCAATGTTGTCCCGAATTCAATTTGAAATGTTTCCCATTAGTTTAATGCATTAACACAATTGGAATAGCTACACATCAACTGAGGTTTTTTCAATTTGTTCAAAAGGGGGCATAAGAAACAATAAAAGTTTCAGGTGTGATCACAGTAATGTCTGTAAAACAGCAGGTGTTTAGTCTAACAATGCTGACCAAAAATAAAGAATGTAACACAACACCCAAGTAGCTGAAAATGTTGAAACCAAAACTAACTAGAGAAAGTTTAAAGCTAAGTGATAGTGTTTTGAGGAAAAAAACTTCTGAAAAACTTTTTACAGGTCATCAAGGGTAACAAGCAAATAATTTAATCCCTCACATTTCCCAAATTGCCATAATTCTTTAGCCCCATAATCATTCCCAAAAAGTAGTTTTAAAATTCCTCCATCAAAAAAGAATCAATGCATTCATCCGGCCAAAGCCTACAAAATTTCTGTTAACACGTTCTAGTTCTAAGAGAACGGTACTTACACTAGCTCAACAAGCACTGTGCGTTACTGAACGGGTATCAAGACCGCATAAAAATGAATGATCTCTTGCACTTTACCCCAAATCTGACCTCAAGTTCCAAATGACTAAATCCCTGGTATTTGCAGTTGTTTCCCTTTTCAAATCTGGTTCACTACCTTTTTTCCCTCTCCAGTATTGGTAAAATACAACGTGCCAGGTGCAAACAAGACAATATTAAGCAAGATGGATGGTATGAAATTCACGCTAAGCACTGCGGAAAATGTCAGTATGGCGATGGGGGGGGGGGGGGGGAGGCAGCCGGATGCTGGATGGGTGGGTTGAAGAACAAAAGCGATCAAGAATGCTAAAGGGACACTGTGCTCACTTTAAAACTGCACAGCCTACTACAATTATTTCAACCATTTTGGGCATTAAATTACCCTTTCCACATTTTGTATGAAATTTAATATTGTATCTCCCAGGTTTCATTCACCACTTTAGTACACTTAATGTATATTGGGTGTGTGTGATGACAGCTGGATGGTGTGGGCTGGCAGTACAGAGGGTATACCACTGCATGGGCTGATGTAGACGAATACATGTGTAGTAGATAGCTTGATAATTGTCATGAGTGTATCCCTCTGGTTAGAACTTATTTACTCAATTATTGTACAAAAAGAGTTCCAACCAGCAAACACTTGCATGTAACTCTTGTAATTTTTGCAATAAATTTGACAATGTACAGACTTACTGGCACTGGCAGTTATAATGATGTTACTATTTTTGTTTTTATTTATTTTATTTTTGGTGCAAATTATATTAAAGACACACAAACTATAGATAGATTTTAATAATATACTTTTTGATACTATATTGGGTTGAACGAAGACAAAATTACTAGAGTGGGACTTGGACCTGCCACCTACGGTTTACATGTAACAAGCTGGCGCTCTACCGACTGAGCTACCTAGCCCTATGTTGGCGGTCTCCCCATTTTGTAAATAGTTTTATAAGGGGGTGCCAGTCAGAAGCCATACAACCTGTAACTGCCATATGGCCAGGGACCACACCCAAATTTACGATACAACCTGGGAAGCAGCAGCAGAGGGGTTACATAATATATTTCCATGTGACAAAAATTACCTATTTTGTCAGAAGAATGACGGGGGAATTTTTTTTTTCTAATTGGCCACGCCAGTCAAAACATGAAATATGACTTATCCATACAGCAAAATCTATAAAAGAATTATCTCTTTATAAATTATTGTTTCCTATTATTTTGAAAACAATTGAACAGCCTAAGGTATGGTTTGACACAGATTTTTCCATTATTTACATAAACTATAAAGATGGTCATTCAAGGTGGAAAGCCTAGAACTAGAAGCATTTTTGCCTGAAAACGCTTATAGTTTGGGGCAAATGAGTTAAACAATTAGCTTTGATACCAAAACTCAAAGTTTGAAAACAGTGAAGACATAAGTTCTAACTATTTTCGTACAACTCCGATGCCTGATTGAGCTCGAATTTTCACAGGTTTATACTTCATCCATGTTGGCAGGGTATCCGAGCTGTGAATTTTAAAGGAAAGTTGTGTTCGACTGGTGGCAGCGGGATCCACAGATAGCGTCATGATCGACCTATTATAGCACAACGCAATTGACACAGAATGATCGATTGCGCCCAACAATCAACAATGCTGTCCATGTTTTTATTTAGGTTTTATAATTAAATGATGTTTGTACTTTGTACGCCCCTTTAAAATAAAATCATAACGATTGGGAAGAAAATGGGTATTGTGGATAGTCAATTAAATCCTCGCTTTTAGAAAAATATGAAGTCTTTTTCTTTCCCCTCAATTTGGGATTTCTAATGAAAAAAATATTATTAATAATATCGTCAAGCTACACACTGGTTGTGTGCCACAAAGTAAAATGCTTCAAGGCCCACTCAAAAATGTAAATAAGTTACCAAACTACTACCTTAGAGTTTTCTGAAATGAAATAACAATTAGTGGATTGTGCAAACAGAGAGATACAGAAATAACTTTCCAGTTTGGTGCACAAACAGCAACAACAATACTCACGAAAACTGTGCTGTGCCTCTGGGAAAGGAAGTGCAGCGGTGTGCTCAGATTCAAAGCCCGTTGAAGGGTGTTCCCGAGGGGCAGTTCGAAATCGCCGTTTTCCCTCCCAAAAGGATACAAATTTTCCCTTGGTATGGCTAGAGCTCCCACAAAAATTGACAAGGCAACAGCAACCCAGAGATGGGTGGTGGATGACAAAAACCGGTCCATGTTTCGGGCTGTACCTTACCCAAAGGAGTGTTAACCACTGAATGACAATTGGAAGAAAAAGTCGCCCGAAACAACCCCGTATTCATACACGTTTACGAGTTTTGTGTACAGAGCAAACGTACGTACGGACGAACGTCCCCCACAAGTTTTTATTTTGAGTGCTTCTGAGTGTGCAAACATGCAGTGCTGGGACTAATCAATCAATGATGGGGGAACACAGTTGTGTGTGCTCGATGTTCTTCCGGAGGGACAGTCCTGTGTCAAAATTATTTTCCACAATGGTGGGTAAAATCTTACACCTAGATTGTCTAAAAATTAACATGATATGCTATAAAGTCACTTTTTTTTAATCATTCGAATATTGGAGAAGGTCGGTCGTTATGCTGAATCTGGACGGCTTCATTTTTGCCATTGTATGCCTCCCCTAGTAAAAAATGGTACGCCCCAATCTAAAACTTTGCCTGAATAAAAAGTTCACGAAACAACAGAGGGCATTGTTCTTTGGAAATGGTGCGATACGAGGGACGATTGAAATAGGGCAATTGTTGGTTTTGTTCATGCACCACATGCCTGCGCCTTTCGTTTCTGTTCTTGGTTTATCTTCAGATGGTGGTGGGAACTCTCCAGGTGAAATCTTTTGAATTCAATTAAATTACAGGAAGTTAATAAAAATGTTATTTATTAGATGTAGAGGAATGAATGGCGATAGGTGATTATAGAGTACGTGAAAACGACATGAATTATGCCAGTGGCATTCCAAAATGAAGAGTGTTGACTCATGTGTTCTTATTATTTCGCTTTTTATTTCAAAAAGTGCCCTTACAAAATGTGGACAGGTTCGTTTCTAAAAGGTATCTGTTTAAGGTATGGAGGTAGAAATACCTCCACGGTTAAATAGAAGCTCAAAATGAACCACTTGAATTTGCGAATTGCTGACTCACCCAGCACAAAGGGAACAAGTTGTTCCCATTTGTTTTTCTGTATTTTCTCCTTTAAAAAGCCTTGAATGAGTGAATCTTATCTCAAATCATCTCAACATTTTAAGTTTTTTATTTCAGTGGTGTAAAAAAGGGGAGCACGGGTGCACGCCCCCTCAATTGTTGTCTTTCGAGATTAAGAATTACCAAAATATATTTTATAAGCTTATGTGATAATTTCATTGTTTTTAAAACTATTTTCCATTGCACACAAACAATTTTGTTTTGACACTCTGGCGTCAGATCATCTTATAAAAGTAGAGCGCCGAAATGAGAAATGCAAAAGGGAAACTAACTTTTTGTTTTGCCAAAAGTGTCCCCTGTGAAAAGCGGTGGCCCCCACCCCGGGCCCCCTAAAACTTTACCATAGTTTCGGCGCCGCTTTTAGTTAGTAAAGGATGTGAACAAAATAATGTCTACAAATTATGTTCATAGATTTACACACAACTTACATGGTGGATGGTCATGGTAGAAAACTTCTCTTGAAATAATTTTACCTGAACTGTTTTGTTGTTGTTGAGAAATCAGTAAAACAATTACAAAGTTTGGGGGGGGGGGGGGTGTTTTCCACTTTAGTTCTTGTGACTCGATCCGATGACGGCACTTGAGCTTTCTCACAGGTTTCTTCGTGAATTATGTTAGGTCACATAAAGTACGGCTAATGGTCGTCGACAATAAATTACAACCAATTGTTTGCATATGATGCTTTCAGTCTGAATTTGAAATACCACCACAAGGAGGTCACTGTCTGAGCGGCCACAGTGACCTTGTTGTGAAAGTCGACTGATGGGTCCATGGAGTTGGAGGCAGTGAGAAGCATGGCTACACAGCATGAACTAAACCATCAAGGATAACTCCGGTGTTACCATAGGTTACCACCATGCCGTGACCCATGGTGATGGTTGCGTTTTTGCATTGGACAATAAACTAAAGTAGAGTCAGACATCCAAGTGAATCGTCTGTAAACTGAAGCTTTTTGTAAAAGAATTAAAAAGTATAATGGTAATCTCCATGAGACGTACTTGATTCGCTTGTAAACTTTGGCACTGCACGACAGCGCCCTCATTGAAGCGCAAGACTTGACGAGAAGCGACTCAAGAGGACGCTCTTTAAAAAACATGGTCTGACTTCAACTAGTCTATAATTTAGTTAGTCAGTTCATTTAGTTATTCCTACCTCCATGGTCAGTTTAGCCATGGTTCAGCAGACAACTATCCCATAGCTCAAGGTGGATGAAATAAATGAAAACGTCAAAGTGAAACCTGGACCTTTTTTGTGTTTATATTTCGAAGCAAATCAGAAAATCAGGTGCAAGGAGAACTGTGTCTGTGTTTGAAAATTTACCATCAAATTTAAAGTGTTATTGGACTATTACTTGAATTTATTATTGGATTATCTTTAGGTTACTAAAGATGCTTTCTCTAGGAAGAGCAGGGCATCTGCTTCAAGTCTCCATGACCAAAAATTCAGAGCAAAATTTTACAACTAACGTATGAACAATAATGGCCATGCTAAGGCTATACGAAGTGTGAACGCAGTACAAGCCGCTAATATTCATAGTGAAACGCGAGGCTCAATGCATTTCAACAGCGAATGACTCGCCAAGAAATAATAATTTAAAGAGCAAGTTCATTTCTGTGATGTACTTATTTTCCAATAGAGTCCTCATGTGAGTGGGGAAAAAATAACAAGTCTCTAACCTCACGGATGTTGACAAATTTTGCACTGGAAGTGTTTCGAATACAATGGCAATTTACACCATTTTAAAGTGAGGTTGGAAACTTTTTTTCCCCCACTCAGTCACATGAGGACTCTATCTATATTGGTAAATAACTTTATCAAAAAGTTGAATTGGTACTTCCCTTCCTTTTAAAAATATTGACTTTATAAATTTAATCATAAAAATAATTTCTTTAAAGATTCTGTTCCGATATTATCATTGGGGGTCCGTTTGAGTACCGCCTATGGTAATAGAGAGCAGTCACAGATTAGGCCCATGTGCGGCATTTACAAAGACACGCCATTTAACCCACACCATGCAAATGTCTTTGTCCAAACACACGTCCTTATTGTTGTTTATCACCCGATGTACACGGCTAGTAATAATTATCACCTCATCAGTACTTTCGTCAATAGTGGTCCACATTCTCTTTATAAATCCTGGACCATTGGCCACTTCAACTGTTTATCTTCACGGTGTCAAAATGGCGACACGTGCTGCTAATTAGCGGTCATCTCGTAAAATTAAGAAGACTAAAATCTACTGTCATCTGCACCCACAGACACAAGTTGCCTTGCAGTTCGTGAGCATTGTAAGCGGCTTTTCTTGATAGGATGGTTAGCGACCTCATTGTCGGTGTCACTGTAAGAGATTATTATACCCTCAGACAACCAGACCGGTTTACTTGATAAGAACGCAAATCACGAACTGTTACTTCTGCCATGGATGTATATTTCCTCTATGCTTCAGCAAATAAGATTATGATGAGAGCCACTTTCTCTTGATGGTCAACACGACATGACAAGACACTATTTTGAAACGAAATTTCCTTCCAATTTGTTGGCATGGTTGTGTCAAATTATCGATAAGTTAGTTGGTTGCTATACTTGTAACTTTGAAATGTATAAAAGCGACGTAGGTTTTGTATACGTCAACTCCTGCACGCACAATTCTTAAGGAAGGGTTCTTTATATGCGGTTTGATGGGGACTGCACTTTCGGTGGAAAGAGATGTCCTGGAAAGTACCGTGCACGTCGCACTTATTTATAGATACATGTGTTTCGAGATTAACTTAAAATGTCACCAACCATGCAGAGGCTTCGTTGTCAAGCTTTGAGACAACCTGGATGATGTGGGCCTATATAGAAACAACAATTATTAAAAACTTGTAGAAACCTAATGGCTATAATGGAAGCGTTAGAATATGGCAGAAAACTTTTTTAGGCGAGCCGGGGCGAAACACGGTAGATTAGCAAGCAACTTTCAAAATGGCTGCCACTGCTTGTTATATTATACCTATATATTTTCAAAGGACAAAACTGCGACGGGTGTAGCCAAATGTGTTTCTCCGTGAAATTACATGATTGTTGGATCATCAAAGGCACAACCCCTTAATTATAGAAGACAAGCAATACAGAAGAATCGAGTTCCTTCTTGAGTCATAAACTTGCCTAAGAACTTCATTATGGAAATTTTGAGCGAGTGAACTGATATACTATAAATTGTTATTAATTTATTCAAGTTTAAAAATAATAGTTGTACATGTTTTGTGAGCTGGATATGAACTCAATATCAATAATTAGCTGTCGACAAATATCATTTGATCGACAAAATTCACAAATAATTCATTCATTGAATCTGTTCTACAAAAATTAATAACTTGAACCAATAACGGCAAATGAAAATTGAATTTGTATTATAGCAAATGAATAAAGAATAAAATAGATCGGGATGTTAGGGAGAAAGACTCATAACCAGTGATGAATTTCAGTAACATTTGCATTTCATTGATGTTTTTTTTTTTTTTACAAAATTATTTAAAAATTCATTTTGACTGATGTGTAGTTTATATTTACAAGTAAATTGCCCATGATTTTTGTTTTACAGGCGACCAGAATCGGGATCTGGAAAGAAGAGGTCATTGAAAGCATCATACAGTTCAAGTTCACGGACAATGGTGGGATCACTCCAGCCGGGGTTGTTACGACCACGGGTGTTTCGCGCTGCCATCTCGGCGTCAGCTTCTCCACGTTCCTGTTCAGCGATGAGCTCATCCCAGCTCCTCTCCTTCGGGTGGCAGTTTTGACTTCCCGAGCTGGAGGATTGATGTGGTTGCGTGCGATGCGAGTGCGATGACGACGACGCCGAAGCTGACGAGGAGTCGCGGGAGGCTGACGAGCGAGTAGTCCGCCCCTGACTCGTTGAAGTGGTGCTCTCTTCTCTCCGAGGAGTCCCCACTGGATCCTGCCTCCAGGCGGGGTGGAAGTCTTCCCGGGCATCTGACGAAGACTCCCCAGTTGACTGACCCGGCTGATGCTCGCTGTCCGCAGGAGCGTCGCGGTTCATTTGGGAGGAATACCAGGTGGCGAGCTCCTCCCAGTCGTCGGGTTCCTCGTAGTATTGGGCGTAGGCATCGTCGAGGAGTTGGTCTAGAAGACCTGAACGTACCGTCTCTTCATCCTCCTCCATTTCTTCTTCTTCCTCTTCTTCCGGAACCTCCTCTACCTCATCTGTCATGAACCATTCTTCGTCCTCTGACTGCAATGGCTTAGAGTGACGAAGACAGAAATGGTGACATGGGATGTCTGAGCTGCTGCAGGAGAAGAGGGAACCTGAGCTGGATTGCGGAATGGAAGTCAGAAGAGTCTCCATGTCGATCGGTGTTCTGGAAGAATACAAGAAGAAAACGCAAATTAAAAAATGGTTGTGAAATTCAACATATAAGATTATTTTAGTTGAAAACAAACACATCATTTCACCAGCCTGTGTCTAGGATGACAGAACTCCCGATGGATAAAGTCGGTTGGAACGGACAGTTTGTACTTAAAAGTATTAAAACATTTGAGATCAAAACTCATTCACAAGTTTGTCCATCCCTTACAAACAAAAACAACAAATATTATTGCAAAAATAATGTGCTGTGTAAACTATAAGCAAACGTCAATTATATGTACTGATTTTTAAATTTATTATCTTAGCACAGTTAATTGAGTTAAATAAAACATGGCTTCTGTCGGTTCAAACCAATTGAGCATATGGCATATGAAGCAATGTGATCGAAAACAGCGCCAGAAATGCTAAAAAAATAACAACTTAGATAATTGGTGTGTAAAAATGTGTGATAAATAAGTCCTTTCGAACAAGAGGACTCAAATTTACAAATCAGTTTTGTGATCTACGTCAGACAGTCAATTACAAGGGGCGCATGTGTGTGTCGAATATTTTGGTGAAGTATGTTAGTATTGGACTCAAGGATGAAGGATAAAAAGGCATTGGAATGATTATGGAACTATTCGCCACGTCATGCACAGCGCCGAAAGCACATACCTAACGGGTTGGGTCAGGACCCCACAGTGTTTTCTACACGACATGAACCCGACCAATGTGGTGAATACATTAAGCACAATCGTACTGCAACGCGTAGCGTACATGTGTACATGTACAAATACCTACAATTACATGTACCAGTACATCCACACGACGACAAGGGATAAAGGTTACAGCTCTGGCATATTCCCGCCATTTTGACATGCTGATAACCTCAATCGTTGAGCATGAACAAAAGTGGTAATTTGCAAACGAAACAATCATTGTCTCTCGTAGACACAATTAATTCACCATTTAACATTGGATTCAAATTATAATTTTTTTTAAAAAGGGACAGAAAAACAACGTATTTGACTCCATGTTGTATCGAGGAAAATGTACATGTACGTTTTTTCTTTCAACGACTGATTTAGGAGTTTGTTTTCACCCCAAAAACAGCAACACCCAAACACACCGACAAACAAAAACGATAAGCTACATTAAAACAGTATAATAATTCCACGATCTTTCTCCATAAGTTCAAGTCATTTATTTCTATGTTTTAACATCCGTGATAAACCAGCTCTATGGTTAAACCAATGTGGAAACACTGCCATAAAATGAACTATATTTTATTTACTGGTTGGTCACGGAAATGGTTTGCAAGGAAAAAACCCTTGCACTCGAAAGAATCAAGGAAGACTGAACAAATAAAGCTGTCATATTTATTTCATAAAACGGTCACAATTGTTGGTAACACTTGTAGGTTTAACATGAAAATAGAACAATATGGAAAATATCGCCGCTCATATCTGCACGACTGAATGGATTGCACTTTCATATAACGTGACATTCATTTATAATAAATAAAATGTATAACCATAGCATGACCACAGTATATGCGGCACCACGTTGCAGGCAAATAGGCCATGTAGTTTTTTTTTTCGCTCTAGTTTTCTTTTCTTGTTTCAGATACCCTTTTAAACAAAGATACAGTCTATTTTTGAAATATCAAGCAAATAATACTCACATTTTACACGGTACTGATGTTGGGCGGTCGTTGGAATTCCGTGGATCAAGGAAGAAGTGCGAAGCACTGAACAGTCGTCAACTCAGAGTGGTACGTGCAATGCGGGTACGTGTAGGCTCGTCGTCGTTATAAAAACTGCTATGACGTATGGCAATCCGAAGGTCACCTTTATAGTAGCGCAGGTCACATGGCTGGATGGGCGTCCTTTGTCTGGTTTAGTACACGTACACGTATGGCGAGATGGTGTTTCATCCGAACCCCCCCCCCCCCACCACCACCACCACCACCACCACCACCCACCTAGACCCCCAGTGAAGTAGATCATCTTACATAAATACAAAGGGCGTTAATTACTTGTGGCGTGCTTAATCCATCCTTATTGATAATCAAAACAATGCACAATAGGTGTTGATTCTGCTTACTTCTTATAGCCTTTCTTATGGCGTTAGTCTTGAAGACACGTCCAGGCACGCGTCCATGGGTGTGAACTACAACAGCTACGCTGATTAAAAGTGAAGACACTGATGAAATCTAACTATGGTTATTTCATGGTTTCTTCGTGATGCCTATACTTTTTCCAGCCTATGCACTTTGCAGCCCTCTGATGATAAATAGATCGTTCAAAGGAGAAAGGATGTTGATGTTTTATTTTCAATATTTTTTTCTTTGAATGTGCAACACTGGTAGGGCCTATAAATTGTTAAATACCATATATCCACACTTGTGACAAAATTACAGGAAAGTTTAACCTCAATCTGTTATCCGAAGATAAGAAAAAAACATCATATTTATACTGTTTATAAGTATCGATTTTCAAACTTGCGAGATCAAAACTAATTGTTTTACTAATTTCTAAAAAACTAGGCATATGAGCTTTTCAAGAAAAACTATGAAACTGTTGAAACAGAAAAACAAATATTTTAAGGGAAGTTTTTCACCGTGACCTCCTGTATAGTATGTATGTGCAAATAATGTAACCATTAATTTTCTCTCTTAAAGCCTAATATTATTTGTATTTATTTATTATTATTTTATTTTGTTTGGCTTTCAGGCTAAACGAACTAAACTTTTGACCCAGGTTCCAGGTAGAAACGCAAATTATAAACATACAGTACATCGATCCCCATTGGTTTAATATGTATTTTATGAATGATAAAAAACAGGTACTGAGGCATTAGAAATTATGTTTTTAAAAGAATTTCAAAAGCTGAACAATTGCAAAATAATTTTAATTATGAAATTTTAACGGGTGGCTCATAACTTAATTATTACTTTTAACTTCACAAATAATATAGATTAATAATTAATTACAGTGTAGGCCTATTAATTCCTCTGCCCCACAATGTCTTCTTTTTTTTACGATTCGTTATTATAAAAGTTGCACGGCCCGATTTTCTTAGTTTTTTGAAATATAATTTATTTATCTGAACGAATGTTGACAGACCGGGATTGTTGCCGTTTCGAAACAAAAAATGCATTCAAAGACTTTGGCAAAATAAATGCAACATGTAACATGCAAAATTGTTTTGTGCAATGGCTGATAGACGTGAGATAATGTCGAGTTCCCGACAATTATTAATTTAGTTAGCTTAGACCTAATATCTGCAGAATTATTCGTACAATCCCTTAAACTTAAAACTTTCTCAAATCTAAAACGAAGCAATTTAAACCAAAAGTTGGACCTGTAGCACCGTGTATTTCTTCAGAATTTGTTATGATGATTTGCACCGGTGTCGTTTTCATTATAAATAAGTATCAACATTCTGGCAAAGAAGATAAAATGTTGTGACAAACACTTCCAGACGAAGGGTCATCGAACACCGACTAAGCCTACCCAGACCGGACGGGGGGGGGGGGGGGGGGGGTGGGGCACTCTCCACGCCAGATCATTTAATTCGAAACAGTAATTAACGGCATAACAAGACCGCTGAGGGGGGGGGGGGGGCTTGTTTTGGAAAAATTGAAACAGCGACCCTATAAAAAAAAATGGTGCACCCCTTGTGCTCCATAACATTTCCCCCTATTTTTCGCCACAGTGCCTCCCTCGTAAATAATGACAATCCACTTTAAAACTGTTGGCATTATGTCATTTAAAAGTCCCTAAAAACTCTCGTTGTAAGCCGCGGAATTTGGCACATACTCTTGGGGTATGTCATGAGAAAGATTTGAGGCAAGAGAGCATCACTGAATTGTCTTTTGAAAAACTTGGTAGAAAAGCAAGCACATTTTCAAATGGCTGCCATTGTTCATTACTCTACCTATAATTATAATTTCAAAGAAAAAATGTGCGGTTAGCCCTAAAAACTAAAAATAAAACTAACTAAAAAACATCTCGGCATCTCATGGGGTGGCTTAACAGATAAAACCCCTTGTCTCCTCACACCGCGGTTCACACAAGGTCTAAGCCCTTCACTGTTTGATTAAAACCTCAAACAACTTTTATGAGGTGACAAGAAATTAAAACGCAAGAAGAAAAAACAACGAGTCTAAAACTAAAACGTGTTTGTGTGAGTTGATTGGAATGTGACACGTTCGGTCAGAGAACAAAGCGCAGTCCAGTGATGTATAGTATCGCGACCAAATAAGGAATTCGTAATCACAGCGCCTTGCTCTTTTGGTAAAAGCAACTGGGTGACCCAATCATTGACCTCACCCTGAAACATTCACCTTGATACCAAAAGAATTATGGGCAGTAATGGTTTTATGATCAGGTGTTCGTTAATTTAGGGCAGGATTAACCATGTAATTAAACACGGAATACAGGGGTCTGATTTCGATGGAAGCATGGTGGAAGTAATTCTAGCAAATAAATCTAAAAACTTTTACAAATTATTTAAACAAAATATATATAATATATATATATTTTTTTACCATTGAGGTATTCAAGAGAGTCGTCTTCAAAAAGGCGGGGTGAAACAAATCTCTCACTTAAAAAAAAGGGAGGGTATACCTTTGATATATTTACTGACCTTAAAAATAAATTACTAGTGACCAAATAACTTACTTGATAAAGAGCATGGGAGCGCTGTTGATATTATAAAAACATTGTTAACAACTATCCCTTTTGAAGTAATGTAGTTTCAAAGAAAGAGTTAAGTTTTCACCCCAAATTTGAATCTGAGAAAGACTTCATGGGCATGAAGCCTTTCTCAGCCATCCACACAGCACACAATTCTATGCAACGAGTGTGTTTTTTTCTCGCATCTTCGACGACCAGTTAAGCCCACATTTTCACAGGTTTGTTATTTTATGCATATGTTGTGATAAATCAATTTCCAAAAGTATGCACCGCCTTGAAGTTGCCCAATAATAAACCATACATCAACAAACGTAAGGTTTGAAGCTGTGTTTGTGTGAATAAAGAGAAATAACTATTTATATCAATATTGTGCGTACAACCATGGGGGAAGAAAACCACATTTTCCTTCCTCCATGGTACGACCAACTGTAAATCTCTTTTGGAAGGATTGTTGGCTCCGTGAAGACGTGAAGGCCCCTAGAGTAGTAAACTGTTCGAGATGTCTAGACAATGCCAATGAACTAGAAGTTTCACCTGTTGGTACCACCAAGATTTACTAGAAACTGTCACTTAGGGCACAAGACGCTATTATGGACAGTACGGTACCCTGGGCAAACAAGTGGGCCAAACTGTAGACCAACTACTCCACACATAGACGTACGTGACCCAGGGGCAAGGGGCAACTGAAAGTTCCAAATTCAGGCAAAACAGTGAGGGGAATGCAGGCATAGCGGGGAGAGAAACAAATGGACAGAGGAAGCAAAACATAATAGTTTACCCGGTGTTAGAGATTGGTACTTATGTTGTAATCTGTGTAAAATTTCGGGTAAATCAACCCCCCTGTCCACCCCCATCCCCTTGACCATCCCATCCCCTTGACCACAGAGTCACCACGGGGACTCTGAAGCTTATGACTCTAAACATTTTCAAAATGGATTCCTTAGAAATAATTCTACCGTCATGTATATAGATACATTGACATTGATGAACCTGTCTGTTGCGAGCACCCAACCCCAATCATCAGCTAAAGAGCATTATTCATCACAGAACAATGGCTGGTGATTTTGGTATAGAAGTGTGAAATTCACCCAAACAGAATGGGAAAGATCGCGTTGGTCAAGGAAGTGTCCAGCTCTCTATGGTTCACGGCTTTGGCCATTATTATTGTCAAGTTGTGGCTGACAGGAACAATGGCCCACCACCCTGCAAGTTACGTCAGTCACTACTCTGAACAAAAGGGCCTCAGTAATCCAGTTTCACAGATGACTAGAGAGCAGCAAACCGCACGATATAGGGAACAATCAAGATGTTTAATTAGATCCAGTGAAGATCCACTGGAACATAAAGAAAATCCCAGAGCTCAATGGAAGTAATTGGTGTATTTTTCTCCTTAGCCTTTTTAATGATGCCAGGTAATTATTGGTCAACCACAAGGGTGGAAGGGAGAAGGAAATGTTACCTATCACTCCCCAAATGTATTGTTTCGAGTAGCATTTACAACCAAACAATGTCTACAAAATTTATTTAGAATAAATAAAGTGGGGTTTACAAACAAGAGCATTTGACGTAAACACTTATTCATCTTGGACAAGTGATTTGTGCCAGGTATCTTGCATTTGATAATAGAAATACTTGCTTTATACTCAGTCTGATTGCTGTTCAGACCTTCACTGTTGTAAGGAGATCATTTTTTAAAGACCTTCGAATCTTTTGAAAGTGTGCAAAGTTTTGGCTTTTTTTTTTTTTAAAGAGGCGTTTATCTGTGAGTTCTACAGCGACGGTTGTTTTATTTCTATCATCGTTGTCACTATCATGTTTGTTTTGGGTTTTTTCCCTCATTTTTTTGTAAATAGTTTATAAAAAATAGCCCGTAGGATTAATTTAACTAGGCCCAAGTTACAAGTTAAAGGTACTGTCATAAATTGATTTTTGCCAACAAGGTAATGCTGATTTATAAAGGCCAAATTATGAAGAAAGGTACAATGGAAGTCACTTGTGAAAGTTTCAGCTGAACACATTGTCTACTTGATGAGGAAACGGCAAAAGTAACGTGGTTTTCATCATCGGAGCCATCGGCAAGGTTTCAGTGGGTGCAACCGCATCTATTGTCACAGCAGTTACAAACGGACACCAGGGAAATTTTGCCTTCCACAAATTTGAGGGCCTCAAGGTGATTTGTGGAGATTCAAAATTGTCGACTTACTTTTCTTGATTTCAAAATCAACGGGGTCACTTCAGACCCTTACCATTTTTGTTTTTATAACAAAAAGGCTTTCGGTTGAATATTAAAAACACATTATTTCAAGGTTATTGTCATTTGATCGAATGAGTGTAGGTCACTTGGTACTCACACCATAGCCTAAGCTACCACATCATGAACTGTATGTGCATGGTGCTATTTACCGTGCATTTCGTCCAAATTGTTTTTTACTTTGCACTCTATCCAAACCTACACCCGCATGCGTTATACACAGCGTACGAAACGCCCTCGTTCATCGTGGATCCTCACAATACAATAATAGTTTGTATATCCTTACGCTTTTATCCTCTAGTAAAATGACGATGATCTACATTGTTGTTATTTAAAACTAGTAATAGATGTTTTGCAATCCTTCAACGGAGAGAATACTTTCTCTATTTGCCACATTGAATGATCCATCTTTCAACTCATGAAAATACTTTCACTGTTTCAATCATCATGATTTGTATACCATTTCACACAGGTTACAACGTTTTTCACGAAATGAACGATGGTAGCTTTATGAAGAACAGAAGACACAGGGAACAAATTTGAGCATTATCTATCCCCATTTTTTCAAGTTTCATAAAACAGATCATTGCAAAAAAATTATTTTTGGAAGATTAACAAAAAAGAATAATTCGAAAACAAAGGTTGAATCAAAAAAATGTTTTAAATTAAAATGTTGCTTTATCAATTCTTTAACAAGAAGAGAGAGAGAGAGAGAGAGAGAGAGAGAGAAAGAGAGAGAGAGAGAGAGAGAGGGGGGGGGGAAGGAAAGGTATCAGGTGTAAACACACAAAACTGTTGTGGATAATCTGTTTGTCAACAAACAAGGGCACATTCTCATTCTTGTGGAAAGTGTTCAAGCTCCGCGTGGTTCAAATTTGCGCGAGATTCGATATCATGACGCAGGCGTTTTTGTTCCCAAGTAACGCGCTCCCTATAAACTTGGAAACTGACAAATTCTGACAGTTTTTTTTCCTAGGAAAACAATTGGGAAGGCCTATTCACATCGCTGGAAGCAAAAGTTTGTTTTGTTGCTAAACTTGTACCGTTAACTTTTTAGGCCGGACATGAGTCATTATCTTCATTCAGACTGTAAAGAGAAATGCATGGTTGCAAAATCTGTGACTCGGACCGGCTGATTGTAGCGCACAGTCTTTCTTGCGGACATCGTTTTTGTCAAGAGTGCCTCCTTGCCCTCCTGCCGAACTCAAGTAACCCTATTTCCGTCTTGCCTCAGCACACTGCCATCATCGTCTGCCCAAGGTGTCGCCAAAGATGCGAGTACGCACAAGTTGTGGAGAAAGATGGGAAGAAGTACGACGAAGCAGCTGCTGCAAGGGGAGACCAAAGGGCGCCCTCTTGTGTTCATCTCACAGACGACGTGGAGAGAAAGAGGTGGACAAAGAGGGCGCAGTTTGTTCACGCTTACATGAAACAAAACGGCCATCTGAGTCGCAAGTCAAGGTAACTAAAAGAGGCTCATTAGTTATAAAACAAGGGGTAGAGTTTATGACCGCCCAACAGTTCCCTCGTTTGCTCTTTTATTAGAAAGGGAAACTTTTCTCATAAATGCATGGTGGAAGGTTATCTTATGGGGGGGGACACACCCCAATATTTTTGACTTTAAGTCATTATAACTTATAAGGTACTATTTGTGTTAAAGAAAAAATAAGTAGAGCGGGATTTGAACGTGTGACCTCCAAATCAACGTGCCTGTATCCTAGGGAAATCTGTCCCCCGGAGATTCTGTCCTCCATGGAAAATTAACATGCACTGCAGGAGAAGTATTCAAAAGAGGGCGCTGTCAGAAGAAGTTGGTACATGTACACAATTCACCATAATATGGAGGGACAGAATTTCCTGCCACACCGGCGCTCTACCGACTGAGCTATCCAGCCATAGTTCAGTTGGAAGAGCGCCGGGCACGTTGATCAGGAGGGCGCAGTTTCAAATTCTGTTCTGATCAATTTTTCTTTATTCAATCCAAAATTATTCACGCGATCAGTTCCCCTAATTGTGGTTTATTACTTGAAAAGAAAAAAATTGTTTGAAAATGATTTTCAGGGGAATTGGTACCAAATTAAATTGATCATTATAATAAAAGTCCCCCCAAAATGTAAAACCATACAAACAAAAGTGTAATTAAGTTTGAAGAAAAAATAAGTGGGCATTATATAGGTAATTAGAATCACCGAAATCAACGAAGTCATAACATACCGAAAAAAAATTTTTTTTTGAAATTGTAATGTTTAGCATTGCTTGTAAGTTCTATGATTTTGGTAAGTTGCTGCTGTATGTTCATTCGCAAGCAATAGCTAACAATGTTTTTTTACAGGTCCCGGTTCGAAGACGACGGAGATGACAACACCATGCGCCCTGAACCTCATCACTTTTCACAGCCAAGAGGGAGCGAGTGGCGCACGCGATACGAAGCCGGTGTCCCCGCGCCGAAAGACCGTATCAGTGGTGGCAGTGATGGGGTGGTGGACATACGAGCCATTGACCACGTGAATGGTCGTTTCGTCACATGCAAAATCATTCAATCCTCAATTCACGACACGAACCAAGACGATTGTGCAACTTCAAATATAAACCAGCAGCCACAACTGCCAGAGCCAAGTGTTAACCAAAAAGATATTTATAGTAGTAGATACAACAACAGCAGAGGTAGCGACAACTTCGAGCCCATAAAAGCAAGGTTTTCACTTTTTACAGAAGACAAAAAGTTGGGGTGTCTGTTCGCCGGTAACAAACAGCGCGCTTTTCTCGTTCTGCTGATCGTTCTCTTCATCGTTATTGTGACAGCGACATCATTGATAACTAGTCCATACACCAAGATCGGGTGATTTTATTTTTGCTTTGAAAGGACTTGAAAAGGGAGAGAGAGAGAGAGAGAGAGAGAGAGAGAGAGAGAGAGAGAGAGAGAGAGAGAGAGAGAGAGAGAGAGAGAGAGAGAGAGAGAGAGAGAGAGAGAGAGAATAGAGAGAAAAAAAGCAAAAGTACTTTTGTAAATCGTAATACTTGGTATACACCTGTTTTACCAAACTTATATGAAAGTTACATGGCTGATGTGCGAGCCTGTCTTTGAGATTTGAACAATTAAAATGAAATAAAGATTTATAAAACTTTAAATGCGTTGTTGGTTTTATTTTTTCATTTATACAATAAAAACGAAACTCAGTTAACTTGTGAAAAGGATATTAAACTCAGTGAACTAAAGTTCTGGCGAAGCGAATGACGAAACCAAAAAAAGTTCGTTTTGGGCATTAACGGACATTTTTAACTTAGAGGCCATTGATTCGCTCCAACTTCATCAACGCTCCTTCCCCAGAAAAAGGATCTTTGAAGTACCTAACTGGCGGAAATGCCCAGAACACGGTCCTGGAACTAAATGTCTTGAAGACGTTCTTCAACTTGAAATACTTCAAGAAAATTATGTTTACTTCCTTTTATTTCTCCCAGCTCCATACCGTCTCTCTCAAAAACATCGTATAGGCCTATACGCATCACACACAAACCTCACCTTTGTTTGTTTGTTTGTTGGGGTGTATGTTTGTTTGTTTGTTTGTCTGTTTGTGTTTTTTCCCCTTCAGTTTCAGATGACTCATTTTAAACTGTAAAATGATTTCATGCGTAATAGTTGCATCCGATTTCCCGCCAATTTTAGTTTATAAAACTGTCAAAAGCCAACCTACCTGCGCTTGAAGTTAGAACGCGTTATTAAACGGACCATTATGTTTGTATAGCGCCATCAGTAGCCCGCATGTGACCAGGTAGCCTTTTAGCCCGAACATCTGACGTCACACTTCGGGCAGTTACCAGGCAGACCGGATGTTGGCAGATGTTCCTTTGACCTAACATTCATTTCACACGGGGAGACTTGCAGTCAATTCACACGTACATGTTCATACAGGTGAATAAAACAACACTACATGATGTACACAACATTGCACATGCTACATGCATCAGACGATCAAAAGTGCAAGCTGACAAACTACATCACCTTGTAACCTCGACCTATCATAACACAGATATGGAAAGCTTACATTACAGCACGTTTATCCAATGAAATCATTGGGCATTAAGACCAGACAGGGGACCAGTCTGGTAGCCTATAAACCCTAAAAAGATGGCATTGGCTCAAAATCGATACAAGTACAAGTACAAGGAACGGAACCGATCATTTTTTCCTTCCATGGTGAAACTTTCATTTCTTCATTCTCAATTTCACTAGGGTAAAGTTTTCGGAAAATCACTGCATGAAAACTGACTGGTATTGATTCATTGTTGGTTTAAAACTTACTAAATTATTAGGCATACAGGCAGTTTTTGTTTTGTATCGAGCTATGGTCGACTTGTGAATATCTACTCGTGTGGTTTGGACAGAGCTGTTCTCAATATTAAGTTTCCCAGAAACAGATCTGCTCACCTTCTTAATGGTTGAATTAATCCACAGAAAATTTGTTCATCCTGCCACTATGGACGACGAGCTGTCTTTAAATGCAGGGTATAGTTTTGGTAATTGTCAAAGACCAGTACCTCACGTGGTGTATCCCAACATATGCTTAAAATAACAAACCAGTGAACATTTGGGCTCAATAGGTCATCGAAGTTGCAAGAAAATAATGAAAGAAATAAAAACACCCTTGTTGCACAGAACTGTGTGCTTTCAGATGCCTGAGAAAGGCTTCATGCCTGAAGCATTTCTCATCGATCCAAGTTTCTGGATGAAAAAAAAAAAACCTCTTTCTTTAAAAACCACTACAAGGAGATTGTTTTAAACAATGTTTTATAAGATCACCAACTCACGATCTCCAGTGCTCTTAAACCAAGTAAGTGTTTATGGTCATTTTTAAACCCTTTAAAATGCTGCATATTATTCCGGGATTAATTGCTTAAAGATAAAAAGATAAAAAAAAGGTTAATCCCTGATGATACAATGTGCAGTTGATTATTGCGTTCAGATGTAAAATTGCCATTTCAAAATGGCATATGGTGTATATGGAGTATTTGCATGTTACCCAATGTCCAGTTAATTTAAACGTGGACTAAATCCCTACGTCCCCAAATCATAGTGTATGCCAAAGTTATTGTACTCTAGGCTTGCTGTCATAGCTTAACGTTCTCAGTTTGACCATGCATAATAATTATCCAAAGAAAGAAGACAATTCTTAAACCCTTGTCCACTCTGCTTCAAAAGAAGAACTCTATTATAGTATCACTCTGAAAAGAACCCCCAAGCTTCGCTAGTATCGATCGTCCCAGAAGATAGACAAGAGCGGAATTCTTTTCTTTCTCAGCCAAGGAATAAAGACTCGAGGGTACGGAGTCCACCGATGCGTGTCCCGGGTCGTTGGACAGTTTTTTTCTCTCTCTCTCTCTCCTCGGACTTTACTGTGAAGTCGCAAGGGAGGTTCTGCTGGGTTAACAATGGAGAGCCGTGCGCTGTGTGACGCAATTAAACTCAGGTTTAGAATAACCACCCTATTCAAACGTCAGCAGCCATTGTTGGGAATGCTGTCAATTTACCAGAGTGGAAGAATGTTACCTTTTTTTTCATGGAAAGAGTATAATTGTCACTTTGGTGACAGATAAACGAAGATGCATTGCGTGTGTCATCCCATTGCATACAGAGTTGATAAAGTATGGCTTGAAGTGGCGAAACGTTAACTTCTTGTGTAATCTTAAGAAGAAAAAAAAGGGGGCATGAGATAAATAGTGCAAGAGTTAATTCCGTCGACGTTTCTACTCCAAGGTTATATAAGGTTTTTGTTCAGACGAACATTTGGTGTGAACACACGTCGGCAAACAATTCATTCCTGATACAGCAGTATTCGCTGATTCAGCCGTTGACTATAAACACCGTAGGCTACTACAGTATCCCGAAAAGCCCTGGGTTCTGCTATTTCAACAGCGATGCCCCATACACCGATTTAAATTGACGTGCCAGGGCTTTACCAACTGAGCCGATCCTTTTATCAACCCCAACTTATCAAAAATTGAACCAGTCAGTTCCCCATTTGGTGTATTGAACCAAAAAATCAGTTTGAAATCATACACTCCAGACTGATTGGATCAGAATGTGCAACGTAGAAGGGACGCCATTGTTTTTTTAATAAGTGCGCGGCTCGCTCATTTTACCGTTCTAACCACAGTGAAATGCGCGGTAAAACAAACAGCTGCAAACCTTGGGTGCACGGGTGAGAATACTATGTTCACGCTTTGCAATGAGTTATTTTGTTAAACAAAACTGAATAAAAACAGACTGAAAAACACGTAAAGGTAGAATTTCAAATGAAATTGAAAATATTTCTGCGAAAAATGGTACTTAAATGTTCACACTTTGCTTGTGGGATTGTATAAACCAATTACATGTACATGTATAAAGCTCCGAGGTCAAGATTCGATTAAATAGCTACGTTCTGACATTATTTTGACACAAATTTGCGAGAAAGATAAGGGCCAACTCCAATAGTATCAGTTTACTATGACGGACCCCCTTATTGACTTACAATTAACATTTCATCTATTTAAGCTTTAAAGTGATTTCCACAGGATAGTTGGCCCAATTTGTTGTGATGTAGGGCCTACATCTTGGTGTTGGTGGTGCACTCCAAAAAAAACCAAAAAAAACCCCAAAACCACAGAATTGACATGGATTCCAGGTCTCACGGGATCTGACCAGGTCTCACGGGATCTGACCCATTTCTGGGTCAAGCTGACCGGGATATTGGTTTTTTGGGAGGGGGGGTGGTGGTCTCATCACTCAAAACAAGCCCTCCGATGTACGAAAAGGGGTCTAAATTGACCACGTCTATGCTAATTATCAAGTACACAATGCCCGATTACCATAATGCCCGTCGTCAGTCTCCGCATGCGCAGACAGTGGACTGAGACTGACGTACTATACCAGGGATCCACTCTTAAATCTCTCGGGTTTAGAATTGGCCCAGTTCCGGGTCTCAGGGGGCCTGACCAATTTCTGTGTCATTGTGACCCAGAATCACTGCCAAAATGACCCAGAATCACTGCCAAAGTGACCCAGAAAGGGGTCAAACTATCGTTAAAATCCACACAAAAAAAGGGTCTGGCCTCCCTACGACTCGGGTCAATTTTGACCTGGGAGTTTCCATAGTGTAGGCCTATTAGAAAATGTGTATGTATTGGCTATGGATAACTAAATATTGATACTACTAGTTCGATTTCAAACTACTTGAGTATCATGTGATATGTTTGAAATTCAAAACCGACTACATGTGTACATGTACATGTACATGTACGTGTATGTACGTGTATTTCTAATTCTAGGTACCTGACATATTCTGAGTTCCCTAAAACATTGCTGACGGAAACATCGAATGTTAATTAAATGATTATAATTGTGGGGTAAAAAAACTTTACACCTTTTCCAGGTGTTTAGGGGCCTATTTATATTCATGCTAGGTGTTTCAGAATTTCGCGTCAAAGGTAAACGAGAATATTGAACCACCATTATTCCACAACATTTTTATAAGTGTTCTAACTATCGATTTCGTGTTGTTAATTCATTTTAAAAGAATTAAAAACTTTTAGTTTTCCCCATGGACTTGTCAATCAATCATTCTACAAATAACTTCAGAAGGTTGTCAACTGTCAGAGTAAATATCAGTGTATAACTGGTGTTATTTTGTCATTACTGTACATGTATTCGGAATTTGTACAGGCTTGTCCTTTACTAAAATCGAACAAAACGTGGAGTTATTCTAAGAATGAGGATATTTCCTCCTCCAAATTGAATGTTTGTTTTCACTGAACTCAAAAGCCGATAATTTAAAATCGTATTAATGTCAATGTTACTACATGTATATAAAATCGATCACAAACAAAAGACTTTTCACCCCTTTCTCTCGATCCTTATGCAAAACTTTAGATCATAACCTTTTACCCTCGGCTAACATTTTCTAGCAATATTGGGAAGCCCTTTTTACCGTTCAATGGAACGGATGCCTTATGGTGATGGCACAACTGTGAACATAGGTGAAACTTGGTATGCGTGTACACGTACATGTACATCATTCAAAACCACGGTCGTTGATATTGAACTGTGAGACAGTAGGAGAGTTGGGTTTGTTCTTATGGAGTCCATTACCACATTATGTCACATTGCAGGCTGGCATTGTTATCAAATAATCAAAACCATAGTGGATGATAACGAATGGTCAGACAGTAGGAGGGTTGACTATGTACATGTACTGTGTTGATGCAAGCACCACGTGACATCACTTTGCAGAATGGTATGTTCAAAACCAGTGGATGATCTTAAATGGTCAGGCAGTATGAGGGTTGACTATGTACTGTGTTGATGCATGCACCACGTGACATCACATTGCAGAATGGTATGTTCAAAACCAAGGGACCAATGGTCTAACAATAAACGATTTAAACCTGGATTCTCACTCGAGAGGCATTAATGCAACGAACAACCAAGTTCTTGCTAAGTTATACCAAGAGCTTAAACTTCGTACTCAGTTGGCCAATTAAGAAATTTTGCATTTCCAACAACAGAAACTCTCGAAACCATGTCTTAAATAAAGAACGAAGAAGACGCAAAATGTCTAAAATTACCCTGTTTTATTTATTTATTTGAACTTAATACGGTGATACCCTGTTCCATTAACTACCGATCAAGTCAGCAGATACAAACCCTTTTTGACTCAACCAAGTAAATTCGGAATTAAAGTGCTGACAGAAGTGAATCTATAAATTTATCATAAATAACATAATAAAGACAATTTTAAAAAGAAAAAAACAACAACGTTTAACAGTTATACGCTTCAAGGTTATAAATGCATCGTGACGTCACAGACGAATCCGGCCTTTTTCCATTGTGTGGTAAAGTTTGATTATAAATAAGACTTGGGATCGAAAAAACTATCGCGTCACAGAAATCAAATCATCTAACCCACATCAGAATGTGACCGAAATTCTACACAGTGGAAATCTTCAAAACCCTGCTTTCACTTTATCTTAACAAATAATTTACAAACAATTGTTCCTCGACAAGTTTTAAGAGGTTTTTCTGTTTTGTTTTTACATTCTAATATTTTGTACATTATTTTAAAGTTCAGAATAAGTATTCCAAGTTTATCTTTAATTTCAGCTATCCACAATGTTTACCAATAATTTTCATATATTTACAAAATGAAAAACGAAAGAAGAAATTATGAGTAATCGTTTGAGAGAATCGATTTTATTTTTCAACAAAACGAAAATGGATTCTTCGAAGAGATTGTTAATGGTGATCTAATGAGTTAACTACAGAACCAAAGCACAACACACTGAAGTCAGGAGCTACGTACAAACTACTTGCTACAAAATAAATAACTGGTCCGGTATAATCCCCCACAGGAAGTGAACGAATCTAACAGTGCATTATGGGTGTGAAGAGAGAGAGAGAGAAAGATAGAGGGCGCTCCAACCCGGCGCTGCCGCGATGTGCAAAAGTTACAAAAATACCCTGCGGTGAAGTTAGATGTACGTTTCCTTTATACAAATAATTTCATTTATAAAACAATACTATGAAGATGTCGATCTAAAAATACAAAGGACCCTGTATTTCCACCGAATTTGTTCAGTTTGAAATTCCTTTGATGAACAAACAGCCTCAAAACGTTCCTTCTAAATAAATGTTTTTCTCCCCATCAAATTTTTTTCCCAAAAGAGTCAAACAAATTGGAACGAATCATAAAATTGAAAAAAAAAAAAAAAAAAAAAAAAATCACCAAATATCCCCATCAAACAAAACGACAGCGATAAACCAAGTTCCTTTCTCCCAATACACCCTTATTTGAGTACGAAAATAGTTCGACGACCTTTTGAGTGGACCTTTGTCAATAAGAGATAGGTTTTTGTTAATGGAAAACAATAATTGTAAAAATAAATAACTCAAGATGAAGTATGTAGGGAGGGAAAGTCTAAAGAACAAATTTAGTTACTTTTGATTTCTTAGGTAGGCCTTCAATTTCGGCGATTGTCAACAAGAATATTGAATCGTACAAGGTATTTTGTTTCTATTTTCGTAATGCCTCCAATTAAAAACACATTTTGAACATTTTCATTCTAGTTGCATTTGAATGTACATGTCCACACCACTGACGTTTCAGTCTGCCTGTAAAGAACACAGTAGTGCAGCTTTTGATTATAGTTTGGTCACACAAGATGCAAAATATTAAATATTTACTTCTTAAACAATAAATCCCGATCTCACGCTGACGTTCGAGTTGAAAATTCGTGGAATGTTTTCCATAGTAATAACAATAATAATAATAATGGTGGATTGTTTCAAAGCTTTTATGGTTTTTTTCAGGTGCCCAATACAGACGCTGTTTTGATGATATCAATAACAGTCTAAACACACCGTCACATTTCAGAGTTTGTCTGTTTGCTGGTGAGGGCGCAAAGTGGGGCCTTTCGTGTTGACCCTAAGAGTTACGTTGGCTCCATGCAGATCTTCATATTGGGGTGTAACAGTGCATTCTCGTCCGTAGCCCAAGAACACAATCCATCCCCTTGTAGTGACGTATGCAGTCGTTATCACTAAATTGAGGGTTTTCCTCCCAAAGTCAAAGCATGTTACAGGACTTGGAACTTCCACGATGGGTCCTTGGATTCTAAACAGTCCGCATTAGAGCTGGGCATGGACCCGCCCATGCCAGGGTGTGTTTGAGTGAGCTGCGCAGGTGCAGTACTCATGTGTGTGCTGTTCATAGACGACGTCATCTGACTCAGGGTACCACCTGGGAACTGTGGGACACCAGGGAGGTAGTCCATTGGGTTACCGAAGTAAGGTGATGACTGGTACCCCTGGGCGTATGCTCCCTGGTGCGCGTTGCTCATCTGGTACTGGTGCTGCATACAGCTATTATTGGAGGCAATCGAGTCGCCCATGGACGGTGGGGGTGGGATCGAGGCTGGGCTCCAGATACTGTTATTGTTGGGCATCGAGGTGATGGGCAAAGACTTGTATGACGAGGGAGAGTCGCTGCTTGGAGGCGTGTCTCTTGAGGGGGACTTCTTCTTGACTGGGCGTGGCTTAGATGGTGTACCATTCTGTTGTTGCTGGGCTTGTTGGCGGCATTTTGCTCTTCTGTTCTTAAACCACACCTGTAAACAATTACACAAAATGAACTTTTAATTACATCAAAAAGTTTAGAAAACACACGAACAAACTACAGTCTCCCTTATAGAAATATAAAGAATAACATATTATTTTATTATACATATAAGCCATCTGAGAGTAATTATTTATACAATTGTTCATTTTTGTGCAGACGACCTTCAGATGTCAGCAGTAGAAGGAGATGATAATTTTCTATTCATTCAACAAAATTATACATCAAATTGTCAACTGTTGTTCTAAAAACGCTTGCCCCAGCAAAAAACAACAACACACAAACCCAAAACAGACCAGCAACGCCCAAAACATCAAAAAAAATCTATTGACAAAAAAAACCCCTTTTTGTTTAATCCCATACATAAAGTAACCTTACATTCCTCGCTCGGTCTGACTGATTTTTTCGGTTAAACGCACGTGACAAGAAAGCAGCGATTTTAACACATATACTTTTTTTTGGCGCGCTTGGCAAACTGTTGCTCAGACATGCTCACCATTGATCGGTATTTCCTCCCGGTTTGCCGCGTCGCAACGCGTGCGGAAATGAAAGCTAATGACGTGGAAACCAAGAAACTAAGCAACGCTTTTGGCGGGAACGCCTTTTTCATAATATAAGCAATCATCAGTCCGGTGTTTTGGTTCACCATATTCAAGTTAATTGTGTTTCATTTCATATTCCCCGTTAAGCTATTTTTATGGTGAGTAGGCCTATATTTTGTATACATGACAGTGCTGACGACAGAGCTATACACCAGAAAAGAAACCTTTACTAAACTACAAACGTGTAGCTTGTTATCTATTGGTTTATAGCACAAAGGAGCAGAGCCCGGCAAATTGTGAAGACAATAGGATTGAGTGACTTATGAATGGTCGGGTAGAAGTGCCTGGATCAGTGGATGTAAAGAAACGAAAAATGGTGGCTATTTTTTTCTTCAAAGGCTAACCCACCCACGCATGCATCTGTCGAGGTGGTGCCAAAGCACCGCATTGTGTCACTTTAGAGGGTGGAAAAAGTGAGTGACATGTAAACAGTGTGACATTGACACTTGACTTTTGACGTCAATTTACCCACTGACTCCAAATCAAACTCTCGAGTACACGTTGCGTAATGAATGTGTGTGCTTACTAATGGCGGGCATGTTGATACAAGAAAACCCTGGGTCAATATTGGCCGCACATAAACTCTGACCAAAGGGCGCATGCATGTAGTCTGTTGGCGACACAACTTGCCGTACATTTACTGTATAACATTAGGGGGAAAATAGTAATGACCAATTTGCTCCCGAGTGCGTAAAACGAACTGCTCTTTTCATATTTGGATGAGAGGAACTTTGCAGAAAAGTGTACTAATGAAGTAAACCGCAGCCCGCACCACGAGCGACAGTTGTCAAAAACCTCGGTTGTTATAAGAAACCAGAAACATTGTTTCGTATTTTAAGATATTTTTTTTAACCTTATGAGAGCTGTTTGAATTGGCGAAGCCATATATCGATGACTCCTTCAGTTTAACAAATTCGTGTGAGTTAAAGTGTTGTGTAACTCTTCGTGTAGCCATCGAAACTATGCTGTTTTACATCAAACATTAGGCACTTCTCTTGTACATCTTTTGTCCGCCCAGTTTATTCAACCACCAATTAAATCACTCACTTTCTACTCAGAATAAGCAAGGTCGTTGAAAGAACAACATGGTTCATTATATCACCCGACTCTCCCAAGCACTTCAGAGAAGTTGTTGGCACTTTAGCAAAGCCGCGGCGAGAACGAGTTTGAACACCTGACTCCCCAAATTGGTTCAAACCAACCCCCATCTCGTCGTAGACAGAGGGGTGCGACGCCAAATGTGTACGGACAAACATTGCAACGGCGACAGGCTGACGGTGGGGGCAACCACTGGATAAGAAAACCAACAAACGGCTAGCCGGTCCGACAAGAAACAGTCCCTCCGACCAGCACACCTAGTGCCAGTGGTCAGACCAAGAAGGCAACCGTGTGATTCAACTGTTTAGGCCGATGAAGCCACACTGTTTGACCATTAGTATATGTACTTCCTGATTTCCTTGAAACAGTCATCTCAAAACATGGAGACATTACAGTCAAACCACATCCAAATAACACTAATGGCAACAACAGTTGTTAAAAAAAACCTTATCATCAAACTGCAGTTGAAACGATAACATGAGTTGGACAACCTGCACTGCTTAAGTTTTGAATTCTCAGCAGGGCTCAACGCCCATGCGGTGTCTGGTATCTGTGCATTAATGGCACACGGTCTCTACCAATGCGAAGAACCACTTCACACAGCACTGGTTGCATTTTGGAACGATCGAAGTTCTCAAAACTATCGACGAATGAAGCCGTTCATAGTCTTATCAGAATACAACCATATGGCTCAGATAAATGACAAAACGATCCTTTTTAAGTGAGAAAGATGAGCACGGCCAGACTATCTAGCCCAGAAATTCAAAGACACCGAAAACATGGCTTTGGAAAGAAGAGGGTGTGGGTTGAAGCTATACAGACATTGGGTGGACATTGGTTTGTACACGAATTCTCTAGTGTCTAAAACCCACAGAGATGAAGTACCTCTTTAGGTCTAACTACTTAAACATACCCCGGGGTAGTACATGACCCACGCCAAGACGTGGAAATGAAAAAAAGGGAGTAAGATAAGGCTTCATGTTCTAATTGATTTTTTTTAACGAATCGTGCAGGAGGATGGCTGCGTCTGACGGTATATAAATCGTCTTCATCGTGGACAGTATCACGAAGTGGGATCTTGGGGATTCGTTAGTCAAAAAGAAAAAAACAATGAAGAAAACATTAACAAGAAAAGACAAAGCAAAACAGCAATGACTAATTGAGAAAACGTTGATGCTATTATTACAGAGAGATGTTTATGACTGGGGTTTTCTTCGATTGATAGCATAATGTGCTATTTGTGGATGGGCATGTATACAACACAAAGGATTCCGTGACAAGCATGTTTTGACAAGTTGAACTTAGAACATTTTGTTTGTACAGTTCCGCAACACATGACATTTTTGTACGCTTTGTTCCAGCCACATTTACGCCACTTTTCATATCTTTTTCCCTTTCAAATTGTCAAAAATAGCAAAATGCTTTCGTCTTAAAAAAAAAAGGCTTATATTCAGCTTTCACTTTGTCACGGTTAAACTTTGTCAATATGATTGCACTGCAAAAACTGGGATGTTAAAATTAACACCATGGGTGTTGTCGCAGTAAAGATACCAAAGCATAATCAATATTTACACCATAGGGTGTTAAAATAACACTAATTTCTGCATAAACACCAATTACATTTTGTGTTATTTTAACAATTTAAGATGTTCTTTTTAAAAAACTTGTCCCACGTTCTTTTGACTAGTACACACAATGTGAACCATTCTTATTTTTTGCGTTGTTCTATTGAGTTTGTTGTTGCAATTAAGTAACGGGAAGTGGAATATAGCATATTATGCTCGTTCTGCTTTTCAGAACTCTGCAATTAGTTGGCATCGAGTCTTGAAGTGGTTGCATTATTCTCTAGATCTTTTTTGACTTGTCACTGACAAATTTTATTATTATTTTTTGTGTTAGTTTTAAATGTATTTACTTGATAATTAATTAATTAATTATTAATTAGTTAATGTATTTTATTATTATTATATACTTATTTATTCTTCTTCTTCTTATTTTGTTTACGATGCCACAGAGAAAGCTAATAATTGGACCACCTTTAATCGAGACACGAGCAGAGAATGCCAACATGTTGAGAACCAAAGTCCGAAAGATTTCAAAGATGGACGCCTGGTTTCTCTGATTTCTTACATAATCAGAAACAGAAAAGTGGCGTTAATTCCCACGCATCTTTTCTGCCTGTACATTTTATTGATGGCACACAAGACGGTTATATTGAGTGCAAATTACTTTGTTTTGCCCGCTGAACACTTAAAATTTACTATCCATGAAAACAAAACTATATGATGCATGTAATGCCCGCTCCCCTACCTTCGAACATATCGCAGCCATCAAGGCTGATTAGTGTTTTATTGCCATCTTCAACTGCATTTAACTCAGATGAAGCCGGCAGAGTGGGGGAAAAAACCCTCAATTATTGAAGGCATAATCATGCGGTCACTAATTTGATGTTTTAGTGAGTGTGGAAGGGAGAAGAAAAGAATTTGAAAAAAAATAACGCTCAACACCAACGAGAACTTTATCGAGGAATGTGACTCGATCTAACTGGGCGACACCTCGCAACAAAGGAAGCCCAACACGAGGGAAAGAATTCACGGTAGAGGCCCCGATCGCAGGCAAACACTGGCGGCGTGGAAACGGGAGCATAGGAAAATCATTTGCAGCTGAACTGTGAAAGGGGAGGGGTGCATTGTTAAGTTTTCTTTGGGGCTGTAATTGTTAAAAGGGCACCGGCAATGGGCACCTGCAGGCAGGCAGGCAGGGGCCTCGTCTGGGTGAAAGACTGGAAATTAAAGGCAATGTTTTGTCATTTCTTTTTTTTTTCCCCTGTTTTTTTTTTTTAATTAAACAACTGATTTTCCTCCTGAAATATTTGAAAATCTTGGAAAACTTAACGTTAAAAATACTTCTGAAATTTCAAGTTTTGCCGAGAGGATTTTACAAAAGGTCTAACGACTTGAACTTTGCCACCCTTTTTAGCGCGGTAATAATTGTGTACTCAATGAGTATAAGAGAATGGGTAATTTAAAATGATCGACTCCTTGACACGTTGTTCAAGTAATTACAATTGTTACGTTGTCACTTATTTGTACCCGTTTCCCACCTTGCTCCCGAGTGATACTAGAAGAACGCATTCCTCTGAACAATTACAGTCAAGAAGGAAGGGGGGACGCGTAGCATGGGGTCAAAAAGTGCACAGCTACCAGTGGTTCGGCAATCAATCCACACCCTGTCACCATATGCCCCGCTTCAAACCCCACTCCATGCACTAAAGTAAGAAAAGGGGGGAAGCAGGCCCGGTAGTTTCGTTTACCGACTAGAGCTAATTAGGTGCGTTCTGAGTGTTGAAAGGCGGCCCTACCCGGAGGCAAGTCTCGCACCCCGGCCATTCACTGCAGTGATTGGGGCATTCACTAACTGCTAACCTTACCCTGGGGGTCGAGATCCAACCCTACAATTGCTGAATATTCCCACTGTTACACCACCGATACCTCTTCTTTTTTTTAATCACAAAGTGGCAACTACTGTTGAAGCGAAAAAGTACCAAGGAATTCTTCCCCATCAACCATCTCTTCAACTAACACAGGCTTGGCATTAAGAAACAAAATAAGGAGTTAGATTATTAAGACGGGGTCTTCGCGTTTATCTCTTTTCGGCATACCCTAGTCGTTTAATTGCACTATACACTTACAAAACAAAGTTGGGGATTACGGTCACCTAGTTCGACCCCGTTATCACTGCCAGAGGGGGCGCTTTAATGTAATCCGGAAGAGCGGTCAGAACAGCTGAAAGAACAGCCCTCAGATACGACTGAAATGCTATTCGATAAATCGCTTCAATAAATTCGAAATTATCAAAAAATTAATGTAACGGGTTGTTGCAAAGCTTGGTGCGACAACAGAGAGCCGCGTTTTGTGGAATGAAAGTCTTTAGAAGAAATAGAGCAACAGTAGGACTTTTGTTACAGCATCGAACTTGGAACGGGAGTCTCCATAAAGTTGGTTCCAAAATAACAAGAACCAGGATTCAAGTTAAGTTACCGGTTGTCGTCTGACATTATTTATGATGTTTATTGTTACACGTTTATATATCGGCTGTACATGTGCAGCTATGATGACTGTAAAACTGGGGTGTTACATTTGGTATGTGACAACACCAACACAGTGTTCACAATTATCCCCATCACCTATCATTGATGACACTAACACTGTGTTGGTGTTGTCACATAAAGATTATAGATAACCAAAGAGAATCAATTGAACACCCCAGTTTTTTTACAGTGATAAACGAAATATTCGCCATTGATGCCCAATTTTGGGCCTACTTTTGGGCCCACGTGGATAAAATAAGGGGAAAACTGCAACGAAGTGCTGGGCGATTTGATACGAGTTGCCTCGGTGTGCGAGGCAACCATACCGCGAGCCAGTCATATGAGGAACAGATAACCGGTTTCTGCAAATTAGGAAAATTTAGCGTCTAACCGATCTTTAAAAGAAATTAATTAACGCGATTTTTGCAGCGGCTCGCTAGCAATTAAGCGTAAACCTCCGTTACTGCGGCATCGATCCATGGAACCTGTCCACGCGTGTGAATTTATTGAGACGAAAATGTGACTCTGCTCACTGAAAATTGGAAATTGTTCACGTTTGTCACGGACACTTTGCTGAGTTACACCTTATTTTTTTTTGAGAGCAATGCTGTTCAGAGAAGTTCTTGAGATGCCCGTTGGGCGAAGATTTCTGACAATTGTTTTTTAAGTATATTTAATTTACCTGCACTCTGGACTCCGGCAGGTTAATCTTCAGGGCAACTTCCTCCCTCATGAAAATGTCCGGGTACCTCGTCTTGCCGAACAGCGTCTCCAGGACGTCGAGTTGGGCCCGTGTAAAAGTAGTTCTCTCTCGCCTGGTTTTTCTTGGCGGATCTGCGAAAAAACCAGGAAAATGGGAAAAAAAGGGAATAAAAAGTGTTATTGCCTCGGGGTTTGTCAACAGTATTTTATAGGCAATGATCACGCCGAATTAATCTGGGCTACAGTTATAAGGGTATGGTTGGGGCCTTGAAGGTAACACATTCGTTGTCTTTCTAGCTCGTTTTTTTAATGGGTCCAAATCACCGCGATTATGTACCCGCGTATGTCATAAAATACTGGGGATTTGGATTTTCAGAAAATCCATCTGGAAGGACATCTTGTTGACTTCTTGGAAGCACGTGCAAGAGTGTTAAACAATAAAACAATATGTCGGTATTACCCTCCTGCAAAATGAGCAATATTAATCCTCAGATTTGGAGGAGTGTTACCATAATAGGTCACGAAAACATGCACACTTTTGGTTTATTGTCCGACAATTATACAATGTTAACACAATACGGTGTGTGGTGGTACATGCACAAATGCATGCAGTTTTAAATTCTTAGAATGCCCTCAACTGTATCGAAAATGAATAATTAACATTTACCCCTGCTAACAAAAGTGTTACGAACAAAAATTGAAAACATAACTGTTAAAATAAGTCAGTGTACATGTGGTCCCCCACCAACACAATGATTTCAGAACACATTGCACATAAGTTAATCGCACGAAACCCTCGTGTACTCGAGCACCACAGCTCGGTTACAGAAAAAAAACATTCATAAAGAAACTTGTGGTCAACGAAAAAATGAATTTCATCGTGATTTTGAGATTATTCAGAAATTTTACATCAACGACTACAATCAATATAAGCCCTGATATTGACAAGTGACTAATATGAAATAGTCAAAGCGTCACAATTTCGGCATTGAAAGTTCTATCATCAGACATCCCATGTTGATTGCTGTCGACCGAGCAAACCAACGCCAATGATGGGTATGGACGGAAATGGAGGATGGGATCGAGTCAAGAAATAACCCCGAGACAGACGTTGTGAACTGGGGAGAAAGAAGGGAAAACAATCGGCAAAAAGACCCGCGTTTGCATACTATCAGCACCGTGGTCAGACCATCCTTCCAGGCCGACCCCGCGCGTGTTTAGACGGCATGCATGCGACAGGGAAGACACGGTGTCGGGTTTCAGAACAACAACATTTTAACAAATCTCCTCCGAACCCAAGTTACTGAAAAACAAAAGGATGTGTCATCCAGCATGAACGGGGGTTCCGGGGGGTACTCTAGGGTTTGTAAACACCCAGACACCAGCTATAACTCTGACTCGTATGGATACGCCTACAGCCCAATCACATCTTCAATCGGTTGATTTGTGTAAAGTCTCAAATTTCACTTTGCTCAAAGGCGAACAATCCATCATTAATAACAGTAAATCTGAATACGGACCCAAATTGGTTCATAATGATTAAAAACACAAATCAAGAAAAGTTTGCGAGACACGTAAAGATGCACGGTATTACACCGCGGTTTTCTTGTACAGTTTTATGCACATGAGAGGAGTGGTAGGCACAATGTTAACCAAACGGCAGTACACAGTTTGAAAGTTTCACCCAAACTTAAGAATTAGTACACATGCCACACAAATCAAGTAAGATATAAGATATTAATGCAATTCGTGGGGACCTCCAACTCACGCGTGTCCTGGTGGTTTAGGCACCGATCGCTTGGGCTGCTGACACGCGCTGCAGTGCAACCAGGAGTTCCACAAAATACACAGTCACTGGTATATAATAAGAAATAATTAATTGCGAATATAAACGTATAAACAACGTTTGTACAATTACCAGGCAAGTTTTACGGGCAAATGGGAGACTATCAAGTGCGTGCCAATAGCAGGAAGACTTCGTTCACGTGAGACATTTTAAGTCAATTGGGACATCACTTTGTGATTGGTCTTCTTCTTCGTCGCCTGTAAATTCTCGTTGAATTAAGCAATGGCGTTGTAAAATGGTGAAGCCACGCCCCCCCCCCTGCTCGGTACCCTTGCCTTCCTCTCCCAAATGAGATAAAGCAGTGAATGATTTCCCTTTCAAATCATAGCAAAATGCTACAGAAATCAATGAATCATCAGTTGAAACTCAAAAATCATCATGTGCTACTCAAAAATAGAATCCAACGTACACAGAACATGTTCAGGCCAAATACTTTGCTAATCAACAATGCTTGACGAAATCGTTTCTTGTATAGGTAGAGAAATGCAAAATGAATCAAAATGAACATCCCTACCCCAAAAAATGTCTTTGCCCCCATTTGCACCCCGAGGGAAAATGTCTGGTGACGCCATTGCGTGTGAGGACATCTTGAAATTGACTTCAAGTTAAGAGGTTCAGTTTGATACCCACATCTTTACGCGTAAATTCGACAAAATGAAAATGGTTATTGCTTTGAATTGTTTTAAGCTTGACTGGTTTTGTTGTTGTTGCTGTAATTCTAACACAACATCAGTCATAGAATATGCATAATTCATTAAATGGTGTTGAAGTTAATGGACAATCAATCGTGATTACATTGTTTGTTTAGGCAGGCAAGTATGAAATTTTCATTGAGTTAGAATCATGAGTTAAGGGTGCTTAACAAAGGCTCAAAGAAAAACAGAAAAACAATTACAAAATAATTTTTTTTGACAAAAGCTTACTTTCTACAAACTAGCTTACCCGATGAATATTTTGTCTGAAATATTCGCCAATTACAGAAGATATTTTACAAGCATTCGGTTTTTATTTCTACATGAAATTTCTACATACAATAATAATGCAAGTGTCCAAACTATTTTTCACAAATCAAACCATTATTAATAATTTTTCTCGAAAGAAAAGTTTTACCACCTAAATATTTGAAAACATTATATGACAAATAATTTGAAAAAGGTTTATTTTCTGGTGGTTCTATTGAAAAGTAAAGAATAAAAACTGGGCAAACTTTGGAAAACCAAATTAATGCGGTCACTAACTTTCCACTTTTACCCATCGTCTACGTTTCAAGAATATTTTTCAATAAAAAACGAGTGATGGCAAATCCATTAAATACCCCATGATTTGCAAGCAGAATGCGACGATTTGGGGAGGTTTTGGGAGCAGAAACGCCCAGCATGAACTCATATACATGTACATACCATGGAGCACCGGATTCACAATCATCAGCCCGGGCACAGGATACGAGAATGACCCCGCCTCGGCAGCAGCGGAGGGGTAGCCCTGAATCAAACACCGATTTTGATGAAACATTCTGCGATTCTACAAAGCGAGAAAAGCCCCCCAAAAAACGTACCGACTTACTAAGTGGATAAGTAAAATCTTAAGAGTTTAAACGACTAAAGAGCAAACAGTGATCTTCATTCGTCAGCGATTAGCTGGGTACTAAACTCTTCCGCTCGCTGCAAGCTTTTAACCCCATAGATCGGTGACCAAACGTCTCCGTATGTAGCTCGTAAAAGTAGGCTCGTATTATCAACCACGGTCGTAAAATAAAGCACAGACGAACAAGCGGTGATGATTGTGCTAATGAGCGCCGTGATAATATGTACCGACACTTTGTGACGGCGAGGTGCTAACAAAACAGACAACCGGCTGGACAGGACGGTACGGAGCGAAGGCGGGTAGACAAAAACATGAAAAGTTGTGAAGTCGACAGTTTGGGTCGAGTGAAAAATAAGCCGCCTGTTGGTTTTGGTTTTATTTGCAAACTCACACCTCAAGAATAGGCTGGCTTGCGGGTACTCAAGTCAATAGAAATCAAAGAAAAAGAAAAAAACTCTCCTAGGACAAAGAGGGCACCGAAATTACGATGTTTGTTTGCTGATTTAAGGAGCAATAAGCTATTACTTAGCTATATAAATGACACTATACAAACACTGTATAAATAGTCTAACAAAACAAGAGATACGAGGTGTAAAATACTGTGCTTCTTAAGGACCACGTAAAACAATCGAGAAGGAAACTAACGTATCATAAAACTTTCAGAAAAAAATTAAGCGCTAAGCAACCTCCCCCCATCAACGTTTTGGTCAAACACCTTCGCACAACACCGACACCCCTAGTAAACCATGAGGTTTTTTTCGGAACGTATGGTTGTCGTTACTGATAGAGAAATCGCCAACGTTTTTCGTCGTCACAAAATGTTACAATTTTTTATTTTTTTTTATTTTTAAGAATAGGCGCAATCATTGGCCACACTCACCACACTAAGGAAAGTTTAATTTGTACATCAAGACTGTGAAGTTTTGGTTTGAAGGTGTAATTACCCGTTGACTGAAAGTTACAGGCTGCCATTATAAATTGAAACTGGTAACACCCTGTCCCCTTATTTCCCACGGTGCATCAAACAAATCTATTCGAAATATTTGATGGCAACTACAATATAAGAGTATAAAACGCAATTGTATGCGTCTTGAAAACCAGCAAATTTGAAGTCTAGACTTAGTAATGACTACATTGTCCAACCGCCATCAAGTCGAACAAAGCTGTCAGCTCGACTCGCAAAGCTCAAGCTCTTAAAACTTACATGTATCAAATCTATCGTTTTGCTCACAAGCAAATCCCAAACCTGCCACATCATTGCACTTTTCTTTTAGATGTAAAATTGTCTACTTTCTTTCAAGAAAAGGGCTGACCAGGCAAACTTTGCTTACTTACAAGAACTCTCTTTAATTCAGTTAATCAGCTGTTAGTTGCGAACTGTTTAATTTTTTTGAAGCACAAACAAGCCGCAGGTTATATCTTCAACAAAAAAGGTAGGCCTATGACAAATTTTAAAAGGTTTTTCTAAATTCAGTTTGGTAATTCTTTTGAACCCCACCCCCCAAAAACAAATAATAACATAAATAGACAAATAAATAAATAAGTAAACTGACAGATATTGTTTTATTTGACAACAATAGCCTATGTGATCCCTTGCAAGTGACCAGTTTGAAAAAAAAAATGCAAATCATGTTGTAAAAATGTTTAGTTTTTACTGTTTGATTTTGTATGTCTATATATTTAATGTTATGTTTAAAGTCGTAAAGAACATTCTCATGTACGTATAGGTACCCAATCTTTGATGACAGTTTTGTTTAAACTTTTGCGCTCTCGTAAAAGACCCCTGCTCACATATTTTGTATGCATTAAGAAAATAAGCAAACACAGTTTAAAGTGCTAAGCAGTTTAAAAAAACACATGTTATAAAGGTATTTCATATTTTAAAAAAAAACCATAGCAGAGCAATTTCTTTTTATAGAAAAAAATGGGTTGTTTGTAAAGCCTCCACACACTTCACTACTTATCTGTGATAAACTCAAGGTGGTCGTCCACGAATTGGATCACACTCGAGATGCGTCTGTGTTTGCGATAATAATAACAACTTCGCTTTCAAAAACTTCCATTATTTGTTGGTTTTTATATTTCATATCATTTGACAAACCGTCAACCTAATCCTACCCCCCCCCCCCGACTGAAAAAAGGACAAACAATATGTCGGAATTGAAAACAGTTTTCAGTTGTAATAGAAAAATGCAAGCTCGTCCATAAGCAAGTTAATGATTAAACAACTTGCAGATATTGGATTGGCCAAATTGTTGATACAATGTATTACAGATGATAATGTTCAAATAAAAATCAAGGATTAGCAGGTAATGTCAATTATTATTGCAACATTTTTGTTTTGTCATTCGGGAAGGTGAACAATGGATTGTGAAAAACAAAACATTTTCTGGGGGTATCAGTTTGGTTTTTCAATTTGTTCCTTTTGTGCATGTAGTGTACTGACTTGCACTGACTTGGCAATGCCCAACGTGTCCGAGATAATAATGCGGGTGCATGTAGAGGGAACACCATTTCGGCACTACACACTTAGAATTGACCAGCCATTCAAAATCAGTAGTTTTCTAAACAGCTTTGAAAATGCAATTTGTTTTTATGAATCTAAAATTAACTTGTATTTTTGTCGTGCTTTTTTGATAAAATAAATAAAGAGGAGACAATTTTTTTTCTCGGATTATCTCAATACAATAACATCTCTGGGTTCGATCTAACCAGGGCATCAAGTTCAAACGCAGATTAGCTTAAAAAAATAAATAAAACAAAATACGAAAACGTCGCTCCATAACTCAAACAAATCGGTCCCAGATTACTGCATGCCACCATCACCACATAATCCACATCCTCTGAGCTTAAAGACTCGCCACAGTCTCTGAAATCGTTTTTGGTATTTTAGTTCTGATTCCTATAATACCAGTATAAAGCTTTTTCTTTTTGAGGGGGGACTTTGAATAGAGTGAGTAGAATCTGGGCAGCTTGGAGATGGAATGATTTTCTTTCAAGTGTCCCTTCCATGAAAAGAGCGTGGGGGTCTTAGCCCAGCAAAGCTTATCGATCCTTGGAGAAAAATTCGATAATATTTCTGCCAGAGTGTTGACAAACTTTTCCTCGGACGTTGCATCAGAGTTACTACTGTGGAAGTTCTGTTGTACCACACACATTCTCTCTCTCTCTCTCTGTCTTACGAGTTTCTAAAACTCTCCGAAGGAAACAACTAAAAATCGATAAGAGGGCATCTAGACCATGCCACTTTTCTTCTCCCTTCAATAGGAGCCATTTGGGGCTCCGGGACCCCTAAACAATGACCGTACACTCCATCAATCACATAGGGGGGAATTTCGCTCTCCATCCGGTCAGTTCTCCGATCGATCGCCTAAAAGTAAGCTTTTATTAGTGCGCCCTCGACATGGAAACAGAACCGGCTTTAAATCCAAATTTACCCCGGGACAACCATGCAGCCATAGTTCAACCCCACGAGTACTCATTAAAATTTCATGAGTGTCTGAAGCGTTGAACTGAGCCATGCTCTTTGAGAACAAATTGTGGTCCAAAAACGAAAACAACCACCGGTGGTGGAAACAAAACCCACGAGCAAGATTTAAAATCAGCTACCTAAAATAGTAACTCCGGCGTGATGGATGGTTGAAAAAGTACAAATGAACCTTTGCACTGAATAATTGTGAACATATAATTTTTAAAAACCTGTTTATGAAAATGCTTTATGGGCATTATGACGAACGAATAAACATGACACTTGTTTGTTTCATTATAACTTTGGGGAAATTCATTGCCAAACGCGTGTGGCAATGAATTTCCCCAAAGTTATAATGAAACAAACAAGTAAATAATTAAAACCTAAACAAAGTATAGGAAGTGTAGGAGTCAGGGCTGTGGTTGATAGGATTTACAAAATATCAATATTGTTTGACTTAGGAAATACATGTAAATATTGGGATCAGTCGGTTAAGGGAGCTCATCGCTTTAATCATAATCATCGGCTAAACGGATAACCACATAAACGTCTTAAATGCCTACAACATATACGACAACATTGACACCTACAGATTACGTTTTGAACCCGTCAAGACGGTTAGTTCCATAATGACAAGAAGTCCCGATATTATGATAAACGAAAATCAACTTACTGTGGTAGTTCATGGCCGGGTGGAGCGAGTCGACGTTGTGAGCTGCCAGGCTGATGCCGTTGACGGAGAAGGGGGGCCCCTTCATATTCGGTGGTCCAGGAACAGGGGGTATAGTGTACGCCATACCACTCATGCCACGTATTGGGAAAGCCGTGTCGAGGCTGTGTCGGTCAACCCCAGTGAGAAGAGAGCTGCAGAGGAATAAAACAGCGACAACGGCGGTCAAAATCAAAGACGTAACAACCTCTTGTTTTTCACTTGGTCTCAATAGTGTATTAAGAAGCAGCGATGTTTTGGGCCCAGAGCTTATACGGTGAACACAGTCTCGGCATATACGCACGCACGCTATACAGGTGCTGTACCGGCGGCCTAAGGGGCGCTCTAATCTCTGTGTATGTTCCGGGTGAAGTGATCAAGCAAAGTACGGCCCAACATTTTGTTTCCAATTGCGTGGACGTGTTCCACGGCATTGCCTTGGCATACGTGATGCGAGACGCACGCTGACTGGACCATACTTGGTGCTGCGCAGAGTCACGTGGGGGGAGCGAGCAGCCAATCGGCTTAGGGTCATCCTCCCATTGTTAGACGCTCGTACATGTCACTTGTTCAACTTTAGTTCGTACAAATTGAGCTTGGCCGTTGTTCTCAATCCACCCATTATAAGGTCCCATCTTTTTACCATTCCTTGTTACCGCTTGACAACCGTTACCCAAGCTCCAGAAAGGCTTCTTAACCATAATATTCTTCATCCCTCCCCACTTGGACAAAAGCTTTCACATTCATCTCAGTATAATAGAGGGGTATTAAGAATTCGTTTGAGGGGAATGTTTAACAAGCTGTACGGGGTGTACGGAAGAATAGCCACCGTTCATCAGCTAAGAATAGTTGGTAAATTGGCGCTCGTTTTGGGCACTGTGATGACCCAAGACAGACCAACCACGCATCCTTACTTGCTTCACATCGACTTCCCCCCTTTTTTCATATAACCCCCCATCACTTTATCACAAATCTGTCTGCATTTCGTATTGGACATTCAAGATACATTTCCAGTAATGTTAGCGATGATAAATGTAACAAAAAATGTAAATCTTTTTGCGGTTTCTCAGTCAGGACAAACAACAATTGACTTGGACTTGTGTAGTTTGGATTCGTCAACCCCACCGTGTCAAAGGACGATTCGCAGCTGACATATCAAGCATAATTTTATCGTTACTTATATTTAATTATTGGTGGTTTATCAATTATATTTTGAGAACCAATTGTTCTCTCTCTCGGGTCTTGCTCTATGCATTTCTCTTCACTTTAGAGCTGCAGTTGTTGATTGCCAAGAAAATTGACCCGTTTTATATTATTGTCCATGGTCAAAACAATAAATGTCCACACAGGTATTACCGGTCTTCATCACGATCATTGTATTCTAATAAATAGAGTCCATGGTCAAACTGTCTATTGAGCAGTTGACACTGGGGCTTAGCAAGCCTTTGGAAGTCTGCAGTGAATTACGCGTTGATCTCTCGATTTTTTAATTCATGCAATGAACCATGAGAATGTACGCCTATTTTTGCCTACAATGCAAGACTGGGGTCAACTCGACCCCCGGTGCGGACCACGCTAAGGTCGTATCCGATTTGGCGGCTACTGCTACGGCTACGGCGGTTGCAGCCAATTCGGACGCGGCTTAAGGCTGTGACTTCGGCTGTGACTATGTTGCCATTGGATGATTCAATAGCAACGCGGAAGAGTAGGACCTTAGGGTGTTCCGGCCGTAGCGGCTGCCGAAGCTATTCATCCAGAGACGGCCTCAGACACTGCAACCACTTGGTCAAGTTCCCTATTATGTGAAAACACCAGCGACCGTTGATGTGTAACAGCATTTCAATACGAACAAAAAGAGACCATACTATATTACCACTCCGGTTTGGTGACTTAAGCCCTTTTCGAAATAAGCTCCAACTTGGGATCCGTCTGCCTAATTGAAGCCCCATACCAACAGATTACGTTTCCACAATATCTGACAGACCCTAACCCAAGCCGGGGCCCAAGCCCAAGCTACGGTTTCCGAATCGGCAATTGATTCTGAGTTGTAAAAGCATGCTAGCTGCAAAAGTAAATTTTCTTAAAAATTGAAGCTATAATATGCATTGGAGGTAGGCCCCCTATATCATACTAAATACAATTGTGTATTGTTAACTGTTATTGTTTTAATTTGAGACTAGATTAATTTTCATACTCTAGTTTTTTTAAAATTAACACACCATTATATCCAACCGGTGAACATTTCGTTTCATTCCGTTGTCACGTTTTAGTGAAAGCAACGAAAACGTTTACTAAGTTTTGTCACGGCTTTCCTGCGCGTTCACATCGGGCCTGTTTCTACATTGCGGCAATCGGAATAAGCAATTGGTCTTCAGGTGCTATTTCCTCGACTTTGACAGAGTTTTAGACAGAGGCATTTTGTCTGACGGATCGGCAGTGTCGTGAATTTGATCAATCAGTGAGCTCACCGGCATGATGTTTATTTATTCTCCGATAATTGTATGTTGTCCTTGTAAAATAATGTTCTGGGTGGAAAAAAAACACGAGGTCTAGTTTCAAATGGCCCGAGTGTTGCTAATTGATTCCACCCGGTTTGCTAATTGATATACGCACGTGACTTGAGTCCCCCTTAGTAATATCTAACCGATTTGGCCATTTATTAAACACTGGTATCAGTCTCGAGGCGAAGTCAAATGGAATTTGGGGTGGAGTACCTGGTGAAATATCAACACGAATGAGAAGGAAAAGCAAACACGAGAGCCGTGTAGGGGACTGGGCCCTAATGTCATCCATGGAGCTGATGGGTCTGCGGTGATAACGTGTTATGTAACCAGTTTGGCGACCCAGCGATCGATAACGCCGACCAAGTATCGCTCAGAGATGGAGGAACTAGAACTGGAAAAGGCGTGTTGGTTCTGACATGTGGCTCGAAACTTTAAGATTACATGACTTAACCATAGGGAACTAAAACAGACTTATTCCCGATTCATTGGTTGCTGATTCAAAACCAAAACCCATGGTATCTTCATTGAGATTATGAAGTATTCACAAAACAATGACATGGGAAGGCTCAGCGGTATGGTGTGACTGCTAAACTTTGGCTGTTACCAGCGATGTCACAAAATCAATGCTAATATGTCGTCTCTCTGTGGGTAGGGTTGGCATTTCATTTCGTTATTGTCAGTATCCAGAGCTACACAACTTATCTTAGGTTTACATAAATACTGAAGTACGACGGAATTTAGCCCAAATTTATTAGTACTTTGTAGAGATTCGTGTCCCCCATCACACGTACACACACACACACTCATCAGTGCCTCAGCTAGAACGTATAGACATTTACCCATTCGTAAAAAATGTATCATTGTGTCAGTTCAACAAACTTTTATTGAAATCCAGATCTGACAATAGATAATTCTCTGAACCACCGCACTAAACGCACGACAACCTTGTAAACTTCCCCACGTCGTACACTGAGAAGTTAACAACCCAGACTTCCACCGTGACTTAAGAAATAAAAGTGGTTTTTGGTTTCTACAATGGACAGACCCATCACCGCCGTCAAACACGACCGGAAGACCATCCCCAAAGAAAGCTGCCGGTCTCCCCCGCTGAGCATCATCTTCAAGAACAAGAGGATGTTCACACATGGGACATCATTGCGTGTCATTGCATGACAAAAGATACCACTCCATGTAAACCTCGTCAGTCGGACCGCAAAATCCCCTCTTTCTGGGATTGAGGAGGTTTTTTTCTTCTTCGGTGTTTTATTTTTTTCCTCCGGGCCCTTCCGGTCAAGGCTTGCACTAAATTCAATGGGCGGAATCAACAGATGTTCGATGACTGATGAACTGGTAAAATTTTTGTTTTAAAAATAATATATAGGCCCAACTCTTAAAGTTGTTGAACTTTTTTCAAAATATTCACGTAAAAAAGTGTCAAGGTTATAAACGATGCCAAGAAGTTCACGGTAAAACCGAGTTACAAATACGCTTTAACATTGGCAGTTCATTCTTTTAGGTCATCCATTCGGCATTTGCAACATACAGTGCATATGGTGTCAGGGACAATGCCAACAAACTCGACTTTGAATCGCCAAACTCGACGCAAAACAATCTAGTTACAAAAACAACAAACAAAAACAAAATAAAGGGCTAACCTTTGTCAACCTCTCAGAAGACGCAAGCGTTCCGTGTGAGGGAAAAATAATCACGCGCCCTTATTCCACACCTATACACTTTTGTTTTTTTAAACAATGTTCAGTATTTACAAAGAAAATAAAGCAAAATCCATGCGAAACTGTAAAACTTGATTCAGGACCGCAACCCCATAACAATCAACGAGCAGAGCCCCTTCTCAAGACATCCCGTGTACTTTTGGCCAGTAATTCGATTTACGGACCGCCTGACTTCGCTCCGGAGCACCCAAGGAGGCTTATTGGCATAGTCGTCCGCCAAAAACTCCGGCGTTGTTACGCATGATTAAAAGCCCAGCGGCTAAGACGCAGTGATTCGACAGTGTATGATTTTTTTTTTTCACAACAAGAGACTGACTTGGTTTTATGTTAAAATGACTAGAACAGTACAAAATCTGTCTACATTTATGTATGTGTATATACACATCTTTTTGGAGGCTACTAAAAGGTTTTTTTCTGAATTTATGCTACTGAGATGTAAACGATATTATATTGAATAATTTCATTTCTGAACAGACCATATTTCATTTTAAGAAAGTATATTATTTCTGGAAAAATGGTATCCTCGTATAGCGGATTATAGTCACAATGCCATACATTATAAAGGCTAAAAATAGCATTTCACACTCCAACTGCTTTGTAAAATGTTGTTTCTCTTTTCTGAACTCTCATACTCAACTAGAAAATGATATTTATATTTTGATATACTTCACTGACAAGCTGCTATTATCATGAAATGACCGTATTTCATTGCAATCATTAAGAAATGGATTTAAATTTAGCTCCGATGACGTCATACATGGGGTCAGGTCGCGAGGTGATAAGGTTAGTTCTCTGTATACACACATTAGAGTTCGTGGGTAACTTTGAGTCTGGAATCACCATAGAGCAACGAGAACGAATGACCCTCAGTGACCACTTTGTCCAATTCAGAATTCCAATTCAGAATGCCCATTCCGCTCCATTACAGACCGACAGAAGGAAACGGGGGGGAAAAGCATCGAGTCGATGGCCTTCTTCCAGCACGACTGGGACAAAATATCGTAGGAGGGCAAAAACAGCGAACAGCGCATGTTCGGCTCGAGGACGGCCTTGCAACACGGATTCATCGCCAATGTAAGCAACAACTTTGACTGAGTGGGTTATCTATGTGATAGAATATGTACATGCATACGTTTGTTCATACCCCCCCCCCCCCACATTGTATACTGTTCAGTGCCAAGTTAGATTGGAGGGGAACATGGTAAGGGGAAGTTGAACAAAACTTAGCTGATACTTTATTGATTTTTTTTTAAATAATGGGGAGTCTTTTATCGTGGTACGGCCATCTTAATTTGTTCCCATCGACTTTAACGTAACAGAAGCTGAAAGGCTTCAAATAGTCTGGCCCCTTTTGAATCAGCATCCGCTTGTTATTAACGCGTATAGAAACACGACATAGGTGGCGAAATCAGAATAATTGATTTGTGCTTGTTTGTTGACCCCCTCCGACTTGATTTCAACCAGACATAGGGAAAAGGTAAACCATTCAAGTCAAAATACAAGCCATCAATCTTTAAGCCGCAATGTTTTGAAAAACAAAGTGTGAGATGATAAAGAGCAGAAAACAAACATCTCCTTGGAAGGTCTGTTTTTTTATAGTTCGTGCGATCGCATCGGATGACCTTCCCACAAGCGGAAGTAGCAAGCCAACAGCCCCCGTGTTTCCTTGTAGCGTCATCCAATGCATCGCGACACGAGCTGCGTGATCTCATTCCAAGCAGACAATTACCCACTGATCGATATTTCTTCGCAAAATGGTCAAAATTGTTTAACATCCGCCAGCAAGAATCACTCTTCCGTTCAACATCAATCACAGACAAGAAAGGCGCGCCCTAGCAACACAGTAGCTTGCAATTAGTCATTCACACCCACCTCTCCACAACCACCTACTTCACAACTACAAATGCAGAAGCTGTAATTCCCGCCAAATGAAACGTTACACCACTTGGGAACCACCCCGAACTGTATACTTGACATAATTAATATCCATTTGGCCGGGTGTGGGGCTATTGTTGAATTCAATGGGCGCGGATCGATATGATTTGTCTTTACCATTAGAGGTTAGTTCATTGTTTCCTGATGGCCGCAAGGCTTGCGTCTGTTGTTCAAATCTCGGTCTACGGCATATAACCCCAAACGCCGTTGGACTGGGATTGGTTTGGGCGGTACAAGTCACGTACGGCTGTACAGTCAGCAAAGATTCGCAACAAAATCAAACTCACTGACACGTACTGGTTGTGTAACAAATATTACTTCGATTCATCAGAGACAGGGGGGATGTGTCTTCACAAAGTATTTATTTTTTGGCAACACAAGGGATGGGTTTACACTTGCTTTAACTTATTGATGTGTTGATGTAATAAGTATAGACAGTTCCCGTAGTACAGTGAAAGTACACTAACCTTGAATACTCGTTGTCTATTTTCTGACAACCATTTTGAAAAAAAATTGGGACCGTTTGTTATCCCTCTATCTCTCTTCCAACGCACTGTAATATTGTTTTCTTCATTTGGACTTCTTCCGGACTATTAGTCCACGAAGTTAAGTATAAATCTATCTGGGGTGATATTTCAACCCAACGAAGAAACAAATTTGGTTTGAGTAAGAGTGCCTTAGTCACTAATGAAGGGTGCATTTAAAGGCGATGTACTGTGGCTAGACTAACCCGTGGGTTTTGCTCAGTCCCCCCCCCCCCCTTCGCAATCTCGCCCATTGACCTGACACCGTCCCTCCAATAAAATATGACGAGAAATTAGTCATGTCATCACATCACTTTTGGAGTGACATTCCTGTAAATTGCGGGGGTCTTATGCATTCAGTGTGTGCCCAATTAATAGCGAAATGTAATTAAGGGGCTCGGGAGGCTTCAACGTCTGCTGTGGAGTTATTCGAGTGGCAAATTTTTGTCTTCTTAGTTTTTTCTCTTTTCCCTTTTTTTTTTTTTAGTCGAGGAGGAACCTTGTGTAGTGAGAAAGGTTCGTCAGACACCTATGGATTACCAAGACCTTAATCTGAGATCCACTTTTCCTACATTGATATACCCTTGTTCTTATCGCTGTTGTTTGTTTGACATCTAAAAAAAAGAACCCAATACCCGGAATATTTCTATGACTTCAAAGGTTTCTACTAAACGCAGCGAGCAAGTATTCCTTTCTTTAAAACCGCAAATAAAGTCAACATTATCTTAAGCTTTTGTTTATGTTTATCTCAGCAATTCTATAGTGACAAACATCGAGTTGTTTTTGTTGTTGTTGTCGTAACAACACTTCCTGTCTATTGTTTACCAGCTTTCTTCGAAACAACTGCTCAATTTGTCGGCAACCTCTAAAGGGGGCGTTTTGATTTTCTGTGTAACCATCGAAGGTGTTAATTAAACTGACAGAGCTTGTATGTCAGAATACAGGGGGGCGACCGCAAAAAGGGCAATGATGCCTGGCCGGGCCAACTTTACAATAACGAACTGGGAACCAACCCAGTTTGCACCACATGGCATGGTTGGGAGTTGGCTCCGGGCAGATTGAAATTAAAGATCAGAATCAACCATGGGAAAGTAGAGTACGCAACGGATTCGACGTTAGAAAACACGGTCAAATACGTTGTCACAACCTGCTGCTTACGCAGTAATTTTTTACGCTGAATTTGAGCACTGGGAAAGAGGCCATGTTTTCTTGTATAAACACATTATTACGATACTCTAGTGTAAAGTTTGTTCTAACAAATTGTTTTCCCAACACACAGTCGAAATAAGTGTCAATGTTTTTACACCATTTTGCTTTGTTGAGGAAGGGGTGGATAACGTTGACATTGTTCATTTGCCAGCCACTTATACCTAACTACTTCTAAGAACTTTGAGATTTGAGCAAGTTTCAATGTCATAGGAGACTTTGAGAGGTGACTCTTTCCACCTTAACACAGAGGGCGCTCTCTTTATAAACCAGGTGAAATGGCAAGGCACATTGTACATGCAAGACTTTGACTTATTTCACGCTTCAAGCATCATTTATTTCTTCTATAAAGAAAAGGCAAAGGTTGTTTGAATCCGGGGAATAAAAGTATTCCTATGCTGTTTGTAGTCCAGCGAGTTGTGAAATTTGCTTCCCTGTACTATAGCCGTCAGCGTTCGCCTAGGCAAGCGTGAAATGCATTGTCTATGTTGGTGACCGCGGTAAGGCTGGCCTGTCAAACTACAAAATTGATGGAAGTTTTCATCGGCATTGTGCCCATTTCTCATTTCAGACTCGTTAACCGATTGGAAGAGTTGGCTTGTTTGAGAGTGATTAAACGGCACTACAATGCCACAAAGAAACTCCCCAAAATAGATCACGGTATCGTTATGGCAAAGAGTTGTTTTGCGGGACAAAACACCGGCGTGTAAGAGTATGCAACCTTTTGACCCTCCACTGAAATCTTCGCAAAAGAGTGAAAGACCCAGAGGTGAACCAGGAAATGTCCCCCCCCCCCCCCCACCGTACCAATCAACGTACTCATCACACATACTGAATACTCAAACAAAGCCACGTTGGTGTTTCAAGTCTACTTTTTTTGCCGCGCCGAGGTTAACTTCGCCGGGAGTCGGCGCTCCAGTCACTCGCTTCCCGCTGTGCCGTTTTTGTCGGCGCGCCACCTTTACCGTACACGCTCTCATTTTCTGCTACACTCCCCCATCAAAGGTTTGTCCAGGTGTACGTGCCCGCTGGGCACAAACTTGGCGGGTAAGAAAAAGCTGTTGCCTGCATACCGCAGGACAATGAGAAATGACGGAAATTTGACAATGGACCGAAATTGTTATTGGAATTGTTGATCCTATCGTTACCGAGTGTTGAATGTATAGTTTTCTTTCTTTTCCGTTACTTCAGCTTGGGAATGTTATGTACGTGCTGTGCCGGTTGGAAAGTTGAAACTTTGCTGGCATCAACAAAGTATAAAAGCAACACAAGTTGTTGATTTGTTCCACAAAAAAAGAGACACTTGGTGCTTTGTTTACATATAGATAACTCACAGTGCTAGTCGGTGAATCGATAAGTAGCAAGGAAGAGTGTTTCTTAGGAACTGCTCATTTACCCCCAAAATATTGTATTGCTGTAGTGAGTAGATTAAATGCAACATCCGAATTCCCAAGAAATAACTTCTTTAACAAAATCACTTTCCCCAGAGTTCCCAAACCCATGCTACATCCCCGGCCAAGGTGCTCCTTTGCTGTTTGTGTTTTGCCGAGGTTTTTTTTTTAAAAGGATTTTCCCAGCCAGCCAGCCCCGACTGGGACTGGCAGCGGCGGTTTTCCCCCTTCTCTCTTAGCTCCATGTGTGTGTGTTTTTTTTCATCCACATCTCGTGAGTTCATTAGGGGCTCGAGTTGAGGTATAACCACTAATGAAACGTGTACCTTAGGGGGCACGCTCAGCCCTGAGGCCACACATCGGTACGAATCAGTCAACCTGGTCGTAGAGGAACATATCACCGGCAAGATCTCCACTAACAGGGATTGCTTCCCCAACCTTTTTTTCTCTTGCTCTCTCTCTCTCTCTCTCTCTCTCTCTCTTCTTGCTGAGGGGTGTAATTGTAATTATTATTTACCAGTGGGCATTGCGTGCCGAAAGACGGCAGGAACGCGGCGAGACAAGGCGTGAGAGCCATGTAGCAAAGCCGACTGCTCCGGAGTTTAGACAAATTAATAAAACTGTGCCAAGATGGCAAGCTCGTTCCCGCGGGTCACTTTACATAAGTGATGATAACTTTTCGGCGGGATTCTGATTTTTTGTGTGTACCACTCCCGCTGTGCTGATTTAAAACCAGGCCTTTTCACATCGTGGGCTTACGTCAGAAGGAAAGATCACTGTGGGAGTTTTTTTTTCAAAAAAATGCTTTACAGTTTACTTGTCTATTAAGATTGATTAACTTTGTGGCAACGACCTTGTTCCAACGCTGTTGACCAATGCTAAAAAACAACAACGGAGTGGTAAATAATCGATTCCTTCTGAAGATGTAAAGACATGGACAATCGCAACTTGTTATAATTACAATTTAAAAGCGCGCCAAGTGAAGAAGAAAATACAACATTGTATCACCGTGAAAGTGTCAAGTCTTTATTATACTTTCGGATGAAATATATGTTTTGGTATATATACAAAACCACCAGGAAGAACTGGGATGCCAAGTTCAGCATAACAAAACTGACACCAATTTGTATGAAAAAAATAAATAAATAAAAAGAAAAGACAATTTTCACTGACCTATGCTGCTCATGATTGAGAGATTTGGGGCTCACAGATGTCGCAACCCATCCCTTCTCCATTGCGTCAGTTTTCCCCATACAGCTACCGGCACCAAGTGGGTATGAATAAACGTAAAGCGAGGGCTGTGAAGTCACTTTGAGACTATGGGTGCTCGGTTGCGACCAGGCCACGGTATGCGGGAGATCTGGAGGAGGGATGGGTACCACGCATTAGTCATTGCACTGTCTTTACATATCTACGAAATCAGGTTGACGAAAACTCAGTGAAAAAGGTCGTGGGCTCGAATCCCACCTACGAAAGTACTGAGTTTACAGTGCTTTACACACATCGTTGTATTGGGTAAAACCAAAATAATATTCCTTATCTCTGATGCCAAGTTAACATACATTAGATAGCTCAGTTTATGCTACCCGCTAGTTAAGTGTTATATTACTCCACTGACTTGTAGGGTATTTGTTTCATGGCCCAGCAAGTTTTGTAACATTAAATTCAAGGAGCACCAAACCGAGGCTAGGAGTGAATTAGTCAGGACCCGTATCAGCATCGTTGACTCTTGATACATGTAGGATAAGGAGCCACTGTTCCTATGGCGTGTATATTATGAAGATCATTATACATCATGTTTGTTTGAATAATATACTGTTCCTGCAACAATACATAATGTTATTAGGGATAATTTTCAGTTTTCTAGTTTTCAACTACTGTTTTTACAATTTTCCATTACAAACAAGTTTTATTAAGTTTCATCCGAAACAAAGTCTACTGTAGGCCTCAAAAAACAGACCAGCACAACGAATGTTCAAGGAAGCCTCTTTATAAAATCACATGGCAACTTATTTTGATATACAAGAGGAGGGTGTATGGTGGCATTAAGACATGGATCTACTTATGCAACCTTATCATTCATAAACTAGCCATTTCGCTTCTGGCATCTGCGGCTCGTCGAGTCGCGATGCCCGCTGCTTTACAGGATCAGCAGACTTAAGCTAGTTTACACAGATTTTCTTGTTTGTATTTTGTAGTGCGCCATAAGTAGAAATTAAACCGCGCGAAATCTTAACATTATCAACTGCCAACTGTTTACGGATGCACATTATATGAGGATGAGCCTCAGTCAGCGATAATCACGAAGATCGATGGCGAGGTATGAGAGAGAGAGAGAGAGAGAGAGGGGGGAGTGCGCGGCAGGCTCGATGCGATTTCTCGCCACGTCTCGCTGAAAACACTACCACGCAACGGAGTCGTTTCCCTACAGCGTGCAAACATATTCAGTCGTAAGGTATGCAATGCAACGAAAATTAAGCCAAAACTCCAGTTTTCTAATGGTCTTTTATTTTGTGGGAATGAAGCAGAAATAAGGCTTTCCATTGATGTACTTTAGGCGTACGGGTTCCATTTTGTTCAAGGCTTAAAATCTTGCGGCAGTTTTGCCCCAACTTGAAGTCAAAGACAAATGTCAAAGGTTGAGCAATCCCCTATATGAGCATGTGCACAATGCAGGTGAGGTAGAAACATCACATGATTGTGTGGCAGCCAACCACAGCTAATTCCGAAGAGTTCATTTCTTTTACTTATCGTGCACAGCCCAAGATAAATGTAATTTATATGATCAAATCTTAAATGGACGGGCCACTTTCGCTAATTCCTTCGCTTTGCGGCAAGGGCACCCCGAGCGATTGAATTTACCCGGGTATCAATTTGGATTGATTGTCTTGGACGAAAAGGGGGAGAGAAAAAAAATCTGCGACCTAAAAGTGTTTCCGACGTGCTGGGGCATGGAGCGGGGGACGGGGGAGACATTTTCCGAGTGGTTTGCCGACCGTGATGGCATGATTCGATACTTCAAATTCGATGGTTTAGAGCCGCAAAATTTCCTTCAATGCGGGGGTTTCATCGCCGCCAATTAAACGAGTTACGCTACCCCGACGATTGGGCGTTACGTCTCGCTTGAGTCCCCGGCTGGGCTCCGAGTGGAAGTGTTTGGCCTAACCTAATTAATTAACCATCAATCCGCGGTAATTAAGGATAAACACGGGAGTCTATTTCACAATGATTTCGAGAAGGTGTCAGGGTGAATCGGCCGGCTTTTCAGGGAGGCATATTGAACTTTCAATCTATAGACGGCAAAATATGCACCATTTTTTCTTCAAGTGAAAATTTCATTTACTTCAAGAGCTGGGCAGAGAGAGCGAGCGAAATAATGTAAATAAATAAAAGATCATACTACATTAGACATGACTGTGCAAGTCGATGCATAGACTTGGTAAATTTGGCGGGAATTTAAATTGATCAAAGAGCAAAAAACAGCTCGCAGGGCACCCTCCGAGCGTCTATATATAGACAAGAAGTCCCCATCCACTTCCCAGTCCGAAGATTAAATTGAGGCCAGCGGGTCTTGCGTCAACAATCCGCGGGGCCCTGTGAAACTTTTTCCGGGTCTCGTTTAAGCGTGACGAATGGCATCTGCCCGGGACTAAAGCAGCTCAAGTCGTGTGTGTCGAGCCGAGTAAACACTGGACCCTACGGATAGGGGCGTGATCCATGATAAATACAGTAATCCCGAAAGTAAGCAGCCATCGAAATTTAGAAAGCAAATCACAGACAACCAGCTGAAGCAAATTGTTTCAGACTCACGTTCATTAAAATCCAAAGGATAATTCTCGAGGAAGTCACATAAACAGACCTGGACTATACATGGCGTGTTGTATGTAGTCCGAGTCAAGCAACTCACCCGGAATATGTCATTGTTATTAATGATTATAAGAAATAATCGCATTTCAACTGAACTGTAAGATGTATGGTAGACTAACCGCGAACCTTGCCTATTTTTTCGGCATAACTCTAATGCATGCCCGTACACCGTCACAAAGGTATGTGATAACTGACATGCACTCTAAAGTGTGGAACTATTTTTTGGGCAACACCACTATACTGCCCACTGTATTACTCAGTACGAGGCATGGCGTTAGCCTCTAACATTCCCAACTCAATTTGGATGTCATTAAACTGTCACAAGAACAGGGCTATGAATTTTGATAACAAATCAAGTCTCTTTATTTTAAATATATATCTAGTTCGCGTAAGTTTGGGCAAGGGAATGTGTAAATTAATGGCAGAGTCGTTAGAGCATTCTTTGGTTATGACCCCAAAACAATTTTGCTTTCGTAATTAATATCCGAAAGCCTACTTGTAATAGTAAGTATCCTGCAACATTATTTTGTCTGAAGTGTCCCCGTTGATTACAAATCAATAAAAATATGTCGAGCAATTTGAATATTTTAAACATCGCCCTAAGGTGACTTTTGGGGACACAGATTTCCGTGGTGTCCGTTTGTGAGTGCCGAGACCACAGATGATAAAAGTGGATGGATCCAACGTTCTTGATGAAAACACCGTGACATTTAATGTTTGCTATTTTCTCAACAAGTAGACATTGTATTCAACTTAAACTTTCACGTCTGGTGACTTTTATTGTATCTGAAAATTGGCCTTCAAATCAGCATAACGTTGACAAATACCAATCTCTGACCCTAACTTTAAGTTAAATATCAACAAGATTTTAGTTGTGTTATTGTTTGAAATCCTGTCACGAATTTTCATGAAAGTTCTTAACCATCAACGTATTCAGATATTGAATATACAGTTAAAATTAATACAGTTGTACTGACATAAGGCCACACGGACCCCCACTGCCACGTTAAAGGCTACTGCATTCGAATATTAATTTATTCAAACTATTTTAAAAAGCATACATTTGGGACCGTGTCCACCCATGTACGACATGACCAGTGATCGAACCTCTATCCGGAACTGGAACGGCAGTTCCCATTGATTTGGAAAACAAACCAAGCCAGACATTTCACACATTTTATAAGGGAAGAAACGTGCATTACAATTATTCGATATGGACACGGATTACTGGATCAATAAGCAACACATATTGTTGCAGTTTATATATAAAAATAGATTTTTCGCCATGCAAATAAGCCTCAACCTAGTTTTCTGTATTTTTTTGGCGTTTATCTCGGAAAAAGATGGAACAAGTATAAACTATGGGGTGAATTCTTAGCGTCGACATGACATCACACTTTATGGATGTATTGGGAAGAGGGGGGGGGGGGTACCGGACCATATCGCTAAAAGCTCATTATCTGGAAATTCATGCAATCTTTTAGCGCTTGTGTTTGGATTTCTTTTCCTATTACGCAAAAGGTTTACACAGCACGCCACTGTGTACACATTGAGTCCAGTTTGCTCATCGTTTGTTGTGTGGCGAAGGCTTGCACTTTGTGACGGTGTGTGCATATCTTTAACTTGTGACGCCATGGTGTCTTGCGTCTCTAGTGTTTAACCTCACAACCAGGGAGCGTATGCTGGAGTTTGTCTTGTATTCGAAGCACATGGGTCGACAACCTCTATCAACCAACTTTACTCCGGGCACACACAAATTTGTTGCTAAATGGTCACTTTACAGGGTCGGTAGACACAACCCACAAGCCATAAATTACTGGAGCTCTTCTTTAATTTTAGCAGCGAATACCACATTTTCAGAACGCCGTTTTACAATAGCAATTTATGAAAAAGAAAAGATTGTCCGGGATTTAACCATTTGAAAAATGTAACTATATTAAATGTTTTATAAGGAAGCCTGATACAAAAATTGAACATTACATGTTACTAAAAAAAAAACGGGAAACGTTTTTAAAGAAACACATTGAGAAGCAACCACGTGACATATTGTGGCACCTACAATTGTTGTTATCGAGTCAGCAATTTCATTCTTTCGTTCTAATAAAAAGAACGAAAGAGGTTCCCCTGGTCGGGGAAAAAATTAATTAACCAATCCACAAGAAAACAAAAACCAAGCAGTCCAAAGTTGGGTTGTTGTTGATTTAAAATCAACACAATTCCTAATCATGATACATGTAGTTTGAAAATAATATCAAATGTGTACATCAATTTGTTACATGGTGTTACCGAAAACATTAATAGATTGTATTTCCACCGTAAAAGTTTCAGAATCAAATCCTAATGAAGTCCTATTGAATTATGAATGTTAAATGTTTTAAAGATATTAAATTCCATGGGAAAAAACTTGGTTTTTTCTTAACAGTGAGTAAAACTCACATATTTAGTATGTTCAAATCAGACTTAAGCAGGATTTTAAAAATGGATTTCCCCACGAGCCACTAACAGTGTGACAATAGCCAAGGATGCCGCAGCCGTGCCGAGGTTGAGCAACAGTAGACCGACATCACCGGTAAACTCGACACCGTACTACGATAGCCATGCTTTTGGAAGAAAAAAAAACACATCTTCCCCATAATTTCGTTCACCTTTGAATAATTTAAAGTGGGGGGGGGGGCACAGAGGACTTTTATATTTCAATAATAATAAATAATACTTGGAATACTCATTCTGTCACCAATGATTTCTAATAATGATTAATAATAGGGGAAATCATTTAAACTACCTGGCAGACGTGACTTTGAAAGCTTCATATTGTTTGTAACAAGTGGAGTTTTATTGTTTTCTGCAAGACTTTACTTAAACAAATATTTAAGTACAGTGTATATTCTAGAGAGCTTGCATACAAATGAAGAAAGAAGGGCAATATTTTACATGTTGAGTACAACAATAAATAACTATATTTAAAACAGGGTTTTATACTTTACATGAACGATGTGGAGTCATGCTATCATACCATGTTCTTTCTGTTCAATCTATTTTACAATTTGCCTAATTATCATCAGGAAATAGGACCCCCGAGCCACGAGAATATTTCACTTCTAACAAATTCAGCGTACCAGCAATGTACCGGGTTCCATTACATCATGTCTGTCGATAATGGGACATTCATCAACAAATAGACGGTGCTAAATCAATGGTAATTGAGGTGTCTTATTGTAGATGATGAATCACTACAACAGAATAAACCCGTTTGTTTAATGGTGCCTTGTTGACTCGGCCCTTGTTCAATCCAAGTAGAGTGATGCTGGTAATTTAAATGTTTGCCTGATGTTTCTGTGAAATGGTCTCAAGAGAATCTGGTTTTATTCTGATTTTCCTTTCAATGATGGAAATTAATGACGTAATTATTGATGAACATATAAATTTCAGGTAATGATATGTATTCAAAAGCCTAAGGGGTTGGTAAAATACAACCTCCTTTTTAAAAATTAGGTGTTAATGAGGTATAAAAATACACATGAAATCAAAGTACTTTGAAACAAATCTAAAACAATGACATATTATCCCATTGCACTGCAGCTCAGTGTTAATTATTAGACAAATGACATGAAAGTATGATTATAAAAATAACTTACATGCAATGACATTATAATGGCTTTCAAGTGTTCTGAGTGCTAATTAATTTCCAATGATAGTATTTTTGTTAGCTTAATGATGAAAAAATAAAGAAGTATTTAATTTGTTTATGGTCACACGTTCGGCACAAGGAGCAAGTGCTGACAAAGTGGTTTTTATTATATGAATGATCATTCTTACCAATAACTGGATATTTCATGAAAGAGACATTCATTCAGGTTCGAGAAACATTTTCTGAAATGTTTAAGTCAATGTTTGTAAATCTATGCTGGTACTAAATTGATTTTTTAGACGGTTTGGTTTAAGCATGGAGGTTTATTTCTACCTCCATGGTATAAGCTTATGCCTGACTAATTGTATATGTAGGACTGATCCTACATTATTAGATATTGGAACTAAATGGCGTTGCATGTTCCTCATACCTTGTCGAGTTCCACCAATAGATCAAGCATCGACATTTAAAACAACTTGCAAATCTTCAAAAACTATAAAATGGCTGAGTTTGTTGTACATGAAAACGACATATACTATACCTGAACGGTTTTAGTGTACAATGTATATACATTGTTACTAAGTGCTCAATCTCGTACAATGTCGGCCATTATTAAAACATGAAAACGGTCCCCTTCACAAGAATCCACACACATAACAATCATACTTCATGACCCATGTAAGGGAAAAGTCACAATGTCATCCATTTTACATCAAGCTGAAAGCCACGCTGAATGAAGAAAAGAATCGAATGCACATCACCCTACATCATGTTTACGGGTGAACATTGCGAAACGCAACATAACATCCACTTCGCCAATGCGCTACGGGACGTAATGCTAACTTTGTTAATTACAGGTTCACCTTGTTACCGTTTCGAGTATACCATAGAGCAAATACACACAAACTAATAAAAGATATCATGTTGCAAAAAAGGGAGAGAAGAAAACAACTGACTGATATGGCATTCATATACTTACGATGTGAGGGAGAGCACCGGCGGACGTGATGTTGTTAGTTATCGGCTTTTTAGTCACTCGAGTCACTTGAGCGTTGATGTATAATGATCAAAGTTGCTGGAGTTAATAAGGCGAGTTACCGGCCGGAGAACAGCGTGTGTGTTTCCACCTCCACCGTCCACACGAGTTTAGTCACTTGGTTTAGATGATTACTGGCAGCGGTAACCTGACTGCTGCGAGCATAATAAAAGACCACGACAGAATAAGGAAACTGGGAGTGACGTGGGTTTTTTTTTTCAGCGTGCAAATTCGACAGAGTCAACATGCATAAGAGTTTGTCCGTGTGTTTATTCTGTAGGGCTTTCTTACTGTCAGTCTATTGTCATACAATTCAAGAAGCGTTCGGTGACAATAATAGGCCGCGCAAAAAGCTAGTTGAGGCGAAGAGCTGCAGAACCCGTCCACCGGCTGAAACAATTCGCCAAAAAATGATGTATGTTTTACCACACTTCTTCAAGCATGTGTGTCTGGTGGAAGCAATGGGCTTAGACACACCACCATTCGATGCGATATTTTACAGCGATTGATCATGTAATAATACCTTTTTGAGTCGTGGCGAGCTGGGCTGGTCACACAGTGGATAGAGCGAGAGAGGCACCGCGGTACGAGGTTAGCGACTGAACACACGCCTAATGGCATTATAAACACCACACTCATCTCACAGTGATGGCCACCACAGTGGGTTGTGTTCACCCGTGTGCGAGTGGCCGATTGCGCCAATCACAGAGCGCCATAGTTGGCGTTCAGGCTCTGCCACTCCCAAGAAGTTCCATTGACTATTTCAACGCCCTTTGCCATGTTATACTCCTTAATCATATTTATGAAAGTTTTAAACATAATGCACTTGTGTCTTGATAAATAAATCAAGATAAATATGAAATAATCTAAATTTTTCAAAATACTGTTTTTAATCTCGCATTGTATAAATGCAATTTTTTCGAGCACAAAACCGCTGTGGAACTTATCGATTTGTTTTTGACAGCAATAAAATTACAGACTCATTTATTTGATAACCAAAAAGGAAAAAAAAGGTCAATTGATTTGGACTAGTTTATGCAAGTGGTGAATGCAAAATGTTTTCTATAGCTGAAAGGAGAGGAATTTTCAGCAGCAGGGTGTATTGTTTTCGTATTGCATTTATAAAGACAGAATCACATTGGAAATTGTAGAACGCGTACATGTTGTTCGTGATGTCTGTAAAGTTAACAACAAAGTAGAATTGATATCCATTCAACACTGTTTTACATTCGGTTGGTTGAATTGTTGAAGGGGGAATGTCCTTGTTTGACATGTACGATTAGCATACCAAAGACCATAAACTTATTATCGGAGAAAGCCCTCCCAATTGGACCTCAGCCAGCCCTGTACTTTTTTTGTTCATTGACAGACTGACAAATGACCGCAAATGGGTCACAATAATAATTAGTTTCCACCCCAGTGATATCCAAGTAATATTTCACTTCTGTTAAAGCCAACAATGCACTGAGTCATGGCCGTTCTTTCGAGACCAACTGTTGAAGTTGTTCTTTGGTTCTTTTTTTTTTAGTGGGTATTAAAAAAGCCTATTCACTCATTTTGACCCGTTGTGTGCTTTAAAAGTCAGGTGTCTGTAGTCGTGTACAGCGTTACTTCTCGTGATAATAGTAACCAAAATAACATTTAACTCTGCCTGCCTGTGATCAGTGGAGAATTTTTCACAGAATGAATTGCAAACCGTTAGGATGGGAATGAACGTTGACTAAACGACATGTAAATCTTTTAAACTCGCATTTACACCTGGTTTACTATACGAAAAAAAAAGGAAAAACATTAACGGTTGCCAGCAGAATTATATGGGGGATAATCGCAGGCGTATTTTAAGGGGATTTGCATGGATTTTCGCACCTCAGTATATATTACAGACACCAAGGAGTTTGTGGAGAGATTACTGGGGTCAGCTTAGCCCCAGAAAGACGTAACGGGAGTACAGACCATGGCCCCTAGGCGACCCAATGTATAAGGGTGGCCAGAAATGGTAATCCCGCGCAGTATACATACATGACTACAGACATTATAAAGAGTCTAGCGCCCGACTCAATTCAGGGCCCTGTGAATCGATAATCAATACAGCACCTGTTTATGTTTTTGGCAAACCTGGGCGTATTTTGAGTGTTATAATTGTCAGGGAATATAACCTTGTTCTCTAATTTCCCCCCATATGCATTGTTTCGCACCTGTTAAAAAAAAAAATATGACCCAATACAAAAGGTCGGAAGAATACTGGATGTTTTCGAGCTCGTCATAGGTGTTTTTCTGTTGGATACTATACATCTAGAGGTTTGCCCACATTGTGTTCAGACCAGATGTTGTGTGGTGCTGAACATGGAGTATATCCAGTGCTTGGAACGGCAAAAAAAAAAAAGGATCGACAAGTTTTCACGTCGATGGCATATCGCACACGCGTCACTGGCTGCTTTCACAATTTGGCCAGGGAGTGAGAGAAAGAGAAATCGCCGCCCGCAAAATAATAAGGTTATTAACTTGATTGCTTGGAAATTAAACCAAAGCAGAATCACCCTCCCTCCTTCAATTACCTCTCTTGCTTTTGGAAGAGATTATAGGAGTGAATTGCGACAATGATGTACTTTAATTACATTAATTACATTATGAATTCGATAGTCCGAGGGCCTATGCATGGCAGCGAGTCGCGCAGACCGTCGACTGGGCCCTTCAGACCCCACTAGGTCGCCGCAGGGATTACCCCATTCCCCGGGCTCCTCGTGTTCCCCTCGACATACTCTCTACAAATTGGACGAGATGAATCACTTGGACGTACACAGGGAAACGAATTACAATCTGTTTTTCTTTTTGCCCTCATCATTGACGGATTACAACTCATCAATGGAATAATGAAAGGTGATGCTGCCCGTGTTTATTTGTTCTGGAAGTTCACTTAAGTGCATCGGAAGGTAGCTGCAACTAAAACAATCGAATAATCATTTCATTAGCAATGAATTAATAGCCGGGGTAGAGTCAAGGGCATCAATGTCAACATTAAGACACCGTATTGACGCGGTATCCTAAGGTACATCAGTTCAACACACTGCCAGAAATATCAGTTATAAGTTCATTGAATTTATTCAAGAACTTGAAATTATATATCCATCTGTACTTAAGCCCTTAAGAATAATAGGCCTGCTCAGTAAGTGGCCCATCTTTATGTCGATTCGAATTTCTAAACTTTACTTTAACATGAATTTTGTTTTAATTGGAAGAGTAGTGATTGCCATCTTTATGCTGAAATCATAATCATGGATGAAGTCATTGTCTTTATTGATTCATATATTTATTCATATTCCCTTCGATTGTGCTGATTGATCACACAGTCGACATAAATTTTAACGCTGAATAGTTTTACTACCGGTCAATATTCCATTTGAATAGCTATTATTAAGTAACAGTTTGGGAAAGCAATAGTCATGTACGTTCAAGCTTGCCCATAAAGACCGAGAAAAAGACAAGTCCCCGTAGACTGCGGTAATTTGTGTGAAATACACCGTCCTTTCGCGGTGCATCGGTAAAAAGGGAAACTGGTGGATGTTCGCATAGTCTCAATATGAATACGTGCACTTTGAATGGACTCCGGTGGGAAGATGGCAAATTTACACAGGGGGGACTGAAGTGTATACTTTTTGAACAGTGGTGACGTAACACCATGAGAGAGAATGAGTTAGTTTTGTGCAAGTCTTTTCATTCCCTCCCTTTGGTCAGCTCGATGCATTGTCTGTTGGAGAGTGAATAAATTTAGAGCTTTCAATTAGAGCGAGGGGGGAACGGACATGAAAACAAAAGCTCGATGCTTTTTTTTTCTTCTTCTTCTATGTTGGAATATCGGTGGGTTGAGATGGAAGAATTGGGGCAAACAATGCAGATGGCAGCCGTCCATCACCTGGGCTGGTGCGTGAATGCAAGTTCAATTGGGAATTGAATCGGAATGCGTGAGAAACACGACCGGCCAACTTGGCAATTTGCTAGTCTGGTTGAATTGGATAAAAGCTATTACATGGGAATTTGTTTGGAGACATGGAATGGTTACCGGGCCATTTTATACAGGCCTATTGCAAAGGGTTCGTAGGTAACTTGAAGATTGATTGAAACAAAATATCGGCGTTATATTCCTTTCCCTTAGTAATTAACTTATTCATAGGATGAAATCATAACCACGAAAAAAACTTTAAAATCCATCTGTATGTCTATATCGTTACTATTCTTAAGCTCATTATCAATATCAACAATATCAACAAGCATCACAACACGTCACCGTGTTATCTCCTAAAATGTCAAACCACCTCCGTTTTCAGCACAGTGTCCAACCCACAGATGCACATTTTTAAAACTCAGTTTCTGAACATGGCATTGGAAACTAATATAGCTCCCATTAGTTCCCTAACCAAACTCTTAACCACACTTGTACTCGATAGTAACCAGAGTTCAATTCTGCCATGCGAGAAGATTACTCCAATGATGTTTCACTAATCTGGATTATGCCGTCTTTAATCCCCCACACTGATCTAAACTTTATCAGATCGTCAAGTTTACAAGCTTTCGTAGGTCTAATATTGTGTCCAAAGGGGTTCAAGCACTTCACAGGTGAAGTGCCCGTTGTATTTTGCGTATACATACACAGTTTCAAACGAGACCTTGCACGCTTAATTAAATACATGTTCTACTTGGATTTAATGCCACAAACAATATTGCCCTCTCAAAAATTGACAGCTTCCATTACGGGTAATCCATTTCACAGGTCTCCGTTGCAATCGCACCGAGGGCTGGACGGGAAAGCAGTCTGTCCTATTTAATTCAACAAGAGTCATAATTTGGTGTAAAATGAGCAAGTACAGTCGAGGCCACAGACATACAGAAAAAAACAAACCAAGGCTTATGGTAAACATCGATGTTATTTGATGGTTTAATGTCACTCTACAACTTCAGAATATTCTGGAGGTTTCGACTCGTACCCCAAGCAAATGTCAAACCTTTTAGAAACATGTCATCCAATACCCTCAAATGTATAGCTGTCATTTAAGCATAATTCTCCTCATTTTAAAACAAAATTTCTACGAAAAATGAATATGGGTTGAAAATTGGTTCAAACTACTTCGGTTTCTCGCCACTTCGTTAACAATATTTTGTGCTGTCTTTGTATGTTTTTTAATTGGTTGCAGATGGTATAGAATCCTGCTGTCTTGTTGTGACAACGGCGCAACTTTAAGGAAACAACCGAACCTCCATGTCAAGCGCTGACGAGGACTTCGAACTACAGCGTGGAAAACGAAACACCAATTAAAACTGATTGTGCTAAATGTAGACCCGCTCACCATTGTTTCCTATTGGTCGACTTATTTATTTCGTGTTTTTTTGTGTGGACATTTTGAAAAGGTTTTTATTGCTCGGTGGTGTGGACGACTGACTTCTATAAATGTGTTCAATGTTGATGGGAGGGGTGCACGGGTGTGCACGGGGGTGCCCCACATGGCGTGCGATGGGGGTCAATTGTAAGGTGGTCATTTGTTTTTATGGAGAGGGTAGGGGTGGTCACTGTACACGTTTAATTACTGGTCAACTTGTTATCAATAGGTGCAAATGGGTCAACACTCCCAGTGGTCAATCTACCGTGTGACCATCGAGCGACTCTCGACGGACACGCATGCCATTCCTGTGGCACTATGAGTTTGTTGACTCCCGTGCTGGATTATACAAGCTGTCCTCCCTTTGTACTCAAATATTCTACTAAAGTGAAACTCGTATTTGATTGCCTTTTGATTGGCTTTTATTTTGATTGCCTTAATATCCACCTCCGGTAAATAAACAATGAAACAAGCAATATTCATTACTGTTAAATATGTTATTGGAATCTCACCGTGCATCCATTGATTCCACCATCAAACTCTGGGAATTATACTCCGAAACGATGACTGGTTATGATGGGGGGGGGGGGGGAGGAGGACACTCATGAAGACAATGAAGACAATCAGAGCATATTGATCGAAACGTCAAGTAGTCATGCATTTAGGCCACGTCACACAGGACATTGTTCTAGGCAACCAACTGCACTGTATGCACAAGGAACACTTCGGCAGCACAAGAGATATTCTTCTATCTGTACATATTTATTAAAAAACAAACAAACAAACAAACAAACAAACAAACAAACAAAAACTGAAATCTGAATGACTTTTCTAATTGCAGATTGTTTGGATGGGTTGCCTGTAGTCTAAATCGCCTCGCGTGACGTGACCTTTAGAGAGAAGTGTATGTATAGTGTTACTATTTCCGTTAGCGTATCTCCACCATGCAAAGTTTCAAACTCGCAGTACACTTTACAACAACAATGAAGTTATTCAATTTAAAAACAAAATCCTGTAACCTTGAAGGTTGACCCCTTCAACTTATTGACACTCTTTGTGATACAATACTTGAACCCACAGGATGTCTATATACTACGAGGAAGGTTGACAACCTTTTAATAGCAGTTTACAGACATCTGCCTAATTTTTTTCCCCCAGAAAGTTCAGCGCGTCTTTCTTGCAGTTATTTATTTTATCTGAGTACCCCATGTGGTCCAAACCCATAGTTCATTTTTGGAAGAAGTTATGGCTCTGAAAAAATATAACCATTGTGCCCCCCCCCCGAAGTTTTGTCTCCCTATAGCCTACCAACTGCAGAATATGTCCAACAAGTTGACTCACACCTCCTAATAATGAACACACCATCAATAGGGACACGTGTTGGGCGACTCGAAAATAAGATGTTCAACTCATTAGGGGATGTTCATTAGTGTTTTTTCCTCAACCATACAGTTTAGCGCAACACTCGATGTTACGCCTTGATTTCTCGCCCAACGCCCAATATTATGAAGATGCATTCATAAAGACTGTCGAGAAGAGAAACAAAATTTGAAGCATTGTGTGGTTTTGATTTCTATTCGACTAAACAACGCCTGGTGAACATCTAAAAGGTCTGGGGTGGTGCACACTCAGTCCTAATTAGGCATATTAATGAAAACCGACCAAGAGGGTTATGTTAGTCCGTAGACAAGCTGCATTTGGGTGTCTCTAAAGTTCCTCTGTGTGGCTAAATGTAGGTATGGTCCTATAGTGTAGGAAGTTTGAAGTATCAAACTGTTTCATTTATATAACATTTATTTTATTAGGGGCCTATAAATTTTCGTGGCAATGAAACATAGAGACAGTTAAAGGTGAAAGACGGGGTAGCACTGTGACATATCCATGGAGATAACTGTGTGGAGAAGACGAGGAAGAAATGTTGTGGAAGGAAACCCAAAATAGGAAAAACCATCAAGACAGAACTGGAAAACCCTAAAAAGGGAAACCCACAATCTAGACGGGACTGGAAAACCCTAAAATGAGAAACCCACAATCAAGACGGGACTGGAAACCTGGAAATCCACATGTGAGGGTTCATCTGAAGGCTGGATTCGAACCGGGTCCAGGACTCGCAATCACAAGGTTGGGGGTTCGAATCTGGCAAGCTAACCACAATGACTAGAATAAGTATTGTTGTCTAGTCTGGATAAAAATTTATTGATTTGTGCAATTCATTATAACCATAGATGTTAAACCAATATTTTTATGAGATTGGCTTTTTCCAGCGTGGTGTTTATGCCCCCTTGTGAAAGATTTGATGAGATCCCTTGTTGGGAGGATCATCTTAACGAAAAACCAACAAAAACAAACAAACAAACAAACACCCCAACACCCCAACAAACAAACAAACAAACAAACATCAACACAAACTAAAACTTTGTTTGGGAGAAAAGAACATATATGTAAAACCAGCCCAATTAGGAACTACGGCACATCATTAAGACAAAAACGAACATGGTAAGGTCTGCTATACATGGTCTGGCTGTCATACGCCAAGATGTATGGTGGCTCAGAAAGGACATCACACATCGAAAATATCTTTGCAAATATTTGCAAAGATACATCTGCGATGTGTGATGTCCCTTCAGGGCCACCGTAGAGATGACTTTACAAGAAAACAGTGCATTTGAAGACCAGCTCTACATAAAAACATGTCTTAACAATAAAGTAAAATCACCGGGTGAAAAAGCACTTATTTATGCCTTCCCATACAGAGAGAAATGCCGCTTAAATCACGTTGGAATCATTAAAGGAGATAAAAATCTTCGGGTCGCGTTTAAGAAACCGAAACAATGCGCTTCTTTCGGCTCCTGGCGAAACTAATTATGCAACCACTTTCAAAAATGACCAATATGACAGTTCGACGGCGGAGGAGTGTATTTCTTTCAAGTCTGGGTCAAGGACTAATGGTTTAATTTCGTTGCTCTAAAATAAATGAAAAGGAAAAAAAACTGTCCACGTTTACGCAACTCATTGCCGACACTGAAGAGTGTGGCAAATATCAATAAATGAAAGGAAACACATTGTTCCCAATCTAAAGGATATTAATCTACACACAGTCTCAAAAAACCTTGAGTTTACCAATGTCATACAAGGTTTATTAATTTCTGCACAGAAACAAAATAGAAGTATTCCGCTTTTTGTCGCTTAGGAACACTGCTTAATTGAAGTGCATGGCAAGATTGGCAGGGGTTTGTGTTTACAATATAACACAAAAACATGTCCGATCACCAGAGCGTGAAAACGGATCTCCAAATCGAACGCCAGCCCCCCACTTCTCGAAAAAAAAACCACAGGAAAAAAAAACCCCAAGACAAAACAAAAAGCAAAACATAAATGGAAGAGAAAGAAAGGGGGAAAAAATTCCATGCTTGCCTTTGATGTGTAGAAAAATCGAAAGGCAGTGTTTCTTGTAATCTCTGGACAAGGCACGGCCATTGTTAAGAGACACGACAAAAGATTAATGGACACAATGAAGTTGATTATACACTGAAATGATTATCAAAATGTCAATACGCTAGCCATTGAGGTTATTAGGCGAAGGAGTGAGATGGGAATCCAATTAAACACGTCTTTTACAAGATAGCTGGCGGTGCGTGCAATTAATAAAATACCACTCCTTGACCAGTGATTTTTATTAACGGCCCCTTCCTCTTTTTGTTTTTTGCCCAAATTGATTTTAGAAATGCCTCGAGACAATTCTTTTTTTTAATATTAAATATATATATATTTGTTATTAACGTATGGCATTTTCTCCATGTTTCGCTTCGTTATAACAAAAGACTATTGTCACGTGCTTGGCACACTGGAGCCTTTATGTTTGACACCTCTTTTAATAAAATGGAGGTGCAATCGATGGTGACGTCATGATATTCAGATGATCAACAATTAATATTCATATGGCGACCTCTAAGCTTGGTGGCTGTTTTAATTCACTACGAGTTACATCTCTGTTTATTAAATATTTGTTTCACTAAACAAGGAAAGTCTGTCAAATCACAGGACAGTGTCTGACAACTGTTGCGCTAAACAAGTGCACACACACACTCTCTCTCTTGTTTCTATAATATTTTGCGCAATAATTACACCATTTTTTTTACAAACTATTCAATGATTCCTATCTTCTAGTTTTTACTTAACACACTATGCAACCAATCTGTGAAAACATAACATAACTTAGGCATAAACATGTTATTTGTGTTTTACCCGTTCACCAATGTGTGTAAAGTACTGTATTCTCAGCACTTTCCTGAGTCATATGGAGAGGGAAAAAATCAACATGCATATTACTCGGGTGAGATTCGAACCCACGACCTTTGCCATTCTAGGTTCAACACAAACAATATTCTCCATCCCTGATGCAAATTTAGTGGAAACACCACAAAACAAGTTGTGTTTTGTTAGGGTTTTTTGCAAGATCACATTGAGCTTATTTTGATTTCCGTATAGAAATAACATAGGTTGGTTTAAGGTTTACCAGGTAGGAAATTTACAATCAGTGAGCTTTCAGATTACTGTTTGTTTCTCTCGATCAAGACAAATCCTATACGTTGTGTTTAAATTAACACATTTTAAGATCAATAATTTAATTTAAGCTTTCAGACATATTAATGCAATTCAATACTTTCTTCTGCATTGAACGTGTCATAGAAGTGTTGTTGTGATCGGTTAAGTCTTTAAGAGAGTTGTACCGGTATGTACAGCCCCCTTGAAGAAAGAATTAACGGCAGATGCCGCCCCTCCAAATCAAATCAAATCAATAAATAAGCAAAATAGTCATGAACAACAATTCCTATCCCTGCCTACCCCCCCCCCCCCCCCAATTTAAATGTCTACATAACAGTCACGTCAACAAGAACAACTAAATCGCTGCCAGGAATATTGTCTTGAAAGTAATTACACAGTCTTTGCGATACGTGTGAATGCTATTTCGAGTTGAGCGAAGTCCCAAATGAAGTCATTTTTCACATTGGTGATGAGTATGCGACCACTCGACTTAACTAAAGCGACTTCCAGCCACGCATAGAGACCTGCATGGAGGAAGAGACAGCGGGACCACGGGTCTCGGGGACCAGCGCACGATAAGCAGATCACGGCCTTGGAAAGCTTCTTTTCGCACACGAGATTATCTTAAAGGGACGCACTGCCTTCAGATTTGGGCGCTTTGGAGGCTGTAAAAAAGCGTTTGTTTTGAGATGAATATCGTTGGAAATTGTTCTTTTAAAAGTAGAATATAATGATTCACATAAATATCCCTTGAAATTGTTGTGTTTTGTGTGTAATTTTGTGACAAAAATTAGTCTGCTCAGAACCAAATTTATTTGGCTCCACAAAATGGCGGACCGTACGTTCCGCTGGTCGCTTTGCGATTTCCAGATTTTTGCTTTTTTTTGTAATCACTAGGCTACTCACTAATCACAGAACAATGTAGGTGTTTTTGTGCACGAACAAAATGTTGAAAAGAAAGGAGCAACTCAAAAACAGCCAAATGTTTGAGAGCTTGAAGGCAATGTGCTCGCCCCTTTAAGTTCTAATCTAGTTGAGGTGGGGGTACTTTCTACGAGGTATTTTTGACTTATTTAAACCATGGCTTTGAGATTCATTGATTAACCTCCCAATAGGTATGTCTGTGAAAATTTAGATGCCTTAACCACAAATACACAATTTCCAATGAAGATTGCAATTGAGTATTCTCTGTTGTCTCGTAATATTAAAATGTTACCCATGTTGCAACGTTAAGAATAAGACGCCCCTTCCGTAGGCATGCACACACACACACTCAAAACCAACCCATAACCAAATTTCGAAACAATCCACCCTTCCAAAACTCTGTAAAACACCTTGTTCCAGCGCAAGGGAGTGATTTAGGCTTCTTGAGACAGTAAGCTCCGCCCAAAAGGAAATAAAACACGTCATGGCGACACTTTCATGTGGTACGTCTCCATTAAAATTACCTAATTATTATTAGTGTCGCCTCCAAATCAACAGGTGAAATGATATTGGCTAAAGGTATTTCTGTAATTATCTAGGCTGCGTAAAGACGGTCGTTTTCGAAATCACGGCTTGGGCTTTGTTTAAAGCCACCATAAGGAAAGCATACGATTGTTAAATAACTGACCTCGCCTTAGTCCAAGCCCAAGCCCAAAATCTGTGGTTTCGAAAACGGACATAACGGCCATAGAGTTATGTAACTCCAATTCCTGCACCATAGTGCAATGTTCTTAGTCCTAGTTTGGATATACTGTTTTGGTGGGCTATAACAAACAGACAAAATGGCAGATTAAGATTTATGTCCACTTTCTATGATTCAGTTTCTAATAATGTTTAATTCATGCCCATGTAGATATATTTGTCATATATATATATTGGTCATACATTTTTTTCACAAAATTTGACTCTCTCCTATCGGCATCGGTGTAGTCTACAACAGAAACATGCCAGGTTAGAAGCTAAAACATTTCCATGATCAATTTTGGTGCAAAACTCGTGGCGATTTCTTCAAAAGTCACCAAAGAATTATTTACAAACCTTCGAAAAGCATTTACAAACATTTTACCGAAGTCGACTTTTAATAATAATAATTGCAATCGTGGGAGGTCCGGTGTACGATTACCGCAAGCAATCGCTGCGGTCAAAGCACCGCAAAACGTAGCGTTTGTCCCGCAAGAAACACGCCAGCTGACGCCCACAAGCTTCCTGTGCCCGGTCCGTTTCAATGTAAGCTCTAAAGCTTGAAGGCAGCGATAGCAATCAGTCATAAGAAACTGACAGTTTTATTACAAGCAATTATAGTTGGACAGAAGACAACAATGCGTGGACAGGAGCGTATACCATAACCAGCAAGAACTGTATTTAAAAAAAAAACACCACCCGCCACTTGTAACCCCATTGGTGTGACCAAACCGGCACTGGATTGTCCTGAACAATCAAATGGACATCTTGGTTGAAGTGTAATATTAACTTGTTGAAGTAATACAATTAAACGATTAAGTACATTTCGGAGTCATATGTACATGACAAGTCGCACCTCTTTCTCATGTTCACAACTGTTTCTTTGTGCATTTTCCGGACATCTATCTATCATGGATTGTTCCAAGCAGGTGAACAACAGCATAAGTGTCAAGTGGGAATAGGTCTTTTTTGACAAATGTTTGTGAACTTCCAAACAGACGGTTGATTACTAGAGCACAATGTGGCATTTGGTACAAAACATTCCTACCTATTCTTGATTACACATACCATTCTGCAATATAATAAATCACAATTCGAAAGAGCCCTGAAACATAAAAAGGCCGAGCCTGATTCAGTCTGCTGGCTTCGACTTGATCGCTTGGCGTCAAACGTGGAAAACAAGTTATTGTTTCCTTCAAAATTTACATCGACGTAAGAGTTATCCCCGTACATCTCTCAAAAAATGAGTTTGGAACAGAAAATGATAATGACTTTAATATAAATACAGCACGGTATAAAAAAAATTAAGTCCCTTCAGAGCATAAAAACGAGAGCATGAGATTGTTGTGAGGCGAAGCTTTTCAGCAGTAACACATCTCGTAGCTGTGGCCCACATTGCCGACAAAGTTGAAATCAAGATGACCTCTGCCTTATAAATCCACGGATGACAAGTTAATGTGAAAACAAAAAAATCAATCAATAAGTCAACAAGATAGGGCTAGGAGTGTAATCTATTTTGGATTTACGGATTCCTATTTGCCTTTGATGGTGTGCACATAACTTACTCGCGGGAAACGTCACCCATTCGCTGTGTTCGAAGACAACGATCCGAGTGTCCTTCGAACATAACTCAGATGGGGTACTCACTCATTCAACAATCTCACGCCAGTTGGCTCCGATTGTGTGTCCAACACGAAATTAACAAACAGTCGATTGTCTGGCGTTAATGGCGATAAATGATGATCTTATTACAGGTGAATTGAGCTCACCAACAAACAACAACAACAACTGCCCGCAGATCCAGCCTTAATTTGGGCTTGAGCTGATTCGGCGTTAACGGAATAAGCGAATCAATCAGAACCAGGATAAGTACATGTAACATGCCTAAAACACCATTTCATTATGACCGGTCACATTTGGGTTAGAGACGATGTGTTATTGACGGGAAAAAAAACTTGTTTACAATGTTCGACGCATCTTCGAGGGCCGAAGGGGGGGGGGGTGTTAGCCTGGGAAGAGTGGAACAGGTAACAAACCGAAAACAGAGGTGAACTACCTCTCGTTGTGACCCACCAGAACCACTCACAAACACAATTTACAATTCTTATTATAAAACACAATTCTCATTGTGGGGGACTGTGCCGTTCTATGTTGCAACGGCACACATTGTCACTTGGTGATGCCTGCGACTGATAGAATCGCGATACGACCGTGCTGAAAGCTGAACCTTGTATAGGGCGGTCTCGAAGCTATATACACCCGTTGCTTGGTATCTAAACTTCCCCCCTCAAAAACAACACCTGTGTTTGCGTACAGGACCAGTCCACTTCGACTGTTACACCCTACAGAAAAAAAGCTATTGTATAAAAAATTTCCGCGGCTGTAATCAAAGAACAACAACTTTTTCCTTTAGATTTTATTATTTCATTGGGGGGTTCTATTCATAGTGTCGGTTCCAAAGAGTGAAGGTTCAAGGCTCACCGACACTATGCATTGAGAAAGAAATGGGAATAAAAAAAAACCCAAGAGGGTAAACGAGTACTACGAGCAGCCAGCGATTGCCCCAGGATACACACGTGTGTACCCCACCGTAGATGAAGTAAACATTCACCGACCGACCTCTCTTTTGTGCCCGCTGCTTTTGAAATAAGAGAGAGAGCCTTCGGTTTTTTCGGCAAAGGTGACCAAGGCAAAAGAGACCGGCCGCGACAGGCGGTGTACGAATACGACGTTTCTGTGGAAAGTACAGAGACCGTACACCGGTATACGTCTGTAGAGTTGACACGAACTGAACGAGAATGCCCTACGGGAGCGAACCTATACACCCATAAACAGTGCGGGTTTTTAACTGCGAAGGAAACTAAGAAAAACAAGACGAGTGCACACCGCGAAGGGTTCGATAATAGTTTCCGACAACTGACAGTGCTGATTTTCACTCCAGACAAAGTTACATACTGCAAAAATACTCAAATATTATGTGGTGTACCCATGACTTCCTCGCCCAATGTCCTTCCTTATTTCAGAGGAAAGTCCCTTAAACTTAAGAAAAACATAGGTCAGAGGTCAGATGCGAGGAGCAGTTGTTCAAGGTTTTCTTTGTGGATGCAACATTTGTGAAAACTTCCAGCATGTGACATGTATGCAATATCAACCTTTAATGGATGTAAAGTCGACCAGACAAGGCAAGCTCAAAATATGCATCGTGTTCAATACCAGCTTCAAAATACATGAGTGCGCACTTAATTTGACATGCAACCACAATCAAGGTATTATATATAATATTGCACACACTTCATTACATAGAAATACATCGCCGACTGACGCAAACAGAACTATCAATTCCAAGACGTCTGTTGATGTACAGAGGCATACCTCTACCCAAAAGGCCGTGTCTTTTATCAATTTTTTTGCCATTGTTTTTTTTTTTTACATATATTTGAAGGAATTCACAGAAGCTTTCCACCGCCGTATCCCCAGACGACGTTTCCCATGGAAGAAATCGTATTTGTACAACACGGAGTCTGAATGCAAACCGACCGGTCGCAAAGACGAACGACTCGCCGCAGAGGACCGCGCTGACAACGGGCACAATTTCTTTTATTTTGTATTTTCTCCCAGACTCGTGGAAGAACTCGCAATGAATGGAAAGGCATTTTAAAACCCACACATGGGAGTTTTAATGTAAAATGGCCATTGTTTTTGTTGTTTTGCATATTGATTTTAGTTTTGAGAGCATAGTCTTGAAAGCTGCAGTCGAAGTGAAGTTTAACATTTTATGAAAGGGTTCGTGGTCCATACCAAAAAGATAGAGAGTGGGATCTACCTCAATAACAAGCAGGTTGTTTTCAGATACTATTGCTGAAATATGTCCCGCTATCAAAGAGATAGATGCCTATTATGTAATACGGGTCTTTTTCTTCACTTCTTACCTTTGTTAAATATTCATTGCGTAACAATGTGTAACTGGGACAAATGTCCAGGCCGGTCCACCCCATACCAGAGGGGGAAAAACAATACAGCTAAGATATTTACCTGAATGCATTGATCCCCTGGGTACAAAAAGTAGTAAAAAATAATCCAAGCCTCAACTTAAATTAAAAAGTTTTAAAAGCAGGAACAAAACAATGTATGTATTTCTTAAGGTAATCGAAACGGCAACCTGTTGGAATCAACCTTGTGTACTTCTAAAATCAAAGTCAATTTCCAATAAGTTACACTTTTTTGTTTAAAGAATTTGACAACTCAACCACAAGGCCTATTAAAAAGTGCATTGCTGCTGGCATGACTGCACACTGCCCTGAGCCCGATGCGTTAAAATGGGAGTGCAGTGAATCTGATTTCCTGTGATACGGTCTACTCACACGTGACGGGTTGGCCGGCCAGCGGGCAGGAGACGACCAGAGTGAGTGCCATTAACTCGCACCTTCACTGCGCGTCTCTCTCTCCCGGTGTCTTGCACTCCACTGGCTGATTAAGAAGATGGTGAGCGAGAGAGAGAGAGAGGGAGAGAGGCCCAACAAGACGGTGGATGGATGAAGCACTCAGATTCCAAGGAGATGGTTTCCTGAACAGGTCCAACTCGGTGATGCGAGAGTCTTTACAGCATCCTCCACACCGACACGATCATGTACGGTACCGGAAGATGCGGCATATCCCCCGGTCGCATCCCGTGGCGATGTCCCGCGCTGATGGCATCTGAGCACAGGAGAGCCATTATCGTCCAACCTGTCGTGGCTTTCTTTTCCCCCCTTGTTATTCAGAAAGAGAAATGAACATAAAAACAGCAACAAATGCTGACCATGTTCGTTCGGTACTCCATTCGCATTGTCAATATTGTGGAACACACGGCAGTCAAGGTGCCATTTGATAGTTTGTCAGAACTTGCAGCCCCGTTTGTAGGATGCCCTGAGTCATTATTCTTACATCCCGCAAATCCAGTAATGATAATGTTCACACCATACTTCTTCTTTTTTCTCTCTCTCTCTCCAATGGTTCGCCCGAGTCTTAAGATAAATCATGGCCTCGGAACGTGCGCCGGCATCGCAATAAAACTTTACCGGCGAAGCATTTGAGTATAAGCCGCTTTCTCATAGCTAAACATGCAAATCTTAGATTCTCCAGCGGTCGGTTGCATGGCCAGATCGTTTCGTATGTACACAGGCATTTTGTATATCACCACCCCAAGAGAAGTGCTTGATACGATTAGTACATATACAAAATACATGGATTTACATTTCTACACTAAGTCCTATTATGCGCTTATGGTTCTCCACAAGGCAGCGTGTAAATCTAACAAATTAGCGCCTGGTGTGTCCACAAAAGATTCCATTCCAATGTCATGGACGACTTACAAGCGATTAACTGGTATAAAAGCCACAAATCCGTTGGTTACCCGGTCAAGATTGGGGCCCCCCTATCACGGAAACGGTCTATAAATACTTCCAGATACTTTTTTCCGCTCTTATAATGACATTATATTTTCTAAATCCTAAGCTTACTGAGATCAAACAGAGAAGGGAGGACTGTGTGTGGTGTGTGTGTGTGTGTGATGGTGGGTACTGTGCAATTCTGCATAATAACGTCCTAGGGCATATTCGAGTCTGTGATCGTCACGGGGTGATTTGAGGACACTGGATCTTAGCAACAAATACAGAGAGACCTAAATTTCAAAATTAAGCCGTATGGTGCCTGACTAATATTGGATTTGATTCTCATTAGGAGGAGAGGTTTACATCGAGTGCGTGTCGTCTGGTGCCCCATGATGTCTGTACTATACAGCACGGGCTCGTGTGGACTGTCATCCCGAATTGTCATTGACTATCGGGTTTTTGCATCCGAAGCTGTACTCCCATATAAATTAATGTTTGAGCATATTTCATCTTTCTATGATGCTATTCGAATGTCGGTTTGTTAAAAAAAAAAATTCACCACGAAATACAGAACAAAAGATGACTAGAAGACATTTTGTTTGTAAATGTTTTTACACAGTATCATAACCAACACGTAGGCCTATACTTGAACCTCAAGAATTACTCGACCATTTTGTTCCTGAAGCCAGATTACATCACTGAGGCGAATGGGCTGGCAAGACAATCATCCCTGGATCAAGGAAACATAAATTACAATACTAAATTGGATTGCCCGGCTCAAAGACGCTACAAGAGCAGGTTTCAGTTGCCCGTAAAGGCCTAGGTATCATGAGCATGCATATAATATATACTGATATATATACATATATATGGTTATAGACCCTTTCTCCTTCTAAGATAGTAAAAAGACGTATGCACCCGTAGGCAGTTTCTTCTATGTATTATTTGCTTGGAATCCTTTCACCAGAGGTCACGGATGACTTTTTTTTTTGCCTCCTCGTCTCTATTGTCATATTCACTAATGTAACGTGCTCCGAAAACCATGAACGAGAAGGCAATGTGTCCCAGCGGAGTAGAGATACCATCTGCTCTCGACTGGCTGGCTTCCATCGCCCGGAAGCTTCGTGCTTAGTGAGTGACGGTACACGCTCCATTTCAACCCCTTGAAACAAGCTAAACAAAACATGTACACTTTTTCCCCCTTCTCCTTCGTAAGTCACTCTAGTCTTGTCATTGCCTCGGTGATTTAGATATGCTGAACATAAAAATCATGTTTTTAAAGCATTCCAACATCACTTTGCTATGGATGGAAGACATTCGCGACGGCATGCTATGAAGTCGAGTCAGAGCGAGTCAGGTTTTTATGTGTTGTTGTTGTTTTTGTCTTGGCCACCAAATTCAATTAACAATTTTAAGACATATGCTTCATTGTGCTGATTCAGTGCAATGGATTATGAATTCATTACCACTTATTGAGAGACTGGCATTCATTCCATGGTTAAGTCATGATTGTAACAAATCACCGCGTTGAAAAGTTCTACTGTATAGCTCCTAATAAACTCGTGGTACCGTACGGTACCAATATACGTGTATTAATTTGATGAACAACGACATTACTCTACTACTTGGGGATCGTACACATCAACAGACCCAGTAAAATGTTCGGGAAACGATGACGAAAAACGGTACATACTTCATAGCCCCTTGTAGTTTTACCATCATGTTAAAACACACTGAGTGTGCGCCAAGTTGCTTGTACGTCTTTTATACTATTATTGTTGATTATTTCCTTGGAGTTGAATGAAGTTTTTCCATTCTCAGTTAATTTACTAAAAACTCGGCAATAGTCACTGCTGTTTCTAAAACGTGTTTTTTGTGGGTCAATTTTGAAAAAATAAAAAACAATACATAAATACTTAGACAGATAGAACTATAAAACGGCTTGAGCAGTAGTTAGATGTAGATCCGATTTGTAGCTAACTTAACCCGAAAGTTTAGATTTACATTTTTAAGTAGCTGTTTCTTTTAAATATATTTGAGAAAGTTATAAGCTTGCATTTTAAGTATTGCAAGGACAATCCGCCAATGATAAATTGTAGGCGATTAAAAACTAAAAAATAATTCTTGTTGAGATCCTGACATACGTCCATCAGCCATGTACAACCAATTTTGCAATTTTCATGTATTGTGTGCATTGTCCGTGACATGAGCAAAAGTCTTTGTATGTTTTTAGTTTTGAAACAGCATCATCTGTCAAAATTCGTTCAGTGGAATAAAAATGAAATCTTTCCGCACAAAAAGAGGCCATGCAACTTAAAAAGTACATTGAGGAGGACCGGTGCCATTAGAGTCCTTTGCTCCGAGTCGGGGGCAAGAACCTAAAAGACTAACTGACACCTCGTACGAAATAGGCCGGCCAAAACAGCGTAGATGAGACAACGGTTACAGTACCAACCCAACAAGTATACATGTATATAAGACGCCCTCCCCGCGGCAGATGTGTACCGACAGGGAAAGTGCATCATCTTAAAAAAACCCACTAAAACCTTAGAGTAGCGCACTGGGAAGCAATGGAGACCAAACTGATATGCTTTAATCCAATACCACACTGGACGAAAATGGTCTCCTGAAACGTCGAAATATAATACAGAAAAACCAACTGAGTGGGGCCATCCCCTAGGCAGTGTAGTGGATCTTTCGCATCAACACAAACATGCACGCAAGAGAGAGACAGCAGGTAACGCTGGACAGAATGATAAGAAAGACGAAGAAACACGAAAGAAGAGGGGAAAAGACAGCGTAAGGTAAAAAAAAAAAAAAAAAGCGAGCGTGTATACTGTCCGTCTTGCTTACGGGCAACTAGTGAGCGCCGAAGCAGCGCTTGTATATCTACCCAGAAATCACCCGTTGCGATGCCGTGTGCCTTTTGGACTTGATGCGAAGATGATTTTTTTTTTGGCTTTTTCTCCGTTATTGAAATTGTTTCCCTTCAGTTTTCCCCTTCTTCTTCGTGTTCTTTGTGTCCTTGTCCATTAACGATAGGGAGGGAGTCCTATAGGGAGAAGGGCATGCATTAATTTAATACGCAGGAGATCCAGAGACTGCGAAAGCGAGAAGGAGTAGTCTTTTGTCTGCGCGTAGCACAGGACTTATATCAACAACAATTACATGACATCGTCAGGGTAAAGTTGAGTCTAAACAAGGCAAGTAAAAAAAAAAGAAAAAAAAGACAACAATTAAAGGTGACAGGGCCGGCAAAAGACAGAGTAACATTAAGACGCGCTATTGTTCTAAAAAGGACTTCGTTGCTTTTACGTCAGTGACGAAAAAGGAACCCAGAACGTCGAGTGAAACATTCGTATAATACAAATGTACACGGTTGTTCACTGGGCTTGGCCTATCTGTAGCCGACTGTGTTTGTGATAACAAATCCCCATTCAAAAGTTCAGCTTGAACTCTATTTTTATGCACGGGACATTGTACATAATGGAGGCGGCAAATCCTTTTTCACTCGGAATATCGAGTCTTTGGCATGATTTCTTAATTCTTTTTCGCTCACCAAGGAATTCTATGCTCGCACAGTCCACAGCCTGTGCTTACGAAGCACCGTAAGCACTGGATTTTTTTTGTGGTAAGCAGCGCCGGGAAGTAACCCCCTGGCGACCCTAGGTCTGATCATGCACCGGGGACCCAGTTTCATAGAGCTGCTTTTAAGCACAAATTGTAGCTAAGCACAACAAGAAATAAGCTAAACAGAATAAGGTTGCCAGCCAAAAATACCATGTCACATGTATATTCTGTGACTGGTACCCTGCTTATTTTTTGCTTAGTATGTTCTAAGCATACAGTACTTTCAGAATTAGATACTGGGCTCTTTAATATGTGAAAACCGCTAGCCTGATACCATTGCGTAGAAAATGTATTTCCGAAGCTAGACCCCCCCCCAAAAAAAAAACCCCACAACAACAACAACAACAACAAACCCCAAACAAACTAAACAAATAAACAAAAAACAAAACAAAACAAAAAGCAGGGAGCCAGTCGCGAGCAGTGTATGCTGTGATACTTTGGCTCATTTAGTCTCATGCTTAGCAAATAGTCTCCGTGCTTAGCATTTTTTCAAAGAACTGCTTATAGAAGCTTTATGAAATTGGCCTCATCATTATCGAATAAACTTGAAAGACTAAGGATCAGATGATAAATAGGAGTATAATGGAAGATCAGTCACAAACAATGTACTTTACACAATGTAGTTTAACTGGTAGGCCTACCACTTCAGCTATGCAGGGTTTCCTAATCCTAGGCCCATCACATTTTGTGCAGCTACAATGAACTAATCCCCGGTCGTAAAAGTTAACAAAGTTTCCGCTTAAGTTATTTTGTTCATCAAACTCAAGAACGCTGACTTGTTTTGTGTTTTTTTTTCTATTTGAAAAAAATTATGAACATCACGTGGTCTTGAAAGAGTTCACGGCACCTCTGTCAAGGCTAATTTCTGGTTCGAGACGTAATGCAGTTTGCCGGAGAATTGTCGATTTCTACGACTAAAGCCGACAATAATTCAGTTATAACTGGGTTATAAGATTGCTCGTATGCATGGCGGCCAGAAGACGACGCGAGGCGATGCAGCGGGAACGCTAATTGAAGAGGATGGCATGGCAAGATATTGGATAAGATATCCTAGCATCAGCTACGAGTAGGAGATGCATCACGGGGGGGGGGGGGGGGGGAGGGAGAGGAGGATGAGGATGGGAGGAGACAAGAAGTGAGTCGAGAGGGAAGAGTAGAGATAACGTAACCATCACGGACATCGATTGGAAGAGATATGCAGTACGGAATCTTGACATGTGACGACAGCGTTTCATCGCAATGCAACGGGACATAATTATATAGCATCCATTTTTGTTTTGTCATGAGCAAGTATACGCAGAACCACCAGAAAGCTATCCTAGTCCAGCTCTAACATTTTATCAAACATTATTAATGAGCAACATTGCTACAAACAGCAGCCCTAATAATGGAAAGTCCTACCCTGGGAAAAGGGCGAAAGTAAGCAACTTCAAAAACATAGTAGGCCTTGTTTTGAACCAGCCAAAAAACTTGTTTATAACAGTTGACAGATTTCGTCTAAATTATTCTTTGTTTTATTTTAAGAAGGCCTCGCCTACATTTGGTTGTGTTTGTTTATTTGTTGGGGTGTTTGTTTGTTTGTTTTACATAGAAGAAGACAATTTTGGAATCAGTAGGCCCCCTATAGTTAAAACTTCTCACTATTTGTATCTGTTTTATTTAAACATTAGCCTATATCAAACAATTTATTGATTTATTTGGAGTAGGCAATTTTTTTTGTATTTATTTGATTTGATTTGAAACGGCTTATTAGGAACAATTTCATCGCGGCAAAGGGCCGAATTGCGAAATTTTGAACAATAAGAAAAAAACAGATTATTAACAACTAGCAAATACAAAATCAATACAAGAATTTCCCCCTTAATAAACCCATGCATCTAAAACAGTCATGAATGCAATGATGTTGTAAATTAAATTAGATTGCTGTATCAAATGAGCGTGTCCCCCCTTGTTCAATACTTGTAAAATCTGGAGGGGCTCCATTTGTAACAAACACCTTACCGGGGAAGGGACATGACGACTGGGCGGGTTCACGCTACAGTGCCCGCCGAAATGGACCCCGAGGATACGAGGCGAGTATGCAGAACGGATTATTGGACACGACCCGCTGGGCATGTCATCTGCCGCATCACTCCATGCGAGCGCAGCACCCCCCCCCCCCTCACTGCATCCCCAACTATTAAATGCTCATCGATCATTGTACGATGTGTAACATATTGTAGCTAGTGTGTATAGGATATTGGGATAGCCCCCTAACTCCCCCCCATCATGCAATTGCTGACCGACAATAACCTTGGGTAGAGTTTCTTCCAAAACGAGTCCAATACAATGAAGTGTAACTCACAATTTTATATGAATAGGCTCTAATTCTGTTTTTTTGTTCTCCATTAACAATAATTGACAAAATCACTGAAAGTCAATACCAGCATATAGGTTCGGCAAACAAATTGCCGTACATGCATAAACCATTCATAAGACATTCAAGTAGAGAAATTATACGCAACATTGTCATACACTTAATATCATAAGTAAAAGTCATGATTTAAATATGTTTTCTACTGAAGCTAAATAGAATAAGAAGTTACTTCATTATTTACAAAATTAAGGAAAACCCACCATTAAGCAGGGCCCAGTTTCAAGCTTAAGCACAAACAGTATAGCTAAGCACAACCAGAATAAGGTTATCAGTCAAAATATATCATATGTTATACTATCTGTGACTGGTTTGCTGCTCAGTTTTGCTTAATAGCAAAATGTTTGTAAGCAATATGTTCTACCTAAGCAGTTCTATGACATTGGGCCTATGTTGTAGAGAAATCTTTTGAAACCTGCTCATGACAATGAAGACGTATTGTTATCAGAACTAGAAGTAAAACAAATTATTTCATGTTGTCCAAAGTTTACAAAAACAAGAGCCGCAGATTGTGGTCAGCCATAAACACTCCGTCGAGCGGGGCGCTGAGTCAAGGTTTGCGGGGTCGAGAGGCGCGATTCACGGTACCTTCAAACCCCAGGGATTAGAGACTATACCAATCTCCGGACTGTGGTGGCCAAGTGACCGTTAACTAATCACATCATTCGGCATTATCGTCTTGTCGGACCCATAAGACAGTCATAGCACTCCTCATGCAATTACTTAATTAAAGTTTATTTAATTGTCACCAATTTAGACAGCGATGGAAAGATTACGAAGTGCCTAATTTGGTCCTTTCGATCCTTGGGTGGTAAGGGCAGTTGTGTGGCGCTGCCAGTATCTGGCTCAGCTTTGAAAGGGAGTTAATAATTTTAAATAAATATCGCAAAATATTGTAAATAAAGTGATGCTTTAAAATACCGGTATATCATAATGTTGAACATGAGCACGAGAATGGATTGACAAATAATAAGGAAATCGTTCGTCACTCAGCATTGGTTAAAAACGGTTCCCAAATCATCAGACTTTGTTTGTGTTCCAAGTGTTTTTGTTTTATTTGTTTGTCAGTCAAGTCTCCAGAGTGGCCGATGCCCAATACAGATAAGCACATGTTACATCCCACGCGATTTATTTTGTAAGTATACAAATATTTAAGTAATTGTTTCACCCGCTTGTAATGTATATAAATGAAACTTCGCAAAGGTAAACCCAATCATTGCTCTTCAGAGTTCAATCTTTGTCATAAGAAATATTCCTTTCAATGGGAGTTTGGTTTCCCCACATTGACACGGATCCGGTAGCAGCCCTGCCAAATTTGCTGGCCAATAATTTCCATTGAACCGACAGAGGAGAGAGGGTTATTTTCACCCCCCCCCCCCTCCGAAATTCCATATCCACCACCTCTCCACATCAAAGCATCAAAACAGGAAGGTGTGGACATCGGCCGAGGAAATTCTTCATGCCATTTTGATTAAATATTCACTTGATATGAAATGAGGTATAGCGAATGTAAAAACAGGCAAACGCATATCAATTTCTGATCTAGTGAGGAGGAGAGAGAGAGAGAGAGAGGGGGGGGGGGGGGGGGTTGGAGTGAGATAAAATACTCATGAAAACTGCATGGTGCAATGAGCATCGAATGGCCGTAGAGGTTTCAGCTACATGCCAGTCAAGTCTCCGTAGTGCCGCGATACCCAGTACAGATAAGCGTGTGTTACATCCCACGCGTTACAAGGCACAGATATCAGACGTACAAATCTAGCAGGTAAAACCTGAAGGAATGGATGGCATTAGAAACGTATGGAGACTAATGTATAGAAAAAACATGGGATGGAAATAGACCAGGTGATACAGTCCGAAGTGTACTGCGTACAAAGGTCACCCCTGTGACGTAAACGTGGGAAGGGAATCTGGGCGTTACAGACTCTTCTACAGCGATATAATGTTATTAAGCTGCAAACATCTGGGCCCACTATCATGGAACACAAATGAGCTAAGCACAACTAATTTATGCTTACCAGAATATGGTTATCGGCCAAAATACCAAGGAATTGTTTAAACACATTTAACAAATCTGGACTGCAACATTTCTTGGCGGACTCCGGAAACAAAAACAAAAACAAACAAACAACGCAAACATGCACTTTTCAGAGGACAAACACATACACAAATATATTTTGCTAACATAAATTGACTCAAACTGACTTATGGCGCCACTTTGTGACCGAAATGTATTCATGGACTACGTATACAAACTGAAACAATGTTTAGTTTACTTGGTTACGGCGATAATTTCCTCCGTAGCTCTGTTACAACTGAGCTTGACCGAGCCTTGTGGGCTGTTAGCGCAAAAATCCCGCGTTCAGCAGCCATGAAATTAGGCCCCGTTTTTGTAATGTACCATAAGAAATGTAAGCACCTCTACAATATTTCACGAGGTCACATGACAATACAATGTATCCCTATTAGCAACATGATATCATTAATAATAATACATACAAAATTAATCTTCTGTGCATTGTTAGAATCAAATTATATTCAAGGAAACGTAAAAAAAGATGAAAATTTCAGCTCATTTTATTTTTTTTTACGTTCAGGCATGGATCGATACTTTTCACAAGCTGTCTGTAAAAATTACACGGCAATGTGGAAACTCTTTTTGAGTGTTTTGTTTCTGCAATTATTTTTTATTCAGACGTTATAATCACGCCAAATAACCTTAGCCATTACCAACAATTAGACAATGATTTTAAAGGTAATTTATATCATTGTTGTATCAATTTGTTTCTAAGAGCAGAATCACCGGCTCCTTTCGGTTGTACCAGAAATTTTACCAGTTATAGTTACTTCTTATTTTCCATACCACGCAAAGCTTCGAAGATTACTTACGTCGAGACCACAACGGCTCTTTTCAGTGCCAACACTCCTCCCAAAAGAGATTTACACATGGTTGTACCAGCAAGTTGACTAGTTATAGTTACTTCTTAAGAGTAAATTCATCCATATCTTCAATTTTAAAAATAAAATAGCGGAAAAACCCACCCCAAACAAACCCTCAACCAAAAAAAACCACCACGCAACTAGCCTGTGAAAACTACATCAAAATCAAGTCACATTTTTAGTAAAACTAAAAACAGGTTTAACTTTCTTTTTGTGCACGAAAATTTCATTTCGATTGATTGTGGCAATCGAAATTAGAAATGGTAAATTCTATGGGTCTTCAAATGCTATTTCCCGGCTTCACTTTGAAGAGTTTCAGACGGAAATATTTCCCTGGATGATTGGTAACTGGTATGGCAACTTGTTATAACCAGCGAACTTTCAGATTGAAACTGATCGAATTTTGTTTATTGCTCATCACGTTTGTCGTTAAATTGATCTTTACCAGACTGAAATTGTTAGAGGTATTGTCATTATCACAAACAAATCCTCACAATTTTACCGCCAACGTCCGCGACTTCAACCAAATTGAGAAAAAATAAAATAAAAAAATGACATCGCGGTTTTTTCCCTTCTTCTTCTTCCCACCCATGACCGCATTCTTTTTTTCTAATCTGAAACGCACACTACACCGTAATCTGACGAGGGTTTTCATAATCCGGGATAACGATAAAATCTTCGTGTGTGGAACGTGGGAGATAGAACCTGGTCTTGGATTAAGTTCTTGAAGTTGTTTTTGGCTATCTGTATTTATTGTTTGATTACTTTGGTAATTATGATTTCCGCAATACTGTGCAGGTGTTAATTCCACTCTGGTACCCCCTTGGTGTTGTGTTTTACAGGGGTGCTCCAGTCGTGTTTGAGATCAATAAATGTAATGCGTTGCTTTCTTAATAAAGCTCGTTAATTGGTGTCATTCCACTTAATTGATAAACTATGTGAGGAATGTAGACTATAGATTTTCAACAGTCAACTTCGCCCCGAATTGAGGCTGGAACGAGTGAGGACAGAATAAAATAATCCCCTACCTCTATGAATAAAAGCCCACCATTTACATTTCTTTTTGTATCAACATAGTCGTATGAATATACCATTACTCATATAGGCCATGTAAGAAAAAATACCAGTTGATCGTCCCCGCCTTCACCATTTTTTTTAACCCGCACCCTTTTTTTACAATTGTGTATTTTTGTTTATCCCCGAAAGACTAATCATGTAGCCTATTTTCGCTTTATCTTGACACCATTTTGATAGTGATTTAATTTACCCATATTTTAGACTTCTAAGTGCTACAAATAAAGCCAACTAATAATTAGTCTACCTCTTTCCTCCTTGAAAGAAACAAAAGAGGTAAATTTTAAAAAGCCCCAATTTTCCTTTTTTGAAAAACCTGGACGATCAACTGGTGATTGTTAATATTCAGTGGTGTTTGTAAATGCATCAGGATCCATGAGTTGTAAGATTTTCCGATTGTATAGGTCCTTCACCGGTGTATACCAAACGACCGCTATATAGAGCAGTTACATGTTTGTGTGTAAATAAATGAATACAACTAAATCATTTAAAACAAACATCTCAAAGTGATCGAATACGATGACTTTAATCCATCAAAAGAAACTAATCCGAGCACTGGTACGCCTCCCACGCCCCCACCCCCATCCCACGCGCCATTATACCACTTCAATGAAACCAACACAAAAAAAACGTTAAATGAAGATTCTAATAACATAGCTTGACTAACTCAAAAGTAGGTCAGGGAGTAAGAAAGAAAAACAACCCAACAAGAAGAAGTTGAGCACGGGGATAAGTCAGACGTCGACTCAGTCCTGCCAGCCAGCCCGGCGGAGCCGTGCCGCGGCCGCTGGCTGGCCACTAGACGGCGCAATAACCCAATCTGGTTTAATTATGGCATAAAGTGATTAATCGCCGATTAAATTAGTTACTCTTGACCTGTCACGCGTGTGGAGGCCAGGTTGTGAATATTCCCCACACGTCCCACTCGATGGGACACTTGAGAGGCATTAAAGTCACCGCCCTAAAAACAAACAGATATAGACGGGGGTAATAGATGGCCGTTCTCTGTGACGTGGTTGTTTCTCTTCATGCTAAACAGCAACGGTGTTAAGGAGGGTTATATTCGGCTTGGGTGCAAAACATTGAACTACGTTTAAAGGCAGGGTATACTTTTGGTACTTGTCAACCAGTATCCTCACTCGGAGTGCCCCCAACATATGCATAAAATAATAACCCTGTGAAAATATGGGCTCAATTGGTCATCGAAGATGCAAGAAGAAAGAAAAACCACCATTGATGCATAGATTTGTGTACTTTCAGATGCACAAGAAAGGCTTCATGCCTGAAGCCTTTCTCAGCTTCAAATTTGGGGGAAAAAATTACCTCTTTCTCTAAAATTCAAAGGGGATGGTTTCTGAAAGTGTTTTACAAAAG